>OZ014482.1:8864601-10064601 GCA_963965965.1 Trididemnum nubilum | reverse complement strand
TTGGGTGTAACTTCTGCGTGACGTTCTGTATTGTCATTAAATTTTGAACCGGAAATTAGTTTAAACAGGAAAGGACTTTTTTTGGAATATTTATTGGGAAAATAACTGGTTTACTTAAACTGAAGTGTCAGCGCACACCCTGAAAAAATGCTCACCGTATGCCAATGACTCTAATGTACATCTCATACCTTTTTATTGCTGAGCTAAGGTATTACTTATAAGTTATAGCTTATTTGTAGATGTCAGGACCGAGCCAAGTCAACTGACCACGACAAACTGACCGTGAAGCAATGATTTTGTTACATGTTTTCGTCACTGATTTCATCACAAAGTGAGGGTTTGGGCAAGATGGCTCTGGGAATAGTAAAAATATATTTAGGATCACCCTTTCCAGCCAATCGGCGTTGTTCGCGGTCAGTTGGTTCACGGTCAGTTTGTCGTGGTCAGTTGTCGTGGACCCATCAGGACTGGGCTAGGGCTACTCTAGTGTGGATCTCGTATCTGTCTGTTGCTGTGCTGTTTGCACAATTCAGACTTGCACTTAAGTGAACATTTCTTGACAGCTCGCAGCTTAATACTGCCAGAATGCTAGATGAGTTTGGTACCAGTTGTTAATTTGGGGTACGGTAAGCCTACTGGTATTGGCACAATAAAAATTTGTTCATTACTGGTAGATTAATTTATCCTTAGATGTCAGGATGTTGGTTGTTGGAGATTGCGTTATGTGTTGAAGGTAATAGTGTAGGCTATAAAATTTAAAATCAGCTGTTATTGTATATTAGTAAATGTTAAAAACTGATTTAAAGTATCAGTATAATACAGGCCATGTTTTGTCAGAAATCACAAATCAGGATTCAAGACTCTGAATTAGGCGAATAAGAAAAATTTCTTTATAGATACAGTAGCTTCATTTGAAATTATTTTAGTTCAAAGTATGACAGTAATTTCTCTCACAATGTAATCAGTTGTATTGTCCAGTACCCCTGTAAAATGCAAACCTTACTGTAACCCTGTAACATTAACAGCAATGAGCATATGACATTTTTAATCTTGTATTTTTCAGGTATTTTAAACATAAGATGAAATTTTGGTTTTGAGGTACGTACTGGTATATCAGTTTTCATGGCTCTTCATATGTATTGTTGTGTCATTTTTCACATTTGCGAATATCATCACAACAGTTTTTAAAATGTGGTATACCTGATGTGCCCAAAACTGGATTTTGTTCTAATGTATTGAAGAAAACGAATCTAAAGCAAAATTTTCAAAGAAAGAAAAAAGAAAATGAATTTAAAGATTTCCTTCTGATCTAGTTTTATGCCAAAACTGGATTACGTAGAGCAATTCCTTGAAAGAAATTGAATGTGAACAATTTATGCAGAATTTGTGCCAAGCATTTTGTTGAGGCAGATCTTGAAACTATTACTACCAATTCTTGGAAAATAACAGAAAGTGGAAACGAACCTGTTGAGTTGAAGAGTTTGCCTGAAACCATCTGCAATTACCAGTATTTTTTCCAACCTCTCAAAGGAATTGTTAAACAAACCACCAAAACGTTGCTATGTTAGATGTATTCAATAAATCAGCTGCTCATGCCCTAGACACGGTTCCCATGATTGGGAAAAGTTGGGAATTTTGTAAAGGCATTTCCCGACCGCGAAAAAGTCGGGAAAAGTGTGTGCTAATATTGAATATCTATAAAAAATAGTTTGGCAAAAATAGTTCACTGCACCAAGTAGAAACTAGCACAATTGAGGTGGATGACTATTAAATATCCCGTTTGTCTTTCTAATGCTTCAGTTAAGCACATGAAAATAGTGTTAACACAACTAGCTGTGTTGTGTAAAAGCTTCAAGAACTGTGGTCCTGCCGATTTATTTCGTCACAATACAGGTTCAATAAAACTTTAATTTAAAAGTATTATTATGCTGTACTTAGAGAGTATTTTTCATCAAAGGAAAAATAGCGTGGTATACGCAGACAGCAAGCAAAAGGTTAGCAGAAAGCAGAAGGCTATTTCAACAAATGCTGCATGCGAATGAAGTTCTAAGATTACTAACCTACTACACAACACGTTAATAATGCACTGACTGCCTACGTTAGGCTGTCTGCCTATGCCATGTTTGGCTTTTAAGTTAAGTTGAGAGATTTACTAGCTTAAGCGCTAATAAAATACGCGCTATGAGCAATAATTGCGAAGTTACACTGGCTCTTGAGCATGATTGTATTGCTATTCAGAAAATATTAGCAAGTTCTAATGTACATAATTGAATGCTTTGTGAGTTAGTATAAATAATTGAAATAGTGCGATGCATTTCATTTTTTACATATTTCTATATAAACTGTTTGGGGTAATCTGCAGAAAAATGAGAGAGAGATAGCTCTTGAGTTAACTGCAAAACACAGGTTAAGAATATCATTTGAGATATAGAAATATAATATGACAAAATTAGTCAATTGTTAGCAGTAGCGTAGCTGGGGGGTGGGGGGACTATAGCCCCCCCCCCCAATCGGCATGTCGACCACAATGCAGAATGAGAAAAACGCTACGTTTTTAGCACTTTTGAGACTGTTTTATGCACTGAAGTGGACTAAATAATGATTTAAAACATCTTTTTTATGATTTAAAACTAATGATTTAAAACATATATTAAGGGGGGGGGGGCTAATTTGTCAAAAATATAACTAACAAATGAATAAAAACTTTGAAAAATGATCAAAAATAAGCAATCAAATTTGATCGCAAGTGTAAAAATGCTAAACATAGGTATCATCAACAAATATACGGTACTATAAACCAAGGAACAGGGGGAGGGGGGCTATTCAGTATAAGTTAATTACCAATCTTTTCCCTCAAATCTCTTTTCGTTAGCCCCCCCTGATTATTTTTCTCTATAAGCTGTATACGAAATAGATTACTCCGTATGAGTTTTATTGAACTACATATTCGATTTTATTTTTATACTGTATGGTAATTTACCAGCATCTAAACAAGAGAACTAACATTTTACCATTAGCCACCTCACAAATAGCCCATTTATGCCACCAGTTTAATCATGTTTGCACTGCCAATTTCTAAGCCACGTTTCAAAGCATTATTTTTTTAATCAAAATAGCCCTAAAATGAAGTTATTTTTGCAAAAAAATGCAAAACTTGAGCGATTGGGGCTCCGTCCCCAAACCCCCATTGGCCTCCGGCAGCTGAAGGCTTTGCCCCCAAACCCCCAGCCTGTGGCGGCGGGGGTCTTTGCCCCCAGACCCCCATTAGCCTCCAGCGGCTGAGAGCTCTGCCCCCAGACCCCCAAACAAGGCCCCCCATTGCAAATTTTTAGCTACGCGCCTGATTGTTAGTTCTCAATGTAGGGGCTGCAGAGTTTACAAGTTCTATGTATAGTTGAGAGCAACATCGAATGTGACATTATTGCAGATATACAAAAGGAAGCGTATATTGCACAGAAAATTTACAACCAACAAAACAGCACAAGATACTGTGCGCTGCAGTTTTCTATTTTTCTCTCATTATTAGTTTTCTGGTATAAAAGTCACTCCATATACAAAATGAAAAGCGGATACTCTTCTTAAGTTGTTAGATGTGATGATAGACAAACAAGTTGATAATTAAAATGATTATTAATTTCTGTTCTTTATAACATAAGCTGACATGCTGATTAGTGAAAGTTACAGCAAAATATTTTTGAGCTTACTACTGTTACGTAAGTACATGGGCGCCAGAAATTTTTTTTTTGTTAGAGTTGCAAAATTTTTGAAAAGGTGAAGTTTAGATGTTAAAAGGGCACTTTTTAAATTTCAAAACTTATGGTTAGAAGTTCACGTCTGATTTTTTTGTATTCATATTGTAGATGTAGTGCCAATTTAGATGGGCAAAGACTTGCCCCCGTTTTTCCCTGATAGGAGAAAATAAAAGGCAATGCAGAAGTTGCAACTCCCTGCCACGCTTTCGGCTCCCATGTGTAGGTACTTGTTATTTTGTAACCTGCAGAATTATAAGCATTTCAGAATGGTTCATTCATTGCCCACAAAGTGCTTTTTGTGTTCAGTCAAGTGCAACATGCACCCTTTTAACCCATGTAGTGCTGAGTAGCCTATACCTCGTACTTCCTTTCAACCACAACAAGTAAATTGCTTGACCTTAATTATGCCAAATCGAGAATTCTAGTCCTGTAGTAGTGGATATAGCAGCCGCTTGGATACGACCATTAGTGAGCCTGTGGTTTAAACACTATGCCGCATTGCCTCCATCTTGTATGAATCCAAACACCATAAACTATCACTTAGCAATTAGGAAATGTCCATTACTTTAGTCTATTTAATCGTCTTCATCCATGTAGCAATTGAGTTCTGTTGAATTAATTTTTGGATTGTGTTAAAATGCCTGCAATTTTGTGTATTCCAGATGACTAGAGCTTAGTTTGTTTTGAGCAAATTTTGGTAAGGAAAAAGTAGGGAATTTTTTGTTGACAAATGCGTGGGAACCCTGTCTAGAATATAATGCTGAGAAAAATCCTGGGTTCGTCGGCACATCCAAGTTCATTTAAAACATCTGGAAAACTATGTCTGTTACAACTCCAAAGAAAGGCATTAGTGGATGCTAAATGCAAATCACTTATAAATAATAACAAAGCACAGGGTGTTTTTTTTGTATGTAGCAAAATGATAAATTGTCTGATTGTGTTTATGGTGTATTGGTGTTTCAGCAAAGTTAACTAGTAGTAGTAGTGCTTGTGAACCAGAAAAATGAAATTGCAACAGCAGTGATATGTTGTTATAGCATGCAGTCATTAGTTACCGATGTTATTGAAATATTAACATGGTTGTTAAACTTAACGGATTATGAAAGCTGCCACCATCCGGCCCTTGGTTTGCATAAGCTTTTAATAGTTTTCAACAATAGTTTTGAGGTAAGTTGGTTTTAGCATTAAAGTTTATTTGTCATAAATGTTAAATATGATATGTGTTTAGGGGTTGAAAAGAAAGATGACATGTGTATGCCATTGACATTTCCTTCAGAAACCGAACAGCCAACTTAAGATGCTCTCTTAAAGAGACTACCAATATTTTCAAGGATTGGAAAGAATCTGGACTTACTGACCAAACCTTCCTGGCTTGCATTCAGACGATGTTTGCAGCATCTGAACTGCCTAATATTAGTATGAAAAGTTTGGATTTCACTCAGCCAACTGAGTTTTAATTTCTCTTAGCTAAGTGAGTTTTGTTTCACTCAGCCAACTTGGGTGGCCATGCTCAGGCAACTGAGTTTTGTTTTGTTGCCACTACTTGATCAGTGCATTACTATTTTTTTTACCCGTGATAAAGGAAAATCGAAACTATTTGCTTGTTAAAATCGGTGCTCTGCATCCGGGGTCCACGACAACTGACCGCAACAAACTGACCGCGAACCAAATGACGCCAATTGGCCAAGAAGCGTGATCATAAAAATATTTTACTATCCCCAGAGCCATCTTGTCCAAACCCTCACTTTGTGATGAAACCGTTGGTTTGCGGTCAGTTTGTTCGCGGTCAGTTTGTCGCGGTCAGTTGACTTGGCTCGTGCATTCGTGCAACAGGGTTCCCACGATTGGGAAAAGTCGGAAATTTTGCAAAGGCATTTCCCGACCGGGAAAAAGTCAGGAAAAGTGCGTGCTAATATTGAATAAGAATGAAAAACAGTTTGGCAAAAATAGCGCACTGCACCAAGTAGAAACTAGCGCGATTGGAGCAGATAAGTATCAAATATCCCGTTTGTCTTTCTAATAGTTCCATTAAGCGCATAAAAATAGTAATAACACACCTGGCTGTGTTATGTTAAAGCTTCAAGAACTGTGGTCCTGCCGATTTATTTCGTCACAATACAGGTTCAATAAAACTTTAATTTAAGAATATTTTTATAATGTATTATTACATCAAAGGCAATCAAGAAAACGGAAGAATTCAAGTAGCGGTAGCCTACTAGCACCAAAGGAAGAATAGCATGGTATACGCAGACAGCAGGCAAAAGCTTAGCAAAAAAACAGAAGAAGGTTATTTCAATAAATGCTGCATCGGAAAAAAGTTCGAGATTATTTAACCTACTACACGTTAATAATGCACTGATAGCCTGCAGTAGGCTGTCTGCGTAGGCCATGTTTGGCTTTTAAGTTAAGTTGAGAGATTTAGTAGCCTACGTGCTTATGAAATATGCGCTATGAGCAAAGATTGCGAAGTTACACAGACTCTTAGGCATGATTGCATTACTATTCAGAAAATATTAGCAGATCTTAATGAACATAATTGAATGCTTGGTGAATTAATATAAATAATTAAGTACTTCATTTTTTTACATATTTTTTCATAAACTGTTCAAGGTAATTTGCAGAAAAATGAGAGAGAGGTAGCTCTTAAGTTAACAGCAAAACACAGATTGAGAAGATTATTTGAAAATTGACAAAATGAGTCGATTGTTAGTTCTCAATGTAGGTGCTGCAGAGTTTTACTAGTCCTATGTATGGTTGAGAGCAGTATCGAATGTGAGATCATTGCAGATATACAAAAGGAAGCGTCTATTTCACAGAAAATTTACAAACAACGAAGGAACACAAGATGCGGTGCGCTAAAGTTCTCTATTTTTCTCTCATTACAGATTTTCTGGAAAAATAGTCACTCCGTATACAAAATGAATAGCGGATACTCTTTTTAGTTGTTAGATGTGATGATAGACAAACAAGTTGATAATTCAGTTGATTATTAATTTCCGTTCTTTATAACATAAGCTGACATACTGGTTAGTGAAAGTTGTGGCGAAATACTTTTGAGCTGACTACTGTTACATACGTACATGGACGCCGAAAGTTT
Source organism: Trididemnum nubilum (assembly GCA_963965965.1). NCBI lineage: Eukaryota > Metazoa > Chordata > Ascidiacea > Aplousobranchia > Didemnidae > Trididemnum > Trididemnum nubilum. The sequence continues at coordinate 10,057,752 of OZ014482.1, read as the reverse complement.
TTTTTTTTTTGTTAGAGTTGCAAAATTTTTAAAAAGGTGAAGTTAGATGTTAAAAGGGCACTTTTTGAATTTCAAAATTTATCGTTAGAAGTTCACGTCTGATTTTTTTGTATTTGTGTTGTAGAGGTAGTGCCAATTTAGATGGGCAAAGACTTGCAGAAGTTGCACCCCCTGCCACGCTTGCAGCTCACATGTGTAGGTACTTGTTATTTTGTAACCTGCAGAATTATAAGCATTTCAGAATAGTTTATTCATTGCCCACAAAGTGTTTTTTTGGTTCAATCAAGTGCAACATGCACCCATTCAACCCATGTAGTGCTGAGTAGTCTAAACCTCGTACTTCCTTTCGGCCACAACTAGTAAATTGCTTGACCTTAATTATACAAAATCGAGAATTCTAGTCCTGCAGTAGTGGATATAGCAGCCGCTTGGATACGCCCATTGGGCCTGTGGTCTAAAGACTATGCCGCATCGCCTCCATCTTGTATGAATCCAAACACCATGAACTATTACTTAGCAATTAAGAAATGTCCATTACTTTAGGCTATTTAGTCGTGTTCATCCATGCAGCAATTGAGTTCCGTTGAGTTAGTTTTTAAATTGTGTTAAAATGCCTGCAATTTTGTGTATTCCAGATGACTAGAGCTTAGTTTGTTTTGAGCAAATTTTGGTAAGGAAAAAGTAGGGAATTTTTTGTTGACAAGTGCGTGGGAACCCTGGTGCAAGCAATACTAACCATGACAAACAAGAGTCTGGTGAATCAAATTTTTACTCAAAGACATTATAATTTTGTCCTCATTGTTCAAACTATATTTGACTGTTTTGCTAAAAAAAAGAAAACGATCTAAAGCGTTTGAATGCTCCGAAATGTGAAGATACTTATCCCTGGACCTCTATCTCAAAAAGTCGAAAAACTTATCAACAAAAGCTTGAAGCTACTGTAAATTGCTTTTATTTTTGGGCTTCAAACAAACATAAATATCAAACAAGACAAGCCAAAGCACGAAAATATACTGTGCAGCACTTCGCTCATCATTTTAGTCCATTTTCGAGCTCGCTTATTACTCTTATTGTAATATCACTTTGGTTGGTTGTCTTGGAGCTCATGAACTGGTAAAACTTTAAGAAAGAATCACTTAGCAGCTAGCTCTAAAGCCATTAGATTTGAAGCAATTGCATTATTCATTGCAGTTAGCAGACCTACGTAAAATTTTGCGAAAAACTCTGGTGGGAATCACAATTGAATTTTCACAAAACAAGTAGGCACTCTTACGTAGCAAAATAGATAATCATTTTGACAACGACTTTGGTTCATATTGGGACATTTTTTGTATTTTTTTGCTGTCGTTTAGTGTCGATAAATTCCGTATTGTTTTTCTATTTTGCTCAAAGTGCTATTTAACACATCGTTTATTTGTTAAGTATTAGCCTAATTATGTCTTAATTTCATCGTAGTTTAATAAAATAGTCAATTGTAGCACACTTGACTGAGTAATCTATTGTAAGTTGGCTTGCAGAACTCTTAGTCTGCTAAAAAATTAACCAATGCGCGAAAATGTAGCATTGCCAGAGACATTTTGCTGTAATTTACAGTTTCGTAAATAGCCCTACAGCTAACACGCAATTTTTGAAGTTTTGCATCCCTGTTTTGTTTAGGTATTCCTAGGGGTGCTATACCGCTTTCGCCATTATAACTTAGCGTTTTCGGCTGATGTGGCAGCTATGTTTTTTCAGGTCCGAGTTCATCCCGACGATCGTAATGCTGTTCAGTTTTTGTGGTGGGTTGATGGTAATCCGTGTAAGGCCGTTGTTAAATATAGAATGTGTGTGCATGCGTTTGGTTTGAGTTCAAGCTCTTTTGTTGCTACGTATGCCCTGCGTCAGGCTGCCTTTGATAATGCTGTTGGTGTGTCGGATAAAGCTACCGCATTGGATGCCTTTTATGTAGATGATCTTTTGACTTCATCTAGTACCGAGGAGGAATTAGTTGTTCTCATTTGACGAATTAGGTAGGCTGTTAAGTAGTCGCGGTTTTCATCTCACTAAGTTTTCTAGCAATTCTGAACTGGTACTTGCAACGGTTCCTCAGGATAGATTGGCCCCTTCGCATCGGAATTTCGAGTTTGTCAATTTGCCCACGAGCAAGGCACTTGGGGTCGCGTGTAATGCAGCTACGGATGACTTTGTTGTGATGGCAAAAATTGAAGTAAGACCCATGACCAAACGAGGCATAGTATCGAAGACTAGTCAGTTCTTTGATTCAATTGGTTTTCTCCAGCCGTATCTGTTAGTGGCTAAGCTGATTGTTCAGAGAGTATGCAAAGACGTCACCTCATGGGATGATGACATCAGTGAAGACAACCAAGCTGCAATGAAGGACTGGCTTAGTGCAACACCCTGTTCACAAAACATTAAGCTTCTGCGCTGTTATTTCGGGCTGGCAGAGGCTGTATCTGTCAAGCTCCACACGTTTTCTGACGCGAGTACAATGGGTATGGGTGTAGTGAGCTACCTGAGAATGTACGATGGAGACCGTTACACTCTTTGTTTTGTTGCCGAAAAGTCCAGAGTGGCTCCGTGCAAGAGCTCCATGAAAATTCCGCCACTGGAGCTATGTGCAGCAGTAATTGCTGCTAAAGTAGCTCACCAAATTGTGCAAGAGCGCAGATGTGTATTCTCGCGCATCGTTTTCTGGACCAATGCTACTGTTGTTCTGCGTTGTTTAAATGACACGAAGTCACGGTTCAAATTGCTGCCATACATGCTTATTCAGCGCCTAACCAATGGCGCTATGTAGATTCAGCTAGCAATCCGGCCGACGTCTTTTTCTCGAGGATTGCATCCGTGGGATTGGACTGCCTCGCAGTCTTACTTGGCTGGGCTTGGTTTTTTGTTGGGAGATGAGTTGGAGTAGCCTGTTTTGCCCCTCTGCTCTGGGTGTAAAACGGGTGGCTTGGAAGAAATTGTATCGTGTGTACAGCAACTGCTAGTGGTGATTCGTTGTGTAATTTGTCAAATGATTCGCTGTATGAGTTATTTTTGCGATATTCTGTGTTACAAAGGCTAGTGCGAGCTATTGTGTGGCTTGGGCGATTTTTGAAGTGGCTCCAGCATCGTTTTTTGAAATCACGAAAATGTGTTGATGCTGATACTGGAGTGTTGAGCGCTGCCGAATTGCACGTTGCTTGTGAATGTGCTGTGAAAATTGCTCAACGTCAAACCTTTTCTGACGTTGCTGTCGCTGTTGAAGTTCATGGCTGGAGAGATACCGTGAAGGGAGTGAACTAGAATCGCTGCAAGCAGCAACTTAAATCCCTCAGCAAGTTGTGCTCCATTGCTGTTAATGGCGTTTTGCGGGTGGGGGCAGACTTCAGCGGGGCAATTTGCCGTTTGAACTGAAGCAACCAGCTATTTTGCCCAAGAGGCATCCTGTGACGAAATTACTGGTTCTCAATGCTCATGTGCAAGCAGGTCATGTGGGAATCCAGCATGTTTTGTCAATTTTACGTTATCGATACTGGACTATGGGTCGTGCAGCGACTATAAAGCACTATGTGTTTGAATGCATGCCATGTCGCAATCTCAAAGCCGTACCTGGAGCTCAAGTTATGAGCCCTCTTCCTGATGTACGAATTGAACCAGGGCAGTGAGCCTTTTATGCTTGTGGGGTGGACCTTTTTGGAAATTTTTTCGTGAGAGTGGGCCGTAGCAGCGCTAAACGCTGTGGTTGCATTTTTGCATGCCTCGCTAGCCGAGTAATTCATCTTGAACTTGTCGAGTGCCTTTCTACTGATGCATTTTTGGAGCATTTTTTCGTTTTTTGTGTGCAAGAGGTTTTCCTGTCAAACATGTATTTTCTGATTAGGGCACTAACTTTCATGGTGCAGTGTCGAAATTATCGGGGTGTAAAGACAAAACTATTGATGAGGGGCGTGTATTGCGTCAAGTTGCCAGCCTTGGTATTGAATGGCATTTTAATGCGCCAGCTGCGTCACACGCTGCCGGAGTCTGGGAAAGATTGATTCGTAGTGTACGCAAAATTCTTACTGCATTGTTTGCTGATCGTTGATTATTTCGTGTGCTTTCTGATTATGATTTGTGGACTAATTTTAAAGATGTAGAGGCGATTTTGAACAGTCGTCCGTTGACTCCAGTCAACGCTGATCCTAATGATTTGTGTGTTTTGACCCTATGGGTCTTTTGAATGGTTGTTTAGAGCCTCCGCTGTCGCCTGGCAGTTTTGCTCATCCTGACGGCCTTCGGACTTCGTGCAAAGCAAGCCAATTATTTGCCGATGAGTTCTGACGGCGATGGCTTCGAGAGTATTTGCCGTTATTGAATGCTAGACAAAAATGACTTGTGCCAGTTCGTAATTTTCGTGTTGGGGACCTAGTTTTGCTTGTCGACAATCAGTCGCTACGTAATGAATGGCCCAGAGCTATAACACGGATGTGTTCCCCGATCATGAGAATATCGTGAGGCGAGTTCGACTCCGCACTGCTTCGGGACATACGCTTATGAGAAATGTGCGGAAGGTTTGCCTTCTCGAAGCCGTGGTGTAACTTGTAGGATAGCCATTGTACCCGGGAGTGCCTTTTAGTAGATTGGGTTTGCTGTGGGTTATGATGTGTTTTGTGTTATAATGCGTAAAATATTTCTTGGGTGTAATGACGTAATATTTTAGGGCCGGCGAATGTAAGGTAGTGATTATTTTTTATCGATTATGATTTAATGTTGGGTACTCGTGGTTACATCCGGGACAGGCGATTTTGAATATTCTGCTTTGGAAATGTGTTTGAAATTCGTTTTGTCAGTTTTATGCTCAGTTAGGCCACGCTATAGTCATCGCAATTCATCGTGGTGTATAGGTTTGCCGGTAAGTTACTGAGTATTATAGTTAACGTTATTTTTCATGTTTAGAAAGTTGCTATAATGCTGTAAGTGTGACTGTTAGTACATAGTGATTTTACTGTCAGATAGAATCAGCTAGCACCCAGGATTTGGTTGTGGTTTTCTTGACCTGGATTGCTAGCTTACATACGGTATACATACATACATACATATACGTAGGTGTAGCATAAACATATTTTGTATACATCAGAGGTGGAGTCCTCGAGGACACAAAAAAGTCCTTGGTCGCCTCGAAGCCTCAAGTCCTCGAAAATTGCGATGTCCTCGGCTCGAAGATGTACTTGATTAGTGGAACAGTTGGGTTAAGAGCAAAGGAGTTACCACAAATGTGGTCTAAATGTTATCGCACTTACTTAAAAAATACATCGATTTTACCTGCTGCCCTCTTTAAAGCTACAAAATCTAGGTCTATGTGGTATTATTACAACAACAGTCAAAAGTACTGCAAGCAGGAACACGCCAATAACGTTCAAATGCATAACATGGCTTATCGTCGCCAACATTTTACCACCACACAGCAATACCCCTCCAGACAAAGTAGTCTTTTTTTTCCAAAATTCCCAAATAAAATTTATTTTCTATTGTTTCATTAACTGGTTGTGACGTCATAAACATTAAATTTCTAAGGGTGGGAGAAAATTAAAAGGGGACATCAGGCAAAATCACTGAGGTTTCTGCAATTAGTGCAATATATATTTGTTTACATCTGCGCTAACTTTATCCTACTTAACCCAACTATTCCTGAGAATTAATGATCACCTCAACATAGATTGCAGTGGCAGTAGTTGTGGAGCATTTTGGTGGCACAGACGGTAGTAACATAAGTGTTGTCACTAAAATTATTGATGTTACACTAAGGTTGTGGGGAGCACGATGTTTTTGTATATTCCGGAACAGTTAAGAGGAATGGAGTAAATGCAAACACAATCTAATGATATCGCAACAATTTCAGAAACCCCATTGTTGATTTTGCATGCTATTCCCTCTTAAAGCCGGTAGTTTTAGTTTTATCTGATTTTAACAACAATCGCTAAGCTAATGCAAGCAGGAGCAAGATAATGTCATTTAGCTGCATATACACGGCTTTACTATCCCTAAAATTTCATCATCACGGTATACTTTCACAGCCTCCTGATGACAAACTATCCTTGTTTTTCAACATTCCAAATAAAATCTTTTTCTATCGTTTTTATTTAGGTTTTGACGTCACAATATGCGTCGTGTTAAGTTAAATTCGTAGGCTGGAATGCACCAATGAAAACAACTTTTACAAACTTATCTAAAACCAGCAGCCAACTAAGACGAGTCCGATTGCGTCGCTGTTTTGCGGTCAGGGCGCTTTCCCGTAAATTCATCGATAAGTAGTAGAGTCAACATTGACCCAACGGCAAGAATGTGGAAGCAGTAAAATTTTTAATGCTTCCGCTTCCAGCTCGTTTTGAAGGTTTATGCTTCCGAGTTCACTTACGCTTCCTCATCTTTGGAATTTTTTGCTTCCGCTTCCAGCTCCGGATAGAACTAATCGCTTCCGAGTTCTCTTCCGCTTCCAGTTTGTTTCATCCAAGTGGTTCCGCTTCCACAAAAATTTGACCGCTTCCAGCTTCCACATTCCTGCTCAGTATGAAACAGCTAATTGTATTTAGTGTAAAAAAAAAAGAGGCAAGTTTTTACTATACAGTAGCCTAGCATGTCATGGCTAATGCACTATAGGCGGGCCCGGGCACCCCGCCAATCGAAATATTACCAATGACAAAAAGTTGAAAAAAAGCCTTGTTTCTTCAGTTTCAAAATCTTTTAGCACCTTCGCGTGCAACAGGAACTAACAATAATATTAACGACGAGGGGCCCGGGCCCCCTCAATTCAAATTTTGCCAACCAATTTTAATGTATAATCCGGGTAAAATTAAGGGTTTTTGTCCTAAAAGTTGCTTCCTCAGGTTCTCATCTAACTTTTTTATGAACGTAATATAATAATCAGGGCTGGATCTACAATATGGCACAGGGCCCCATAGGCGTAGCCAAGAAGGCCCAGGTGGCTAGCCCCTCAATGAAAATGTAACCAACGACGAAAATGTGACAAAAAGTCTGTTTTTTAGTTTCAGTTTCTTTTAGCATTTTTTGCTTGCAACGGTAATTAGCCACAAGATTGACGACCATACCGGGGCCCCGGGCCCCCCTCAAATCAATTTTGCCCCCAATCTAAATGCATAACCCCGTAGAAGTTGAGAGTGTTTCTCCTAAAAGTTGCTATCTCAGTTACTTTTGCCCTCATTTAACCTTTTTATGAACGTAATGCAAAAACCGGGACCGGATTTACCAAAGTATGGCGCAGCACCTGCTAGGGGCCCCGCGCTCAGATAGTGAGACTTTTTTGGTCTTCAACTATATTTGGCAGAAAGATATTGAAAAAATCTCCAAAGCGCCAAGTGCCCCGCGCAATGTAAATCCGGCCCGGGCAATAACATGGTTAGTAGGCGTAACTATGTATTGTACCATTTTTAAGTAAGAATTCATCTCCACCTCTCCAGTTTTTCCAAGCCAAAATAGTTCTGAAAAAAAATAGCTGGGGAAATGCTCATTATACTAATTAATAAGTTTGAATTGAGGGAGCCTTGGCCCGCTGCTCGTATATGTACTCCTACAACTGGTTATTTTTATGACGAAACAAAAATCTCAAAGGAAAATCTGCGAGTGGATTATTACTTACAGCCAAAAGATTGCACGAGGCAATTTACCTTGCTTTCCTTGTCTGGGCCAAATCACTTGCTAAATTTAACCCCAAAATGCAAGATTTTAAGCGTGTGTTGGACTCAAATTGTTAGTAAAGCCAGGATTGAACATTCAATTGGCTTTCAAGTGTTCAAAATCTAGTTCTAAAAATGGTTTTAAACACGTGCAAATTGTGATCCAATGGCATTAAAATAGCTAGTTTTTCCCAAAAAATCACCCAGCGGCTGGGAACTTCGCCCCAGACCCCCCGTAGCCTCCAGCGGCTGGGGGTTCTACCCCCAGGCCCCCGTCTATGGTACGTTTAAGACACACTACTCTGCTCATTACGCAACCCAATTTGCACTTTTTGGGGGAGATTGAGCCCTCTCCCTATAGCTAAATTCTGGTTATGTGCCAACACTCAGTCCGCGGCCTTTGATCTGCAAATTTGCAATATCTTTGTCCCACAAAAAGTCTCTCTAAAAGTTCCTCTTTCGAAAATACCTGATGACGTCATTGCATGTGATTTGTGGTTTGGGCTCTCCCAATCAAAAATCCTGGCTACGCCTATGTAATGCACTGCAGTACTTTAATCACGATCAATAAAAGACAACTTTTAATGAAGAAAGAATTAGTTTGTTTGCATTGATTCTCCCAATAAAATTTAGGAAGGCTTTATTTTACTGGTAAGTTCTATGCCTATCTACTAGTTGTTTTTTGTTAATTGTAACTCAAATTTCACCTAAACTCAAATCCTTAACGTACTCTAAATCCAAGTCTAACTAACCCAAACTTAAAACCTAACCTTGGCACTTAAAAAAGAACAAGATTGAAAAATCATGAAAATTTAAGATCAGCCAGCCTTAGCCCTGAGCGGAATATTGCATAAGCTATAGGTCTAAAAATAAAAATAGTTAATTTTTTTGTGCCGGTTACTAAACTAAAGTATCCCCTACTGTAAGCTATCATCCCTATTTCCTACTAACCAGTAACAGCTGGATCTTAAGTTACCGGTAAGTAACTTTCAATTTGTAACCGCTGCGACTGGCTAGGTACAAGGTTTCAAGTACACGTGACACTACAAGGCTTATTTGGCAGTGCCACTTGCGAGCAGGTGCAGCAGCCACAGCAAATTAAGAAGGAGCCAACTTAACCACATCGTGGCCACTGCTGGCCACAGTAAAACCTCGAACTCTGATGCCATGGTAGTATTGCTGGTATATCACTCCCATGATCTCTGGCAAAGACGATGTGCTCATTGCTCTTTATTAATTATGATAATTCAAGGCAGCACAAACGTTAAAATTATGGCAGTCGCTTAAGTGGAAATTTTGCATACATTGTTATGCTCCTAAAAATAAGATTATTATTGCTACATTTTACCCCAACGGTTGTAACCAGTTTGAAAATCCGTAAGCGCCTGATTTTGAAAAAATTGCTTCCGCTTCCAGATCCGTTTCAATACTTTGGCTTCCGAGTTTGCTTCTAATCTTTCGTCAAGTGCTTCCAGCTTCCACATCCCTGCCCAACGGTGCAATGATACAAAAGGGAAATTAAGGGGTTGCTGACCTAAGAGCCACGCTGCAAACTGAATGAAGTTTACTACTAATCTTTTATCATAATTCATGACGGAAAAATACGTTATTGAGTTTTGTTTTATTTTACAAAATACGAACAGAAAGTAGCTTAAATAAGGTTAAAAAGCGTCACAGGCTTTTATACAAGAAACAATAAATTATGGAATACGTAGCGCAATAAATACAAGATTTGCAAATAAACAACGCACAGAATTTTTTCATTTCATTAATTTTGTATCAAAAATGACCTTTCGATATGTGTCAAAGATTGCCTTAAATAAACGTTTTCGAAGTTGATATTGTTTAAACGAGGGTGGCAGTATAGTAGTGCTTAACTTTGATTTGTTGAAGCTGATTTTTGATTGGTTGGAGCTGCCGCCTGTTACTGTGGATGAGAGTGTGGTGCAGCAGAAATGCTACACCACGGAACCCCAGTTGGGCTAGAGAACAAGGAAGCGAAAAACAGTCATTTTCACATCTCAAAGAATGGGTACCCATTACCACGCAGGCCGGCACTGCTGGTGGGTAACCATTTGTCGCCTGTTACGACTCGCTGGCTCCAGTAATCTGCCTGATTAAAGCATGAGCAAAAGCACCAACAAAATTAATCAGAAAAAATTTTGATCTGCTCGAACTGTGTTCGTACTTGTTTACAACAACACTTACGAGGTAAAACTCAACAGAGTGGAAAACGACAATTACGATCAATCCAAAGCGAGATGCAAGAAAAAGACGTAAAGTAACGATTCAATGCAAATGTGAGCTATTGCGGTTAGATTAGAAAATCGTGTGGTTATCGTCTCAATGGCTGAGCCAGTTCCTCCACTCTAGGAGAGCATCTGGCTTTCATTGCAGTGGGGCTCACCAAAAAAGCATCAGGATTAAATTGTAAGTGATCCATTGAATCTCTGAAAAATATTTGATTGTGAATAAAGGACATTAATTGAGCGGCCAGTTGGTCGAGCAGTAACGCGTTCGTCTCTGGAGCGGGAGGTCTGAGGTTCAAATTTCGTGCAGGTCAAGTCGGACAGTGTTGCCAATGGCTCGCCACCGCTGCGACATTTCTTCGAAAGGAACTGTGTTGCCCGGGCGCAATTATGCGGAGATGGGCCCCGCCAACTCGTTACACGCTTCGGCGTATTACAGCGAGTATAATGAAAGATTTGATTTGATTTGAGTCCTTATACGAAAGACACTTATTTATGCATATTTTCCATTGGGGCCATGCCCGCTGTGGTGACTCAGCCTGACGAAAGACTTGCAAGAAATTCTAAAACAAGCTGCTCTGTGTCATAGGCGTAGCCAGGCGACCCGCCACCCCCCAATTTAAGTGCTACCAGCAATAAAAATGATAACAACAACATCTATTGTTTCTTCAGTTTCTTTTACTGTAGCATTTTTGCGTACAACACTAATTAATATTAATTCTGACCACTAGTGGGCCCAGAACCCTCAATTCAAAATTTCGCCAACCAATTTAAATCTCTAGCCCAGAAAAAATTCAAGGTTTTAATCTAAAAGTTACAACCTTAAGCCTTCATGAAACTTTTTGATGAACTTAATGCAATATTATCTATTAATGGTGCCAACTTTAAAAGGGCATTCAAATCAAGTTTTTCGATGTTGACCAAAATGTTTAAAAAAACCTAAAATGCATTCTCACAAAATTTGAACTTTTTACGTCTTGCAGTTTTCAAGCTATTGCATTCAAAGTTACCAATTTTCCTCCTACTGAAAGTGCAGCAATTTTGCCAGTATCGTGACAGAAGATAACCTTTTGGAAAGTTGGATTAAATTTACTAGAAAAGCAGCTAAATTACAATTATGATCCTTTACTTTGTTTTGACAACTACACTACCGTAAACACTTACTGTGAGGTACAAACATCATGAAACATCCAGTAACTTTTTGAAATTTTGTTTTTAGTAGGCAACCTTGGCAAAATTTTTAAGGGGAAATCTAAATTGTCATATCTTGGGAACGGAAGGTCGTGAAAACTCATACTTTGAGACTTGGTGAGGCATGAGTGAGTTAAAATTTTTTGCGAAAAAAAAACGAGCAAAAAATTTCGATCTAAATGCCCTTTTAAATAACAATTCCACCTCCAACTTGCCAGTTTTTACACAACAAAATATTAAAAAAATTTGCTAAGGAAATATTTGCTTATTGAGCAAATTATTGAATTTGGATTGAGGGGCCTCTGGTCCCCTGGTCGTACATGTAATCCTAAAAGTGGTTATTTTCCTTCACAAAACAAAAATTTCCTACGCAACTCTTGGAATGAATTTTTATTTACTGTTGAAAATATTGCAGAAGACAATGTACCTAGCTTCCACCCACTTGGGCTAAGTCACAAAATTTAACCTCAAAATGCTAAGTTTTAAAATTAAATTGTAAGTAAAGAGAGGACTGAACAATTTAAGTTTTTTAGTATTAGCTTTCAAATCTTTATAAATTAGTTTTTTCATATGGCTATAAAGCGTGCAAAATGTGATCAAAATGGCATTAAAATAGCTATTTTTCCAGAAGATTACCAAAAATCGCCTAAAGGCTGGGGATTCGCCCCCAGACCCCCATCATTAATACGTTTGAGTTACACTAGTATGCTCGCTGCTCACCGTGCCTCCCCAAACGCATTTTTTGAAAACATTTAAACTTTTGGTTCAAGTCCTCCCCCTTTAGCAAAATCCTGATTACACACTAACCCAGGCCCACGGCTTCTGAATTCTGATCCTCTATTTTAAGGTACCTTTATCCCATAAAAATTCCTTCTTCAGAAAATTTCTGATGGCGTCATTCAAAGTGAATTGTGGTGTGGGCCCCTCAATTAAAAATCCTGGCTACGCCTATGTCGGCGTGAATAGACGGTCGCAAGAGCGTAATTCATACGCATGAACAAATTGAATCAAAAATTGCTAAGAAATACCTGTATTTACTGGTTATGATAATTGCATCTGCAATCTGCAGAGCATGCTTAGCATGCTTGTAGACTGCAAAAAGTAGATAACTCAATAGAACAATGCTCACATTTGTAACAACAACAACGATAACATCTCCAGGCTTTGAAGGTGCCCAAATGATCGACCATGCGTACGACTACCCTTCCGAAACATGATGATGAATGTAGTTTTGTGGTCTTTTGAGCCTTACTATAGGATATGCTATGTATGGCTGTAAAACGTGATAAAAGGAATTGCTAGCGTTTTTGCCAACATGCCAAAGCAGTGCTCGGCATCCCTGACAAGCATGAAGTAACCTTTTTGTTGAAATTCGCAGTTACGCTATGATTGCTAAACGAGAATGGATAAACGAAAAAACACAATAAAATTATAACATTAAAATTTTGAAGCCACAACAGCGCCCGATTTGCCAAAAAACGGATTCTCAAATGGATAAATCCTCATTCAAATAGAATCAGTGATATAAAAAACCAAAGATTAGACAAGAGTGCTCAAAAAGCTTAAAAAGCAAAGAAATGGAAAAGATGAATGAAAAAATATTAAACCATAGGTTACCATCTGATAACAAGCATATTGAAGGCTCTACATTCTTACCGCTACCTAATCTTAGGCTTCGCAAGTTCTTCGTTTCGTGGTGTGGCAATCGCTCTTTTAGCAGATCGGGAAACCGGCCACTGAACCCCTCGATTAGGAAGAAATCCTTCTGGAGTCGCTTTAAATTTAGCAAGTTCTAAAATGCGCGAAGACGCGCTGGCAGATCGAGCTGGCCCGCTAATCTGTGGAAACACCATTTTAATTTTCACAAAGACAAGCATATACATTACGACCATCAAAGCCTTCAATTCCCATACAGCATGAAAAGCAATGGATAGGTAGAGGGGCTCGCAGTTAAAACATAGTTAATGTCAATTAAGTTCTATCGCTGTATTAAGACAAAAAACTACTGCAAAATGAATCATGGAAAAAGGCCTTAAAAACAAGTAGGCATTTGGACCTGATATGCGATCAGAGGGGAAAAGTTAAAGTAGTCCAATAAAATTTATTGGACTACTTTAACTTTTCCCCTCTGATAATCGCATACCAGGTCCAAATGCCAAATATCAAAATATTTAAGCATAATTCCAACAGAGCTATGAATCAATGATAATATTCTAATAATTTAACACATTTCACAATTTGCTTCTAAGCTGAAACAGACAAAAAACATATACTGCAATAACATGATTACCTCTCAGTGCTTACTACTAAGTACGCACCTGCCATACAGAATTTTCAGGATATCTCGAATCAATAAACGGCCCCTCTTCTCTAGTTTTGGGTCGAGATAATTCATCTAATCGCGCAGACGCAACACGCTTCAACGCAAAAGGACTGATTTCTACAGGTAACTGCGAAGAAAACAAAATACGAGTTTGTCGCCCTGCGACACAAACACAATTTTCAAGCTAGAAGGAAATCAAGCATTTTTTAAGGGATGTAGAAAGACTTTACAATCAAGTACATCATACTCGGACTATTTATCACCCCACTGCTAATCGTCGGAATTTAATAACGCTGATATTTCATCACGTGGATACGTCAACACATGAAATCACGTAGACGAAACACTTAATCACATTGATGCTTAACCATGCTTTTGGTATAAATGTAATTATAATATGCAAAAATACAATTTGCTCCTCTTCCATCTCGATTAAGGAACATTTTGATTTTCGAAGTGTCCAAAATTAAATCCACATAAAATTTTAAAGCTAGCAGCTCCAGTGTTCAAACAAACATGCATATCAGTAATCCAAACAATACATTACTTCACGCGCAATCGCAAATCCAAGATAAATAACATCAATCAACCTGGAAACTTCTTGAATTAAATCAAATCCTTCATCATACTCGCTGTAATACGCCGAAGCGTATAACGCGTTGGCGGGGCCCATTTCCGCGTCATTGCGCCCGGGCAGCACAGCTCCTTTCGAAAAAATATCGCAGCGGCGGTGAGCCGTTGGCACCACTGTGTCCGATTTGACCGACTCAAGATTTGAACCTCAGACCTCCCGCTCCAAAGACGAACGCATTACGGCTCGACCAACTGGTGAGTCTAGAAACTTTTTAACAGGGCTGTAGGTCTCGAGACCAATTTTTTGTGGTCTCGGTCTTGGTCTCGGCTGTTTTGCACCGGTCTTGGTCTCGAACCGTTGTGGTCTTGGTCTCGTAGCTCAAAAATTGGTCTCGAGACCAGGTAATTTCTGTAAGTAAAATAAAATAGCTAATTTTGTAATGTTTGTTAGAAAAAATAAAATAGCGAGATCGTGTAGATTTTGTAAGTAAAATGTAGTTTTGTAAGAAGCTAACGAAGCGGTTACATTATCGGTAGGACAAAGAGGTTTCGCACCTGGAGATCAAGATTGTCGCATTTTTACATGAGAAAAGACGTCATTCACGCATAGCAGTTTTAATGACGAGGAACCAAACTAGAGTCCAAGCAAAACTACAGAGCTCTTGCCCAATTCTAGCACTGCAGATGTTTTTGTGACTTTTTTGATCCCCATGTGATAGAAGTTTTTGTGTCAAAGGATGTACACAATGCTACTATTTTGAGATTGTAGAGTGCTGCACAAATAAGTGAGAAATTTTTTGGTAGTCGTTAAGCAGTTGTTAAAAAAAGTTCGTCTTTTCGCTTTTGCAATTTGACGACGCTGCTAAAGAAGCAAAAAACCTCAACTCGTAGTAGACAAGGCTGTGGGAATTAAACTGTTTTCTAACATAGTTGCTAAAATTGACGTCGATGCTCTCAAAATTTAAGAACAAATCAAAAAACAAATGCGGCTGAAAATCGGCAAAAAATTAAAAACAGCCAGTCACAATTCAAAATTTACTGATTCTTATCAAACAAGAGTGAATACATTGTGTACATATTACTTTATTGTCGATTGCAGTCACGTAGCCAGGATTTCGCAAAGGGGGGCTTTTTTGGAAGTTTGATACAACCGAAAACGAACTTAACCCAAATTTTCATTAGTCTTAAATTAGATTCGAGTGGTTTTTCTCTCAAAATTAGGTGATCTCCAAAAAAAAAAAGGTCTTCACCGAAATTCAAAGGTTTTTTTCAACCGAAATCAGAAATTCAAGGGTTTTTTTCCGGCCGAATACTGGTGATCTCCAAACAAAAAAAAGGTCTTCCGCGAAATTCAAACGGTTTTTCTGGCCGAAATCAGGTGATCTCCAAAGAATAGGTCTTCACCGACTTTGGGTGAGCTTCTGAACCAAAAAACTCCACTATTCTGGTCCAAACAACGGCAAGTCCTTCACAACTTCGGTCCCAAATCTCTTTGGGAGGGCTGTTTTCATTTTTGGAGCAAAAATCGGCTTCAAAAGCACTAGAAACGTGCTATTTTGCACATTTTTCAGGCCAATTGGGGAGGTTCGAGCCTCCCTCCTGGCTACGCTACAGGTCGATTGTCGACAACAGTTATATTCTAACCTACAGTATATATTTTGTCTCTTTGTCAACAGCGAACAAACCCACTACTTTAAAATTGGCAAATTTTGTTTGTTCATGATGTCTAGGCTGAAGCTAAACGTAAAATGGCAAGTGACGCAAACAGGAGGGCAAAGTGGGCTGCAGCTCTCCTCTTTTTAGTCATATCACTTACAAAATTTGATTCATGAATGCAAGCATTTAAATGTGTCTTGGACTTGACCTGTACAGGTAAAGAAGAGGGGCTAAAGTGGTTGAGCAATTTATTTCTTTCAAACGGCTTCCGAATCTTAACAATTAAATTCTTAGCGATTTTTGCAATTAAGACTCTTAGCTATTAAGCAGTTCCAAAAACGTGCGAAATATGATTCAAATGGTTATTTTTTACAAAAATCATAAAAATTGTCTAGCGACTGGGGCAAACCTCCGGATGTGATCGATTAAGTTACAACAGTTTGCTGAGCGCGACGACAAAACAGTGCTGCGAACTCGAACCTGAACTCGAAAAAACTCGGTATTTTTGCCGAACTCGTTCACGAAAAAATAATTTTGCTGAACTCGAACTTGAACTCGGATAAAACTGTCCAAGTTCGTAAAACGAAATTTAAAGATTAAAAAATCGTTTGAAATAGTTTCGTTGATCAAGCTTTGTAAATTGAGATTGTGTTTTTCCCAACAGTGCATGTTTTCCTTTTTTTGTGCTTAGGCGACCTAGAAAAACAACTAGGAGTATAAAAAAAGAAACGAATTAGGTGGAAAAGCGACGCAACGTTTTATCTTGAGTTAATTAAGTGATAAATTTGTCTCTTATATAGCAAAAACTTTACTATTATTGTGTTAACAGTTATCTACTCCCGTGATTCTCAACCTATGGGTCGCCTAAAAATTTTTTAGGGTAGTTTTTTTTTTAAACAACTACAAAGAGTAAAACTTGCAGAAAGAATACAGTAATAAAATAAACGCATATGGTAGTCAACCCTAGTTGCATTTTTGTAACAAAAAACTCCAACAGTGAAATTTTGAGTTTCTCAAGATCACAAAGGTGTAAAACGCTTAGAAGTAGTAAACGATATATCTTCAAATTTAGTCTTTCTTTATGCTCGCTGTAATACGCCGAAGCATGTAACAAGGTTACTGGGTCTATCTCCGCGTCATTGCGCCCTGGCAATACAGCTCTTTTCGGAAAAATATCGCAGCGGTGGCGAGCCGTTGGCAACACTGTGTCCGATTTGACCGGCCCGAGATTTGAATCTCACACCTCCCGTTCCAGAGACGAACGCGTTACCGCTCGACCAACTAGTATAGAATTCACGCAGTGAAGAAGCTTTGTGCTTGTGGAGACTAGAAATCAAAGGTCATGTATGCCAGACTACGTAAGGACGTTTTTGGTAAGGATATTGAATGCTAAATAGCAAATATTCATAAACCTTTCAGTGAAAACTTCTTTGTACGATTTTCAACACAGTTCTGTCATCACGAAAAGTTTTTTTCTCTACATAGCTTTTAATTTAAACTATGCATCAGAATATATATGGGCCACAAAATTTTACACCATTGATTTTTTCAATAAACTTAAGTAGCTTTGAAAAAAGATTGAGAACCAATGGTCTACTTTACAGTTTGTAGAAAAAGTACGAAACTTTGATAGTATTTATTGCAGCTCAGTGGAATAAATCAGCGAGTTTAATTTTTGACAAAAAATGAGCAATTACTGTATAAGAAATGAGTTTGAGATTGAAAAGATTCACGATATACGAAATAAGTCGCGGCGGTTAATTGTTGCAACAAAATTAATTTCGGTTACTCAATTTTCGAATTGAAAGCTTTATACAAAATTGTGCATTAAATAGGCTAGCACAACGCAAAAGTGTGAAGTCTTTGTGAAAATAGCTTTAAAGCAAATTACTGCGGGTCTATTCGTGACAGAAAAGCAAGTTGTTTATCGTATTTGATGAATTCAAAAACCTACATTTTACTTTTAAAAGAATATTAAACAACATATGATAGTCCTTGAATTATCATTAATTGTTTCATTAATTTTGTAGTGGCAAATATTCATAGCGTAGAGCCATTGATATTTTTGAACTCAAAAAAATTTAAATTTTTGAACTCGAACTTGGACGTGCTAAAATAGACCGAACTCAAACTTAAACTCAAATAAAAATCAATCGAGTTCGCAACCCTGCAAAAAAAATACTTTTTGGGTAAAAATTATATTGTTTTGTTTAAGCCTTCTCTTAGCATAATCGTAGTTACGCACTTGGAAATCCCCCTCTTACTTGAAACTCCTGGCTGCGTTTTTGTAGCTATATCTTTAATACGGTACTTCAAATATACAAATAGGTTTTTACAATTTTTTTTGTAATTCTATTTCATTAAGTTTGCGTCAGTTTTATTGACCCGTAATTTCTGACAAAAATAAAGGTGACCAGGCTTCAAGCTTTGAATAAGAGGCATTAAGTTTAGTTGAAGGATCTCTTTTTTTGGTGAACATCTACATAAAATGACATATTTAGTTGTTTTGATGAAGTAATCGTCGCTTTGACTAAAGCACTTTGTCATCTGAATCAATTTATATAATCATAAAACCAACTCATAAGCAAATATGAGCTTCAAAAACTTTTTTTCAAAATATCGAAAAAACTATTAATGACGTCATTTTTTTGGTCTCGGTCTCGAACTTTGCCGGTCTCGGTCTCGAAGCCAAAATTGAGATCGAGACCGGTCTTGGTCTCGGAAAAATTTTGCGGTCTCGGTCTTGGTCTCGGACGAGTCGGTCTCGACTACAGCCCTGCTTTTTAATAATTCAAATTTGGGCCATGGTCAAAAAGTAGTACTGCATTAATGTGTTTACCTCTTTACAAGGCTCGTAGTCTTCATGTGGTTGTTTTGGTTGAGCTAACTTTGCTGTCCGAGGTCGCGAAGAGCAAGTCATAGCAGCAGATTTTACTGGCCATAAAGGAGAAACTCGACCACATCCAAATGCATGGTGAATTCTGAAAGCAAAAGTCATTAAAATTTCAGTCAAATGAAGTTTTCTCTTTAACTACCTCTAAAAATCAACAAAATTTCTTTTTTGACCGCAATAAATTTTTTGTTTGAAATTGATCGCTCAGAATAGAAAAAAATCTGTGTTTTTGGTCTTCGCTTTTTGTGCCTCAAACCAAGATCCCCGTAGGAAAGACGTATCTGGCTGCGGCTATGCAAGAATGATGCTCATTTTGATTAATATTTCTGATCCGATTGCAAAACACAGGAATATTGCTGAGGGTTACGTGAGGAGGACTTTTTGAGTTAAAGTAAACTAATCCCTTTTAAACAATACATAATTCAAGGGTTTATTATCGTGTCACTGAGCCTTAATAAAAATCGCGTGGAAGTATTTGTGAGTCACAAACATATTGTTATCTATTTAGTGACATATTTGCCATGTTTTAATTGCGAAGTTTCAAATTCATTTACCGGATCAAAAGATTGGTATCTGGGTGTCAAGTTTCAATATTCACCAGTGGCCTACATAAAGTGCGTGTGGGGAGTTAAAGGTCACTATACGACACAATTTTGAAGATTTTTTTCTTTGTGACAAAATAGTTAAAGGTCTCCCGAACAAGATAATATCAATTTTTAACTTCTACCATTACAAGAAATATGTTTTATTCAGTTTGGGAAACTAATGTAAAGCAAGTAAGTTTGAAATTTGGAAAGTAAGGTATAGTAATTTGGAAAGCAAAGGTCATAGTAAACATGCCAAACCTGATTTGTAACTTAGTAATGCTATAACTTTTGCTTACACAAATTAAAATAGCAGGTTGCTTGCAGAGACTAGATACTAAAGCAAAACGCAGGTGATGCTAAAAAATTTTGAAGGTCACCATAAAAAATTTATTAAAATCACTACACTTAGGTTATTCTTGGTTCAAAAGGTATTGCTTGTAATAAGACATGTTTGCATTTGTTCAAGACTACTTACAGCTAAACCGCCGTGTGTGGTAGACTGGTGGGCAGGTGGCAGCTTGACTCGAAGACCGAAAGGTCCCTTCGCTGTCTCCTGGCCAAGGCAACTTGGTAAATAAAATGTAATTGCAATTACAATTAAACCATGAACAAAATTCGTTTTATTTCTCTGATAAAAAAAGTTAAGAACCACATTTCAAACTGGCGAAAGAACCAGCAACGCACCTGTTTTCTGTGTATGATGTCAGTTCTTTTTTCGGCGTTGCCAGTCTTTTTATGTTATCGCTGGCAACTGCTTTCAAGGCAAGTTTCTTAACTTCCCAAATTTGCGAATGCCTTCCACAGCTGTATGCAAATTGTGGCCGGTTGACCTGAAATGAGAGATAAATGTTTAGTGTCAACTTTGTCTGCAAATCTGGTAAAACTTGCTTGTATTTGGAATGGAGGTCCGGATACCATTTCTGGGCAGGTCAAATCGGAAAACAGCTGCTCAGCCCAGCTTTGGGACAATAACATGGATCAACTTTACACGAGTCAAGCATCATTTCCTATACCAACTTGTAACACGTCGAGTAAAGAATTGTTTTTTTTACCACCAACTACCAGCAGTAATGTTACAAGTATATATTGTACAATTAAAAAGCCCCAAGACAATAAATAAATTAGGAAGAGGGGGAATATTAGAGTTTTGTTTCATGCGGGAATTGCAAACCTCAGAGAAAATGAAAATTCGCAACTATTTGACAATTCAATTTTTTGCATTTTTTACAAAATTGCATTTTTTTTTGGGCTTGGTAAAAACTTAATAAAAACCCCATTAAAAAATAAATCCTACCCCACTCTTTGATTACCCCTAGATCACCTCAACCACCTCTTTTCCAAAACAAGTTCTGCAACAGACCCTACAGAGAAGCACCATTTTTAGCTCCTCCCTCTCCTATTTGATAAACGTCGATGTTTCTTCTTCTGGTCTTCCACATTCTACCTTCCGGAAGGAATAGCGTAGTAGCAACCAAACCTTACTACTTGATCAAACAGTCGGACAGTCAAAGATTCTAGACTTTATTTACCCTATTTGTTCCCTGCTGAAAGTTCTTCTTAGCTGCAGCCAACTCAACCAATCTTTTGTTTGGCCGAGCTTTTAGAGCTGCCTTCGATATCGGCCACATCATTGTCTCATTTCCCCAGAACAACTTGTCTCTAAAGTAAAAGATGTTGTAGTGCGGTAATAGTAATTGCATATATATTTTTCTGTCATAGGACAGCTTCGGATGCTAACTATTGAATGATCTCACACTTTTCATTGCAAGAAGTACTTCGTGTTTGGAGGAATCCGCACCTGCTTAGGAGTTTCCAGCAGTGATCCAATGTTCCTGTGGATTGCTTTGAATTGTTTTCCACAAAATTTGATGCTCGTTCGAAGCCACTAAGCACAGATCATCATCATAATAAAGCATCTTATTCAAGGGCGCAACAACGTGACCACTGACTAGGGTACGAGTTGAACACCATGCGATGATGTACATACAATAATAATGGTGATGAAAAATATTTGTAGATCTTTATGCAGAATTTTCGCTCAACAATGTTTGAAATAAGTTTTCAATTACATTGCCTTAATCTGAAAGTAATCAGAAAAGATGTTCTGTAGTGAAAATTAACATAAAATAGTGAAACAAGCCCGAAATTACCCTACAAATGTAAAAGCAGTATCAAGTCATGCATTAACAAAACTATCATAAATGATAACTATGGCTGGCTACAGCTACGTTTCAAGGCATTTATAGACTTACGTGCAACTTAGTGTCGTTTTGACCCGCATTTTTACGAAATCTAACGTGAAAAACATGACAGAGAAAGCCGGTCTGGATTGCCTTTGGCGTGGCAACCTACTATGACAAACAACTAAGTGGAGTTGGCAGTTACTCATTTCAGTCATCATCGTTTATTGATTTGCTCAAACTGGACGAAGTAGACATTGGAATGAGAAACAAAAAAAACATTTTTGATATTTGACAAAAAAAAAAACAGAGCCAAAATATAATGAAACATTCTATTTACGAGACGTTTCGACTTAAACTAAAATCATTATCAATCTATAAAAACTCATGACGTTAGAATTCGCCATAAGAATTGCTCAAAAACCTAATAAACAAGAGTGGAAGACATTAGAATTGCTCCGAAGTACATTGCGAGCCAATATAAGGGTATATACTGAGCTTTATTGACGCTAAGAAGATTAAAAAGACTATGCCGCACCATCGCTAAGCGTGAAGCCGACGCAATATTTTTGCAAAAAAGTTTTAGTCGAAACGTCTCGTAAATAGAATGTTCCAGCTTATCTTGCCTCTGTTTTTATTGCCAAAGCTCTCCTGGCCGTACCATTTTTGATATGTTTAGTCTTTAGCACTTTTTCAGACCCTATTCGAAAAAGAAAAAGAAATACAGAATCGAGGATCCAACCCGAAAAACGAAACAAGAAAAGTTTTCCTGTTTCATTCGGGGTAGACTTCTGAAACCTCCAACGCATTGGTTGCATGAGGAGCCCTGCAGCCCAATCAATACGCATTAGCACTTATAGCTGACTAGCGGTGATCACTAGTGAGGTGATGAGATGTCCACTCTCCGCTCTTTAAAGAGAAACTGCTTGCAATCAGTTTTATTGAAGCAATGAAAACTGCTTGAGGTAATGCGGAGGTCCCCCAAACCTTTTCCGACAATTCCCTTTATTCGCGAAAATACGATTTAATCCGTTTGACTTCGTACCATTGACAACCCTGGATTTCGCAATTCTGTGGCATCACAAACAGCCAACTGTAAAATCAGTACTGGTAGCCTAGATCTACAAGTACCAGTAGCAGTAAACAAGTTTTCGAATTTGGTTAGGCTACTCACTGCTATACCAGCAGGAAAGTTGTGGCTATTAGATGAGGCCTACGTTACTGCATTTTTGCGCTACTTTCTGATTACAGATCTGAGATTAGCCTACAGTACACAGCATTATATTTTGTTATTTTATTGCTTGTCGTAAAATAACTTAGGTTAATGAAAAAGAGTTGGCAAGAGTAGAACCCCTAGGCCAAGCTTGTGTTGTTTAGCATGGTTTTAGGAATGCTATTGCAGGGAATAGCCCAAAGTCTGCGAGGAATTTTGCAAAATCAGCCTTTTATGATGTCATAAAATTGCAAAATGCAAGGTGACCAATGGTACGTAGTTAAACGGATTAAATCGTATTTTTGCGACTAAGAAGAGTTGCGGAAAAAGGTTTGCAACATCTCTTTATTACCTCAAGTAGTTCTCATTTCTTCAATAAAACCGATTTCGATCAGTATCTCTTTAAGAGGTGAAGAAATGACTAATTATTTTCTCTTCAGCGTTCTACAGTCCAGCTGTAGCATCTCTAGTTTCTACTGCATCATACTCTCGTCAAACGAAAAGAGCCTCTAACTAAACAATACGAGAACAGCTGATACAAAAAGATATTTTGGAACACAGTATGCTCTACGAAAAGCTTACCCGAAGCTTGTCTTCCATTCTTGTTTATTTGGTTTTGGTTGCGAAAGTTTGACAGCGCGCTGTTTGGAATAACCTCTGAAAGAAAAAATCATAACAGAATAACTGCCTAAGATTTCCGCAGAAGAATCTTCGGTAAGAGCACGAGAAAAAGCTTTGTCCGCCAATATAAATTTCGATTCATGCTCAGCAGCACTTGTGTAACATTGATGATGAAAGTGAAAGAAATATCTCAGAATTTTTTCAAAACTTAGACGCTAATAACACACTCTCTCAAATTAAATTTTTGTACAATTAGCCAAGAATCGATGTTCTGCTCGCGCGGTTACTGAAAATAATAACTGAACTAACCAAAAATAACACATAGCAATAATGACGAAAAAATAAATTGTATCACTTTGCTATATAGTTTATGTCAACAACAAAGTGTCAATTTTTTTTTTAATTTTTTGTTCAAAAACATTTTCAAAAAAGTTTTTTTTCCAAAAAAAGTATTTTTTCCAAAAAAGTTTTTGTTTCAAATAACAGTTTTTTAAAATTTTTTTTCAAAAACATGTTTTTGTTTTCAAAAACATACGTTTTTCAAAAAGGCTTTTCCAAAAAAATGGTTTTTCAAACAAAAAAGTTTTACTTTAAAATGTTAATATCTTCAAAGCTTTTCATCTGACACTTGTCAAGAAAAACCGTCAAAATAGAGAGCGCAGGAAAAGGAGCGTCTATAAAAAAAAGCCGAGCAGTGATTGGCGGGAAAAGGATCAATGAGACAGCGTCATTTGTGTACAATCTTTAAGCTGTACACAAATTCTATTTGTCGGCCAAGGGCGCGGTTAGAAGTTTTGACAAAGGTGACTGCTGAGCCTATTTTCCTTCTTCTCTATCTATCGTTGACTTCTGAGCTCTGGCTGAGACCTTGGGTCTGGTCCAATTGCTGAGTCTCCCTAGTGTTCCTCCGTGACCTCAACCATCCTAAAAATGAGGTAAAATGACTGGTTGGAGGGCTACCCTCAACGATAGATAGAGAAGAAGGAAAATAGGCTCAGCAGTCACCTTTGTCAAAACTTCTAACCGCGCCCTTGGCCGACAAATTGAATTTGTGTACAGCTTAAAGATTGTACACAAATGACGCTGTCTCATTGATCCTTTTCCCGCCAATCACTGCTCGGCTTTTTTTTATAGACGCTCCTTTTCCTGCGCTCTCTATTTTGACGGTTTTTCTTGACAAGTGTCAGATGAAAAGCTTTGAAGATATTAACATTTTAATCAAAGTAAAACCTTTTTGTTTGAAAAACCATTTTTTTGGGAAAGCCTTTATTTGAAAACTGTTTTTGGAAATAAAAATGTAGTTTTGAAAAAAATTTTAAAAACTGTTCTTTTGAAAAAAAAACTGTTATTTGAAACAAGAAAATGTTTTTGAAAATTAAAAAAAAAGTTTTGGAAAAAAATCTTTTTCATTTTTGGTGCCTAAACGTCCAGGCTCATAAAAGTCTCGGCGCATAATCGGCGGCGCAAAACGTCCCGTGCATAAACGTCCCGTGCATAAGCGTCCGCGGCTAAAAGTCACGGGCCGATTGAATTATTATCGACATTTTCAAAATTGAACTTACTTTGGTATTTTAGGCAAAATATTACTCTCTAATGAAACTCCACCTGCAAAACACGCGAAACATAATTATTAAGAGACTGTTTGCTGTAGATTCTAAATTGTATAAAATACGTTGTTCATTATGATTTTGGTGGCTATTTTTTCTTATGCAATTTTAAGTATATCAATAATACCACAACCGCAATAAATTTACTTCAAAATTGCTTCAAAAATACTTGTAGGTTTTCACATAAGGAACTGCAGAAAACACACGTACATAACAAGATGCAGTATACTTTGATTGAAAAAAATTTAACAAAAATCTTTCAACATTATCGAAATTGAAGGTGCAGACTTGGCGATACAATTCTTACAATAAGCTTTCTTTAAAATCTGTCAGCATTTTTCTTGTGCACAATTATCTCGTATAAATGCTTTCTATGCTCCTAAATGCAATCCTTGTACTATTACTGTTTATTTTGTATTTGTAGCTGTTTTTTTTTTCCAGTTATATTTTGACTACAATTGAGCAAGCTACTAACCACAAAACTTCCAACTTTTTTTGCAAAATTGGTGAGTTTGCAAACTTTTAATGCTTTAACTGGAATCGGTAAGATCTAAGCCTTCAAACTCTTTGTATGTGAGCACGATATGGTGAAATCATTGCAATGAACAAACGTTTACCGCTTGCTGTTGAGCTAAAATTACTGTGTCAACAACCAAACAAACTGATTAAAAAATAGCTTGCGTTTAAAGCTACATTGTGCCAAACATCATATCAATAAAAAGCGTAAAACTTTACCTTCAATATCTAACATGGTGTATCGTTGCGGGGTAACTTTACGATAAATTTTTAATTTATTTCGTCCAAGTATCCAGTAAAAAGATGCCAAGATTCGTTCAGTAAGCTACGACAAAACTGAAAGCTTTTCCACTACTATTAGCCAGTCTAGGACAGCTTTCGATTTACCTCAAACTGAAAATTAAGAATCTAGTATTAAACTGCTTTATATTCTCAGTGTTCCTGAAAAGAGCTCAGTAACAGTTGTAGTCAGAGCAGTATCAATTATATTTATCACACACAGATGAAAACATTGAAAACCCTACAGTCTGTTTCAAACTTAACGGGATCTTCAGGAGTAAGCTTATTCAAATAGATTATTCAAATAGCCTACTCGGTTTGAATTCTATTTGAATAAGCCAACCCCTAAAGATTCCGTTAAGGTTGAAACAGACTATAGGGTTTTTAATGTTTTTATCTGTGGTGTGTTAAACATTTGAATCTAGCTTTATTTAAAAATTAGATATTTTCTATTAAAACATTTTGTCTTCATAAAACGCTAAATTTTTTGTGGATCTGGCTATTTCTTACTTTGTACTGTCAATGTTTATTTTATAAACGGCTTTTACAACTGATTTTTACTCAACTTGATATATAATACCTACTCTAGCCATTTAAATGCCAAGACTAAATCTCAATATGAAATATGATAGCTTTGTAGAGACACCCTAACGACAAGCACTAAAGACAATGTCGCAAAATGTCAGCTGGACTTTCACTGCTAGTGTCTGAAATAATAAGGTAACCAAAGATAATATAGGCGGTCCTAGAATGCCTGTCATTACAATTCTTACATAAATAATTCAATAATAATTACTATACAACAATGGCCAAGCTTACTATACGAGCGTTAAATAAATCACATTAAACGCTTTCGTCGTATTTTAATAACCTTATGCGGCTTGACCTACAAGTTATTAAAAAAAGTAAAATATAATTTTCGAAGTGCTTGAACATAACGAGTGTTTCGAATACGTTTGATCAAGTCGAAAAAAAAACAACAACTCAATTTTCCTGCTATATCAACAGCCTATATGCACAAATGTAACCCCAAGAGAAGTGATGCAAAAGTTGAAAGATTTCTCAAAAATTTTTTTAGTTTCTGGTAGGTGAAAGGTTTGGATTCGATTGATTTAGTCCGCCTAATTTTTTGCTAGATGTAAAAGAACTAAATAGGAAAACGTGGGAGAAGTTTGGTCTCAACACAGCCAACAATGCTCGTTGACAATGAAGTCAAAGCAATAAAATCACTAAAAATACCAAAACCACAACAGCGCCAGTGGCGTCGCTAAGGGGGGGGGGGGGGGGGGAGCGGCCCGCGCCGCGTGTCACCATTTTGGGGTGACACCATTTTACAATACCAATCGGACAAAAAACACAACAATATGTTTGACATCATTGGAAATGTTTAGCACATGATTTTAGGATCTTTTGAAGCATTTTTAATGGACTAAAAAATGATTTAAAGCATCTTTTGAAACATTTCTTTAGAGGGGGGCGCTAATTAACCAAAAAATATAAATCACAAATCAGCAAAAACTTTGAAAAATCGCTAACGCTAAACAATCAAATTTGATCGCTTGATGAAACATGCTGAATATAGGTTTCATAAAACAATTTATAAGCTCAGGAATAAGGGGGGGGGGGGGGGTGGCTGTTCAGTATTAGTTAATTACGAATCACTTCGACTCAAATATCGTTGCATTCACCCCCACCCCCACACCAATTATTTCTCTCTGTTAAATATAGACGAAATGGATTACTTCTTGTGAGTTTCATTAAACTACAAGATATTATGATTTACGGTACCAGCTTGTAAGTAAGAGAACTGAAATTTTACCGTTAGCCACCTCCCACATAGTCATTGCCCATTTATGCAGCCAGTTTAACCATGTTTTTGCACAGCTAATTTTTATGCCACATTTTAAAAGCGCTAAATTTTATCACAAAATTAAGTTATTTTTGCAAAAAAAAATACACTAAATTTTCTAGCGCTGGGGGCTCCGCCTCCAGACCCCTCTCCTATTGCTGATTTTTGGCTACGCGTCTGAGCCTAATCATGTTTTCGAACTACTAATTTCTATGCCACTAGAGTTCTTCCTTATGCCACGTTTGAAAAGCATTAATTTTTATCAAAAAAAGGCCTCAAATTAAGTTTTTTTTGCAAAAAAAATAAAACTTTTGAAGTGCTGAGGGCTCTGTCTCCAAACCACCTAGGGCCTGCAGCGGAGCTCCCAGACCCCCCCAACACAGCCCTCCCCACACCGCAGATTTTTATTTACGCGCCTGATACTACACATAAGCTGCTCATACTTCCGAGTTTTAGAATCTTATAATGAGAAGTCTTTGAGCTAGCCAAATAACAACCGCTATCTTAGTAATGAAGTAGTATCGCTACCTTTCAAACCTAACTTTTTGCAGCGTACTATACATTATGAAAGGTGCAGGGTTAAACCAATTTTTTTCAGCGAATAAGCAATTTCTTGAAATAAGGACAAATCATTTTGGCAAAATGGTAAACACAGCATTAAAAAATTCGACAAATTTGTGGAAATATGGCATATGGCTTACTTTAATACCGGATTGGTACAAACTTTAGGGCACATAAACGTCTTTTTAGAGCTTTGAGCACAATTTCAAGACAATTTGTGCACTGGCCAATTAGCCAAAAAGTTAAAGGGAATACTGAAAGAGTGACACCACGAAATTCGCCCCGGGTGTCACCATTCTTAGCGACGCCACTAAACAGCGTCCCTTTCGCCGAAAACGGTTCCTCAGGCGGTTGAAATCCAAACACATCAAAATACTAAAAGCTAAAAAGTATTTAAGTTAAAAACTAGAAGGGCCTATAAGAAGGCTGACTGGGCACCAATCAGCTAGAATTCAAAAGATGCATTATTTATCCCTCAACGAAAAGCTAGCCATCCTGATTGCCGATCCTATCGCGCTAAACAACAGATCAATCTGAACTCATCGAAAAATGCATACACAAACATAAATTTAACCATAAAAGAATAAAAAAACTAGCAAATTTTGTTTACCCGGCATAGTATAAAACCGAACTGAAGTATTTCTTGCACCACTTGATTAGGAATAAGACAAAGACGATGACACGAACCAGTAACTTCGTGAAACACCGCCATATGATTTTCCTGCTGTCAGACGCAAGAACAAAGAAGACGATTCGATCGCTTCATAATTGTCACGCACGCACTTTTGCACATATTGTTTACAGTATTTCTGTTAAACTAACAGTTTCCCATTGTGTTGTAGTTCAGCTGTCAGTTGAGACCAGTTTTTATAGCATTTCTAGCTTTAGTATTTTAATATTGTATAGATTTCAACCACCTGAGGAGCCGTTTTCGGCCAAACTGGCGCTTTTGTGGTTTTAGGTTATGGGGGATTTTAATTTATTGAAGAGTTGTAAAGTCAGTTTCTTAAAAAAGGACTAACGCAAAGTGAATATTAGAACCAAAAGACGACTTTTACCCAAACTCGAGGATTCGCATGTATTTGTAGAAACAACAATCACTAAGAGAATCCAACCCGAAGCTATTAACCTGACCCGGTTCCTTGCCGTGTGTCAACAGCAAGCGCTCTAACACTTTTTTGAGGAGAGGAATTGCCTTCATTGCTTTTTCCAAATGACCCCACGGCTCATTTATAAATGCAAAAGTTTAAACTCAATTGATTGGATTATATGCGCTATTTCGCCACCTAGTGTAAAATAACAATAAAAACTAATTAAAAGTGCGAAATTCTTACCATGAGTAGCAGTTTAAAAAAACGTAAAAATTCTTTGAATGTTTCAATGGCGTTTGACTTCACAAAGTAAACAAACAGCTTTATGACATTCAACAGCCATTACAATAGAATACGTTAAATTGTCATATATTACCCTTTCAGTCTATACAAAAAAATAAAGCACGCCAGGGTGAGTAAGTGGTAGAAATTTCGGGTATGAAGTGCAAAAACCAATTTCTTTCAAACATCAGTCAATGCGATGGATTATAATCCGTGTTTTATCAGACAATGCCATTGTTTGAGTAAAATACAACATTTAACTGTTTGCATCACGCTGTAAACGCCCTACTTGTAAACAATATTATTTACTCATAATATATTAACTGTCCTAACCAAATACTGATCAGAAGTCATTACCTAGTCTAATAAAAGAACGCCTTCCACAATAAAACCGACTAAAGCAGCTGAAGATATCAGAACAAACTTAAGAAAAGTAAAAAGAGAAAACAGTGTAGGGTTTGAAACGAAATCTTTTAATTCTTTGAAATGGGAAAGTATAGCTGTAGTTATTAGCTATAGTTTTGAACAGTGTTTTATCCCTTTTGCTAAGAAGACTCAGTCCAGTCATAGATTTTGTTCCAAAGAATTGGCAAACTACGGTAGAATCTGATTGAGCAAATAGTTTAATTCATATACCGGTAACGTTCTGTCTGCATTTTCTGCGCATCTATTTTAATTCTCACTCAAATAGCATGCAATAAAGTAGCTCTTTGGTTTTCCGAAGTCTGAGCAGATTAAATTATCAGTGAGTTTGTAACCTATCAACTGCAATTACAAAAGTTGTGTCAGTTACGGCATTGATTTACGTTATTTCGCAGAAACCGGCTTCAGAAATTTTAAAATCCTGTACAAAAATCTTTAGGATTACTCTCATAGTGGAGAATATTATTTCTTGATTGAATCACACGTTACAAAGCAGTTTTAATTTAACCGATTCAAAAAAAGAGCTCGATGCTACACGACTTTCTTATTTTTCAGTTCCTAATCTTAAATCTTGTTTTACTCATGACAATCACTTCTGATGATCCCGAATTCGGAGGGAACAGTCGATTGGGTTTTAAATGTTAAAAGTTCTGTTTCATAACTATACACGTTTAAGTTAAGGCTAACTAGATACTGAATCATCACCGTTTGAAGTTAATTCTGAGCATGATGATCCGAAATTTCAAAAGTTTCTTGCTGCTATGCTCTGGATGGGTAACCTTATTTGTCCTGTATAAAAGTAGCAAACATGAAAGAATAGAATATAAAAGGTACAATACACCTGAAAACGAAAGCTACACTCAAAGGTAACTCAACATAACAAATTTTAGAACTGATGGTATTTCAAAAAACAAGTTTATTATGAAGTACTGAGTTAAAAATTTTTCATTTGAATCGCTTTGGCCTGTAGTTAAAATACAAAATAATTAATAAATAATTTCTTTATGCCGTTTTGTGCGCTGAAGATTGTTCTATTGAACCGAAATTAATTTTACTAATATTAAAAATTAGAGCAAATTCTATGGTTTTAATTCCTTACGTTGACTGATTTCGTGAACTTCAAATTTTCTGTTAATACGAAGATGCGCCGACAAATTGTCAATTTTGTTTTTGCTAATATGATGGTGCGGTTCCACTACAACACTCCATATTGCGGATGTTTTTTTGTGATAGAGTAGCAAGTTGAAAGACGATCTTGTATTAACCGGAGATTGGACATTTTGGTGAGATAATTGCAGAGAGCTTAGGTTTACTTCTTTGCGAAAATTCGATATGCCATTGAGATGAGATTAGCTCCTGCAAAGTATCAAGGTATAACATTCAGACGACGAGTCAACAATACACAGCAGAGCTGAGATAATAAGCGCGAAGTCACCCATAGTTTGCATTTTAAATTTTTTAACTAAGCAGTTTTTTTATTTTGTATTTTTCACTTCTCGACCCTATAGCGACCGCGTATGAAACGGACAGAAAGAAAACTAGTCGAACGTGAGCTGGTTAGTTTGCCTATTAAATTGGAATCTAATAATCTTTTTATTTGATTTACACGGTAAAATAAAGCAGCAAATTCAAAAAATAGAAGTACAATAACCTAACTCAAAATCCCTTGCTTTATTTTGTAGGCGTTGGCCAATCTCAACACCAGAAACTACAACCCTGTCAGCAACTACGCAAACACAGACGCTAAATCTTACCACAGAGTTTCTCCAAGAGTTATACTTTGCCAAAAATGATCCTCACTACGAACAAGACTTTCTCGTGCTAACGGCTAAAGGAATTCAAGCGTTAAGTAAATACAATACAAACTTCAGCACCAAAAACTCTTAATTTTTAAAAGTAAACAACGACCAACATTTTACTTAATGTAAGTCAAGAATAATACCATCCCAGGCCAATAAAAAGTGAGGCCTCTCTGGAGACGCAGAGTATTGAGAACCTATGGCAAGTTAGTAGCAATTTCATGGCGAAATAAGTCAAACTTTTTTTTCGCGATCGAGTCATGACCAACTGGCTAACTTGTGAAAATTTAGAGCACATCAGCACAACGACTGCATGGGACATTAAAGTAACGGAATGACAAGTAAGGTTCAGTACAAAAAGCTCATTAAAGTTTGCCTAAAATATTCAGATAACTTGTGATCGAAGAAATCGCCATTACTCGAGGACTCTACCGCCATAAAAATCAACTCCGAATTGATTCCCATGGAGTTGTTTGATCAGAATTTTACGGTGGATGAAAGCTGGGCTGGAGAACTAGGGAGAAAAAGTAGCAACATTCAAACCACCAAAAGAGCGGGCAGTCGAAACCTCATCACCACACCAGCGGCCACTGCAGAATGACACCCATTGGCCACCTCTTACGACTTGCTGGATGGGCAGCTTTCCTACTTTGACCAGAAGAAAACCCATAGCTTTTCACTAGTCAAAATAGGAAAGCTTTGCGTTTGCAACGAAATCGTCTTTCATTTGCGTGGGAGCTTATAAAAGGCGCAAAGTGGCCATTTTCACACCACTCAATTAACGAGTGAGCACAGCACCCCATCACCGCACAGGCGGCCGCTGCTGATGGCTATTGGTCGCTTTTTAAGACCCGCTGTGTGGGCGGCTTCAATATTCTACCCGGAATGAAGCACTGGGTTCACCATTGAGTTCACCATGGGTTCACCATTCTACCCAGAATGAAGCACTGGCTTCTAATTTGCAAGAGTTTGTAAAAGGAAGATAAATGACAATGACCGTAATAAAACGTGATGCATTGTTACAGAAACACTGAAGTCGCAACGTTACGTTCCTCAACTAGCAAAGAACAATTTCTATCAGCGCAGAAAAGAAATGAAATATCGATGTAGTGAACACTTTTTAGATAATAGAATTGACTTGTCAAGGATGGTTTATGATGATAAGCACAAGTCAATAATGTGTGTCGTGCCAAAAGTAAGTTGTGAATTAGGTAAGTTTTACAAAAAATAAATAAGCAAAAGAATATTAAAGTAAGCGGTTTTCACAGCATCTACAAATAGTTCTCGTGGCTGAAGCAGAGCTATGATTCAAGTGAAACTATTTCACCATGGGCGTCGGCAAAGGGGGGGAGGGGGAGCTATGGATCCCCCCTGGATTTTCACCCACTCTCTCTTTAACCTACTAAATTTCGAAAATTCTTCCATTTTTAGTAGTTTATACTGGCTCTATTCTAATAGCCCCCTCCTGAAAAATTTTCTGCCGATGCCCTTGTATTTAATATGAGCTAATGTGCAACCATTGGTTTCATGTTAACACAATCACCAGGCACATTAATTTTCTGCAAAATATATGATGTGTTTGCTTGTTTTTTTTTGTTTTTGTTGACAGATAATTATTGTGCCTGATGATTGTGTTAACATGAAACCAATGGTCGCACATTAGCTCGTGTTAAATAGTTAAAAAATGTTTGTACGTGGATATATCTAAAAGTGATAGTTTCTTGTGACGTGGGCTACAGATGTTGATCATTTTACTTTCTTCAATCAATAAAAAAAAAAATAACCAGAGACCATTCAGTGGTTGAGCATCTGCAACTGAAACGGTAGACTCGGGTTTGATTCCTGGTTAAGTCAAACTAAAGACTATAAAAATTGGTATTCACAGCTTTCCTGCTTGACGTTCAAAATTGAAGGGACAGTGTGAAACCTCCAACGAACACAGTGTGTGGTAGACAGGTGGCATTTTGAGTTGAAGACCGAAAGGTCCCTTCGCTCTCTCCTGGCCAAGGCAACTTGGTGAGTAAAATGTAATTACAATTAAATTAATCAAACTATATTGCTTAAAGTGAAGTTTAACTCAACTCCATTATTCTGGTCGAAATTTTGATTGTATTGTTTGTGCAAAGAAATTATATCGCATTTATGATCAGCAATAAATTATACTGACTCTGTTCAAAAATTAGAAATTTCATCGACTAGAAAATGAAGGGTCTGACCCCTTACTTCCGCCAGTGCAAGACAACATCAATTCAGCAATTACTGTAATTTCTAACTACAGTACTGGCCATTTTATTATGAATTTTTTCATTTTACAGTATATTTTGGCATAAACATCATTTTTATGTATATATTGCTCAAATACATGAATCGTTTGTTAACCAGGTAGCATGTAAGTTGTGTAGAAATACTTTGGTTGTGGTTTTTGCTTGTTTTTATACTAGTTAAAAAAACAACATATTTTTTTAGGAATCAAATAATTTTTACTCCTCAGCATGGTTCCAGCCTTAATGAATATTTTAGTTTTGGTTAAAAAAAAATCGGTTGTTTTTGATGGATTTTTCACTCGGTATTCGGTAAATTGGG
Source organism: Trididemnum nubilum (assembly GCA_963965965.1). NCBI lineage: Eukaryota > Metazoa > Chordata > Ascidiacea > Aplousobranchia > Didemnidae > Trididemnum > Trididemnum nubilum. The sequence goes on along the minus strand of OZ014482.1, from coordinate 10,023,621 downwards.
CACGAGCCAGTCTTAACGTCAGCTGCTGTAAAATTAACTGCTTCTTTTTGTCAAAACTTTGCCTACTTTTATTCAAAAATATTCTTTTGAAAACTGGGAAAAACTGCTGGCTTTAGCTTTCGTAAACTTGGTCAGATTAAGGTTTGACTGGAACATTCTGGCATAAAACAAAAAGATAAAGCACCAAAATTAGGTGTATCAACCCAAAGCGTTCGTTCCATCAAAAAATAATTGTAAATTGGCCAATCTCTAAAAAATGGAAGAATTGGAAAATGTGGTAGGAAAAAAAAACGATCCAAAGTAGGGGTGCCGAAACCCGGGGGGGATGGGGTGATATATCCCCCCCAATAATTTGGCTGTATCTCCCCCAATAATCTGAGTGTGGTCTTCATCTTGTATTCGCGGAAGAAAAGTGTTCCACTCTCGTTCTACTTTCGTCTTCACCTGAATTTGGATGAAAGAACTGTTCCAATTCTGGTGAAGACCTTTTTTTTTTTGGTCTTCACCTGAATTTTGGGGAAAAACTGTTCCAATTTCGGTGAAGACCTTTTTTTGGGTGCAAAACGAAGAATTTGGTGAAGACCACTTAATTTTTCACCTGAAAAAACTCGTGGTCGAGGTTCATCCCCCCCAATGTCGAAATCAGGTCAAAATTGAGGTAAAATTGTAAATTATCCCCCCCAATGCTCATCAAAGATTTGCACCACTGATCCCAAGATTGGACCGCAAGATAAAAGAATTTGGCTCTAAACGACAGGAGGACCACGCAAAAGAGAATTTCAAACAGCTTTGCTGAAGAAGGAATCAGTATTAGACGAAGAACGATAAACAGAAGGCTTCTTGAGTCTGGTGAGAAAGCATACAGGCCCAGAAAAAAAAACACGTCTCACAGCACAGATGATGGATGCTCGATTGGCTTAGGCCAAAGAACGTAAAAACTGGATTGAAGTTGACTGGGCTAAGATAATTTTGTTTAAAGCAGTTAATTAATTTCTTTTTCAGTGGTTTAAACTCCAAAAGTAAGTTTTATCTGTCGTTTAAACTCTAACAAGGAGTTAACAGTTCCAAATCTGTTTACCAAGCAAAATTCTTCAAATTGTTTACAAATTTTTTTCACTGCATTACTCTTGATCTTCTCATCAAATTGGCCCATGTTTTTTGCAACAGGTGGTCTTTTCAGATGAAAGTACGATTGCTGTACTTGATGATATAGTAGAAGCAGGAAGCAGAAAGCAAGGAAAAGAATTTGAGCCCCAATGTTTGAAGAATACCATCAAATTTTCTCAAAAGATTATGGTTTGGTGTGCCATTTCCATTCGTGACACTAGCCTCTTATTTGTCGTGGATGGAACAATGAACACTGAAAAGTGTATTTCTGTCCTTGAAAAACGTCTTTTGTTGCAAATTAAAGTTTGAAAGTATCAAAGTGATCGGATTTTTCTACAAGATAGCGCACCATGACATACTGCTAAGAAGGTCAAGTCGTAATGTGCTACAAAACGAAGTCAAACTGCTTTCCTGGGCAGGAAACTCCCCAGACACAAATCCAATTGAAAATCTATGATATCTCCTTGAAGAGGAGATTCATTCAGTGCCCATAATCAACAAATATGTACTGATAGAAAGTGTGATTCATGTCTGGCTTCATTCTTTCAAAATCAAGGTGGAACGCATCAACCTCATAAAAAGCATGCCAAGGCTAGTGGAAGCACTGATCAACACTAAAGGGGGTCAGACTAACTATTGATTATTGTTTTATTCCATATTCCTGAGTATTTGTGCGTTTTTATTTGAATAAATAATATACAATAACCGAAAAACCCAATTTTTAAAAAAATTCGTAATAAAATGGACAGTACTGTATATATCGTTACTTTCAAAGCATTTAAAAAAGTTTATTTTGAGAATCTATTTACATATATTTTTATCTTAATTATAATCGCTCCGTATAGGATTTCATCTAGGTAGCATAATGTCATATGTCGTCCGTAGCGGCTCAATTTCAGTTGCGGCTCCTTCCAACTTTCTCGAAAAGTGAGTGCCGTTAAAATGTACAGATTTTGCATTCCAGGATGCGTGCACCGCTTGGAAAAGTGTGATGTGGTTTCTGAAAGGATCAGTCAATAAACAGAATATGTCGAGGATTAACCGCGCAGACCTCATTCTGGAACCGACTGGTTCGACAAAGACTTTAAAAAGGTACAAAACAGTTACATGCCAAGGTAACTTGGTGTATGGCAATTCGTAGTTTTTCACTGGCTATTGTCTTGTTTTGTATTAATTTTGCTATTGTATTAAATTCTGCATGTCACTGTTATTGCTTTTTTTCTTCTTGTTGATTGTCCAGATTTTATTAGATTTTTATTGTTCTGAATAACAGTTTGTACATTCCTGTTGTTTTAGTTTCGTTTCAATTTGTTGATTTTCATATTATGAACTGCTTTTTAATATTAAAGTAATAAACAGTACGCATTTTTTCATATCCAACAGTAAGCCGACTTGAAGACAGGGTGTTGGATCCGGAGCAACTTGTTTTTTTGCTGGAGATGGAGTTGGTGCTGGAGCCACGAGGTTTTAAAATTGCTCCAGCTCCAGATTTGCTCCAAATTAAGAACTGATACTTTGCTCACGGAGGTTTTTTGCTCGAATGTCTAGACTGTTTTTATACTATCACTGAATTGTTTGTTTTGCTGAGTGTGCATAAGCAAGCGCAATATATGTGTAAGACATTGTGCTAAGTGTAATCTTTCGACCTTGTGTTTAAAAAATTAAAAAGCTTATTTTAGCGGGCACAACATTCTTCAATTAAACAAACTTAAAATTTAATCCAGGTACAAAAGCACCCAAGCCGGAGCAGTTAATTTTACATAGCTTTGGTGCCGGAGCTAAGTCTTAATTGAAAAGAACTCCGGAGCAACTTCGAAATTTATTCAGCTTCAACACCCTCTTTGAAGACAGAGTGTAAAGTTCTCGACGTGTCAATTTCAAACTGTTTTATGTGAATCATAGCGGTCAAGTCTTCTATGTCTATTCCTTTTTGCTGGCTTTGCATCCAAAATCTCAAAATGAGAAAGTGATCTCTGCTAGATCTTTGATCGAAAGATTGACCATCAGTCTTCAACTTAGATATCTTCTTCGTCAATTTTTTTGATCGTATCTGTCTGTGTCAATTCTTTTACATCATCACCAATTTTTTTTCGTCCTCCCCTCACGAGCTTCTTGGTCTTTCTCAACAACGCTTTCCAATACGACCTGATGCAGATCACCAAGCCCTGACCATATCGCAGTATGTGCGCTACAAATCCGAACCTAATGTTTTTAGTGTACCTCTGAATGCAGCTATTGAACGATTGCTGACGTATACAACTTTCTTCGTTACTCGTCATCCATTTGAAAGACTCGTATCCGCACACAGTAGCAAATTCACGGACCGAAACCGAGATATAACTTATAAAAAGAATTTCGGAGAGAAAATTGCACTCGGCTACGTTGAAGATCGTTTTCGTAAAATCCAAATCAGAAAATCTGGGTAAGTTAAATCACAAACTCACTGTAATCTCTCTAGTGATGAACCGAGGCGTACAATTTGAACTTAAAAAAAAAGGTAAAACTAAAACAGAAACGACTCAACATTCAACAACATCCATTGATCAAAACCAATGTTCTGAGAAATTAATGATAAGCTACAGTATAATTATAGACAATTTACAATCACAGAGGCACAACCAAAACCGCAATTGACAGTAACCATTAACGTTTCGATGGGTTCGATTCGAAACAGCCCTACTGGTTATCTTCGTATATGCTAAAATGAAAAAAACGGTTTTATATAGTTACGACGAAAATAGGTACTAGAGCTTTTTCAAATCAATCCCATAAAAACATCGGTGCTTTATTTTTCAATTCTTTTTGTGTTCAAAGTATAACCTTATTTTAGCACAGAAGATATCAGGGCTGCAAACTAGATCGATTTTTATTTGAGTTCAAGTTCGAATTCAAGTTCGGCAAAAGTATCAAATTTTTCGAGTTTAGGCTGAAAAATACTATGTCTACTCTTTGACTTAATCGCTTTCTTTTTGTTTACATGCTGTTTTTCTACGTCGCCACGGTGTAAACAAGGGAACGACAATAATCTCAATTTACACGGCATTATCATCAAAAAATATTTCTTTGCGATAATTTTTTTAATGTTTAAATTACATTTTAATGAACACAAACAGTTTTATTTGAGTTTAAGTTCGAGTTCAGAAAAATTAGTTTTTTTAGTTCGAGTTTTGTAAATCAATCGAGTTTTTTCGAGCTCAAGTTCGAATGCCTGGAAGATACCACCGAGCCAAAACCCAGCAGTCTGTAACATCGGCGAGGCTTGCATTTATTTTTTAAATGCGTTTGATAGTCGCTCTAATTCTTCGTTATTGAGTATTTCTTGCCTCGATATCAACCACAGATTGACCTAGTTTTATTCCTAAAACAAGATTGGTACTGGTACATCATTTAACCTGTTAGCAACGTACAAACTTTTATAATATGGCAAATTGAGCGTTTTGCGAATGAGTGGCCAGCGCGCTTGCCACGGAGGAGGTTCGAGGATTAATTTCTAAAGTAGACAGTTAAATTTACACAAAGTATTCTTGCCAGCACTGCGGCATTTTTTTTTTTGCTAGAAGATATGGGGTATAGGCAATAGGCGTAGCCAGGATTTTAGATTGGGGGGGGCCCAAACCACAAATCACATGCAATGATGTCATCAGAAACTTCGAAAGAGGAATTTTTTGTGGGGGCAAAGATGTCGTAGAATGGAAGATCACAAGCCGTGGCCTGGTGTTGGCACGTAACTAAGAACTCGTTCAAGAAGAGGGCTTAAACCAATAGTTAAAATGCAAAAATGTCTAAATTGGGAGACGTGTTCGAGTAAAGAATTTTACTGTAATTCAAACGCATCACAGACGGGGGTCTGGGGGTGAAGCCCCGAGCCGCTGGGCGATTTTTCGTAATTTTTTATTTTAATACCATTGGATCACATTTCGCACGTATTCAGAGCCATTTGAAAGTACTACATTTTTAACATTTGAAAGCCAATTGAAAAAATTAAGTTGTTCAGTTCTCTTTTTGCTTGCAATTTAAGTCAACAACACGTTTAAAATCTTGCATTTTGGGCTTAAATTTTGTAAGCGATTTGGCCCTGGTAAGGAGAATTTCAGTACATTACCTCCTGCAATATTTTAGCAGTGAATAACAACCTAGTCGAATATTTTCCTTAGAGATCATTGTTTTGTCATGAAAACAACCAGTTATAGGAGTACATATACGGACAAATTGCCCAGACCCTCTTAATTCAAAAATTTGTTCAATGAGCATTTCCCTTACTATAACTAATCTTTTTCAAAAGTATTTTGTTGCATAAAAACTGGCAAGGTGGAGGTGAATTGATATTGAAAAATGTACAATAGATAGTTACGTCTACAAACCATGTTATTGCCTGGGCTGGGTTTACATTGAGTTGGGCCCCTGGCACTTTGGGATTTTGGCAATCTTTTTCAGCCAAATATAGGTGAAGACCAAAAAAAAGTCTATTATGAGCGCGGGGCCCATGGCACTGTGCCATATGTTAAATCCGTCCCTGGTTATTGCATTACGTTCATAAAAAGGCCAAATGAGGGTCTCAGTTAGCAACTTTTAGGATAAAAACGTTTAATTTCATTCGGGTTATACGTTTAAATTGGTTGGCAAACATTAAATTGAAGGGGCCCGGGCCCCCCCCCCCAAACAATATTATTGCTGGGGGCCCATTTACAGTGGGTGCCAATTAAATATTATTGTAGGGGGCATTTTTTAATTGGTTGGCAAAAATTAAATTGAGGGAACCCGGGCCCCTTGGATCAATATTATTGTTGGGGGCCCATTTAAATAATATTGTAGGGGGCCCATTTAAATTGGTTGATAAAAATTTAATTGAAGGGGCCCGCGCCCCCTGGATTAATATCATTGTTAATTACTGCTGTACGCGAAGATGCTAAAAGAAACTGAAGAAACAGTAGTATTTTTGTAACATTTTTACCTTTGTAGCATTTCGATTGGGGGGGGGGGCCTGCCCCCCTTCTGGCTACGCCTATGGTCTAGGCTCAAGACGTGAAAATGAGCGGCCTGCCAACTCTTTACTTTACCCTCTCCGGCTACAGTGCGGCATTTGCAACGAATAAAAGATGAGTTATTGGTTTTTTGAAACAGTTCCACTATATGAATTTATGCCTGTCCTTTACTTTAAAAAAAGTAGAAACCTCATCAATTGTAATTAGTCAGTGACGAGGAAGACCTTTTGGTTTCTGAGTCAAGATTATATACATCCCTACCACATACGGCGAAGGCTTCTCAATACCAATTATTTGATTGTCGTGGTTTGACCCGATAAGGAATCGAACCCGTGTCTACCGTTTCAGCACCAGCCTCTCCCATTTACTAGTGAACGGATTATTAGGCTGCTATCAGGGGCGTATTGAGGGAGGGGTAATGGCCCCTCCCCCTTTGGGTGGCCAGGATAGTATAACTAGCATAGAATAGTATGCAAAATTGCGGCATGCCCGCCCCCCCCCCCCTTTGCTAGTTGGGCAGAAGCTTTGATCACACAAAGGGTCTGTACAGCCTGCACCCAACCTTGGGCAAAAAATCGGACCAAATTTGAGTGAAGACCTTTTTTTTTTGCTCTTCACCTAATTTTGGGCAAAAAATCGGACTGAGTTTGGGTGGAACAATTTCTGATTCTGATCTTTATTCTTCTTAAATTTTCTGAAGTTCCTGGCCCCCCTTTTCAAAATCCTGCGTACGCTACTGGCTTCTATATAACATGGCTACTGGCAATGCCAAAAAAACTGAGCTTAGAATAGTCTTTATTAAATGTGCTAATGCAGATGTGTTAATAGGACGGAATACGAAATAGAGAAAAACGAAGCCTTTCTGAAACTCAGTGAAGATGACCAAGTTGCGGCACTCAATTATCTCGCTACTGTTAATACAGGGAATATTTCATTTTATCAGTTTGCAAAGTGAGCCATATTACGTTTTTTAAAAGCATAGTGGTAATTAAAAAAAAATTTCAAAACCAAGCTGCTGGCATATATAAAAAAAAGTAAAACAAACGCATGCGGTTTTAACATTACTTAATCCAGAGAGTGTTCAATACTAAAATAGAACTACTGTAATACATATGAACTTCACGTTTACCCTTAAAAAATACGTCACGTTTACCTATAAAAACTACAAAATGTTTTTTAACTCTGAAGTTAAGAAACTAAAAATATGACTGATGTTTTATTTCAGGTATGTTGCCCGAAGTGCGCAAGAGCTTTACGATTATGACGTGCACTGGCGCCCTCAAGTGACATTATGTAATCCTTGCGTCATGAACTACGATTTTGTAATAAGATTTGAAAAGCTCGTTGAAGACTCGAATTTACTTTTGGAATATTTGCAAAGAGACGACTCTGAAAAAGACAAACTGTTTTTTAAAAACAAAACCTCTGCTCGTATTGACAGTAATAGAACTTCAAAAGCATTTTTAAAGATTAATCCCGATATACTTAACGGATTGAGAAGTGTTTATAAAGACGATTTTGCTATAATGGGATATATGAATAATATACCATAATTTATTTCATCTTGTCTGACTGAGAACTGACATCGTTTACTTCCACTTATGCATAACCAAACGGAAACTGGCCGCTATTGCAAACTGCGAATGCGGAACAGAAGAACCAATTGCGGACCACAAACGACCACATCATGCTATCCTTTTCTAGCACAGTATATAAATATGCTGTACTTTCAACAGGTTGACTATAAAAATTTAGTCCAAACATCATACATTGGTTCGTACTTATTTCATGATAAAATAACTATATTCAAACGGCGAAAAAGTCGGACGAATTTGAAGTGCTTAGCAAAGCGCACACTTGACCTGAAAGTCAAAAAACCATACTATTAAGCATGGAGCTAGTCATTCCGTGCTGGAAACTAACGTGTGTTCCATACAGATTTACATTGTTACCAAAAAATCAATTCAAAATGAGTATATAGCGTGATCGAAATTAACCGAAGGCTATGCTAATCTTTTAAAAATAGGAGACAGCTCTAAAATATGAGCAACAAAGAAAATAAAAATTTGGTTTATTTTCTCGAAAATTTTGGTGATTTTTTTGAAAAGCTAATACTACCAGTACTCAATTTAAGGCCAATTTGGTTCAAATTGTCGCTGAGCTGACGCTACCTTGACAACTGGCAGCTTAGGATAAGGCTTGGAGGCATAACAATATACTAAATCGGTAGTGATTAACTAATCATAAAAGAGAACAAAAGAAACGGTTGTTAAGATGACATCTGAGTAAAAAGATGAGCTCGGCACAGACCATTTAATGCAGAATGTATAGAGAAACTATGATTGCATATATCAATGATCGCTTAGTTAACAAAGACATCAACCGCCACTAAACTAAACGCTGTGGTGGATGACTTTCAAATGTACTGGATTTGTAACTTCGCTTGGATGAAGTTTTGAGCCTCAGCCATGGGTGCCGATTTATGTTGAGCATTGGGGAGGGATAATTTGCAATTTTACCCCAATTTCGCTCTATTTTGAACATTGGGGGGGATGAAGCTCGACCACTATTTTTTTCACGTGAATCAAATATGACAAACATTCAACATGCTTTAGAGCAAATCAAGAGAGAACCAGAAAAAAATGAGTCGAAAGATCATCCAGCACTCAAATGCACACCATAGTCAAATTATTGGGAGGGATGCAGTCAAATTATTGGGGGGATATATCCTCCCATCCCCCCGCGTTTCGGCACCCCTGGCCTCAGCTAAAGTTATTAAAAGTTTAGTTTGATCGAATTAGCGACTTAGCGTCTGGTTTGTTGCGTTGAGCAGGAAGCTGTCTCTTACGCAACCACTTACATGCGGCATAGCGATAGACAAAAACATGAAATAGCAGAAAAGCTAGCGCATACGTTTATGCAACGTGATATTATTACTGATGGTATCAAGCTACCAGCACCGTTCCGTGGTTAAGCAGCTAACCATTTCGTTCAACCAATCAAAGCTAAACCAACCCTACGTAAGAATTAAAGAAAACCTCAATTATGAGAGCTGCTAGAAAAAAAAAACTGAAAAGCTTAAGAAACGATTCACAGCCTTCAAGAAGCTAAGCAGCTGTAAGAACACTATTAAGTATCTGCAACAAGATTAGAAACAGAAATCCACTCGTCAAGAAAACTCAGCCATAGATTCCACCGCAAGTTAAAAAAACAACACTGAAACACCTGTCTAGGGTGGCCAAATCAAAGGCTGAAACACTGCAGCAGGGATGTGGAAGCAGTCAAATTTTTCCGCTTCCAGCTCTTCTTGAAGTTTTATACTTCCGAGTTCGCTTCTGCTTCCTCACCTTTGGAATTTTTTGCTTCCACTTCTAGCTCCGGATAGAGTTAGTCGCTTTCCGAGTTCGCTTCCGCTTCCATTCTCTTTCATTAAGGTGCTTCCGCTTCCACAAAAATTTAACCGCTTCCGCTTACAGCTAATTGTATTTAATGTAAAAAAAAACAGACAAATTTACTTTGTAAGCTATTTTATTTGACTTGTGTTGTCGACAGGGCATGGTGTGGAATGGAAGACAATTTTTCCATATTCCATACTAGCAATTTTCTAATATTCCATTTCCATTCCGTACTAAAAATCTTCTATTCCATATATTCCATTCCGTACTAAAAATCTTCTAATCCATATATTCTATTCCATACTAAAATTTTCTTCCGTATTCCATTCAATACTTCCATACCAAAGAAATTTCAGACTGGAAGCAATGCAAGGTATGTTGCAATGTTGTAAGCAACCGCTTGTGAAGGTGCGTCAATAATATTAAGATGCAACAACCTGTATCTGGTATGCATATTGCACATAATTTAATGCATAGGCGTAGCCAGGATTTTGGATTTGGGGTAGGCCTAAACCGTAAATCACATGCAATGACGTCATCAGAAATTTTCAAAACGAGAAACTTTTTATGGGACAAAGAATGAAACATCAAAAGCTGTGGGTGTGATTTAGCACGTAACTAGGGTTTGCTAAAGGGAAAAGACTAAAACCGCAAGTTAATAAGTTTTACTAACATATCAAAATTAGGAGACATGGTGAGCAAATTCGTGCTACTCAAACGTGTCACAGGCGGGGCCTGAAGGTGGAGCTACCAGCCGCCGAAAGCTATAGGAGTTTGGGGGCAGAGCACCCAGCCGCCGGGCGATTTTTTGTTTTTTGAAAAAAACGGCTATTTTAATGCCATTTTGATCACATTTCGCACGTTTTCAGAGCCATTTAAAAGAAAAAAATTTTTGAGATTTGAAAGCCAATTAAACAAATCCCTCCCTCTACTTCAGGTCATGTCCAAAACACGTTTAAAATGTCGCATTTTGGGGTTAAATTTTGTGACTTGGCCTGGTCAGAGGAATCAAGGTACATTGCTTTCTGCAACATTTTTAGCATTAAATCATTCACTCGAAGATTTGCCTTTGAAGATTCTTGTTTTGTTATGAAAATAACCAGTTATAGGAATATGTACAACCAGGAGCCCAGGCACCCTCAATGCAACTTCAATAATTTGTTCAATAAGCATTTTCCCAAGCTAAGTTTCTTTCAAAAGCATTTGTCGCGTGAAATGACGAGATGGAAATGGATTGTTGTTTAAAGTTGGTAGGTGGTGAAGGTGGAATTTAAAGTTATTTCAAGTTGGCACAGATGCAATAAATGATTACTAATCATATTATTGCAATATAACAGTTAGCTGGCGGCCTAAAACATATTATTGCATACAAAATTTAGATGAAGGCCTGAAATTGCACCTTTTAGAAAAAAAAAAACACTAATTTTCTCCCGGCTTGAACATTTAAATTGGAATTTAAATTGACAGGGCCCTGGCGCCTAGTTGTCAATATTAATATTATTGGTAATTGCTGTTGCACGCATGTACTGTTGCGTCCAAAAACTGCTAAAAAAACTGAATAAATAGGCTTTGTGTCATCATTTATATCATTGGCAGCATTTCAATTGGGGGAAGCAGAGGGCCTGGGCCCCCTGGTTACGCCTATGGTTTGGTGATTACCGTAAAGTTTGCTCTTATATCAATTATAACATTTGTCATAACCAAACTGCTAAAAAATATTTACCGTAATAGAAATACCAAGTTTTAACACCAAAAAGAATTATTGTAAGCTGAGAAACTAAAAATATAAATAAAATTAAGCCGAAACGGGAATGAAATAGCAAATACGAGTTTTTGTGACGATGTAAGAAAACAAAATTTAGGACTTGGCAAATTGTCAATCTCACAAAACAAAAAAAAACAATTCAAACCTGACAAAGTTGTCAACAGGGTTGGAAATATCGATTTGTAATCGATAATAATCGATACTACATGCTTTGCTTTTTTGCTATCGATTATCGCACATGCTTTGCTTTCAATTTTTTCTATCGATTATCGCCTTTTCACATTTTATCGATTGGTGGAATCTTTAAACGTTACTTTTGTTCTTGTTCAGTCTACGCAAGCTTACAACGTTTTGTTTCTCTTGTGCTATATTGCTCTTTATAATATTATCCTAAAAATTTATTTTTTTATCCTTGATAGTACCAGTAATAATAGTGTTTCCACCCACAAGTTTCATTTAAAGGTCAATACGGCAAAAATTTTAGTACATCCTTATGAAAAATAGAATAAAAATTTTTGTTCGCATTTCGACATCGATTACTAATCTTTGCTTTTTGTTTCTGATATCTTTGCTTTTTGTTTCTTTACTTTAGTCTTCTTTAGTCTTTCCTTTTTGTGTAAACTATCGATTCGTCTTTGCTTTTAAACAGCATCGACCTCCAACCCTGGTCATCATCTACAACAATGCTGCAAATTGCAATGTACTTGCTATGATGCAATACGTACGGTGTTTGCGCAATATAAACAACCAAAGTATCACGATTTGTCGACAAATAATACACATAGATATTGAAGTTGAATACTTCTGTGGCAATATTATTTATCACCGCCCGACATCGGTATGTATTTTTTTTGTAAATACAATGCACAAAATCTAGTATGAAATTGGTATGGAAGTATGGAAGATTGTCTTCCATTCCATTCTTGAAATCTTCCGTTCCATTCCATTCTGGCATTTTCCGTATTCCATACCGAAATTTCTGTTCCAATCCATTTTCCATTCCATTCCATACCATGCCCTGTTTGTCGATTCTATATTAATATTATTATTGTTACATTTTACCCCAACGGCTGTAGCCAGTTAGAAAATCCGGAAGCACCTGATTTTGAAGAAATTGCTTCCGCTTCCAGCTCCTTTTCAACGCTTTCGCTTCCAAGTTCGCTTCCGCTTCCAACCTTATTCATCAAAGTGCTTCCACTTCCGCTTACACAAAAAATTAACCGCTTCCACTGCTTCCACATCCTTGCGCTAAAGGTAAAAATTAATTTCGAAGTTAAAAACACATCTTTAGTCTACTAGATAAAAGTAATATAAATTTATTGGCCCTTAATTTAGGTGCAGTAATTCAGTAACTCAGCCTTTTATGCTGTTTGATTTTACAAACTGACGATGTGTTTTTAATCACAAAATTAATCTCTACCTGTAATGTATTTCAGCCTTTCAATTAGCTCATCCTGAACCAGTGTTTTATTGAAAGTATATAACACGTAAATTTAACTCTCAGTGGCCCAGTTGCTGACATTTCGGTTGTTTACCGTTTGCTAACATGAAGCATGTTTTCAATTGCAGCAGTTGTTTATCCAATCAATACAGAAATCACAAGAATCTCAAAAAACTTAGGCAGAAAGCAGTGCTATTAAAGAGCGAAGTGTATGACTGCGTATTAAAAGATTTTTTTAGTAAAACAAAGTTTGATTGTCGTAAAAAGGAAAACAAACAGAATAAAAAAGTATACTGAGAATGTTGAAGCACAAAGAAAGCCACCGCATAATCGTTATACCAATCTAGGCACCTCGGCAAGCAAAACCAAAAATTCTTAGCAGTTGGATACGATCTTGACTACCCGGATAGACAGTGGCGTCGCTAAGGATGGTGACTCCAGGGGCGGAATTTTGTGGTGTCACCTTTTATATAACGTATCGTCGAGCGCTCGAAAATGTATTTTTTCGGTAAAAATAACTTAGTTTTAGGCATTTTTAATAAAAATTAATACTATTAAAACGTGGCATAGAAATTGGCAGAGCAAAAACATGACTGTACTAGTTGCATACATGGGCTATGTGCAGGGGCGCCCGCAGAAGGAGCGAGGGGGTGCACTTGCCCCCCCCCCCCGGAAATTAAGATGTGAAGTATTCTTTACGTTTAAATTTGCAAATTAAGTCTGAATATATCCTTCCAAACTAAGAAAAAAAAAAAAACAAACACTTTCTGAAGCTTTTTTTACTTTTTTTTTTTTTTTTTTACTTTTAGTTCTATTTTTACTTTGGTTCAGAGGGTGGGGCATTGCCGCAACTAGAGCGTTGTTCTAGGGTGGGGGGCAAAATTTCTTTCAGGGGGGTCAAAAAATGGCTGCCTTTTTCTACAATACGAGCATGGTGGACCATAAGCACAACCAGGGTTTTTGATTAGGGGGGGGGGGCAAACTACAAAACACATGTAATGACGTCATTAAAATTTTTCGAAAGAGGAACTTTTTGTGGGACAAAAATATTGTAGATTGGAAGATCAGAAGCCGTGGCATGTGCTTGGCACATAACCAGGATTTTACTAAAGGAGAGAGCTTAAACCCCCAAGAAGTGTAGATGTGTAAAATGGAAAACGTGTTGAGCAAACTTGTGTGACTCAAACGTATCACAGACGGGGGTCTGGGGGTGGATCCCCCAGCCGTCGGTAGTTAGAGGGGCTGGGGGCGAAACCCCCGCCTCTGGGCGATTTTTTGTAATTTTTTGGAAAAACTAGCTGTTTTAATATCGTTGGATCACAATTTACCTCAGCTGGGCACAAGTCGGTTAATCGTTATTCCGTTAATAACGAAGCTAACTTTTTCATGAACTCGTAAATTTGTTAAAAGGTTTTTTCATGTTAAAGGACTAAATTAACTTCCGTTAAGTTCTGTTTACTTCCGTTAACGTTTTTATTGTTAATATCTTGCACCATTCATTCATCGTACCGGTACAAACCAGTTTGCACTGGTAACACTTGTAGCGCATTAGCACGAGTTTTATAGAAGAAAGGAGCTTTTTTTGTGGCAAATAACAAGCTGCAGCCTCATAGGTCTATTAATTATTGCTCTTTGCAATTTCCAAAGATTTTCCGATCGAGTTTCGTTGGTGCATTTGAACTTATTTTTATCTTAAAATTAGATTAGACTGTAAAATATAACTTCCAAAACACAAGTAGGTCACCATTACAATCAGCTCAACTACGTCAATACGTGTTCTAGAAATGAGTAAATAAAACAAAATGTAAATTACACTCAAAATATTAACAAATCAACGGACTTTATTAACTTCCGTTAAACAAAGCTGAAAATAACGAATTTACGTAAACGGAGGTGTCAAGTTTGTTAACGGACTAGCGGTTAACGAAGCTGACGTTTTGCATTAACCTGCCCACCTAGGCAATTCGCACGTGTGTAGAGCTATTTCAAAGAACTAGATTTTTAACATTCGAAAGGCAATTGAAAAATTAAATTGTTCCATCTTGCTTTAATTTGCAAGTTAAGTTCAACACGCGTTAAAATCTTGCATTTTGAGGTTAAATTTTGTAAGTGATTTGGCCCAGGTAGGGGAAAGCAAAGCAATTGCCTCCTGCAATATTTTACCAGTAAACACTAATCCACTCGAGGATTTTCCTTGAAGATTTTTGTTTTTTTGTCATAAAAATAACTAGTTGCAGGAATACACATACGACCATGGGCCCCAGCTACTCAATTCAAGTTCAAAAATTTGTTCAATAAGCATTTCTTCTAGCTAATTTCTTTTCAAAAGTATTTTGTCGCGTAAAAACTGGCGAGGTGTATAGGTGAATTGTTATTCAAAAATGGTACAATGGATAGTTATGCCTACGAACCATGTTGTTGCCCGGGCCGGATTTGCATTGCGCGGGGCGTTTGGCACTCTGATAATTTTCGCATCATCTTCCTGCCTCATATAGGTGAAGACCAAAAAAAAGTCTCACCATCTGAGCGCGGAGCTTATAGCTGGTACAGTGCCATATTAGTATAAATCCAGTCCTAGTTATCGCATTACTAGTTATAAAAAGGTTAGATGAGGGCCTGAGATAGGAAGTTTTAAAGCAAAACTCTCGATCTCTCCTGGGTTATATATGCACTTCAATTGGTTGGCAAAAACTGAATTGAGGGGGGCCTAGTTGTCAATATTGTTGTGAATTACTGTTGTAAGAGAAAAAGCTAGAAGAATCTGAAGCCACAATAGGCTTTTTTGTCACATTTTTGTCATTGGTGACATTTCAATAGGGGGTGGGGGGCGGGCCCCCTGCCTCCCTGGCTACACCTATGTGCCGGGCAGTATTCTTTCAGAAATGAGGAAGTTTTTAGAGACCTCTGAAGCTGAGTTTAATTTATCGGTTGGTGCGGGTATGGATTTGAAACCATCCGGGACGCATAATTGCAAAGTGTACCCTCTTTTTTTGTACTCTGATTTGCTATCTCTCAGGCTGGCATTGCTGTCCGGTTCTAACTCTAATGCAAGGTTCTGAAGAAAACGAAGCAAAGAACGCAGTGCGATTCGAACCCGAGCGCGAGACTTACCTGGTGCAGGCCTCAACCACTACACCACAGAGGCGGCGATGTCGAAACGTCAAAGTGCCGTATTTAACTTGAGTTAATGAGAAAAAAGCAAAAGATGGTAAATATGAGGTTACACTTTGCTAAAATGCATCCGGGACGAAAGCAGCGGTTCTTCTTGCCTTTTGGGAGTAAATTCAAGTTTGGACGTGAAGGAGCGATAAGGATAAGGTAACCAGGGGCACCAGAAGCATTTGCGGATGAGGAAGTGGAAGGAGAATCGGTAGCTTTAGAGGAAGCAGGATTCGGAGCGGGATGAGGGTCTGTACTACTTTTCATGACAAGCCTAAGCATTACTGCCAAATATGACTCAACAAAACGCAGTGCACAACAGTTACTCAACAACTTTTTGGCCAAGATGGAAGCAATCTCGTGCACTCATTGCTAATGCCAGCGTGCTACCGCAACCGCACCTAACGTCAAATTTTCGATTGTAAATTACTTGCTATTGCATCGCAATAAAATTTTGCAATATTATTCAAAGATTTTACTTACAAAACAATTTGTACCTTGTCATCTAAATCAAGCAAGAATTGCGATTATGCAGTATGCAAACCGGGTGCCATCAGAATCACTGTACCGATTAAAAAAGTTTTGCGAAACGTAATATTTCGCATCAGTTCAAATCATTAATCAACAGCCTTATAATACGCTACTTACCAATATTTTCTCTTATTGTCGCTTTTGGGTTTGGGTGGGGGGCAAAATTTTTGTTTGGGGGCGCTGCCCCCCTGGCCCCCTTTAGTTGCGGCCCTGGGCGGGGGCAGAATGAGCAGGATTGCCCATTTTACGTGATTTATCGCACAGCATTTTCTTAAAAACGAGCGTAAGCGACACTTTAGGATTAAGCGTTAAATTATTTGATTGAATGATCAACATCAAACGTTTCATCATCTGTCATTGCAGTAGTGTAGCCAGAAGAGGCGGGGACTATAGCCACCTTTCTATCGGCGCCTGTCGACCAAAATGCAGAACAAGAAAAATACCGCGTTTTTAGCACTTTTGAGACAGTATTTTGCTCTGGAACGGACTCAAAAATGATTTAAAGCATCGTTTAAAACATATATTCAGGGGGGGGGGGCTAATTTGCAAAAATAAAACTCTCAAAATGAATAAAAAGTTTGAAAAATGACCAAAAATAAGCAATCACATTTGATCGCTAATATAAAAATGCTGAACGTTGGCTTTATCAACAAATATAATGCAAACCAGGGTTTCTCAACCTTTTGTGGTTCAGGACCCCTTTTAAGAGTTCCATACAGCCAACGACACCCTTGCTGTTCAACTTCTTACGCGAATAAAATTTACCACAACAAGCACTTCAAAGATATTAAATTTCAAATAACTGATCAATTTTACATCTATTCGTGCGACGGTTGACTTTGCAACAGCAAAACCAATTTAGGAATTTATGGTTTAGTGCTGGATAAAGCCAATCTTATATGATCTTCAACTTTCCTTCGATTTTGTGTTTGCGTTTTTGATATGTGTAAAAGCTGAAAAGCCGCTCTCGCAGAGGTGCAGTATGTTGTTGCAAGTGGAGGTAATATTCGAAAAGCCAGTTCGGATACTTGTGGTTAGGATTCGCGCATAGCACACTAGAACTGAGAAAGTGCCATTTTCTGAAAAAAAAAAAGACGTGCGGACGAAAGATTTTATTGATCATAAACTTGGCTAGTAATTCATCGGGAATATCACTAACATTCAAAGCAATCGAGAGCGGATTTCGTACAAATGCGGCTTCTTATTCTTCAAGTTCAGGAAAATATCGTTTAAACTTAGTTTCAAGAGATTAAAGAAACTGTGTAATCGATGTATTCAAACGTTCAACAAATTCTTTATCTTCTTTAATAGCATTGAACAAACTTTCAAACATGGCAATATTTCCTAGTATCACTTAGCAAATTTGGTTTTCCAACTAACTTAGCCACACATGGTATTATAATATTTGTAATAGTAGCTTACGCCTATTACCGGTTGACAACTTGCCACGACATAACTGAAAAGCGATCGCTGCAAAGATTTTGAAAATTTCAGAATTCTTTGCGATTAAGGAAATGCCAGTATTTTATAAATAACCGTACAACCCCCTAGAAAACATCACCTTCACTACCACCAGGTTGAGAAACGCTGCTGCAAACTCAGGAATGGGGGGTAGGAGCTATTCAGTATCAGTTAATTACCAATCACTTCTCTCAAATCTCTTTCTATTAGCCTCCCCTCGATTATTTTTCTGTGTAAAATATAAACGAAAAAGATTATTCCGTGTGAGTTTTATTGAACTATACAATTTTATGATTTACCAACATCTAAATAAGAGAACTAAGATTTTACCATCAGCCACCTCCCACATAACCCATTTATGCAACAAGTTTAATCATGTTTGCACTGCCAATTTTTATGCCACGTTTTTACAGCATTATTTTTTTATCAAAATAGTTCTAAAATTAAGTTATTTTTGCAAAAAAAAGCAAAATTCAAGCACTGAGGGCTCCGGCCCCAGACTTCTAAAACAGCTCCCCATTACGGATTTCTGGCACCGCGCCTGTGTCATTGAGCTCTCATCAAGATCTAAATACAATACAGCGCTTGATATTTCAAAGTTACGATGCGCTTATTGAAACAGTAAAATAATAATTACACTGCCATTAAATTAGTGATATCAATAGCGTATATAGCCAGAAGGCTGTGCCCCAGTGCATTGACCTGTAGACCAAAGTACACGATACGAAAAATACCACAACTTTTGCCCTTCAGAGACAGTGTTTTGCAGTGGTATAGCTTCTAAAGTGGTACTTAGCAAAATCCTGTTTGCAACCGTAAGGTGTTATTTGATCCCGTAGAAAATGGATACGTCGCTTGCCCCCCCCCCCCCTGAAAAATTTCTGCGGGCGCCTCTGGCTCTGTGGAAGGTAGTTCTTGCTGAAATTTCAGTTCTTTTATTTACAAGCTGGAAAATCACAAAATCCTATACCGTTGGTTCAATAAAACTTTCAAGAAATAATCTACTTCGTCTATATTTTGTAAAGAAAGATATAATTAGGGAGGGTAATGGAGGAAAGTTGAGAGAAGTGATTGGTAGTTAACTAATACTGAATAGCCCTCTATTCCTAAGCTTATATACATTTTTTGATGAAGCCTATATTAAGCATTTTTTAATAGGCAATCAAATTTGAAGACCTATTTTTGGCCATTTTTCAAAGTTTTGGTGGTCAAGTCATCCTCAGACCCTCTCAAACAACAAGAATTCGCACTTCGCAGAATACGATTAGCTTTGGTACCGGAGGCTTTTTGCTTGTTTTTTTTTTCTCTGAAGTTTTTGACAAATCTTAAAAATAACTTCACCAAACTTGAGCTTTTAACGACCTTTTGTTTCCAAGATATGACAATTTATATTTTTCCTTAAAAATTTCACAAAGGTTGCCAATTAAGCACAAAATTTCCAAAAGTTTCTGCATGTTCCTTACTAAAACTAGGATATAAAATCGCAAGCGATATCCAGAAACTTCGCGAAAGAATCTAACTTTACTGAAATAAAGAACTTTACTATTGCGTTAAGCGTGTTAATGGTTGTTGATAGTCAGATCTGAAATACACTGCCTTCGAATTTCATTATCATCCGAAAACTTGATCAGGCGTGTGATTAACGGCTTTCAAAATCTAAATGCTTAAAAAAGGTATCTACGAAATGTCAATCAAAATTTTACAACTTTGCTAAGTTCTCGTTTCAAGTTTTAAGGAGTTAGTTGAATTTTCACTACGCAGCGCAATTGTTAAAATTGCGGTTACAAACAAAACTCTCATTAAAACAAAGTATTTCAACACTAACCTTTTGCTCCGATTAAAACTACAAAAACAAACCTTTTTGATTTGAAAATGTCAATATGATTTTCGACTTTTGTAACTTACATTATCTTGACCAGAAATTCTACACACTATGTCCTAAATACCAAATCTACACCCTCAACCAAACCACCGCAATGTTTTTTTTTTTAAGCATAATTCTTATATAAGCGCATGTATGAACCGTTCTACTGATTTTGTTTCAAAATTTAAGAACTAAATCAAAATAATGCCTGCCTTAGCAGTTAGCATGGAAAAAGATACGTGCACAAACAAAATTTAAAAACAAAAAATCGAATTCTAATAACTTTATAAGTGATATTGCAGGGTCCAACTTTACGATAACTTCACATTGAAAACTAATATTAATTTACTCAGCTCTATGCTATCCAGAAACCTTGGTGTAATGTTCAAAGTCAAACAACTACTTACCAAAAATTATCAACCTCTTTTGCACACTACGCTCTTTTAAGTTCAATTTAACAGCTTTGAGGTTATTCGCTCTCAAAGGTTAAAGGTCTCAAAAACTTATCAAAACGATTAAGTAACGTCAATCAAAAAGTTGCTAGTAGTTTTTAACAGCTTTTCACTTTATTATAAAATAACATAGCGCGATCTTTAAAAATCCAGCGACTTTTCAGCAAAAAATATTATTGCATCAGCCAAACTTAACACTAACCACGGCCAAAAATATGCACGCATTTCACGATTCTAAAAACGCCATTTAGCAGTGCGATCCAACAGCCAACGTATTGGGTATTGCACAGCATATTGGGTTCCATTAGTTATTAGTCCGCGGGAAAGCTTTCTTAATAAAATTGTTCTAAAACTTTGAAGAGCAAGTAGAAGATTTTTTCAACGTCACAAGTGACAGTTTAGTAAAAAAACTCGGCCATCCAATGTAATTTTCGTACAAAGCCATTATAAGCTCAAGTACTTCAACGTTTTAAATGTTGTTGCAATCCCATCAGTTTGACTCTTCTAACTTTTTGGGATACCAATTCATTGTGAGAATTCATTTTATAGTTTGAAGGTCCATGTAAGGGTGGATTGTCCAACAAGGCATTACCAAGTTTGGCAGATTTATCGTTTTCTAATATAAGCCTATCGGTACTCTTTGAATTTGATATCTCTAGCTGGAGCACTTCGTATTTAAAAATTAAAAATTTTAAGGGGCCATTTGGCATGGTCTCCTCAATGTGGCCCACCAAATTTTGTTATCTTTAATCTTTGATTTGTATTAACCTATCCAATTGATTTGATTTGTTTAGCTTTTGTAGTTAATGGGGGAGGTGTCAACATAATTGGAAGACCCCTATACTATGAGACCCTCCATATTTTTTACGTTATATTTTTACCTATCTTGAAAACTATATTTGTCTAGCTTGAGTAATTAAAAATTTTGAAGGACTCTTTGGAGGATTCTCCAATTGTTGCACCTAATCATATTTTATTTACCGATTCTGATTTTCTTTTTCTTTTATGCTTACCTATTCTGAAAGTTTCATGTGGCTCACTTGAATGGTTAATAGTTTGAAATTTGAAAGACTCAACCGAGGAACCCCCAATATCGGTGCCTCAAATTTTGTCAAATTTTTATCTTTCCTTGATATTAGCCTATCCTGAAAATTTCATGTGCCTGGCTTAAACTATTAAAAAGTTTGAATTTTGGCATCCTCGTTTGAGGAAGACCCCCCATTGTGGTATCCAGAAATTTTGTCAAATTTTATCTTTTCTTTATATTTACCTATTCTGAAAATTTCATCAGTCTAGTGTAAAAGGTTAAAGTGTAAAAGGTTAAAGTTGAATTTCAGCGTTTTTGTTTGAGGAGGATCCCCTCATTTTGGTACCCCCAAATTTGGTCAAATATTATCTTTTCATATTTGCCTATCCTGAAAATGTCATGTGTCTAGCGTGAGTGGTTATAAAGTTTAAATTTAGGCCGCCCCGTTTGAGGGAGATCTCCTTATTTTGGTACCCTCAAATTTTGTCAAATATTATTTTATCTTGATATTTGTCTACCCCAAAAATTTCATGTGTCTAAAGTATATGGTTAAAAAGTTTGAATTTTGGCGGCTCCGTTTGGGGGGTATCTCCCATTTTGGAACCCCCAAATTTTATCTTTCCCTTGTATTCACTTACCTTAAAAATTTTATGTGTCCAGCTTAAAAGGTTAAAAAGTTTAAAACTTGGAGGGCCCCGTTCAAGAAAACCCCGCATTTTGGAACCTCAAATGTTTGCTAGATTTTGTTTGTTTTTAATGTCTACCCTTTCCAAAAATTTGATCCATCCAGCTCTAACGGTTTAAAAGTTTAAAATTTTGGTGGCCAGTTTGAGGGGAACCCCCCAATTTTGCACCCTCAAAATTTGTCAAATTTTATCTTCTCTTCATATTTGCCTACCTAAAAGATTCATTTGTCTAGCTTGAGAGGTTAAAAAGTTTGAATTTTGGCGGCCCCGTGTGGGGGGAACCTCCCATTCTGCTACCTCCAAATTTTGTCAAATTATACCTTTCCTTTATGTTTAGTTACCTTGAAAATTTCCTGTGCCTAGCTTAAAAGATTAAAAAGTTTGAATGTTGGAGGGCCGTTTGGTGGAAAATCCTCGTTGTAGCACCACCAGTTTTGGTTACGTTTAGTTTATTTTTAGCGTCTTCCCATTCCAAAAATTTGATCCATCTGGCTGTAACGATTTAAAAGTTTAAATTTTTGGAGGGCCCGATTGAGGAGGATCCCCGAACCTGGCACCACCCATTTCAGCCCACAATAGTCCTCCCTGATATCTTCAATCACTCAAACTTTGAATACAGTGCGTTTAGCGGTTTAAAAGTAGATAGTCGGAGAAGAATAAGAAAAAAAAATAAGAAAAAAGAAAAAAAGAAGAATTCAGGTTGAGGTAGACGAAGATAACCAAAAGAAAGGTGATTGATAATGTGCCCAAAATCGCAAATCATTTTCCGCCAAAATCGGTATTTACGGAGGTATATCGGTTCAAAATCGTCCACTTTCTGCCCATTTAGTATGTAATTTGTAATTGTAATTGTAATTTTGTAATTACATTTTTATTCACCAAGTTGCCTTGGCCAGGAGACAGCGAAGGGACCTTTCGGTCTTCGAGTCAAGCTGCCACCTGCCCACCTGTTTACCACACACGGCGGAGGCTTCACACTGTCCCTTTAATTGCTGAACGTCAAGCAGGGAAGCTGTGAATCCCAATTTTTATAGTCTTTGGTTTGACCCGACCGGGGATCGAACCCGAGTCTACCACTTCAGTAGCAGACGCTCTATCCACTCGACCACTGATCGGTAAAATCGTAATCACGCAACCGCTATTTTGTGGTTGCGTGATTACGATTTTATTTTTTAAATATTTTTTAAAAGTTGCGTGATTACAATTTTACAGGCCACAAATCGTAATTTTTGGCCTGTAAAATCGTAATCACGCAACCGCTCCCCCCAAACTTGGTTTGCATAACCCATTTATAAGCACTCACATTGTGTACAAATTTCAGCTATGCACACCAAATGGTTTTTGAGTTATAGGCTAATTAATAAATTTTCAAGCCTATAATTGCCGTTTTTTTATGTTTTTTTATGTGTCAATTCACGATCACGCGACCTAGGATCCCTAAAATTGGTACACATGACGCTTTCATTAATTCATATGTTGAGTCCAAATTCCAACTTCCTAAGTTTCACTGTTTATTAGTTATGAGCAAATCAATCCTAATCTGCCAAAAATTGCAAACAAAAACAAAGGTACTACGCGCTCACGCGAAGTCCCATAAGTGTTTCGCGACAGTGTTGGTTGTCAAAACAAAGTAAAGGGTCGGAATTGTAAATCAGATGCTTTTCAAGTAAATTAAAACCAAATTTCTACAGTTGATTTTCTGTCACAATACTGACAAAAATGCAACCCTGAAGTAACGGAAAAATTGTTAACTTAGAACTACAATATCGTGAAAACGGCAAGACGCACAAAGATCAAATTTGGTGAAAATGCACTTTAGGCTTTTCCCAACATTTTAGTCGACAATGCAAAACTTGACGTGAATGCCTTTTTTAGTTTAATATTCGGGTGATGACCTCAGAAAGAAGTAGTTTGAAATGTGTCGAAAAAGTTTATAATGCCAAATCTTTGAATCTTTCACAGAAATATAAATTGGAGCGATAACGCAACAATAAATAAATCTTTTTGTTTTTGGTTGATTATTATTAGTCGACCTATACGCAACACGCATTTTCTCTAGCAAGATTGCAAAATAGAAAATTGCTTCGATTGGAATGTTTGTGTCTTCGAAGCAACTTTTCGTCTGACACTTGTCAAGAAGAATCGTCAGAATGGAGAGAGCAGGAAAAGGAGAGGCTATTTATAGGAAAAAGCCGAGCTGCAATTGGATGGAAAAAGACCAATGAGGGAACGTTATTAGTGCACAATCTTTAAGCTGTACACGGATTCTTTTTGTTGACAGAGGGTGGGTTAAGAAGTTTTGATAAAAATGGCTTTAAGAGCAGACAGATGGAAAGGAGAGTGGTCTTGGGCAAGAATAGAGAATCTAATGTAATCATAATGTTGAACACAGGCAGGATTTTGTAATAGATAAAATCCAATGACTGAGTCAGAAGCAAGAGAATGGGTAATAGGCTGGGCGGAAGATTTGCACTGACGGGCAGGAAGTATGCGTTTCTGGGAAGAAGAGTAAGAGCGGATAGATTAGGGAACGTGTTGTTTAATTCTGTCCTGCAGCCTTTGGGAGGTACGGACTACATACTGACTCTCGCAGTGGCACGAGAATTGATAAATCGTTTCTTTTCCGTAAAGCACGCAGGACATCTTTGTTGGTAGCGGAGAGAAGCTCGTTGGTAGAGTAAACAACGCGTGGTTCCACAGCGGTTCTCATGTTATTGTGACAATCGGTATGTAGGCCGTACCTCCCAAAGGCTACAGAAAAGAGTTACACGACACGTTCGCATTAAACAACACTATTCGCTCTTGCTCTTCCCAAAAACGCATACTTCCGTCAGTGTAAATCTTCCGCCGTGCCTAATTTCCATTCTCTTGCTTCTGATTCAGTCATTGGACTTCATCTTTTACAAAATCCTGCCGGTGCTCAGCATTATGATGACAGTAGATTGTCTGTTTTTGCCCGAGGCCACTCTCCTTTCCATCTACAGTATTTGCTCTTGAAGCCACTTTCATTAAAAGTTCTAACCTCGCCCTCTGCTGATAAAAAGAATTCGTGTACAGCTTAAAGTTTTGTGCACTAATGACGCTCTCTCATTGGTCTTTTTCCAGCCAACCACAGCTCGGCTTTTTTTCTATAAATAGCGCTCCTTTTCCTGCTCTTCCAATTCTGACAATTTTTTTTGACAAGTGGCAGACGAAAAGTTGCTTCGAAGACATGAACATTCTAATGAAATTAATTTTCAAGTTCTGTACCACCAATCAACTTTTCAAAATAGAAAATACGAAAAGATGGATTTGAAGCTTTTTTTTCCCATTCTGTGGTTCACAAAGTGCAAGGGCAAAAGTAAACCACACTGTTGATTCATTAGATCGAATGAGGTTGGTTGGAAGCTTTGACGCAAAATGGGTTCAAAATCGAATGTCAGTAGACACTTTTTGGTACTGATAACTTTAGGTTTGGCAACTCTGCTGTATCTGAAAACGAATAGTGCTGTGGAATTGATCGACGAGAGGATCACGCTAAAAGATTTACCCCAGTAAGCAAAAATTACTTGGATTTTTTTCCGTACATAATGTTCCTCGGTGCTGAAGTTTCTAGTTATCGTATGTAACGTTTCCACTTTCACGGGCACGTTTTTGTGTGTTGTTTCAATTTTTTTTTTGCTTTGAAAGTGGGAACGTAACGGAAAGACCAAATGTATACCATGACATGCGTTTTCTCAAACAATTTGCAAACAATAGCCGTCGAGTAATTAGTCGCATCGAAGAATTGCTGAAACGCTGTCATCATATTTCAGGAAAAAACTCAGCCCGAACAAAATCAATTTCTATTGTCCAATATACTATAATAATTTTATGTCAAAATTAAAAATACCTTGAATTTGAGCGCCGGTCATTGAAAGAAATCCCCATGAGAAGAACTTGAACAATGACACGTTGAAGCTGAAAATGATGAGCAACAAGTTGAAGCTAATTTTTTTATTCTTTTTTTCTATCATCTCCCAAACTTGCTTTTATCTTTTTCAATAACTCGGCGTTATCAAGACATACTTTGAATGCTAACTTGAACCTTTTTCGGTGTTTCCCGGCTTAGTGGCAATATTGTGCTGTTTGCATCTGTAGTAATCTACGCTAGAGATTTTTTTTTACCGTTGAGCAAATAAATTCTGTATATAAGCAGGCTTATGGCAAAGGCATGAGTAAAAACGCATGTTGCACATTTACTATTTAAATTACAGTAATCAATAACCTTTTGGTTCATTTCTACACGTTTATAATTCTTTTTCAAATCTATTTGATTAAAATTGAAAATGATAAAAAAACTAACCAAAAATTAGATCAAATATTGCAGCATTATCAACGAAGTTAAAAGATCCCACTTAGAAATAAAGAGTACTGACTATTTTTTACGATATTTACTACCGGTACTTTTAAAGACTTTTAGTTACAACTTTAATCATTTTCAGTTGCATTCATGTAATAAAATTGATAATGGTTTAGTTATTAACTTTCTAATGAACAGAATACCAGAGACGTGGAAGCGCCAACATGTCAATTGCTTCCGCTTCCACGGTGAGTTCCACCCTAAGCGCTGCCACTTCCACCACTCAATGACATAGTTTTTAACTATAGTTTAAATCGCCTCTGTTTGTGCAAATCTTTACTTGGTTACAGCAAAATGGTCCAGGGGCGAAGCCCGGGGCAATAGCAAATTTTTTTGTAAAAATAAGTCGTTATTGTACATGGTTTTGCTCCGAATTTCTGCTTCACAAACCTTAAAAACTTTTTTCGCAAATGCCGATCTATCAAACAATAATTTTTTGTCGGATATTTTACAAAAAATTGCAACTCATTCAAATTCAGTAGCGCAGCCAGGGGGTAGGGAGGCGGGGCCATAGCCACCCCCATTGGCCTGCCGACCAAAATGCAGAAAAAAATATCACGATTTTAGCACTTCTGAGACTGTCTTTTGCACTGGAATAAAAAACGATTTAAATCATCTTTTGAAACGTTTATTTAAGGGGGAGCAATTTATCAAAAACAAAACTCATGAATCAGAAAAAAACTGTGAAAAATGGCCAAAAATAGGTATTCAAATTTGATTGCTTATTGGAAATTGCTTAATATAGGTTTTATTTATAAATACACAAGCTCAAGATTAGGGGGGGCGGGGGGGCGGGGGGCTATTCAGTATAATTTAATTACCAATCACTAGTCTCAAACTTTTTTCCATTAGCCCCCTAATTATATTATTCTCTAATAAACGAAATTTACTCCTTGAGAGTTTCATCGAACTACCGAAATAGGATTTTATGATTTACCAGCATGTAAATAAAAGAACTGAAATTCCACCAATAACTAACTCCCACATAGCCCATTTACGCAACTAGTATAATCATGTATTTGCACAACTACTTTTTACGCCACATTTTAATAACATTATTTTCTATCAAAATAGGCTTAAAATTAAGTTATCTTTACCAAAAAAATACAAAATTTTCAAACGCTGAAGGCTCCGCCTCCAAACTACCGTACACAGCCCTTTCATTGCAGATTTCGGCAACGCGCCTGTTCAAATTTTTACGTTTGACATTAATCGTCTTAGTGGGAAGCGGTAACTTTTAGCGCTACCAGCTTCTACAAAACTTACCGCTTTTGCATTCATGGTGTTAAACTAAGTCCTGACAATTTTTTTACAAATTCAAGCATGTGTATATAACATGCGCATTTTGATTCAAATCTTCATGATCAATCTGCAATATTCTTTTTAATATTTTCGCAGAAACATAGGCGTAGACAGGATTTTTGATTGGGGGGGCCCAAACCACCAATCACTTGCAATGACGTCATCAGAAATTTTCAAAATTAGGAGGGCAAAGGTATCGTAGAATGCAAGATCTAAAGCCGTAGCCTGTTGGCACTTACCTAGAATTTTAGTAAAGGGAGAGGGCGAAAATTAATAGTTACAAAGTGCATATGTCTAACTTAGCAGACGTGTTGAGTAAGATAGTGTACTCAAACGTATCACAGATGGGGGTCTGGGGGCGGAGCCCCCAGCCGCCGGTGGCTATAGGAGTCTGGGGGCATAGCCCCCAGCCGCTGGGCATTTTTGTAAGTTTTTGGAAAAAAAAGCTATTTTAATCCCATTGGGTCACATTTCGCACGTGTTCGCAGCCATTTGAAAGAACTAGATTTTTAACATTTGAAAGCCAACCGAAAAAATTAAATTGTTCAATCCTCCTTTACTTGCAATTAGAGGCCAAAACATGTTTAAAATCTTGCATTGCGGTGTAAAATTTTAATTGTAAGTGATTTAGTCCATGTAGGAATATAAGTAAGGCACATTGTCTCCTGCAATATTTTAGCAGTAAATAATAATTCATTCCAAGGTTTTCCTGAGAGATTTTTTTTTTGTCATGAAGTTAACTAGTTAATGGAGAACATGTACGGCCAGGGAACCCAGGCCCCCTCAATTGAAATTCAATAATTTGTTCAATGAGCATTTTCCCTAGCTATTTTTTAAAAAGTATTTTGTGCGTAAAAACTGGCAAGATGGAGTTGAATCGTTACTAAAAAATGGTAGCCTACATTACACTTGCTGAACATGTTTTTCCCGGGCCGGATTTACATTGTGCGGGGCCCCTGGTACTTAGAGGATTTTTGCGCCATCTTCCTGCCAAATGAAAGTGAAGACCAAAAAAAGTTCATCTATCTGAGCGCGGGACCCTGGCACTGCGCCATATGAGCAAACTCGGCGCTCGTTATCGCATTACGTTCATAAAAAGTTCAGATGAGGGTCTGAGGTAGCAACTTTTAGGACAAAAACCCTTGATTTTACCCTGGTTATACGGTTAAATTAGTTGGAAAAAATTGAATTAATGGGATGCGCCGGGCCCCCTGGTCGTCGGTATTATTTATTGTTAATTACTGTTGTACGCGTGTATTGCTGTACGCAAAGATGCTAAAAAAGACTGAAAATGAAGAAACAAGGCTTTTTTGTCAAACTTTTGTCATTGGTGGCATTTCAATTGAGGGGGCCCGGGCCCCCTCGGCCACCTCCCTGACTACGCCTATGATTTTGAGATAAGATCGCATTCTTAAGTTCTTTCATAAAAAAAACGTTTAAAGCAAAATTAAAATAACTTGTTTTCCAAAACGTGGAGGACTCGATTCAAGTCACTTGACAGTTTTTTGAAACCTACAGGAATTGCATGACATTATTATGACGTGGACACTTGGTCGTTATTATTATTACTTACTTTTGTAAGCGTAAATCCTAAATTAAAATCCTAAATTTGAATTAAGGGGCCCCTGGCTCGGGACCTTTGATCAACAGTTAGAGGCCCTGGGACCCCCTGGTTGTCAGTTAGGGGCCCCGGGGTCCCCTGGTTGTCGGTTAGGGGCTCCGGGGCCCCTTGGTTGTCAGTTAAGGGGCCCTAGAGACCCCTGGTTGTCAGTTAGGGGGTCTAGAGCACCCTGGTTGTCAGTTAAGGGCTCTAGAGCACCCTGGTTGTCAGTTAGGGGCTCATGGGCCCCGGGGCTCCTGGTTGTTAGTTAAGGGCCCCGGGACCCACTGGTTGTCAGTTTGGGGCTCCGGGGCCCCCTGGTTGTCGGTTAGGGTCCCGGGCCCCCCTGGATGTTAGTTAGGGGCTCCAAAGACCCCTGGTTGTCAGTTAAGGGCTTCGGGGCCCCTTGGTTGTCGGTTGGGAGCCCCGAGACCCCTGGTTGTTAGTTAGGGGGGCTGGAGCCCCCCCTGGTCGTCAGTTAGGGGTCCCGGAGCCCCCTGGTTATTAAATAGGGACTCTGGGATCTTCTGGTTGTCAGTTAGGGGTCCTGGGGTCCCCTGGTTGTCGGTTAGGGGCCCCGGGGCTCCCTCAACGTCAGTAATATTATTGTTAATTACTGTTGTGTGCGTAATTACTGAAAAAAAACTGCAACTAAACATCGCTAGGCTATGTTGTCATAATTTTTTTAGCATTGGTGGCATTTTAATTGGGGGGGCAGACCCCCTGGGCCCCCCCTTTGGCTACGCCTACGCTCAGAAAAATTATTCCTTTTAATATTTTCGCAGGAAAAATAATATTTGCGCCACTGAGAAGTTTATGCCAAAACGATGCCTTAATATTACACAAGAATTCCTTGACAGCCTCTACTCTTCACAATTGTCAAATGGTTTATCGCAACCATCATCAAAGATTGAACTGACTACCAGTGGCCTCAACGTATTGAGTGAGTAACTAAGAGTAAACGATTTTCACAGCACCTACAAATAGTGCTATTATGTAGGTAAAACTATTCAACCCAAGCTATAATGTACGACCATTAGTTTCCTGTTTAATACAATTATCATACATTAATGATTATTGGTTTTATTTTTTATACAATTATTCAAATAGAATTTGATAAAGAGATTGTATATGAATAAGATTTAATGTGTTCGATAATTGTACTAAACATGAGTGAGTAACTAATATACTAACCCATCTGCGGTCGAGTGGATAGCGCATCTGCTGCAGAAACGGTAGACTCGGGTTTGATTCCCGGTCGGGTCTAACTAAAGACTATGAAAATTGGTATTCACAGCTTTCCTGCTTGACGCTCAGCAATTAAAGGGGTAGTGTGAAGCCTCCACCGTGTGTGGTAAACAGGTGGCAGCTTGACTCGAAGACCGAAATTAAGGTCCCTCAGCTGTTTACACTGATTTAACCCAATGTTTCCCAACTTTTTAGCCAGCCATGCAGCTGCGGCGACTAAAAAGTTTCCTAACTTTTGAGTTATTTTACCACTCAAAGGGAAGCCCATCACTACAGCGGAGGCCATTGGCCACTGGCAACAGCTGATGAGCAGTGGTCATCTTTAACGGCCCAGTTGGTAGGTGGGGCTTTACTATTCTGTTCCGAATGAAGCACTGGTTCTTGGACCTTGGTAGAAAATAGAGCGAGTAATCGAAAGGTTGCTAGCTCCCGGTTCGATTCCCGAACTGGCAATGCGTCATGTGTCTTTGGAAACAACGCTTTACACATATTTTCCATTGGGGCCGAGCACTCAAACAACCAGCAGTTGAGGTAGTTCTGCCTGGCAAAACTGAACCCAAAAAGGGTACTTTTAGCGTTGGTGAGGTTGACAGACAAGGAGTGCCTGGTTTAAAATACGCATAAATGAGAAAATTAGCCTGCTGGTGTAAGAATTTACTCAAAGCGATTATGCTCTTGAAAAGCTCTAAAACGTTACTCTGCCTTAAATTTCTAGCCACCAAATGCAAAATTTTCGCAAACTTATTGACTTTTGTTAAAGCTCTCTCTACCATTTTGCTAAAAGTTGTAAATCGTGATCCAAACAACAAGTGATTACGACAAAAACCAGCTTAGTAACATAGGCGTAGCCAGGATTTTTGATTGGGGGAGGCCCAAACCACAAATCACATGCAATGACGTCATCAAAAATCATCGAAAGAGAAAGTATTTGTGGGACAAAGATATCCTAGCGTGAAAGATCAGAAGCCGTGGCCTGTCTTGGAACTTAACCAGGATTTTGCTAAAAAGCAGAGGTGCGCAGCGCAAGTCAAAAAAGTTGCGCCGCAAGCGCACGTGCAACTACACTGAAAATCTTCCGCCGCAAGCGTTAGTGTCTCGTTTTGAAAAGCATTTATTCTAATTGACTCACCGCTCAAACCTCACTAGATTACGGTACGAAACCAATATTTAAAACAAATTATGCCCGCTACCAAATTAGTAAAAAAAAAATTATTGATATCCTTTAAAAGATACAAGCATTTGAAAATGTGTATCGCATAACCTCTGTGGGCGAAGAACGTCTTTATACCTAACGAAAAAATACTCTCAATCACCCGCACTTAAAGGAACCTGAAAGTTTAAAAATTCCACTAATAAAAGTCTGCTTGTGGTGGGAAGTGAACGACTTCGAAGTTAATGTTTTTTTTGTAGTGGCTTGTCAAAGAAATCCTTCACAAGCTTTGATGCATTTTTATGCTTATGAAGCAATTAGCATCACTCTCTTACAAATGGAGCACGCTAAAAAATTCATCTTATTTTTTGTTTAAAGAAATTGAACCATCTAAGCATTACTTCTAAGAGTTATGCCAATGCTGTCACTCCTGTTTGCAATATCTTTCAAGTTTTCCCGGACTAGCAATAAAGTTGTAATTAATAGTTTTTGTTGTGTCTTGTTTTTCAAGTGCGGTAAAAAAGTCAGACTGCTGGGAGTAACGCGTTTAATGCCCAAAGCAAGTTTAAGATTTTTTAGAAACGAGTAGCATATTCCTGGAAAGACAATTACAAAGCTAATTTTTCTGAGTAAAATTTGATTTTACAACCATTTTTTGAATTACGCAATTGGATTTTTTTTTTTTGAAAAATTGGCAAAAAAGTATCTTAGAGAGAAACTTTTCAGCGAAACAAGACCCCTGCTATAAATCCAACAGAGGCATTGCAAGCAGTTGACAAATGGAAATTCCCATGACGAGGCTTTTATGAACCTACTTCGTCAAAGGCGTAGCCAAGGGGGGCAAAAGGCCCGCCTACCCCAAATTGGAATGCCATCAATGATAAAAATAATGGCAACAAAGGCGTTTTTTCAGTTTCAGTTTCTTTAAAGGGTTTCCGCGTACAGCAGTATGTACCCGTACAACAGACTAATATTAATTTTGACGACCAGGTGGCCTGGGCCCCTTCAAATCAGCTTTTTGCCATTCAATTTAAATGTATACCTTGGGAGAAATTCAGGGTTTTTGTCCTAAAAGTTGCAACCTCATGCCCTCATCTAATCATTTTGTGAACTTCATGCAATAACATGACTACTTAGTAACCATCTATTGCATCAATTCAAATAACAATCAATCTTCACCTCACCAGTTTTTACGCGATAAAATATTTTTGAAAAAAAAATTAGCAAGGAAAAATGCTTAATGAAGAAACTATTGAATTTGAATGGAGGGGGCCTGGGCCCCCAGGTTGTACATGTACTCCGGAAACTGGTTATTTTCATGACAAAACAAAAATCTCCTAAGCAAATACTCGAGTGTGAATATTTCCTGCTAAAAATATTGCAGGAGGCAATGTACGTTGCTTCGCCAACCTGGGCCAAGTCACCTCCAAAATCTAACCCCCAAATTCAAAATTTTAAACGTGTTTTGGACTTAATCTGTAAGTAAAGAGAAGACTCACAAATTTGAGTTTTTCAATTGGCTTTCAAATCATAAAAATTTAGTTATTTCAAATGGCTCTAAAGATGTGCGAAAAGTTATCCAAATGGCATTAAAACAGCTATTTTTTTCCATAAAAAAGTACATAAAAATCGCCCAGCAACAAACCTCCGTCTGTGACACGTTTAGGTTAAACTAGTTTGCTCACCACGTCTCCCAATTTAGACAAGTTTGAAAATCTTTTTAATTTTTGGTTCAAGTCTTTCCCCTTTCGCAAAATCCAAATTACGTGCGAAACCAGGCCCCGGCTTCTGATCTTCCATTCTGCTGTATCTTTGTCCAATAAAAAGTTCCTCTTTTTGAAAATTTTTAATGACGTCATTGCAGGTGATTTGCGGTTTTTGCCTCCCCCCAATCAAAAATCCTGGCTACGCCTATGTACATTTTCGATGTTTTTTTTTAACTTTAATAACATTTGATTGAAAAACAATCATTCATAATCGTATTTGAATTGCGCTTGCACGATTGCGCTCAAAGTTGCTAAAATACTTGCGGCGAAAGCGTCAGCGCACCCGTTTAAAAATAATTGCGGCGCAAGCACTATCGCAAGCAACATAGTTGCGCTGCAATTATTGCGGAGCAAGTGACCACTTCTGCTCCAAGGAAAGATCTTCAACCAAAAGTTAAAAACTGAAAACGTCTAAATTCGGAGACGCTTTGAGTGTAGTAGTATAGATTAAACGGATCACAAAGTGGGGTATGGGGGCGAAGTCCCCAGCCGCTGCGCGATTTTTAGCAATTATTTAGAAAAAAAGCTTTTTAATGCCATTGGATTACATTTCGCCATAGGTGGGCACAAGTCCGTTAATCGTTAATCCGTTAATAACGAAGCTAACTTTTTCATTAACTCGTTAATCCGTTAAAAAGTTTTTACATGTTAACGGACTAAATTAACTTCCGTTAAGTTCTGTTAACGGACTAAACTAACTTCCGTTAAGGTCTGTTAACTTCCGTTAACGTTTTTATCGTTAATATCTTGCACCATTCATTTATTGTACCGCTACAAACCAGTTTGCACTGGTAAGAGTTGCTGCGCATTAGCACGAGTTTTATAGAAGAAATGAAGAAAGGAGCTCTTTTTTGTGGCAAATAATAAGCTGCAGCCTTATAACTCTACTAATTATCGTTGTTAGCAATTTCCAGAGATTTTTCGATCGCAGCTTCGTTAGTGCATTTGAACCTATTTTTATCTTGAAATTAAATTAGACTGTAATAACATGTAACTTCCAAAACACAAAAAGACCACCATAGCAATAAATATTTCCTTGCAATTAGCTCAACAACGTCAATGCGTGTTCTAGAAGCGAGTGAATACAAAGAAATATAAATTACACGCAAAATATTAACGAATTAACGGACTTTATTGACTTCCGTTAATTAAATCTGAAAATAACGGATTAACGTTAGCGGAGGTGTGAAGTTTGTTAACGGACTAATGGTTAACGAAGCTAACGTTTTGCACGTGTTCAGAGCCGTTTGAAAGTACTAGATTTTTAACATTCGAAAGCCAATTGATAAAATTAAATTGATCAATCCTCCTTTTACTTACTATTTAAGTCCAAAACACGTTTAAAATCTTGCATTTTGGGGTTAAATTTTGTAAGTGATTTAGCCCTGGTTGGGGGAAGTAAGGTACATTGCCTCTTGCAATATTTTAGCGGTAAGTAATGATGCACTCGAAGATTTTTCATTAGCGATTTTTGTTTTGTTATGAAAATAACTAGTTGTAGGGGTATATATACGGCCAAGGGGCCAAGGCCCTTTTAATTCAAATTCAATAATTTGTTAAATAAGCATTTCCTCTAGCTAGCTCTTTTTTTTTCAAAAGTATTTTGTTGCGTAAAAATTGGCGCGAGGGAGGCGAATTGTTCCTATTGAAAAATGGTATACAATAGATGGTTACGCCTACTAACAATGTTATTGCCCGGGGCTCCTGACACTTTGGGAATTTTTGTAACATTTGCCGGCCAAACATAGGTGAAGATCACAAAAAGTCTTACTATCTGAGCGCGGGACCCCTGGCACTGTGTTATATTGTAAATCCGGGTCTGGTTATTGCACTACGTTCATAAAATGGTTAAATAGAGCCTAAGGTAGCAGCTTTTGGGACAAAACCCATAATTTCTCCCGGAATATACATTTAAATTGGTTGGCAAAAATTGAATTGAGGGGGCCCGGGCCTCTTGGTTGTCAATATCGGTGGTTATTATCGTAGTACGCGTGTGCTGTTGTACGCGAAAATGCTAAAAGAAACTGAAGAAACAATAGACTATTTTTATAATTGGTGGCATTTCAATTGGAGGGGCCCGGGCTCGCTGCCCCCTTGGTTATGCCTATGCTTAGTAATAATACTAATTTAACCAAGAGATTCTGAGTCTGGTCGATACTGACCCTTAATGGTCACTAAATCATTGCTTAACAAAATTTCACTGATATGAATATGATTTTATTCATTGTTTTCTGTAAGTATAAGCGGTTTTCACAGCAGCTATATATAGTGCTCGATGCCAAAGCCGCAAAGCTAATATATTGTTGAAACTATTAGCATCAGCTGATGTGCGACCATTGGTTTCATGTTAAAACAATCAGCATGAACACCAATTTTCTGTAAAAAAACAAGCAAATCATTAATTGAATAAGTGTCCAAACTTCTTACCTAATACAAGCTTAACCATTACTGTCAAAAACTTGAAGTCTATACTTTATCAAGTATAAGAATTCAAGCTCAGTGGAGCAATAGTTACACACAAAATAGGAGACAAATATTTAAATCGGTTTTAATTTCACACAAATAAAAAAGAAATTCAAGTTTAGGAAGCCCACTTCTACTCGAGAACAGTGGCAGTATTTTCAGCCAGTTTCCAACTCCAAACAGCTCTTTTGGTTGGAATATATTTTAAGCTCAGATGTTAATCCTAATTTAATAAGGATTAAAGGCAGATATTGATAAAAGGACTTAAACTTTTCGACGTTATGGTTACACGAGGACTGCAGTTAAAATCAATGGCGGTATCTAAAGTTACGACAATCAGAGCGAAACGTCTCAATACAGTAGCCTAATTGCGGCGTTGACTTAGTTAGTGGCGTCGCTAGGGGGGGGGGGGGGGGGTGGCCCGCTCCGGGTGTCACCATTTTGGGGTGACACCATATTATGATGTGAAACCCTAACCGCACCGATTTGAGGTGAATAGCTTTCTTTTTTCGCTTTGTTTGTTCCCTATCCTGATTTGGACCGAAAACCTTCTGATTTTGCGGCGAAGACCTTTTTTTATGTTTTTTTTGGACCGAAAACTCACTCATTTTGCGGCGAAGACCTTTTTTTTGGCTTCAACAATTTATGAACTAAAGTGCCACCACGAAACCCTCCCCGGGTGCCACCATCCTTAGCAACGCCACAGGGCTTAGTTTGGGTATAGAACCTGGGATGGCATTGACAATGTTATCAACATCATGGTTGCCACTAAAAATTTAAATCAGGAAGGCCCCAACGTAGTGTTTAAAGTAGAATATCTCTCAAACGTTTGGGTCACAAAGAATTGAGTCAACGCCAATCTAATAGATACGATTTCTCTAATTTTAAATACCCTGATTGATTTTGGTTGCAGATCTTGTTTAAGTTATTTGCATTAGATAGGGGATTAACACTTATTCATTTAATGTTTGATGCATTTGGTTGTTTTTTTTTCCGAATAATTAATGTACATGATTATTATTGTAACATGAAACCAATGCTCAAAGGTTAGCTCGTGTAAAGAAAATGAAAATTAATGCATTTAGTTTTGATTTTTTTTAGCAGAGAAATGATGTACGTGATGATTGCTATAACACGAAACCAATGGCCAAACATTTACTAGTGTAAAGAAAATGTAAATTCACATGCATATCAAGAATAGTAATAACAACGTTGACTTAAAGTAATTACGCAATAGTAGATCTTGGTAAATGGTTCTGGCAATTCCAATATGTGCTTGATTTGCCAGCAGAACCGCACTACTGTATGGTATACGATTACTATAAATACTGTAACTGTACATGTACATCTTAGAGTCGATTCACGATACGGAGTTTGGTGGTTACACAAACAGCGAAGTTTCCAGAAGATTGATGGAGATCCAAGAGCGTTGTAAAAATTATCTAATTGATAGTAAAATTGATCTTTCGCGAATGGTTTATGACGACATACACAAGGTGGTAATGTGCGTGGTTCCGAAGGTAAGCTTAGGTTCTGAAATATCTAACTGCAATGACTCACTTATCCAATTTGGATATTTTTCGGTCGTTGACTTAAATTTTGGGAAATGAACGAATACTTTACTCACGATTTCACGCCCAAAGGTGCAGGGTAGATTGATAAAAAATTATGATTTTTCAAAAAAATTGGATTTTAAAGTTTTTTCAACATTTTTGGAAAAAGGAAGTACAATATCAACATTTTGCTTCCTGAGTAGTGTTTCAAATCAGGTATCCTTACACCTCCCAGAAAAAGATTTCTCTGAAAAACACTTTCCAGAACGTACATTTGGCAGAATGGACATTTCCCCGAAAACCTATTTTCCAGAATGGATACTTGCCAGAATGTACATTCGGCCAAGTGGACGTTTCCCGGAAAACCTATTTTCCAGAATAAAATTACACTTCCTCGAAAATCATTTTTGAGAAAATATGTTTTGAGAAAAATAATAAAAATGTTCATTTTCTTTTTATTTTCAATAACCAATATTGACTTTTGATTATCCGTAAATCTTAGTGTATTACAGTTACAGTTTTCCTACTAAATAAGAGTTATATCCAGAATCGGTCAATTTATCTGCAATCATCTACGTGCTTCAAACGTAGTTGGTGTAGAAACTAATTATCGATAAAAGATTGTTACCTTGTATTTGACGGCGATTATTCTAGTTCGACATTTCGCCTGCAAATTATCTGCATCTTTTTCAATTCTTCAGCGAAGTGACCACATCACCGTGAGTAGCATTAGAGCAGGATTTGGAGTTCACTTGTACTTATATTGTTGGGGACATCTCAGCCATTCTTTATTGGTTGCAAGATTAAACCGCTTACCATATCATTGTTTGTCGACAAAATCCGGTCCTAGATGAAAAAAGACTGATCTATCTTGATGATTATTGTATTAAGGTAAAGATGGCTACATGGACTTTATAAACAATAGGCACAGTCAAACAAATGACGCTCTTATCATATTCATTAAGGAATAAGATTATTTTGACCCAGGTTCAAATGTTTTTGCGGCAGGGGAGGCTCGTAATGGAAGCTGAAAAAGCTGCAGCATACCCTGCATCGTCAGTTCGTTTTTTTGTTATTATTAATATTTTTATTTTTATTTTGGAGGTTTTTAGCTGTGGCGACCAGTAAATAATTAATCACCTTTACCCTACCCCTCTCTCCCTCTTCACCGCAAAAATTAGACAATTATTGCATTTTTATAGCTATTTTAATGTAAAAAGATTTTTGGAAACTCTTAAGGAAAGCTGTTCACTTTGCAGCTTTTATAACGCATCGAAATTGTACGCGGTGGCGTCACAGCAGTCTTTCTTTGCTCTCTGTTGTGATAACTAGATAAAAATAAGCTGCGGCTCGCGTAGCTTTTTGGCTAGTTCAAAAATGTAAAAATGTGTTTCTAAATAGCAAGCATTGAACTATTGAATATATCACATCTTTTGCTGTTGTGGGATACTGCGGTTGGTGTAGACTGTAGAGTCGTGGAGGGATATACGCTACACTAGAACGTGACATCGCTAGTGATATCCGGGGACTTTGCGACAGTATCCAAATTTGACTGAACTTTATTACGCTTTTAAATAGCGACCCAATTGCGTTAAATGAATTTGCTAATTTGTGGTTGTTGATAGTCAGATAAATAATTTAAATGCGCCTCTTGCAAATTTTTTTCACTAACTTTAACAGCTTCTGGTTATTTGCTTTCGATATTTCAATGTCTCGAAAAGTTGAAAATAATAATCAAGCAACGTCAATTCTATAATTGTACAGCCAAAGCCATTTATAGCATTCTTGGTCTTATTAATATTGCAGATCAGTATTTCTTCGTGGTTGAGATATCTGTCTAAGGATTAAACTACAGAAGTGTACTTATTACGTTTCAGCAATTTTTGTTTAATTAGATTTAGATAAAGTTTTTACATCTGCATTTTTGTTTTTTAAAGAATTCCAATCATTAAAGCAGCGACTAAAACTGCCAGGCTTCTACGAGCGATGTTATCTTAAACCATGGCTAAACGCATATTTAAATAAAGAATTAATGTTTAAGGAAAAATAATGTCTATCCATAAGGTTTTGAAACATGTCTTCAGTCGCGCGCGAGTAACGACGGCCAAATCTTGAATCGAACTTTCGACGTCAGAGATATCAATCTAAACTAGTTTTTCTTGTCTGTGCCCAGGCCTCGGCGTGCCGCTTCTGTATTTGAGACATTACAATAGATGAGGCATAAATTTTGAATAATCACAAAGGTGGCTGCGAAGTAGACTACTGTTGACCTAGAAAGCTCATTTTTGTTAATACGTTCAGTTACACTTTTTCATCGCAGTTGAATTTATCTACGGCGTTGACTTTTAAGGTCCAAATGTTTTTATATAATTTGCAGCTTACCCTTTCAAAATGGTCACGAGCCGCCTTTGTTTTGCGGTTCTGGGTAAAAAATTGCTGTTGTTATTTGCAGACAGTACCGTAGCTAAATTTTGTTCATGAAGTTTTGGAATATAAATTTTTTGGTGCAATTGAGTTAAGGTGAGCACTTAAACATTTATCAATTAAACAGTTTAGTTTTCAGCAATTTCTTCTTCGGGAACCCAAAAGGCTTGAAACGATCTCTATAGTGAATTATTATGCAGTTTCTAGTAATACGTTACGCTTATCCAGGGATCAATCCAAAAATATTGGCAAGCTTTTTTCCAGTAGGGTAATCGAAGAACTATGCAGAAATGTACAGTACACGGCCGTGGAACTAAACCTGATTGATATATAACATACGTATATTTACCCGGCTTTTTCAACAAAAGAGTTCTATTTTGTCATCTTGTATAATAATTACTAACATCAATGCACATTCTGGCAAGTGTCCATTCTGGAAAATAGGTTTTCGGGGAAATGTTCATTCGGCCAAATGTACATTCTGGCATTTGTCTATTCTGGAAAATGGGTTTTCGGGGAAATGTCCATTCGGCCAAATGTACTTTCTGGCAAGTGTATGTTCAGGAAAATGTACATTCGGGATAATGTCCATTCGGCCAAGCGTTTTTCGGGGAAATGTCCATTCTGGAAGGTGTTTTTCGGGAAGATGTACAGGATCCTTCAAATCAATTTCAAACCATATCGTTAAATAAATGTAAATCAAATCAATTTTTTTATACTAGTTCATACAGATTACGTCACTACAACAACAGCATTTTTTCTAAAATGGTTTTTGCGCTTTTAAATCTGTCCAAAGACTATCAACCTTATTTTGGAAAAATATGAAGTGTTACGAAACGAAAAATTTATTTTATAACCAAAACCTATTTATCAATTTTAGCTATCTTTATAAGTTAAAACAACCCTGGTACAGAGCGGGTCACAGAGCTGAAGTCGGTGTCGAAAGTGATCCGGAAATCGTTCCAGTAAAAAATTTTGTGCCGGATTGACGTCCCGGTAAGGGTTCTAAAAAGCTATATTTCAGTTAATCAAAAGTAAGTGAAAAACAAAATTTGGGTTTTGACCATACTCAAGAAAGTTAGATGAAACTCTATCCCTACCAATGATCGTTTTTTTGTTCAACACCTTTAATTTGACGGATATTGGTGATAATTTTCTCCCAGAACAAACTTTTTTTTTGGTCTTCATCTCTTAAACGAAGCAATTATTGGTGATAATTTTGTCCTGGCAACCAAATTTTGCACCTTTGAAAAATCGCCTTTTGAAGCACAGCGTTCCGATGAAAAACTTCTGAGTACAGCGTTCCGGTAAAAAATTAAAACCACTTTCATTTCTGGACAAAAACAATTTGTCGGATAAATGCTACGCTGTATTTTTAACTTTCGATCATTACAGAATGCTTGCACAACCTGGAAAAGATACATGGCGTATTTAATGGGAAAAGTTAAGAATGAAAAAGAAATGAATCAGATCCCGAAGAGCAAGCTCATTTTAAATCAACCAAACTCACTCACGCCAACATTAAAACAGTAAGATTCAATAAGAGTTCTCTATAAAGGGTTTAGTCCGGTGGAAATGCGACAAAATACATTGAAACCCGGAAAAAATTTACAATAGATGAGGCACAAATTTCAGCCAAATGGCTGAAATTTGGCACGATGACTCAGGACCATGTCCTGAGCCACCAAAAAAATCCCATTGCTTTGGACATGGGACTTCGCCCTTTTTTGGCCTTTGAAGTCTGCCATCTAGTGTCAAAGGGTCTTTACTGTCCAACAGCCAATCCAAAAGCTACGGAAGAGCCACATTTCGAATTGTAGTTGATTTTTAAGGGCAGGTATAAACAAATTTATTTTAGAATCGATGACGTTAATGTTGGTGACGTGATCGCCAAATTTTAGGTTTTGGTAAAATGACGAACTGTGTATTGATGACTCAAATTGTGAATGAGAGTTAGCTGTTTGGCTCCCAACCAAAAATTCCTTAAATCAAAGTGATGACGTCGCAAACGTTTTTGATGACATCATCTGTCTAGAGCTTTGATCGTATTTGAAAAAGAGTGTTTGACCACACGAAACATTGCAACTTTGAGAATATCAGCATCATTTTGAGATTCCAAATCTAAGGCATCTTCGAGTCCTTGGCCAAAGACTTACATCGTCCTCCTATTTGCAATGGTTCTAAAAAAATAATAACTTGCGCAATTATTTGTAAATTAATACGAAGTTGTCCCGAGCATGCTAATATATCCGATAAGAACAAAATTTCTACCGATTCGCAATGTCTGGCAATATTATTAGCATACTTCTACAATCTGTGGTACTGAATCTATTCTAGAATAGGCCTGGCATCTGAACCAAACTTATCTAATCAATTAGAATAACATTGGAACAAACTCATTTGATTAATCTAAAATAATACCTGATTAAAAACTTATGTATCTAATCAACCAAGATTCTAGAATAACATCTGAACAGAACTTATTTAATTAATCTATATAATAACCACGCTAATATTTGACAATTTGCAGCCTCAATAATTTTTTTATTATAGCTAATGCTTGTATTTTAAACTAAAATTGTAGATTAACTTTACCTGCGTGAAGGAGCTTTTTGATAAAATTTGATAGACTTTCTTGCTCTCACTGCAAAATGCATTATTTTGCTTTAATCCCATAATAGGAGGTTTAAGTTTTATTTGCTTGACTACTACCATCGGCGCAGCCAGAAATAAAAAAAGGGAAGGGACAGAATTTTTTGCTTTGATTAAAGCATATGCAAACCGGAAAGTTTTGATTTTGGCAAATTGTATCAAAGTACTGTACAAAGGTTAAGCGATAGCAGGTAAAAGTTTTGCCGTCGTTCATGCAGCAGACGCATAGAAAAATAAATAAATGAAAAAGAATAGAATTACAGTGGTTACACGATTTTGCTTTATTTGACAA
The DNA here is from genome assembly GCA_963965965.1 of Trididemnum nubilum. Lineage (NCBI taxonomy): Eukaryota > Metazoa > Chordata > Ascidiacea > Aplousobranchia > Didemnidae > Trididemnum > Trididemnum nubilum. Next base: position 9,980,920 of record OZ014482.1, on the reverse strand, counting down.
TGCATTAGCGAATACAAAAAAGCGCGTTTTTTCACGTAGGCCATACGAGAAAATCGCAGATTGCCGTTATTATTCAAGCAAGCTGGCACAGTGATATTTTAATTTTCGAATAATTATAATTACTTTTTATCTACAAGTTGCCTTGGCCAGTGAACAGCAAAGAGATCTTGCGGTCTTCGAGTCAAGCTGCCAGGTACTCTCCTGTCTGCCACAGTAAATTGGAACAAATTAAGAACAAATGAAATGCACAATTCGCAAAAACATACGAACAACCCACGCCTACAACCGAAAATGACTGGTTTTTGAAAAAATAAGTGCTCCCTAATCCCTATTATTATTTGTGTTAATTGACTGTTGGCACCACACAATGCTTGCTATCTCCAAACAGAAAAAATGCGCAATATGGTGGTTTGCCAATACAAACTTTCATTAATTGATTTCTTGACTGTTATTAGTTATCGTTGGTAGGAAATAGGGATCTAAGCTTTAAGTAAGACCAATGCAATAGCGACCGAGCAATTCCTTATGTTCGGTTGTCTCAATCAAATAATTCGAATCTGAACGCGGCGTTCGCGGAAAAATGGTCATAACGAAATACAATGGGATTATTTTTATTTCTTTGGCATGCCCACGATCAAAATTTAGTTTGCGCAGAAAACTGCGCATACTGTAGAATGCCTCCAGAGCGAATTTTTAGGCCCTGCCGTAAAATCGTGAACGTGTACGTACATATCGTTAGGTTGTTTAAAACAACTGGCTGCTTGTACGCTTGTAAGGCGATACGCCGAGCGTACTGAATTTCGGTTTAAAATAAACTAAAGAGGAGCTTTTGCGCTCACGATTTTACGCACAGTGTAGATCGGGATTAGGCAGACGGTGTCTGCACGACTTTTTGCTCGCAACCAATCACCGCGCTCAATTTAGACTTCGAGACAATTTGGGCTACATCGCCGGACTCGCTGCTCTGATAGACGAAAACATTGGTCATAATCAACACAGCTATACGGTGTAATATGCGGACATAGAAATTGATCTACTAAGATTTCCCAAAAATAAATTAGCGTGCTATTTGCTGTACTAAACATTTGACATTGCGCAGATTGAAGTTGTTTGATTCATTCAAACCAGCCGATCGCCGTTCCCCAACTCCAGCTGAAAATAAAATTAAAGGATCAAGCTGACATCGTAGTTTCGCTTTTGGTAATTAACAAAAACTGTTGGAGCAATGTTATTTTGATTCCTTCGTTTTTCAGATAAACGCGCTCACTACGCTATAGGCCTATGTTGATTTCCCCGTCGGTTTCCATCGAGTCTGGGTGTGATTGTAGCGTGAGTGTGACGTCATAGTGCCTAGTGTAGTTTGTCTGGTTTCCTATCTTGATGCGTGCAGTCTGAATAAGCGTTGAACCATGTCTGGATTCTGCGAGCTGAAGGGCTAGGCTAGATAGATAAGAACTTTTACAGGTTTTTTACGAGGCAGATAGGTTATGCCAACTTATGCGAAACGGGTCATTAGGGGTTAGGCTAGGAGATTAGCTTCCTGTTGCAGTTTGATCCTAACTAACCTTTTGTAGGCCTATTGGAGGTTGTAATAGAAGCTGAATGTCAGCTAGTGTTTTAGTTTTCGCATAGTGATTGACTGTGAGTTGGACAACGAGTTTGGTCAAAGAATTTTTGATGAATGTTAAGTTATTTGTTTATAATTTTTTGTCTAAACGACGAAACTGCCTAATCATGCCGACTATGATAACATTATCTACCGTTGTGTTAGTTAAGGCTGCACCGTTTAGCGATACCTTACCACTAGAGCGCTAGACTGCAGCTGTGCGAGTAGACCAATCCTTGGTGTTTTTTGTGTAAAGTTTGTTTTTATGGTTTCTACGTAGTTTGGGTGCTCGACCTATAATAATTCGTGTTATTTTTTTGTGCGCAGAAACCGCTACCGACATTGCAATTCAACGGATATCAAAAGCGCGTATTCAAAGTATCTTCAATAAATTTATGTTACAAACGAAGAGCGTGTGTCCGACCAAACCGCGCGCAATTTCGGGAGTTAACAGTCTAAATGTAGGCCTACATGAAGCGGTTTAGACCAATTACGTCTGATATCTTATTCTATGTAAATGCAAAAAAAAAAGAAAAACTGGCAAAATGCATGCAATCAAATGACATGCGTATATTTATATCATCATCATCATATTTATTTATTTACCAAGTGACGTCATATCACAAGAAAAAACTGCAACTTCCTCTAGGTCTATCACCAAAGCATCGAAATATGCAATTCCTTTAAAACCAACACGCAAACTTGCAGAGTTAAAGCGATATTTAGTCACTTGGTGAGGAGACAGCGAAGGACCGAAAGGTCATCTAAGTCTACTGCCACCTCACCAAGTTAAGGTTAAAAAAGCAGCTTCTAGATTTTCTCAGTCTGCTACTTTCTATGATAAAAAATTTTACGCAAAATTAAAACAAAGTGTTGCAAAGATATGTACATTTTGTACAGTGTATACACAAAACTCACAGTCAGCATGTAAAAAAAATGCAAGGCAACATTAGAATTGTTCTAACTCTAAGCATACTAAAAAACAAAAAAATAAAAATACTGTAATTACTAAAGATTGGATAGAAAATAAAATTAATAAAGTTCATAATGCTTATTTATGTTTTACAGAATTTAAAGTGGGCAATTGGAGTGAAAAAAAAAACAAAAAACCTCCTTGCTTTGTTTTGTATTGTTTGCCAATATGTCATTAGTACTAATACAATTTCCAATACCAGTATATATCAACCTCAGTCAGTTACTGCAAAATTACTTATAATTCAAGGGCACATCAAAACGAGAGATGACGTATTGTATAAATGTGTGATAGATGAATGCACCAATCTCATGCCATTCAAGCAATAGAATAGGTTATTGTTGAACTCAAGCATAAATATGCAACTATGATTCCTGTAATTACTACTGCATTGCTGATAGAAAGCTGTTATTCTAGCTTTTATCGGTTTCATAGATTGATAAAAAATGAACCTTAACAGCTTTTTTAAATCTGCAGAATGAAACTTCTTTTATACTGCTTGGAATTTCATTCCAAATTTTAATTCCTGCGAATCATAGAGACTTTTTCCCTAATCTTGTTCTAGTTCTTGGAAGAAAGAAGTTATTTTTGTGGCTCAATCTTGTCTTATGTGTATAGCAGTTTTTTATTAGGTTAAACTTATCTGAATTTGCAAAAGATAATACATTATTGTGAATTTTGTACATTAGCTTTGCAGTTGCCAGAGAGCAAATATCCTTGAGTTTTAAGCATTTAGCTTGATAGAACAAAGGATTAGTATGCTCACGATATCCACTTCCAGTTAACAATCTGATGCTTCTTTTTTGCAGAATAAAGAGAGGTCCTAATGTTGATTTTGAAGCAGTTCCCCAACTACTTATGCAATATTGTAGATGAGAGTATATTAGGCAGTGGTAAACAGATGTTAAGGTTTGCTCATCTACAAAGTGTTTTAATTGATTAAGGGCCCAAGATCCCCTTGCTACCTTTGACCATTGTTCCTTGATTTGTTGTTTCCAGTTTAGATTGTCGTCTATGAGAACACCTAGATACTTTATGTGATGTGATTGCTTGATTGGATTATTATCTATTGATACTTTGAGTTCAGGTTTATTTTGTTTTGTTGTCACTACCATAAACTCAGTTTTATTAAAGTTAATTGATAATTTATTCACCTTGAACCAATCGCTTACATTGACTAATTCATCATTAATGTTTTGTTGCAGTGTTAAAACATTAGAATGGGAGAGAGTAAGGTCTGTATCATCTGCAAAAAGATGAATTGTGGAATTTGAGGCAAGTGGTAGATCATTGATATAAATATTAAATAACAACGGATCTAGAGTTGAGCCCTGAGGAATACCGCAAATAACATCTCTTGACTTGGATTTATATTGGTTTACAATTGTATACTGTTGACGGTCAGTCACGTAACTTGCTAATAACTGTAATGGTTATCCTCTAATTCCATACTTTTCTAGTTACTTGATCAGTATTGTGTGATTGATGGTATCATATGCTTTTCTTAAATCTAAGAAAATAGAACATGTAATGAGCTTTTTATCCATATTGTCAAATAGCTTATTGTAAAGATCTAAAACGGCTTCATTTGTTAAGCAATTTTTCTTAAAACCATACTGGTTTGGACTAATCAAATTATTGCTCACAAAATAATTGTTTAGTTGACCAAGCAGACACTTTTCAAATAGTTTGGCAAAAGGATTTAAAATAGAAATTGGGCGATAATTACTGCATAACTCTCTTTCGCCTTTTTTGAAAATTGGAACAACTTCAGCGGTTTTGAACACTTTTGGAAAATATCCTGTTGATATGCATGCATTAAAAATGTTAGTTAGAACTGGAGCTATAGCAGAGCCTGACATTTTTATATACTTTGCAGGAATTCCATGTCTTCCTGGACTTTTGATGGATTCATAGCTCTGATGTAATTTACTACTTCTTCTTCAACTATTGGTTCTAGAAAAAACGAATTGCAACTACTCTGAATCAAAGATGTGGCATTGAATTTGCCATCAATTATAGCTGGTGTTTCGATTGTAGATGCAAGGTTAACTCCTATCTCTATGAAATATTTATTGAATAAGTTACTGATGGCCTGTGGACCTTGTGCCCTTTCACTTTTAGAAGCATACATTTTATTAGGAATGTTATTTTTCTTCACATTTTTCAAGTGAATAATTTTATTTATAATTTTCCAAAGCGACGAGGTGTCATGATTATTATCATTCACTAAATTTTTAATGTAAAGTCGTTTTGCATTTTCCTTAGTATGAGTCAGTTTATTTCTATAGACTTTGTATTGTGCCTATGTATTACTATCATTTAATTTAAGGGCTCTTTTGTACAATAAATTTTTTTGCTGGATTGATATAAGGATTCCTTTGGATAACCATGGTTTGTTTTTTAGTTTTGTTTCCTTTCTGCTTTGTTTTCGTAATGGTGCATGTATGTTTAATGTCTTATGAAAAATGTCAATAAACTTTTCAGTGTAGTTGCAAAGCATTCCTCTTTGATATCACCTAATAGCTCCATTCCTTAGTTAATTTGTCTAGAAATTTTTCTATTTCAAAATTTTTTGTATCACGAATTAGGGTGACAGTTGATTTTTCACTCTTGGGCAGGCTTAAATTAGAACACACCGTTACTGGCAGGTGATCACTTACATCTTCCACCAGAAGAAAACTTTTGTGTTCACCCACTACATTGTTTGTATAAACATGATCTAAAAGAGTTGAGCTTGTAGTGGTTATTCTTTTCGGGTGTGTAAGTAAAGGAATACAGCCTAAGCTACTGTATATGTTAAATTCTTGAAATCTTTAATATTGATATCAGAGTTACTTTTCAACAAATCTGCGTTGAAGTCTCCTCCGATATAATACATCAATTTTCTACTATTCAATTTTTCAATGGTTGATTCAAAACTCTTGCAAAACTCTGATAATTTCTGTTTAGGTTGTCTGTAAATTACTCCCACTATACATTTTTTGTTATTCCCTAAATCTAGTTGAATCCACATATCTTCACAGTGAGGAATGTTTAAATCAAACTCCGTGCAAATGAAATTGATAAACACTCCTTAATAACCAATCCTACTCCTCCCCATCTTGTAGTTGTGCTTTTGTGGTAAAAATGGTACCCACTTAACTTTGCATTGTATACCTGTAACAACTTAAGTTTGGTTTCACTTATTGCAATGACATCAGGTAAGATATCATAATTTGTTAAAAGTTCATTCAATTTATCAAAATTTGCACTTAAGCTTCTTATATTCACGCAAAGCAAAGAAAATTTACTCTTTTTGTTCATAATAATGGCTTTGGCCTGTGAGCAGTATTTTGAGTCAACCAAAGAAGAATTTAAATCATTTAGTAAGCTTTTTATCTTGTTGTCTGCCTGTAAGCATTTAGCTGGGAAAAACGAATTATTTGTGTGATTAATATCAAAGTTTAGTTTGTCATCATTTCTCATTTCATTTAACAATTGCTTATCATCTAGGGTTTGAAAAGGAAACAATTCAGTGTAACAATTTTGGCAGAGGTATGGTTCAGTAGAAGAACAAAGAGTGTGAAATTTAAGGGGACTAATGACTGTGCATTTGAGGTGAATCCATCCATCACACATATCATACTGAATAGCACACTGGTTCCTTTTACAAGGTCTTAAACATTTTTCACATGGACATTTAACTGGCATTATTAAGCAGTCAAACCAATGAAAGATTCTACACAAGTTAGACAAAAATAGCAAATTTAGAATCAGCCACAAAATACGCAGAAAAAGTTGTTTTGAATTTAAAATGAAAACAGGTGAAAAGTATCTTTCAATATACTGGTAATTATAAATTTATACAGAAAGGTAATACAGAAAAAAAAAAGTCAGATCCAACTATGTACACAAAAATACAAAAACTACAAATGTCAGATCCTGCTATGTAGGCACAAAACACCAAAAGAGTGCTGAGTGTCAGGTTGAAGTAGCCTTCTTATTCAAACACCCAACCCCAAGAGTTGTTAGCACAGCAATAATTGTTAAGTTCACCTTCTTTAAACCATAAAGCTATTTCTTTCTTTGCTGTTTCCACAGAGTCAGATCTTTTGCTGTTTCAATTAGCAATAACAGAAGAGATTTGCTTTCCTTCTGCGACTAGTGTTTTTTCGGAATGCTTTAAATAAAATCTTCTCGAAATTTATTAGGGTCGAAATATGATTCGACTATGGTGACATTTAATTCGTGTACTGATACGTGTCAGGTCTCGTCCTTCCCAAATTCTCGCCGGTATCTGATTCTACTCGTTCCATTTTGGAAAATGATGGTTTTGAAACAAATGGATTGCGTTTGTTGGTGCAAAATCGCGCTGCTTTCTGCCTCGTTTGCGTTCTTCCGCGAATGCAATGCTTTATACTGATGGAAATTATCATTCCACGACAGCAGGGCATGGTATGGAATGGAAATTTCGGTATGGAATGTGGAAGATGCCAGAATGGAATGGAATGGATGATTTCAAGAATGGAATGAAAGACAATCTTCCATACTTCTTTACCAATTCCATACTAGATTTGGTGTATTGTATTCACAGAAAAATACATACCGATGTCGGGTCGTGATAAATAATATTGTCACAAAAGTATTCAACTGCAATATGTACGCGTATTGTATGTCGACAAATTGCGATACTTTGGTTGTTTATATTGTGCAAACAGTGTTCGTATTGCATCAGTGTAAGTACATTAATTGCAATTTGCAGCATTGATGTTATAGTTGACGACTTTGTCAGATTTGGCTTGTTTTTTTTTTGAGATTGACAATTTACCAAGACCTAAATTTTGTTTTCTTACATCGTCACGAAAACTCGTATTTGCTATTTCATTACCGTTTTAGCTTAATTTAGTTTATATTTTTAATTTTTCAGCTTACAATAATTCTTTTTGGTGTTAAAGCTTGGTATTTCTATTACGGTAAATGTTCTTTAGCAGTTTGGTTTTGACAAGTTTTATAGTTGACATGAGAGCAAACTTGTACGGTAATCATTAAACCATAGGCGTAACCATGGGGCCCAGGTCCTTTGTCTCCCTCTCCAATTGAAATGCTACCAATGATAAAAATGATGACAAAAAGCCTACCGGTATTTATTCATTTTTTTAGCAGTTTTTGGGCGCAATAGTACATGCATACAACAGCAATTAGCAATAACTTAATATTGACGACCAGGGGCCGAGGCCCTTTCAATTTAAATTTTTGCCAACCGATTTAAATGTCTAAGCCGGGAAAAATTCAGTGTTTTTGTTCTAAAGGGTGCAATCTCAGGCCCTCATTTAACTTTTGTATGCATTAATATGCTTTAGGCCCCCAGCTAACTTTTAGATTGCAATAACATGATTAGTAACCATTTATTGCATCTAATCTACCAACTTGAAATAACTTTAAATTCCACCTTCACCACCTACCAACTTTAAATACCAATCCATCTCCATCTCGTCAGTTTTCACGCGACAAAATGCTTTTGAAAGAAACTTAGCTAGGGGAAATACTTATTAAACAAATTATTGAAGTTGAATCAAGGGTGCCTGGGCTCCTGGTAGTACATTTTTCTAAACCCGGTTATTTTCATGACCAAACAAAAATCTTTAAAGGCAAATCTTCGAGTGAATGATTTAATGCTGAAAATGTTGCAAAAAGCAATGTACCTTGATTCTCCTGACCAGGCCAAGTCACAAAATTTAACCCCAAAATGCAAGATTTTAAACGTGTTTTGGACTTGATCTAAAGCAAAGCGAGGAATGTGTTCAATTGGCTTTCAAATTTCAAAAATTTTGTTCTTTTAAACGGTACTGAAAACGTGCGAAATGTGATCTAAATGGTATTAAAATACCATTTTGTTCCAAAAACTTTGTATTGTATTTACAGAAAAATACGTAAATCCAGACTCCCATAGCCTCCGGTTGGTGGTGGCTCCACCCCCAGGCCCCGTCTGTGACACGTTTGAGTTGCACTAATTTGCTCACACGTCTTCCAATTTTGATATGCTAGTAAAACTTATTAACTTGCGGCTTTAGTCTTTTCCCTTTAGCAAATCCTGGTTACATGCTAAATTAGCCTCCTAGCTTTTGGTCTTTCATTCTTCGTCTCATAAGAAGTCTTTCTTATCGAAAATTTCTGATGACGTCATTGCATATGATTTACGGTTTAGCCCTCCCCCCAATCCAAAATCCTGGCTACGTCTATGCATTAAGCCACGTGCAATATGTATTCCAGATACCGGTTGTTGCATTTAGTATTGTTGACGCACCTTCGCGAGCGTTTGCGTACAACATTGCAAAGATGCAAAGCAGAAAAATATACTTTGCATTGCTTCCAGTCTAAAATTTCTTTGGTATGGAAGAATGGAATGGAATATGGAAAAATCGTCTTCCGTTCCGCACCATGCCCTGCACGACAGCGCGATATATTCGGGCTACGCAATGATCTTACATTTTCATTAAATATCAACACTAACTATAACCGCGTTCAGGGGTGCCGAAACCCGGAAGAGATGGGGGATATATCCCCCCCAATAATTTGACTGTGGTCTACATCTGCATCCCCCTCGATAATGTGACCCTGGTCTGCATCTGAATCACTTAAAGTCGGTCTGCAACACTTGAATTCGGGAAAAAAACTCTTCCAATTTTGGTGGAGACCTTTTTTTTGGTCTTCACTTAATTTGCTTACCTGAAAAAAATCGTTGTCGAGGTTCATCCCCCCCAATGTTGAAAAATGGGCAAAATTGGGGTAAAACTGCAAATTATCCACCCAATGCTCAACAAAGATCGGCACCACTACCCGCGTTCCCACTTTCCGGGTTTTGTTTCTACCTTGTGGTGCAAAAAGCAACGTGGCTAAATTCTTGTTTGAATAAAATCAAGTTTTTATGCGGGATTGTTATTTAATGTGACGTAATGCTGTAGATAACTTTCTTAATTATTTTTACCAAAATCGATTTTTTGATGGTCACTTATTTCCATTGTTGTATTCACTTTGCCTTTTTGCTACAAACGTTTTTTCAACCCGAATATCTCGGAACAATACAAACTGGAGAGCTTAAATTTGTTGTGAAAGATGGAGAAGCTAATGACCTTAAAAACATTTTTCAAAAAATGCAAAAGTTTTGAATTTGCGTATTAGCAACTCAGGATAGAATTACTCCTGAGTTGAGCGTTTTTAAATTACCATAGTTTTTTGACATTGTATTTTTTTTAAACGAGGACTAAAGGCAAAATCAATGGGGGTATCTAAAGTTAGGCGAATCGCATAAGACTAGATTAGCGTTGACTCCATCCTTTCTAACCCATCCATTGCAGAGATATTCTACTTCAAACACGACGTCGGTGACTCTACTGTAATGTGTCAAATTTTAATAATTTTTACTGGCAAGTGGCAACCCTGTCGTTGATAAGCATTAGCGTCTTAGCAACGCCTTCCATGTTCTATTCTAAAGCAACGATTAGGCTACTGCATTGAGTTGTTTGGCTGCGCACTAATCAGTTTGATCTCGTCAGCAGAACAGATCAGAGCTAGAAAAAAGAGTAGACTGTACAATAGCCTGATTACAAAGTCTAAGAACAAGCGAAGGTAAGGTTAGTAGAGTTATTAGAGTAGGCTAGTAGGCCATTGGTTTCAGCTTGGATGGAAAAGTTCATTTTGCGGTCACAAAATACAGCCAGCAAATAGAATAAGCCTACTCAAGTATTGGCAGTCTTATCATCAGGTAAAAGTTTGTACTGTGTAGCCTATTACTAAAAACCTTATTACTAGACTAGGCTAGGATTTATACTGAAATGTATCTGCCAGCTTGATTTTTACTGAAATCGCTTGGCTGCCGAACAGTCTACTCTTTTTTCTAGCTCGGTTCTGTTGCGCTGATAAGATCAAACTGATTAGTGCGCAGCGAAACGAGTCAGTGCAGTAGCCTAGTCATTGCTTCAGGTTAGGACTGGGATGGCGTCGTTAAGACGCTAATGCTTATTAACGACAGGGTTGCCAATAAAAATCATTAAAATTTGAAACATTACAGTAGAGTCACCGACGTCGTGTTTGAAGTAAAATATCTTTGCAACGGATGGGTCAAAAAGAATGGAGTCAACGCTAATCTAGTCTTATGCGATTCGCCTAACTTTAGATACCCCCATTGATTTTGCCTTTAGTCCACCTTTAAGTAGTTTTTTTGTGAAATTGTGCACTTTTAAAAGGGGGGGGGGACTGGTCCCTCTAATCCCCCCTCTGGCTGCGCCGGTGCCTACTACACCAGAGTTTTACTGACAACACAGTTTTTGACTTTCAATCGACTGAATTCACAATATACTTCAGCCAAGTTTAAAGCTACTAAAAAAAAAGTTTTGCAAAGTTTCGTTTGGTCAAACACTCTTTCAAATCTACGATCAAAGCTCGTGACAGATGACGTCATTAAAAACGTTTGTAAAGTCATTACTTTGATTTAACCAAATTTTGGCTTGGAACCAAAAACCTAACTGTCATTTACAATTTGAGTCCTCAATACGTCATTTTTTAAAAAACTTTGGCAATGACGTCATCAACTTCAAAGAAAAAATTTTTAAACCTGAACTTAAAAACCAACTTTTATTCAAAACTTGGCACTTTTACAACTTATGGATTGGCTGTTAGATAGAAAAGGCTCTTTGACACTAGATGGTAGACTTTAAAAGTCAAAAAAGCGGGAATTCCCATGTCCAAAACAATGGGATTTTTTTTGTTGGCTCAGGACATGGTCATGATTCATCGTGCCAAATTCCAGCTGATTATAAATTTTTTCCGGGTAAAAGCTATTTCTACCAGACCAATTGGTAAACTCCGTCCGACACGCATGAGCACAATTGCAAAAGCAACAAGTCAGTACTGTTATCGGTATACTCGATCACATGTCTGCACCGGTCGCGCATGAGTGCTATAAAATAAAAAAAGTAATTAAGAAATAAAAAAGAGTTTACCAACCCCAGTTAAAACTAATTCTACTGTCGTTGATGCAGGGCCTTTTTAAGGCCTTATAGCAAAGTTTTAGATAAAAATCTACCAATTTTTCAACATTCCGTGACGTAAGCACGAAAATAGGATTCAATAGCATTCGAGAACTTTTTGTCTTATTCAAGATTAAACAGATTAGTGATCGAGTGGATAGAACGTCAGCTACCGAAACGGTAGAGTCGAATTCGACTCCCGGTTGGGTCAAACCAAAGACCATAAAATTGGTATTTACAGGCTCACAGTTTCCCTGCTTGATGTTCAGGAATAAAAGAAACATTGCAAAGTTATTTTTCGGCTTGGCTTGCCCGACGGACAAGCTAACAAACTACAGCGTATTAAACAACATCAAAAAGATAATAAAGATGCAATTTAGGTCCGATTTTGTTGCAATAAACTAAAATGTAAGTAGAAAACGCTTTTGGTTGTTTTATTTTGGCACTTTGCAATCATCACAATGAACTCTTTGTTTAATCGCAATTAACACTTCTTACACGCAAATTTTTCGATACTCAAACGCGCTTTGCAACTTTTTGGCACAAAGTGCTACGTTTTCTGAGAAAAATTTTCCCACGCTTGTCGCGTTAACCGCTGTTTCAAATATCACTAGTACAACTATACCCTGCGCTACATGATGACAACGTCAGAATTTTGCAATTTTTTTGTTATGCTTATTTTGAAGGTCTTTTAGCTTCTATAGCTTTTGCAAAAAATTTCGGCTTTTTTAGCTGGTGTAGTTTCCAAACTATCCGCCATTGAAAATGCATTACAATCAACAAATCAATTTTTACGTAATGCATTGGAAAAAGTTATTAGGTCACGTTACCATAACAATCGCACACAAAAACTTGATTCTCGAAATAGGATACACGCACTTTGTAAATGTTTTTCCAAAGGTAAGCAGCCTCAAAACTTATTGTGCGTATTTTTTTTTCGGACAAGTTGTCAAAAAAGTTAATTTCTACCCCTGCATTGTAAATCCTCCAATGTGCGTGATAATGATAAACATGTGGGCAGGTGGCAGTTTGACTCGAAGATTCTTTTGCTGTCTTCTAGCCAAGGCAACTTGGTGAATACAGGTGCAACTGCAATTTTGAAAACGTCCGAAGACCTTTTTTAGAGTTCGTCTAATTTGCTCACAGTTTGGTTTTAGACGACATTTTGCCCACTCTAACGTTGGCTTATTTGATCATTGGGTCTAAGTTAAAGCAAGTGTTGAGGTCTTGAGGATAGATATGCTACTTAAAAGTTGTGCTAGAATCTTTCGTGGATACGTCGCGAGCGCAATGCTTAGCAGCTGCTAGCAACTTTGTGTTTGTTTTTTCTGGCGTTATATAAGCTATATACTAAGAGAAGTATCCGAAGTCCCCGCGATAAAGTTTCATACGGCCCGCACGTGGTCTACACTTTTCACCCGATTGAATTCACCCACCAAGTACACGATCATATTCTTCCAGAAAATACCTTTATCATGAGGACCCTTTTTTTTCGGTGCTTGTCTTCTATTGGACCGATTTTCTCGGAAATTGGCTAATATTTCCAAGTCTTCTGAAATTCCGGAAAGCAAATTGGTGACATCATCAAAAAGCTACCGGCGCACGAGCACTTGCACTTATTTGCCGCTCCTTAAAAAAAACTCGAAAACCTTAACTCTATAATATTGAACATTAAACTTTTCAAGCAAGGGAAAGGAGCGACACTGAAGCAGCTAGCGAAGTTCTAGTATCTTGGGGTTGCATTCACGAGTGACGGAAGGCCAGACGAAGAACTGAGAACCCGAATTGGCAAGGCTAGTGCAATAACGCGCTTTGCACTATTTGTTTGTCAAGAAACAAAAATTGTCGAAAAAGGCAAAGCTCAATGACCGAAAGAGTGCGATCACAAGTGCAAGCGTCCCAAATGAGTCTTTTTTTGAAGAATCGAAGGGGTAACACAATTTAGCAAACTGCGAAGTTCAGAGATTCGAAAATCTCTAAACATCGAGTCGTTACTTCTACGAATTGAAAGATTTCAGCTGAGATGGTTTGACCATGCAAACAGAAAGCCTCGGAAACGACTTCCCAAATAAGCTTTACTTGCCTAAGCAAATGGGAAAAGGCCAGTTGGACGACCAAGAACTAGATGGACGAATTACATTGAGGATCTTCGATGGAATCGCTTGGAACTTTACCCTAGCAAAATGATGGAGATGATGGATTGATGGAAGACCGTAAAGTTTGGCGATTTAATCTCTAAATGCTCCCCCCCGCACACCTCACGGAAAAGCGAGCTATGAAGAAAGAAGAAACTTTTCAAACCAGAGACAACACCTCCACCAACAACTAAACGCCAAAATGTCATTTCATTAGTGATTCAAGCGGGAGAAAGGAAGTACTAGCTTCGAGCCTGGTTTGTTTTTAGCTTTAAAGGCCAGCTAATGTCTGCAAAGCAATGCCCTTGAAATGAAATAGAAAATTATTACTAATCGAATGCTGTAAACCCAGTTTAGATACACGTTCTCAGTTTCAAGAAAATGAGTAGCCATTATTACCTTTCGCGTTTTTAAAAAATGACATGACGTCTCAGACCCAGAAGTTTGGTGCCTTTGACTTGTTTATCATTGCAGAGGATAGGCGATTTTGCAAAGGCATGTGATAGCAGCTCACTAGTCAAGAAGTGTAGCACAAAAAGGCGTAATCAGCTCAAAGTAGTCACATTGCGAAGTTCAGAAGTGAATTACCCGTAGCAATCAGCTTTCACTACTGGTATTGAACAGCAGTTTTACTACCAGTAATAACTCTATCACTCTAACAACTCCAACAGTACAAAAGTTTTCGTATTCTAAGGTATCTGGCATATCCATACCCAATACAGGTACGCTACCATAGTGTAAAAAAAGATTTTAGACATAACAAGAAACTATTGAAAGCTTAAAATTATATAACAATATTTTACCTTTCTAATATCAGTAGGCTACTGTAGTTTACAGCGTAGGATTAGGAATATACCGGTAACGTACGATACAAATGATACTGGTACAAGTATCAGATCAGTAGCCTGATTTGGTTTGTGTTTCAGTGATTGATCTTGTAGAATAGCAGAAAAAACAATGACCTAGTCAGATTGTCGAAAGCTTGGGGAGCAAGTTACTGGTAGATGGGTAGTAGGTAGGAGTATTGGCAGAGGTGGAGTCCTCGAGGACGTCCTTGGCCTCGAGGATGTCCTCGAGGACAGGTTTTGAAGTCCTTGGCCTTGGCCTCGAAGGTCAAGTCCTTGGCCTTGGCTAAGTCCTCAAAAATTGGCCTGTCCTCGCCTCGAGGACAGCACTATTTTTTGAATTGTTAAAATTTTGTGGAGCGCTTGAAAAAATTTTTGGAAAACGTTTTTTGTGGAGATCGCTTGAAAAATTTTTGTGAAGACCTTTTTTTTTTTTTGGAGAGCACTTGCGCTTGTGTCCTTGGTCCTTGGCCTTGGCCTCGAGCATTCCTGTCCTTGGCCTCGAGAGTGTCTGTCCTCGGAAAGGCTGTCCTTGGCCAAGGCCTTGGCCTCGGATTTTTTTTGTGTCCTTGGCCTTGGCCTCGAGCCTTGTGTCCTCGACTCCACCTCTGAGTATTGGTACGTTGGGCTAATTATGGCAAAGAAGTAATGTACCCAGTACCCAGAACTTAAATTGTAAAATTTTGCATTGGGGGACACTTTTGCAGCCTTGACCAAACTTCAGTGGAAATTATGTAATTCCGTCCGCGTAATTGAAGTGTTTTTCCCTGAAATCAAGTGAACACCAATAAAAAAGGTTTTCATCGCAATTTGGGACTATATTCGGTGGGAATTTTTAGGATTTATTCGTGCTGGCTGGCTCTTGATCCTTTCAAAATCCAGCGCTCAAATCTCGATGGGAGGACGTCTAAATCTCGATGGGGGGACACTAAAGTTCGATGGGGGAACGCTAACTCTCGATGGGGGGACGCGTCCCCCCTACAATTTAAGTACTGCCTGTACCGGTATGTTACATTGGTACGATAGGTAAAAATGTTACTCTTACAGGCAGTATTTTTGTACTACAATGTCATATTCACGATATTGGAACTCGTAAAAAAGTTACCTGCACTCACTGGTAGTTGTCTGGCTGTGCAGATCTGAGGTACCAGTACACTGATCTGATACCGGTAGCCTAGTCCGGTATCGCAAAATATGGTTCCTTAGCAGATTAGTCCAGCCTAATATATTGCCAGGAGTAAAATATTTACTGAAACACAAACCAAACAAGTACTGATCTGGTACTGGTACCATTTCTGCTGTACATGTCCTTACCGGTATATTCCTAATCCTTCGCAGTAAACTACAGTAGCCTACTGGTATTAGAAAGGTAAAATATTTTTACATAATTACAGTATAAGCTTTCAATTGTTTCTTTTTTTTACGCTATGGTAGCCTATCGGTATTCCTATTAGATACGGATATGCCAGATACCTTAGAATACGAAAACTTTTGTACTGTTGGAGTTGTTAGAGTGATAGAGTTATTACTGGTAGTAAAACTGTTGTTCAATACTAGTAGTGAAAGCTGATTGCTACGGGTAATTCACTTCTGAACTTCGCAATGTAACTACTTTGAGCTGATTACGCCTTTTTGTGCTACACTTCTTGACTAGTGAGCTGCTATCACATGCCTTTGTAAAATCGCCTATCCTCTGCAATGATAAACAAGTCAAAGGCACCAAACTTCTGGGTCTGAGACGTCATGTCATTTTTTAAAAACGCGAAAGATAATAATGGCTACTCATTTTCTTGAAACTGAGAACGTGTATCTAAACTGGGTTTACAGCATTCGATTAGTAATAATTTTCTATTTCATTTCAAGGGCATTGCTTTGCAGACATTAGGTGGCCTTTAATTAGACCGGATTTAAGTGCCAAAAGCTGTAAGCATGTTTTTTCAGTCTTCAATACAGATTAAGCCCGAAATCCTTTCATTTTTCCCATGTTTCGCCCGAGTACAAAAACAGACTTGGATTTTGGTCTCGGACCCTTAAAATTCCAAATCTATCCTTCAGTTATACAAGAAAAAAATTGCTGTCTTTGCTTTAGATTACCTACAGAAGAAGCGATCAAACGATTGCTCACGTATACAACATTTTTCGTGACTCGGCATCCTTTCGAAAGGTTACTATCCGCTTATTCCAGCAAGTTTACAATGCGATATAATGAAATAACAAACTACATGGTACTCACTGGCAAAAGGATAGCAATGAAGCAAGCAGGCTCCTACTTAAGAGGTCTATCATATCAGAAAACAAGGTATTATTTACACTTACATGTGGTGTGTTGTCAGAAATTCGCAAAAATGTCATCTACTCTTAAAGGCGGTGAATCATCCAGCCAATTCCAGTAGTTTACAATAGCTAAAATTGAACTATATTTTTTGATATTTTTTGTTTTAATTTTGGGACTGCGGTTGCAAAGATATTCAACAAATACAAAAAGATGTCCCCCCGAAAAAAGTTTTTGGAAACTCTGAGTTTTGATCTTCCCGCCAAAACCACAGTAGGCCTAATGGTTTAGAGAACTGTGGTAGGCCTAATAGTTTAGAGATAGTTTATTTCTAAATAGTTTAGGCCTAATTAGGCCTAACTGTCTCCAAACTATTAGGCCTAATAGTTTAGAGATAGTTAGGCCTAATAGTTTAATAAGATTACAGTAGGCCTAATAGTTTAGAGAACTGTGGTTTTGGCGGGAAGATCAAAACTCAGAGTTTCCAAAAACTTTTTTCGGGGGGACATCTTTTTGTATTTGTTGAACATCTTTGCAAACGCAGCCCCAAAATCAAAACAAAAAATATCCAAAAATATAGTTCAATTTTAGCTATTGTAAACCACCGGAATTGGCTGGATGATTCACCGCCTTTAAAGTTACAAATAATAAGTTTGTAAGTTAAAAGTTCGAATTCGTGCGTTATTGCGTAATCGTTTGTAAGTTAATATTTTTGTAAGCTTATAAACAATTTCTAATAATCTAAATGTTTTTTTTTCAAAAACCATTCGATTTTCCAAATTTAGTCCAAGTTTTGTGAAGCGAAACTCATAACATTAATTTAGGCAAACCTCCGAGTTTGATGCAGAGATGGAAACCGGTCGGGTCGACCGGCCAGTCGGGTTGCCGGTCGGGTCGAGACTCTTCGACCGGCCGGTCAAGCCGTTTGAAATACCGGTCAAATTGTTCTTTCTTGCAACTAAAAGAAATCTAAACACCAACCGAAATACACTTACGTATTTTGTCATAAATAAAACTTTTTATAAAAAAAACAGTATTAACAAACCACACCTTTTGAAAACACTTGTTGAATGGTTTCAAGCTGTGACTAATATGCTGTGACCATTAAGACATGCACATCCAGGGGCGTGTTTAGGGGAGGGGCATTGTGCCATGCCTCCTCCCATCTTTGGGCCACGGCACAAAGCAAAAAAGTGCAAAATATGCGTTAAAATCGCGTAATCAGATTCTAGTAAAGCATGCATGTGGAAGAGGCATAGGTGGGCACAAGTCCGTTAATCGTTCATCCGTTAATAACGAAGCTAACTTTTTCATTAACTCGTTAATCCGTTAAACAGTTTTTTCATGTTAGCGAGCTAAATTAACTTCCGTTAAGTTATGTTAACTTCCGTTAAGGTTTTTATCGTTAATATCTAGCATCATTCATTCATCGTACCGGTACAAACCAGTTTGCATTGGTAACACTTGTTGCCAGAGTTGTAAGTCGGGTCGGGCTTTTCGGGTCGGGTTCGGGCCTAAAGTTGACAAAAATGTCGGGCTTAATTCGGGCCTGAGACGTACTTTTTGTCTTAGGTGTACAAAAAAATAATAAAAATAAATTGGCAATATTGCTAAATTTTTCAGACCTAACTTTACTTTCGGATTTTTTCGGGCATGATTTGGGCTTCAAATTGATTTTCGGGTTCTGGCTTATATTTTCGGGTTCGGGCCGGGTTTGGGCCTGAACTTGTCGGCCCGTTTACAACTCTGCTTGTTGCATATTAGCACGAGTTTTATAAAAAAAAGTCGAAGACAGGAGCTCTTTTTCGTGGCAAATAATAAGCTGCAGCCTTATAACTCTACTAATTATCGTTGTTAGCCATTTCCAGAGATTTTTCGATCGCAGCTTCGTTAGTGCATTTGAACCTATTTTTATCTTGAAATTAAATTAGACTGTAATAACATGTAACTTCCAAAACAGAAAAAGACCACCATAGCAATAAATATTTCCTTACAATCAGCCAGCGCCGTCGCCCGAGCAAACGAAGTGAGGGGGCACTAGCCCAAAGAGTGGTGGGACCAAAATAAACTGAACTTTTTGCGTATAAAAACTAATAATCAGATCTTGTACAGCTACAAATATGCGCAATTTTAAAACAAGGCCAGTAGCGTTCCTTAGCTCGTCTCGTCTTCGGCCCATAATCAAGTTGAAAAATCTATCTGCATCAGTGAATGCTACCAGACGTACAACCATGATTTTGCTAAGAAGATGTGAACCAAAATTTTTTTTTTTTGCCGCAAAATTGTCTGATTTTTCCCCCGTGCTGAACGATTTGATGCAGCTCAAGTGTGTCGCAAACGGGGCATAGTCTCTGAATATTTAGTGATTTTTGAAATTGTAAAATTTTTGAAATTGTGGACAGGGGCGTGAGAGCGTAGCCCCCAGCCGCTGAGCAATTTTTGTGATTTTGCAGCAAAAAATAGCGATTTTAACGCCATTTTAATTACATTTCACACTTTTTGAAGCCATATGAATAACTAACTTGCTAAAATTTAGAAGTCATTTCAAAGAACTAAATTGCTTAGCCCCTTCTCTTCTTTACTTCGGGCCAAGATTAAAGTACGTTTAAACGCTCGTATTTTGAGGTTAAATTTTCTAAGTAACTTGGCTAAGGGGGCTTAAGCCCTTTCACCCTGGTTGCGCCGCTGACTGCGACCTCAAAACCTTACGTGTGCTCTATATATCAAAACAACTGGTCTTTGAAAAGTGTTTTTACGCATTGATTCATGTCATAATCACTAACTAAGTACCGCCAACAACTCTGCAGGCTTACATCTCTCTTCTGCGACACATCCGTAAAGGCGTGTTAATAAGACGGGTTACTGCGTCAGATTTATGTACAGCAGTTGGTTGCCAGCAATTTCGCATAGAATAGAGAAAACGTCAAAGGAGAGTTATGTTTAAACGTAATTATTTCTTTTTACATCATTGCCTGTTGTTTTGTCGTTATGTGATTTTCCAAAAACGCATTTTGAGTAAACCAAAATGGGGGCACAAGCAGCCGTTAGGGGGAGACACGGCCCCCCAGGACCCCCATAGCGACGGCACAGCAATCAGCTCAACAGCGTCAATACGTGTTCTAGAAGCGAGTGAATAAAAAGAAATGTATATAACACGCAAAATACCAACGAATTAACGGACTTTATTAACTTCCGTTAATTAAACCAGAAAAAACGGATTAACGTTAACGGAGGTGTAAAGTTTGTTAACGGACTAGAGGTTAACATAGCTAACGTTTTGCATTAACTTGCCCACCTATGGGAAGAGGCCTACGCTATCTGGCATTTTAGCATCATTTTAATCAGCTTAAGAGTAGAAGTGGCGCAGATTTTATGTTTTTTGTACATGCTAAAATCTTGCCGCTTCGAAAAGCTTTTTACAACTTTAATTTACCACACTCTGCACTGGGCAAGAAAGACATACCTCTTATTTTTGTGTATCTAACTAGCCATGGCTTGTTCTGAAGTAATAGCACTTCTACAAACAGCTGGGGCACATTATATTTGGAATATTTTCTAGCCAATGTCGTAACGGTTTAGCGTTAGCTGCTCGGCAAACTGCAAATAATCTGTCACCAATAGCTAAAAAATTGTAACTTCATTTTTTGGCCTTTCGCATAGTATCATTGAAAGAACGTCTAATAATTTAGCTAGTGCCCTTCAGTTCTTTTTATGAGTATTTTGTGCACGATTTGCGCTGTTTAAAACAGGTTTTTCAAACCGAAATTAAACCTAAAAAGGCCTTAAAATTGGGTCATTTTTTTCCCGAGACCCCCGTCCAAAGTCACAAATTTTAACACCTCACCCATGCCCCCCCACTTTTGAAAAATTTTCGTTAGATACATTGAACAGTGAACAAAAACCTTCTGTAAAAAACCGGTCGACCGGGCCGGTCAGAAACCGGTCGACCGGCCGGTCAACCGGCGATGATTTTGAAATTTACCGGTCGGGTCGAGAAAATCCTGACCGGTTCCATCTCTGGTTTGATGCTCATACCACACTATCAATATCTGGGCACATAATTTTTTTAGGCAAGGCTTCACGCTAGATCGCGATGAAGCGTTTCAGGAGCTCAGTAAAGAGAAGCAACAATCAGCTTTGGAATACATAGAAACGATGAATATTGGCAGCATATCACTTTCCCAATTTTTGAAGTAAGTAGCCCATGTAGAAATCAAGACAACCGATTAATTTAAACTGCTAAACAGTGGTATGTTACTGAAGTGGTGGACAATTTCCAGGCAAGGTCAAACCAAATCCTTAAAAACTGCTTTTTATAACTGAAGTGAGTTCGTAAATGAGTCTCAATGTTTTTCGTTATTTTATTGCATGAATCCTGCTGGCAAGGCCAGCAGGCTCTGCGAGCAAAAGCAAAGCAAGCGCACTGACTTCTGCACTGGTCAGTATAACAATCTATATATATATATCTGGACTGAGTTTCTGATTAGCGTATATATACCGGCTGCTGCTTCAGTTGACGTCACAGCCGAAACGAATTCTCTCACGGGTTCGGCTGACCGCAAACACGCCATTCTGAGCAGAGCCGAAATTAGTATGCGCTATCAGATAAGCAACGACGGAAGTCAAAGCGTGAGAGACTAAAATTGGTGACGTGACAATAAACACAAAGCACACCAGAGTCGCCACATACCTCCGCCCCAGATTGACGAATGTGTGGACGTCAGACGGCCAACACATTCGACAATCGACAAAGAAATTGTGGCGACAGCAATTAGCATTTTTCTCAAATTCAATGTAGCAAAATGCCGAGAGATGACACAGCAGCAAAAAAATTTAGGGGCACAGCACACTTGACATGCGACCAGCGTTCAAATCGAAATAAATAAATGAATTTTCGTTACGACATGCAATCTTTGGTGAGACACATGTGGACTATCTCCGTTAACTTGCATGTAGCTTTTGTCTGTCCTTTTATTTGCATCGCACGTAGCTGCCTGGGTAAGGGCTTCTTCAGGAGAAAGAAATGAACATCACACAAAAGCATCAAAATGAGGCCATTAGGAAAAAGCAATAGAACTGGTGGACAGCATCGTATCTCGTGGAAGAAATCGCATTACATAAAAATGACTACTCGAGGCATAATGTGTAAGGCAAAAAAAAACTCAAAAAAAATGCAATAAAAAATCAACGAAATAAAATTGCAGATAGAGAATGACGTGGGTTGAATAAGGGTGTCTTGAAACGCCGAAAGTGGGGAATTCAAATGTTGAACGCAATAAAAACATGAAATATGACAACAGAAATATAGTCTGTGTCTATGCGACAAGAAAACAGTTACTTAGTCATGCCATTGAGGAAGACGTAGCGCATTTTAGCGCAAAAAAATGCAAAACAACACAGTGTAATATATGGGGCTTCTCTCTTGCCCTTCAGCGCAGTATAATCATATTTTGAAAAAAAAAACGATGAGACTTTGCTCGGAATAATCAACAATAGCAACACTATCAAACGACAATATAAAACACGCAGCAACTCTGCTGGTCGCACAAGGTATTTCACTGAGTCAAAGCTTAGCCACATCTTTCCATTCGCTATCAACGCTTTGACTGATATAGAAGTGTAGTTGCCGTAACATTGGCCTCAAAAGTCAATTTCTACTAGGAGGTAAGGAGGAAAATGCATTAAGCATGTAGAAAAGGTCAATTACAGGACACCCATTATCGGTATATCTACGCAAAGATTCGTGGTAGCTATGTATAAGCTAGTAGTGCTGGTTATCATGATCATAATGAGCTTGATATAATAGGAATATTATCTGGAATATTATCTATAGTAGGAATATTATAATAGGAATATAATATTAGCTGGGCATCATGATCATAATGAGCCTGATATAATAGGAATATTATAGGATAAAAAAAGTTGAAAAAGAAAATCCCGATCCATGACAAAATATCGCACAAGCCGATGTGCAAGGAAACGTGCTGGACATAATGATCACAATGAGCTTGATATAATAGGAATATTATAGAATAAAAAAAGTTGTAAAAGAAAATCCCGATCCATGACAAAAAATCGCACAAGCCGATGTGCAAGAAAACGTGCTGGACATAATGATCACAATGAGCTTGATGTAATAGGAATAAAATATTAATTTTTTTGTTTTCAAGATTTTTCAGAAGAAAATGTCCAGTGACCAAGATTTTAAATTTATGATCAACCAAAACGATAAAGAAAATTCGTCTTTTCGAATTGGTAGTAGTCCGAAGAAATAATGTTATAAAATATCAGAAAAAAATGTACACATTTGTTTCTAAGTAGACAGGTCATACGAGTGTGTACTTCATTGAATTTGAAAGCTCATCGCATTATTTTTCAGCAACAATCAAACGAGCATCTGAATGAGTTAGCATTTAGATTCGTGAATAGTAGGTTATCGTTTTGAAACAGCGATAGTTAATGGTAATATGATAATGTTCAAAAGCTAAAGCAAAAAATGAATGTAAGCAGTTGGACAAAAACAATAAACTTTATCGTAGCGCGCTGTTTCGTCTTCTCGCACGAATTTGGTTGTGGGACGCTGACTTGTCTTCTTTGCTCACGAACTGTATCGTAGCGCGCTGTTTCGTCTTCTCGCACGAATTTGGTTGTGGGACGCTGACCTGTCTTCTTCGTTCACGAACTGTATCGTAGCGCGCTGTTTCGTCTTCTCGCACGAATTTGGTTGTGGCACGCTGACTTGTCTTCTTTGCTCACGAACTGTATCGTAGCGCGCTGTTTCGTCTTCTCGCACGAATTTGGTTGTGGCACGCTGACTTGTCTGTCTCACACGGGGAAACCAATTTAGTGGCGCTACGGGGGGTCACACGGGGAAACCAATTTGACGGATCACACGGGGCACCAATTTAGTGAGTTGCGGGGGGTCACACGGGGTACCAATGAAGTGACTGCTGCGGGGGGTCACACGGGGCACCAATGAAGTGGCGCTGCGGGGGATCACACGGGGAAACCAATTTGACGGATCACACGGAGCACCATTGAAGTGGCGCTACGGGGGGGTTACACGGGGCACCAATGAAGTGGCACGACGGGGGGGTCACACGGGGCACCGATGAAGTGAGTTCGTAAATGAGTCTCAATGTTTTTCGTTATTTTATTGCATGAATCCTGCTGGCAAGGCCAGCAGGCTCTGCGAGCAAAAGCAAAGCAAGCGCACTGACTTCTGCACTGGTCAGTATAACAATCTATATATATATATATCTGGACTGAGTTTCTGATTAGCGTATATATACCGGCTGCTGCTTCAGTTGACGTCACAGCCGAAACGAATTCTCTCACGGGTTCGGCTGACCGCAAACACGCCATTCTGAGCAGAACCGAAATTAGTATGCGCCATCAGATAAGCAACGACGGAAGCCAAAGCGTGAGAGACTAAAATTGGTGACGTGACAATAAACACAAAGCACACCAGAGTCGCCACATAACTAAAATACTTAACGTTCAGCATCAAAAAAATAGAGCAGAGCCTTCATCGTGTGTAATGAACAAGTGGTAACTTGACGGCGAATTTCTTTTGCTGTTTTTCGGTCAAGAAAAACTTGGCCAACACAAATGCAATTAAGACGGTGATTACAAATTGAATACTCGTACTTCATAAGCTTAGAATAACCGGAATAGGTGTGTCAACCAGACAGCAAATCGAAAATTCTTAACGAAGTTTTGGTTCGCAGATAGGGTTGTCCATATAGTTATGTCAATGTTCGAAAAGGTATGCTCAAATCCCGTGCTGCTGGCCATATAAATTTGTTTGCAAGGAAAATGTTTCCAATCTGTTTACGACTACCTCATCCTGCCCCATAGAATTGGACCTGAAAATATTTAGAATGTGCTGTAGCTTGGAATTTATATACGCCCCATAGGCGTAGCCAGGGGGAAGGCCCAGGTGACCCCCCCCCCCCCCCGATTGAAATGCTATACCAATGATAAAAATGTCACCAAAAAGACGATTGTTTCTTCTGTTTTAGTTTCTTTTAGCATCTTCATGTAAAACAGAACACGCATACAACTATAATTAACAACAATATTGATCCAGGGGGCCCGGGCCCCTCAATTTAATCTTTTCCAACCAATTCAAACGGGCCCCTTACAACAATATTTAAATGGCTTCCAAGTTAAATGGGCCCCAAACAATAATATTGATCCAGGGGGCCCAGGCCCCTCAACTTAATTTTTGCCAACCAATTTAAACGGGCCCCCTACAATAATATTAAATGGGCCCCCAACAATAATATTGATCCATGGGTCCGGGGCCCCTCAATTTAATTTTTGACAACCAATTCAAATGGGGCCCCACAATAATATCTAAATGGTCCCCAATTTAAATATGCCCCCAACAATAATATTGATCCAGGGGGGGCCCGGGGCCCTCAATTTGATGTTTGCCAACCAATTTAAACGTATTACCCGAGTGAAATTAAGGGTTTTTATCCTAAAAGTTGCTGACTCAAGCCCTCATGTAACCTTTTTATGAACGTAATACAAAAACCAAGGACGGGTTTAACATTTGGCCCAGTGCCAGGGGACCTGCGCTCATATTAGACTTTTTTTGATCTTCACGTATATTTGGCAGGAAAATATTGTAAAAATCCGAAAGTGCCAGGGGTCCAACTCCATGTAAATCCGGCCCTGGCAATAACCTGGTTAGTAGGCGCAACCATCTATTGTACATTTTTCAATTACAATTCACCTCCACCTGGCCAGTTTTTATGCAACAAAATACTTTTAAAAAACATTAGCTACAGTAAGGGGAACGTTCATTCAACAAATTTTTGGATTGAGAGGTCCAGGGCCCCATGGCCGTATAAGCATTCTTATAACTGGTTGTTTTCGTCACAAAACAATAATCTCTAAGGAAAATTTTCGAGTGGATTGTTATTCACTGCTGAGATATTGCAGGAGGCAATGTACTTTACTTCCCCCCCTACCTGGACCAAATCACTTACAAAATTTAACCCCAAAATGCAAGATTTTAAACGTGTTTTGGACTTAAATTGCAAGCAAAAGAAGGACTGAACAACTTCATTTTTTCAATTGGCTTTCAAATGTTAAAAATCTAGTTCTTTCAAATGAGGCTCTGAATACGTTTGAAATGTGATCCAATGGTGTTTAAACAGCTTTTTTTTAAAGTTACGAAAAATCGCCCAGCGACTGGGGGCTCTGCCCTTCTTTCAATTTAGTGCACGTCTTTACTCAACACGTCTCCCAATTTAGACGTTTTCGCATTTTAACTATTGGTTTAAGCCCTTCCCTTTGAACGAGTTCCTAGTTACGTGCCAACACAAAGCCACGGCTTCTGATCTTCTATTCTACGATATCTTTGTCCCCACAAAAAATTCTTCTTTCGAAGTTTCTAATGACGTCATTGCATGTGATTTGTGATTTGGGCCACCCCCCAATCAAAAATCCTGGCTACGTCTATGTGCCCTCTGACATTTTTTTAAACAAACCTCGGTGGAACACTGTTTAGTTTATACTGGCCAATAAAGTGGTATCAACTTGTGACGGCAGAAATTCGTTGAGGGATTTTCCAAGCTTGAAAATTTGTTTCGTTTGGCTATTATACCAAACCTTATGATACGAATTGATTGGCAGAAAAAGGCTTCACTCAAAATGTTTTGCTTACTAAACTGGGCTGTGTAACCAGTACGGCAACCAATAATCTTTGCACGAAAATCTGACAAAGATGCTGTTGGAGCTATTCCTACTCTGGGGGGAGTTGGCGGACCTACACCAGTGCCCGGCGAACTGCGCAGTCCGCCGACGCACTGCAAGGACAAATTTCAACGTATTAAATGCGCGGACAGCCCACAAACCTCAAACTATAAAACACAAATTTATTACAAGATGCAGCCTTTTGGTGCTTTATAACGACTACAAAACACAAATTTGAAATTAATAGGCCAAATACTCGCGTTTTAAATTTTGTTGCGACTTGGCTCTGTAAAACAACAATTGTAAACCTGTAGTTGTTAAATACTTATTGTAACAATTTTTAGTAACTACCGCTAGTAATTGTGACTGAACAGTAGAATACCTTTTAATCATACAATTGTTGTTTTACAGAGCCAAGTCACAACAAAATTTAAAACGCGAGTATTTGGCCCATTAATTTCGAATTTGTGTTTTGTAGTCGTTGTAGAGCACCAAGGCTGCACCTTATAATAAATTTGTGTTTTATAGTTTGAGGTTTATGGGCTGTCCGCGCATTTAATATGGTGCGATTGGTCCGTGCAGTGCGTCGGCATACTGCGCAGTTCGCCGGGCACTGATGTAGGTTCTCCGACACCACCCAGAGTAGGGATAGCTCCTACATATGTTTAAATTTTGTTGCAACTTAGTTGTGCTACTTATATCCAAGAGGAGAGCTCCGAAAATATGATTGGATCGTAGCTGCACAAGGCTGTTAGTTACGACAGCAGTGTCGTCTAAATTGAGTTTAAAAGGGCATTCAACCCTATTTTTGACAAAGGAAGAAAAAACGTTAAAAAATAAGTTTACCAACATGACCCCATTGCAATTCTTGCTACTCATTACGAAAGTCTAAGGGAAAAAATTTGTTGTTTTTCTCTTAGAATCCAAATTTCGGCCATCTTGTTTCAAGCAGATTGCGCAATAAATCAGTTTTGCAAATTTCTCCCATTTCAAAGTTACAGGGAAATTTGTCGTTGCTTGAAGACGTGGATTTTTTGCTCTGCAAGTAAAAAAAATTAAGTCGGAATTTGGAGCAGAGAAAGGGTTCTGTTCGGCGGAAAACTTGACTAAGGCCTTCCCGGAAGTATAAAGACTATTTTGACAAAATTGATTAAGGAGGCGCTCAGCGGAAGTACATTAATTTCTGAAAAAAGTTACAGCAAAGAAGATTACAGCCTAGCTCTAAGTCGTTATTTTGAAATTTCATTGCCACCATTCACAGCTTTGCTGTATTGCTTCATAAAAAATAGTCTTAGCGTAAGCAGAAAAAGTAAAGGTGCTGTCAAGCCCGTCGACGAACTAAAACTTGTGAATGAAAATTCAATATAAAAACTTGTAGCTGATGCAATGAAAATATGGTAATCCGAGCATCTGGCACAAATCACAGCACTAAAAGCAGAACTTGAAAAACTGAGAGGTAGTCAAGAATTTAATTCTGCTAAATACGATGATTTAGTGACTGAATGCAAAGAGTTGAAAAAAATAAACACACTGCAAGAACAAGAGATCATGAAATTAAACGTCAATCTAAGAAATTGGAAGCTCGGGGTGATAAAGAAGAAGAGAAGGTGGACGCGATTGAGCAGTACGGCCGAAGGCTAAATTTAGAAATCTTAGGGATCCCAATAAAAGACGGTGAAAATGTTAACAAAATTATGGAAAAAATTGCCAAACTGGTCAATGTAGAACTCTCCCCGGATCAGATACCAACATTCCACAGACTTGCTGTTAAACCTAAACGCACAGCAGGCACTTAAAATGGTAATGAAACGGAGACACCACCACCTCCTTCAATAATTGTTCGTTTCTTAAGTAGAGATGTTCGCAACTAAATTTATCGCAATAGGAAACTACTTCGCAACGCTGATCTGAAGAACTTTTCGGTTGAAGGCACAAGCAAAATCTACATCAATGGAAAACTAACCCCTAGTCGGAAAAAATTATTTTGGAAGACAAAGTCAGCGAGCAAAAACGAATAACTACAA
The DNA here is from genome assembly GCA_963965965.1 of Trididemnum nubilum. Taxonomy (NCBI): domain Eukaryota; kingdom Metazoa; phylum Chordata; class Ascidiacea; order Aplousobranchia; family Didemnidae; genus Trididemnum; species Trididemnum nubilum. Next base: position 9,952,346 of record OZ014482.1, on the reverse strand, counting down.
ATTTTTTTGGACTGTTAATGGCAACGTATTCGTGAGAAAAGCTGAGGAAACCAAATCAGTTTTGATCAAAAACGAACATGATCTGCGCTTGATTGTGTAGTAGTTATGCATATAACTAGTTCACTTAAAAGATTACTGTAATCCTTTCTAAAGGCTGATTTATACTGTAATATATGTAAAGGTTTTGTAGAAAAAAGAAGACTTCTCGTAACATGTTATGAATGAAAAATGCAGATATGTTTCAAATGCTCAAACTCGCAGGATAAACGTAAGCTTGACATAGCATATTTTTGCTATCAGTGTCTGATGTCAACGTTTCCTTTCCAATCTCTTAATAACTTGGAGTTGCAAAACATGTTTTCAACCAAAACTGATGTAATGAGACAATTTAATAAGCTTAACTGCCTTCAAGCTTTGGATCCTAATTTAAACTTAATCAATGTAAATGCTAAATATAGATCAGTAGATCGGCTAAACAGGTATTATGATATTTATAATGATTTGGGAATATCTGTAATTCATTTCAATGTCAGATCTATTATTAAAAACAAACTAAAAATAGAGGAACTACTTTATGATTTAAAAAAATCCCTAGATATTATTGTCAGAGGTGGAGTCGAGGACACAAGGCTCGAGGCCAAGGCCAAGGCCAAGGACACAAAAAAAATCCGAGGCCAAGGCCAAGGCCAAGGACAGCCCTTCCGAGGACAGAACCTCTCGAGGCCAAGGACAGGAATGCTCGAGGCCAAGGCCAAGGACCAAGGACACAGGCGCAAGTGTTCTCCAAAAAAAAAGTCTTCAAAAATTTTTTTCAGGCGATCTCCAATTCGTTGGCGTACCCAGAATTTATTGGGATAAGCCTAAACCACAAATCGAATGAAATGACGTCATCAAAATTTTTCCAAAAAGGGAGTTTTTGTGGGATAAACTTATCGTAGGATGGAAGATCTGATATCGCTGCCCGTTAGCACGTAACCAGGATTTTGCAAAGGGATAAGGCTTAAGCTAATAGTTCAAAAACGCAAATATTTAACTTTGGAAACGTGTTGAGAAAGCTAGTGTAACTCAAAGGTATCACAAACGGGGGGTCTCCATTGGACGATTTTTTGTAATTTTTTGAAAAAAAAAGCTATTTTAATGCCATTGAATCACATTTCGCAAATGTTCAGAGCCATTTAAAAGCACTAGATTTTTGACATTTGAAAGCCAATTGAAAAAATCAAATTGTTTAATACTCCTTTTACTCGCAATTTAAGTTTAAAACATGTTTAACATCTTGTACTTTGGAGTTAAATTTAATTGTTAGTGATCTGGTCCAGCTAGGGTGCGTTGTCTTAATTATAATGTGCATTGTCTCTTGCAACATTTTAGCAGTAAATAATAATCCACTCGAGGATTTTCCTTAGAGATTTTTGTTTTGTCATGACAATAACCAGTTATAGGAGTATATGTTCGGCCAGAAGGCCCAGGCTCCCTCAATTGAAGTTCAATAATTCGTTCAATCAGCATTTTCCTTGGCTAATTTTTTTAAAAGTATTTTGTGCGTAAAAACCGGAGAGGTTGGAGGTGAATTACTGAATTGTTATTGAAAAATGGTAAAATAGATAGTTAACTTCAACTAGCCATGTTATTGTCGGGCTGGATTTACATCGCGCTAGGCCCCTGGCGCTTTGGAGATTTTCTTAACATCTTTCTGCCAAATATAGGTGAAGACCAAAAAAAGTCTTACGATTTTAGCTCGGGGCCACTAACTGATAGTCAGGCTCGTAGCCAGAAATTCGCACTGTGGGGGCGGTTTGGGGGTCTGGGGGCGGGGCCCCCAGTCACCAGAGGCCAATGGGGGTGAGGGGGCGAAGCCCCCAGCGCTCGAAAATTTTGCATTTTTTTGCAAAATGAACTTAATTTTAAAGCTATTTTAATAGAAAATAATGCTTTTAGAACGTGGCATAGAAATTGGCAACCCAACATGATTCAACTATAGTTGCATTAATGGGCTATATGGGAAGTGGCTGATGATAACATTGCAGTTCTCTTGTTTACCTGCTGGTAAATCAAAAAATCCTATTATTCAATAAAACTCACACGTAGTAATCTATTTCGCCTATATTTTATAAAAATAATTGGGGGAAGGGTTAATGGAAAGATATTTGAGAGAAGTGACTGGTAATTACCTAACACTGAATAGCCCCCCCTCCCCCATATTCCTGAGTTGATGATATATTTGTTGATAAAACCCATGTTTGGCGTTTTTAAATTAGCGATCAAATTTGATTGTTTATTTTCGGGCATTTTTTCAGAGTTTTCATTGATTTGTAACTTTAATTTTTGACAATTAGCCCCCGTTGAATACATGTTTCAAATGATGCATTAAATCACTTTTAGTCAATTCCAGCGCAAAAAACAGTCTCAAAAGAGCTAAAAACGTGGTATTTTCCTTATTCAGCATTTTGGTTGACAGGCCAATGGGGGGCTATAGTCCCCGCTTCCCCCATGGCAACGCTACTGCTGGTACTCCGTCATATTATGGTAAACCCAGCTCTGATTAATGCATTACGTTCACAAAAAGGCTAGATGCGGGCCTGAGATAGCAACTTTCAAGACAAAAACTCTCCGTTTTCTTCGGGTTATACGTTTAAACTGGCTGGGAAAAATTGAATTGAGGGGGACCCGGAGCTCCTGGTCTTCAATATTGTTGTTAGTTATACTGTTGTAAGCGAAAAATGCTAAAAAAAAACTGAAACTGAAAAAAAATTAGGCTTTTTTGTCACATTTTGTCATTGGTGAAATTTCAATTGGGAAGGGGGCGGACCCCCTGCCCCCCTCCCCTTGGCTACGCTTATGTTCCAAGTGAGGAAAACAAAAAAGGTGTTCGCAAAATTTCTGCGAGGTTTCTGGCGTTTTCCAACGAAATTTCAACTGTTCAAAAAATAGTGCTGTCCTCGAGCCGAGGACAGGCCAATTTTCGAGGACTTGAGGCTTCGAGGCCAAGGCCAAGGCCAAGGACTTGACCTTCGAGGCCAAGGCCAAGGCCAAGGACTTCAAAATGTGTCCTCGAGGACGTCCTCGAGGCCAAGGACGTCCTCGAGGACTCCACCTCTGATTATTGTGTCGCGATCGTTGATACTTGGCTAGAGTACAACCTTTAATCCCTAGAATTGCCCACGTCGGCTGAAACTAGAGAACGACTGAGATGTTAATTGACGAATCGAAAATGGCAGTTGACAGTTTCTTTAGCTTCTTGAATCTCAGAAACAGCACACCAATCTTGAATTAAAACTTCTATTTAAGATTGAAACTCAAACCAACTAACTGAGCAAAATCGCTCCTCTCACACCTCTTACTAAACGGCTATACGAGCCAACCCCAGATACACAAACTCCGCTTAACTGCCTACGAAGCAAATACCTAAAAATCATCCACTTTCAGAATATTAGAATAATCGAATCAAAAACGACCCGCGTATTTATACTAAGGTAAAAGCTATCGAATATCCCAGAACAATCCATGATACGTCACAATAGAAAAAAATATACACGATTACGAAAACACAACGGTAGCATAATTGTGACGTCACAAACTTCAAGTCTAAATTTAGCAATTAAGACATGTAAACAACTAATTATTCCGGTGATTAATAGAAGACCGTAGAAAATGCTAGAAAGGAATTATCCCGAATATCCCGAATACTCTAAATCAAAAAAAAAAGCGGCAAAAGCAGTAAATCAGTCACATACGCCTTAAAATACAGCAAATAATCATATATCAGGCATTCAAAATTATTATTCGTGACATATTGCTATATCTGAAACCAAACTAAATGATGACAGCAACTTGGTACAGGCTAACATGCTAGGATACCATTTGCTAAATGTAATTTCCAACTCTAATGCTGGAGGAGTTGCCTTGTATGTAAGTCAGAAATTAAACCACACTAGAAAACCAGAATTATCATTTGTCTCACCTGACTCTGAAAACCTTTTTGTTGAAATTTCATTAGATAAAAAAGCTAAAGGATTAATATTAGGTGTAATTTATCGTCATCCCCAAAATAATTTCACCACTTTTCAGAAGCAATACTGCAAACTCCTAAATCAATTATCTTATGAAAAAAGAAACTATATAATTTGTGGCGATATATCGATATCCTTTCTGCTATCCTTTCTGCTAGTCATAAACCAACCATATCTACATCGATATCCTTTCTGCTAGCCATAAACCAACCATATCAAACTACCTCAATGAGTTATACTCAGTAACTTGCTGCAATATTATTAACGTACCAACTAGAATTAGTTACGGTTCTGCTACTTTAATAAACCACATGTACCCAAACATGTTACAAAATGAAGTACATGCAGGAGTTTTAATATATGGCATTTCAGATCATTTGCTAATATTTTGTACTGTTTTGGTCAAACCCCAACATAAACTACGATTAATCAAGAAGTTAGTTAGAGACTTAACAAAGTTTGAAAGAGATAAATTTGTAGGGGATATATTTCATATGATAGAAAATTTTAGTTTTAATGATAATGATGATATTGACGAGGCAATGAACAATTTTGTATTCTCTTTTAAACAGATAACTGATATGCATGCACCGTTAAGACTTAACTCACGAAAAGAACGAAAACTAGCACTTAAACCTTGGATAACAGAAGGAATCTTGAAATCAATAAAAACTGAAAATAGATTACTCAATCAATGTTATAAACGCAACAACTCAGATTTAATCACTCAATTTAAGCAGTATTCTAACAAGTTGAGTACAACTAAGTGTGTTGCTAAGCAAGATTATTTCATGTCCTTGTTGCTAGAAACGAGAAACAACGTATCACAACAATGGAAAATCATTAACAAAATATGAGAAAAAAATCTAAAAAGACCCATAGTATTGACAAGCTTGTGACAGACATTGGTACAGTGTTGACCGATTCAAAAGCAATTTTTATTGAGCTGAACAATTTTTTGTAAGTATTGGCCCGATTATGGCATCAAAAATCTCAAATTACAGTAGACAAAACCTTAGACAACTGTTTCATCTTGTGAAAAGACTTCTTTTTTTGAACCAATCACTTCAAATGATGTGTGGCGTGAAATTTATTCCTTAAATCAAAAAAAAGCAGTTGGTCATGATGGTACAGTAGCGTAGCCAGGGGGGCTATAGCCCCCCCCCCCCATTGGCATGTTGACCAAAATGCAGAATGGGAAAAACACTACCTTTTCAGCACTTTTGAGACTGTTAAATGCACTGCAGTGGACTAAATAGTGATTTAAAACATTTTTTGAAGCATAAACAGTATTTGGGGGGGACTAATTTGTTAAAAATGAAACTAACAAACAAATAAATACTTTGAAAAATGGTCAAAAATACCCAATCAAATTTGATCGCAAGGGTGAAAATGCTAAACGTAGATGTCATCAACAAATATACTATAAACTAAGGAATAGGAGGGGGCTATTTAGTATTAGTTAATTACCAATCATTTCTCTCAGATCTCTTTTCATTAGCCCCCCAAACTATTTTTTTCTATAAACTGTATACGAAATAGATTACTCCGTGTGAGTTTTATTGAACTATTCGATTTTATAATTTACCACAATCTAAACAAGACAACTAAAATTTTACCATTAGCCACCGCCCAAATAGCCCATTTATGCAACCAGTTTGTTCAGGTTTGCACTGCCAATTTATAAGCAACGTTTTAAAAGCATTATTTTTTTACCAAAATAGCCCTAAAATGAAGTTATTTTTGCAAAAAAATGCAAAATTTTCGAAGACTGGGGGCTCAGCCCCCAGACCCCCAAAACAGCCCCATCCATTGCGAATTTCTGGCTTCGCGCCTGTGATGGTATACCAATAAATTTCATTAAATTAGCCGGTGAACCGACAGCAGCACTACTAGCCTTAATCTTCAATAAGTGTGTTACCACAGGAGTCTATCCTACATGCTTAAAACAAGCTAAAGTAATCTCAGTATATAAAGATGGAATTAAACATATCAGTACGAATTACAGGCCAATATCCTTTTTATCCTCGTTTTCAAAAATTTTCGAAAAATTAGTATAAAATAGACTTGACAAATATTTGGCTAAATTTAACCTTTTAAGTGATAAACAGTTTGGCTTTAGAAATAACTACTCTGCGGTACATGCTGCGTGTGATGTATAATTGTACATGCCAGTTACAGGCACAAAAAGATCAAAAGCTCCACACTTGCTGAATACTTTTAGACTTATCCGAGGCATTTGACTCAGTTGATTACGACATACTTTAAAAAAACTGCACAAATTTGGCCTGAGAGGAAGTTTTGGAGATTTGCTGAAAAGTTCTTTAAATAATCGATCACAATATGTACAAATCGGAGAAGACATATCTTCCACACAATTAATTAAATGTGGAGTTCCGCAAGGATCTACCCTTGGACCTTTGCTGTTTTCACTTTAAATAAATGACCTTCCTTCCACAACTAATTTTCACACCAGACTCTATGCAGATGATACTGCCTTAATTATGTTTGACAAAAATTTATACACCCTTAATAAAGAGTAAATGATGAATTAATTAACATTGACAAATGGCTCAAATCTAACAAATTAACTCCTAACTACATAACAGGCCCGGCGCCAGGATAGCGTGAATGGGGGGGGGGGGGGCAAAAATAAATTTTGGGGGGGGGCACGAGAAATTTATTCATGTGAATTCGAGAGGGGCACGGGGCACGAGAAATTTACTCGAGTGTGGATCAAACGAAAAAGGTGAAGGCCAAAAAAAAAGGTCTTCAGTACAAAAATTTCCACAAATTCTGGTTATCGTCTCAAAATTCTTGCAATTTTTCCAGAATTCTTAAATGAAGACAAAAAAAAAAAAGTCTTCGTCGCAAAAGTTTTATGAAATCCGGTGTGAGTCCACAAAAGTAACGAAAATACGGGCGGTAAACACCAAATTTGCATTCCAGTAGCCCCGAGCCTGTTAATTTCTTGGGGGCACAGTCCTCGGTTGGGGAGGCACAATTTTCCTTTGGGGGGGCACAAGCAGTCATTTGGGGGCACGGCCCGGGGATGCCCCCCCGTGGCGTCGGGCCTGCTACACAAAAACCAAATTTATGATAATCTCACATGACAAAAATGCTAAATCAAATTTTGAAGTAACGATAAACAAAGTTCCAATCAGTAACTGCAATTCTTACAAATACCTTGGTATTATATTTGGTGACGATCTGAAGTGGAAAACACATCTTGAACATGTTTCCCAGAAAATGTCTCAAGCTACTGGCATAATAGCTAAACTTCGAAATCATGTTTCAGGTAGACATTTAAAATTAGTTTACAACTGTTTCGCGAAATGCTACTTACAATATGGAGTCTTGTGTTGGGGCAACTCCAGCAAAACAATAATAGAATCCTTACAAAAACAACAAAACAAAATCTTAAAACTTATGTCTCGTATTAAATGGAACGACTATGTAAAATTAGACCAAGTTTATCATACTGAAAAAATGTTAAAAGTCTCAGACATCACTAGATTAGAATTGGCAAAGTTCATTTACCGCTATCACAAATTCAAGGTGCCTGATTTATTCATTACAGAAAATTATTTCACTCCATTTGATGAAATCCACTCGTATAATACTCGAAGTAGCCCATCCAAGTGTTATTTTCTCCCTTCTGTTAACACTACAGCAGGCAGACGTTCATTACTGTTCCGTGGCACAAAACGTTGGAATGCAATTCCGGTTGATATAAACAATATCCATATCATAAATTTGTTAAATATTACAAGAAATATGTAATTCACAAATATCAAAACTAGTAATTTATTTCATCACCCCCAATGACTAATTCAAACCGAAATTTTTTTTTTTTAATTTTTAAACATCTCAAATATCTGCATTTTGCATATCTACAGCGTTGTACCTATATTTAAAAACACTATATGTGTGTTCAGTTGTATGTGTGGTTTTTTGTAAATATTTGTCGTATGTATAGATGTGTATGTGCTATAGTAGTGAATATTAGTCGTATGTGTGTGTTTTGTTGTTTTTTTTTGCTTCAAAGAATGTGTTAAAAGTTTCATAACTCAATGGTGGCAGCAGACTAGATGAGCGTCCCTCTTTCGCTGCTTCCGTAGTGCTGTTGTCTCTTACTCATAGAACAATTTCTTACGTGTATCACTTTGATGCTTATTAACTTCACGCTAAAACTATCAATAAACTTGAAACTTGAGTCGCGCTAAGTACCGGGCTTCTTGGAACTAGGTGAGTGCCGAAAGTATAGGTAAATTAATTAGTGGAACAAGTGCTGTTTAAATTCAGAAAGGCTAGATATTTTCCTAGAGCGTTATAGCCGCCAAGAACTAACAAATTATTCGGAATCAAAATAAGTGTTAGTACTGTAGGCGAAGTAGCCCATAGCCTATTGTGGCTATTGCTTTTACTCAGAGGTGGGCACAAATAAATTACATCAAAAGTGCACCGGCAAGAAAGCGCAACGATCGTTTCAACCAGTAAAAGCGCAGCGCAAAATGCGCAATTTATTTTTTTCAATTTCTGAAGTGCAGCGCAACTTCCGCAATGAACTTTTTGATTGAGTTGAAGCGCAACGCAATTCCGCAATTGCGGAACGGCATTTTCGTACCAAGTTAAACCGCAACTTAACTTCCGCAATTGAAATTTTACAACACAATGCAAATACCGCATTTTTTGCGATTTTGACAGAAAAATAGCCCATAATTTGCTATAGAAGGCCGACATTTGTCAGTATTACGATCGAAATGAAACAAAATTAAGTTCAATGCATAGAATTGCGCTGTTAACCGAAAAAATTTTGAAAGCGCAGCGCAATTAAAGTGCAACAAATTTTAAAGACTTTAGTCTGCAATGCAACTTCCGCAATGTTTCAAATTAAAGCGCAATGCTAGTTCCTCTATTGCGGAGGTTGCACTTCTAATTGCGCTTTGCCCACTACTGGATTAGAGATGGCAACAGCACAGCGTACGCGCCCGCGCACTGTTGTTGGTAGTGCACCGCGCCGCGCAGCATGGCAACCAAAATCTGCTTGACGTAAAGCGTCAGCATCGCGTACTATAATTTTTTACATTTTTTTTACAATTATTGCTGGTGAATTATCTCTTTATGTACAACAATGGTAGGCCATTATCAGAGCTGGGCGTTTAAAAAACACATCGTAAAGCGCAAGCGCAAATTCCGCAACCAAAAATTTTTAAGCTCGATGCGCAAGCGCAAATTCCGCAACCAAAATTTTTTAGGGTTAAAGCGCAAGCGCAAATTCCGCAACCAAAATTTTTTTAGCTTAAAGCGCAAGCGCAAATTCCGCAACCAAAAATTTTTAAGCTTAAAGCGCAAATGCGAATTTCGCAACCAAAATCTTAAAAGCTTAAAGCGCAATTGCAAATTCTGTAACGAAAATTCTAAACGTTTTAAAGCGCAAACACAAATTGAAAATAGTTCAGAGCAACTACCAATTGATTGCTTGAGAAGTGCATACAAATTTCGCTATTTAAAAAAGTTTTTGAGTACAAATTTTCACATAATCGAAGTTTCAAAAGCGCGCTGCAGACGATGGTGTTAAGTATTAAAATATGAAAGTACAAACATTGTACCATTTACAGCTAAGCTGCACTGGAATAAACCAACTGCAATGCGTTTAGCTTTTATAACTAAAGGCACAAATCTAAGACCAAAGAAAGAATTATTTTTATCGTTGAAAAAAAGCAATTAAACACTAAAACAAAAATAAAAAATAAAAATTAACAGCAATAAAAATAATTAAACACCAAAACAAAAAAAAGCTCCACTCACTCACATTTAGGAATAATGCGTTATTCATGGAAAACAAATTGACTTTTTTAAACACTTCATTTTTATGCAGCAAAACAAACTTTTCAAAATTTTCTTTCGTCATAGACGATCGTTTTGATCGCAAAATATCAGAACCAACAGCAAATAGTCTGTCGACGGCGGCCGAACTAGGGATAGCAGTGTTGAATCTTTTGAATTTCTGCAACCACGCATCTCTTTTGTAGGCAGAAAAGCAATCTTTCGTGATTTTGTCGTTTGCTCTTCCGACCCTTTCATCTAATCTTTTTCCTATTGTAGCGACCAAGTTTTCGGCTACTAATTACAGTACAAAAAACAAACAGTATTTCGTACTTATTAAGTGAGGTAGCTTAAACTAAACACAGCAGGGTTCAAAATTAACGCCTGCCCGCTCGTCGCTTCGGGTAAGTTAGTTTTCAGCTTAACTTCCGCGACGGCAAGCTAACAAAATACAGCGTATTAGACAACTTTAAACAAGATTATTTAAAGACGCAATTTACCCGGTTTTGTGCAATAAAGTAAAATTTGTACGTAGAGAAAGCTGATCCTTGCTTTATTTTAGTAAGCACTTTGTAACTATCACAAATGCATTGTCTAATAGTACGCGTACGCACATTATCAATCACAATTGACACGTCTTAATCGCAAGCAGATTTTTCGATTCTTGGACGCGTTTAGCAACTGTTTGGCACAATATGTTCCGTTTTTTTTTGCTAGAAAAGTTTTCCGACGCTTGCCACGCTAACAGTTGTTTCAGATACCACAAGTACTAACTACCCTGCGCTGCATGAAGATAACCTCAAGAATTTTGCAATTTTTTTGTTATGATTATTTTGAAGATCTTTTAGCGTCTATAAGTTTTGCAAAAATTTTTAACTTTCTAGCTGGAGTAGTCACCAACGTATTTGCTAATAAAAATACGTTTACAACAAGCCACAACGGTAATTAATAATTATGATTGTTAAATATTAAATGAAATATTTACAATCAAAAAATCGATTTTTGCTGATGCATGATTGGAAAAAGTTACTTATTGCATCACATTATCTTAACGACCGCACACAAAAACTTGATTCTCGAAACTACGCGTATTTCGCAAATTCAGTGCTTTTTTCCAAGTTAACCTCAAAACTTAGAGTATCTTTTTTTCGGGCAAGTAGAAATTTTCTTGGGCAAGTTGACATTTGATAACATTTGCCCGACGGGCTACAGTGGTCAAAAAGTTAATTTCTATCCCTGATATAATATTAATATATTACTCTTTGTCTTTCAGCAGTATACAGCATATAGTTTATCTAAAGCACAAGTACTACCACTAGGGATGGGCATTTCAGAATCGTAGGCTATTCCAGAATTATTCCGAATAGCTAAAACCGAATCCTCTTCTGGCTTAAATTAACTTAATTTAATGAAAAAGTGAACAACCAGTCAATCACCACCGATATTCAGAAAAAATTTATTAAACAATTTGGTTAATTAAAGCAGCGCTTTATTGCAGTGCGTGACATTGAGTGCTTCTAAATGCTCACCACTTAGTTACATTCTTAGATCGCTCACAGTTAAGCCTGCTCTGGAGAAGCACCTTTCAGAAGAAGCTGATGGTGCAGAAATGCAAAGGTTGCTTCAAATAGAAAAGTTGAAAATTTGGGACCACAATTTCATGTATCCATTTTAAAGGTTAAAAAGTTTGAGTTTTGGAGAGCCCCGTTTGGGAAAACTTTTTTTCATATTTGCCACCCTGATAATTTCATGTGTCCAGCGTGAGTGGTTAAAAAGTTTGAATTTTGGAGGGTCCGTTTAGGGCAAACCCCCATTGTGGCACTCCCAATTTTTGTTACGTTTAGTTTATTTTTGATATCTACCTATTTTAAAAATCTGATTCATCTAGCTCTAACGGTTTAAAAGTACGAAATTTTGGAGGACCCGATTGAGTTATCCCCCTAACTGGCAACCTTGATTTCTGTCACACACTAGTCCTCCTTGATATATTCAATCGCTCAAACTTTAAATACAGCACGTTTAGCGGTTTAAAGTAGATAATGCAGAAGAAAACAAAACAAGAAAAAAAATCTTTCTATCAGCAATCAGCATGTATCAACTATTTCGTGATCATGCTTTAAATCTGTAAAATCAAAATTTATTTATTTTTTGACTGGGACATGCAGATCAACATTTAAAAATTATTTTGTGATTGCGCATCTTGGAAAAAAAATCGCAATTAAAGCGTAACAAATATTAGATTTACCAATTCGCAAACGCAAATTGCGCAAGCGCTAAAGAAAAAGGCATAGAGCGCAACGCAAATTGCGCAAACGCTGAAGAAAAAGGCATAGACCGCAACGCAAATTGCACAAGAGCTGAAAAAAAGGCATAGTGCGCAACGCAAATTGCGCATTTGCGCAACTTGCGCAATTTGCGTAACTTGCGAAACTTGCGAACTATTTTGCGCAACGCCCACCTCTGGCCATTATGTTACTATAATATGAATTGAAGACAATAACAATACCATACTTTGACAATACATAGGGTTAAGCTACCAAAACAATAAAAGGTGCTTTCGGTTCCAGTTTATTTTTTCAGAATTCGACGCATCCTAAAATAGGTTATTTATTTCTAAAATAGGTTATTTATTTCGCTACAACAAACTTAGTTTTGATCGGCTGAACATGTTTCTTCTCACCAACAGAAAGATTTTGGTTTTGATAGGCTAGACTAGGAAAGGTAAAGAACGTTTGGTGAGAAGATGAAACAAAGGCAGACAAATGTAGATGAAACAGGTTTTTGGAAACAATCATCAGAGCAGAGGTACATAGCCTAGCCACATACCCACCCTGCATGTAGTAGGCCTGTGGTATTGGTACAAGCCCAAGGCTAGATAACAGTTTCTACTACACATGCGCTTGCATTTCAAAGTGACAGAGTTATTTCAGTGTAGCCTATTCGTCAACAGGTCATGGCATTCGGCATTCAAGTATTAGACTTTCGGTTCGATGTTTGTAGCCTATCTGGTAGGTGGTAGAGTAGGAAAACTACGCTACTGAAAGTTCTAATGACAGAATAGCCAACGTAGTAACAGATGCTAGAGGATTCACCGATAAATAAGCTAGTTTACCCAATATTAATACTCAAACGTAGGCTTACGTTGAGAGGCAGCAAAGTTGTTCTTGAGTGTGAAATACGAGTGTGGAAGCTTGTGACAACATGCAGAGCACAGAATATATTTGGACTACTGGTTCAGGATTAGTACAGAAGTTGCATTGAATCATCAGGCAGACGGGTAGATTGTTTTTCATTGCAAAAACACGGTGCAGAAAAACTGAGAGAAAACACACACAAGGCAGATAAAGCCAGTATAACTAAAATGACTGACCTCGCGTCGCGTGTTCCTTTGTTTTTACGTGGCTATTTTCAAAGTTAACAATTGCGAAGTTTCACGCTTTTAGTTTTAACTCGAGAACAATTAGGTCTAGCTGTATGAAATTTTGACAGCAGTTTGAGATTAATATAATAAGTTATATGTTTGAGCCAAATTTCGAGGCAATGAGTCCTATGACTTAGGTTTGAGGACCCAAAAACCACCTTGAGAGCTTGGTGAAAAAAGCGGTCTTATTTAAAAACGGCTTAAATTTTTCACATGGCTATATGTCTTAAGATACGGCTTAAATATTTCAAATGGTTTTATGTCTTAAGATACCCTTTCATCCCAACTTACCCACTTTTGGCCGCGATAAGTCTTTTTTTTATTTTTTATTCTTTCTAAATGTTGTGCGTTCTTCTCCTAAAGCACAAAACATCGAAATCTAATTTTTGCGTAAAGTTGTTGAGCTGCAAACGTAGTTTTGTCTCCCCAAATTTTTTGGGGCCACTTCCCCAGGATCCCCCCAAAAAGTCAATCTTTTGAATTGCTCAAGCTAGAGCGACAGTTTTTTAAAAATTATATCAGTAGATATTTAAGAGACAAATATTTTGGCATAGTTTGAGGGTACCACTTCCCTGGGGACCCCCAAATAAACCCCCAGAAATCAATTTTTAAATGGCTCAAGCTAGGGCATTCGTTTTTTTTTTTTGATATCAGGAGGTGTTTAAAAGACAAATATGTTTGACATGGTTTGAGAGGGTCATCCCTCTGAAAATCTTGTAAAATGATACCCCAAAAATTAACTTCGTATGTTGTAAGCTAGAGAGCTAATTTTTGTTTTGATGTTAGTGGAAATCTAAAGGATAGATAAACTTGCGGTGCGGTGTAGCATGAACTTAGATTGTTTCGATCAAGCTGGAAATCGAACGCTTTTTTTTAGCAGTTGATCAAATTCTGTAGTGCGCTGCACTGCAATTTCAGCATTTCGAAGTTTTTGTCAGCTGCAGTGTTGCTCTCTAATCTGTTGTTTCACGGTGCAAAAATTGGAAGCAAAATTGGATAAGGTTTTGAGTGCTATTCAAGCTTTAACTTACAGGATTGATAGCTTGAAATCTAAATTAACTAATTTTGAACATAAATAATTTTGAACATAAAAATAAAATTTAAACATAAAAGAACATAACTTTAAACAAAAAAATTCTTGAGCAAGGTGAGGCATTTACAGCTTTGGAAAATCGAATTTAAAAAAAGTCGATTAAGCTGATTACTTTCATCTATTAAAAAGAATTGAAGATCTTGAGAAAGAAGCTTTACTTCGAGAGTCATGTAGTAAAAGATTAAATCTCGTTATTCACGGTCTAAAAGGAAAGGCTTGAATAAAAAGAAACGAAGTCTGAAACCCGAGAAATTTTCGATAATTTTGTGGTTGAAGGTTTGCAGTTGGATCCGGAAAAACCAGCGCTCGAAAATTTTGCATTTTTTTGCTAAAATAACTTCATTTTAGGGCTATTTTGGTAAAAAAATAATGCTTTCAAAACGTGGCTTAGAATTTGGTTGTGCAAGCATGATTAAACTAGTGGCATAAATGGGGTATTTGGGAGGTGGCTAATGGTAAAATTTTAGTTCTCTATTTTAGATGGTGGTAAATTATAAAATCGAATAGTTCGATAAAACTCACACGGAGTAATCTATTTCGTATACAGTTTATAGAGAAAAATAATTGGGGGGGCTAATGAAAAGAGATCTGAGAGAAATGATTGGTAATTAACTAATACTGAATAGCCCCCCCCCCCCCCTATTCCTAAGTTTATAGTATATTTGTTGATGACACCTATGTTTAGCATTTTTACACTTGCGATCAAACTTAATTGCTTATTTCTTACCATTTTTCAAAGTTTTCATTGATTTGTTTTATTTTTGAAAAATTAGCCACCCCCTGAATATATGTTTCAAAAGATGTTTTAAATCACTATTTAGTCCACTGCAGTGCATAAAACAGTCTCAAAAGTGATAAAAACGTAGCGTTTTTCCCATTCTGCATTTTGGTCGACATGCCAAACAGCCCCCCCCCCCCCGCCCCTTCCCCTGGCTACGCTACTGTTAGCACCTGATTACAAAGAATGGGAAAAGAGTAACTCGACCGACAATAATCAAACTGGCTAACGCGTTTGCCAAACACAATGTTATGAAAACCGTAAGCTCTTAAAAACCTATCATGAATCGCTGAACCAAACTACTTTCGAGCCAGGTACAAGTTTCAGAGCAAAATCCATGACAAAAAGTAATGTTTTTATTGCTGACCATTTCCATCCAAAATTCCACGAGCAAAAAATGAATCTCATGACCGAATTTAAAGAGGCTCGGGTTGCTGTAGATCTAACCCGTTGGGGAATTTCTAACGGCTTGTACTGCCTATTCATCAATGATAAAAAAGTTGATCCTTAATCCTCGTTTTATTTTTTCTCGTTATTTTTTGCAAGTGTGTAAGCCCGTCTCAAGATAATTTTTTTTGCACAGTGTTTTTGTAATGTTTGGCAGGGAAAGCGGAAGGCTTGTTTTTTTGTTTTATATAATGTAAGTCGTTGGTATAATAGCTAAGACTTTAGGCTTCGTGCCAGAAATGGAATCAGGCCGAGTTGGTTCAGCCCAAACCCGAAAAAGTAAGCCCAAACCCTACCCGAAACCGAGGCCTCATAAGGAAGCCCGATTCGGCCCAACAGTACTTTTTCCTGTTCATTAAGTAGGCTATGCTAAATATTTGGATGTTAATGTGCTGCAAACCAGTTTTATTGTTTAGAAAGAAATAAAACAAAAACACACAAATAAATCAATCAATATGTAAGCGTAATTCAGTAGTTCTATTGCCTTCAGAGTCACTTCGGCCGTTCGGCGCAGAAAAATCTAGTTTTGAGAAATATGTCCGAATGAAAAAAAATTATTGGCTAGTGTGCCCTCGATTGAGCCCGAATGAGCCCGATTTCTCTTTGGAAAGTTACGCCCGAAACCCGGCCCGACCCGAACCCGACCCGAAAAAAACGACCCGACTTCCATTTCTGCTTCGTGCCAAGCATTCAACTCTCAAATTCAAAAATTATAATGGTAGTTTGGAACAACCAATCTATTGATACTGTATTATTACATTAGTCTTACCAACTTTTAATCTATATCTGCTGATTTTATGCAACCCTCCACGCTATCACTTTATCACATAATAATAGCTCCTTCAAATTGCTGATACTTGGATTAATCCTTAAAGTGCTAACAATCAAAAATTTCTGGTTGACCAATTTGATTGCATAATTAGCACACACCATTAGTAAATGGCTTCCGCTTTCCTTGACCACCAGTATTGGACTATAGTGTACACTGAAGCTGGTTTCAGGTCTTTCAGTTCTGGTTCTATATTAGGCTCTATTCTTTAGGTCTACCACTTGGTATTTTCTTTTTTTATTTCGTGAACCGATCGAGAGGCAAGGATGGTAAATGGTCAAGTTGAAATATTATTCTTATGTACGTGTTTTTGTTAACTTATTTATTCATTATTATTGTCACTTGTCTTTCGTCTCAAAAACTCGATAATTACATCGTAATAATTTTCGTTGAAAACTTGCGGCTGCAGGAGCACAAGCGGATTTGATCACCTGCGAATTGATCCAATTACCAGCTTACAACCATGGCGCTTGTTAACTCGGCTGTTGAAGAATTACAAGATTTCCTCTGCCCGACTCAAGCAGCCACTCATGTTTTTCGCAACCAGGATCAACTAACTGATAACTTATTTAACAATTTAAAGGCGGTGAATTATCCAGACAATTCTGGTTGTTTGTAATAGCTAAAACTGAACTATAATTTTTGATATCTTTTGTTTTAATTTTGAGGCTGCGGTTGCAAAGATATTCAACAAATGCGAAAAGATATTCAACAAATACACAAAGATATCCCCGAAAAAAGTTTTTGGAAACTCGGAGTTTTATTCTTCCCGCCAAAACCAAAGCTCTCTACACTATTAGGCCTACTGTGGTTTTGGCGGGAAGAACGAAACTCTAGAGTTTTAAAAAACTTTTCTCCGGGGATATCTTTGTGTATTTGTTGAATATCTTTGCAACCGCAGCCCCAAAATTAAACCAAATAATATCAAAAATTATAATTCAATTTTAGATATTGTAAACCACCGGAATTGGCTGGACGATTCACCGCCTTTAACTAACAAAATTAAAAATTGTGAATATATCGATACTAGCTTCAAACTCTTAAATACAGAATCCAAAGGTATTTTGATTTCGCTCCATATAAACGATCGTTCCTTGCACAAAAATTTTGACTTGTTATACGAATTTATTGAATCTTTGAATTTTAACCCGCATGGGATATGCCTGTCTGAAACCGTATTAAAAAGGATCCCCTCATTAATATCGAACTAACCAACTACAGCTTTGTTCATGCTAACAGCAAATCCAATGCAGGTGGAGTCGCAATTTATATTCGCAAAAATCTCAACTATGAAATTTCTCAAAACCAATACGTATTAACCAATTCTGAATCGTTGTGGATCACTATCACTGAAAATCTTTTGTCTTACACAGTGGGAGCAATATATCGACACCCCTCCTCAAGCGATGTTGAAGCATTTATCAAAGAATTGTCAATCTGCTTGAAAGAAGTAAATAATAGTAATTCAAATTTTTAGATTTTAGGAGATTTGGATATCAATACATCTAGAATTGAACGAACCCCTGTCGCCAAAAGATTCCTAAACATGTTACTGTCATGCGGCGTCCTCCCATTGATAACTAAACCTACAAGTGTATCGGATAGTTCGACAACAATTATTGATCATACATTAACCAATGATTATTTGAAACAAATGAAATTAGTGACCACTACCCTATATTATGTCAAATCAATTTAACACAGACTCGTAAAGAAGCGGACAGCACTGTCACTTTTTATAGAGATAAATCAAAATTTAACTCCAATTAATTTAATGACGAGCTCAATACTTCTTTAAATGATTTTTTTATCCAATTACCCTTGCTAACTAAGGACAATTTTAACGAAATATTCAGCAGATTTAACCATTTGATTTCACAAGTATTTGACGAGAATGCTCCTCTAAAAAAGGTTTCTCGGAAGCAGAAAAAACTACATAAAAAACCTTGGCTAAGTCATGAATTGTTAGAAGCAATTAAAGACTAACGTAAAATGTACAAAAAGCATTTTTTAAATGGAAATTCGGCACAGAAAGAATTATACTAGCGCTTTTCGAACAAATAAACCAGAATGAAAACCCCAGCAAAAAGAAGCTATTTCGAAAGTGAACAGCAAAATCATAACGGAAATCTTAAAAAAACTTGGGAAATTCTTAAATAGCTTCTACCAAACAAGTCCTTTCAAAATGTGCTGATTAGTCAAGCTTGCGATTCCGCTGATTCACTTCAAAAAGCTTATCAATTCAGTGAGTTCTTCTGTTCAATTGGCAAAGAATTAGCAAAAAAAGCTTCTTCTAATCATCCGATTAATTATTCCACGTACCTAAGAAATAGTGTTTCATACTCTATGTATCTGGAACCACCCACCACAAATGAAATTATCAACTGCATTGGTTCTCTTAACGTGAACAAGGCTGTTGGTCATGATAACATTCCTGCTTATTTCTTAAAAATTGCTGCTCCTACCTTAGCTCCCTACCTAAGATCTTTTTTTGATTTCGTCTTTGCTCACGGAATCTTTCCCAACGTTTGTAAAATTGTCAAAATTGTTCCCACGCATAAAAAAGGATAACCCGAACACTTTTAGACCTACATATCTATTTTAAATTGTTTTTCAAACATATTGGAAAAAATGATACACAAACGCATTCTCCCTTTTTTAAATAAACACAAAACCTTGACCCCACAACAATACGGTTTTCAAAAAAATCTTTCAACTATGCATGCAGTGCTAAATCTTATTACAGCAACTTCTGACGATATAAAAGATAACACTTACACGGGAATACTCTTTCTCGATTTAAACAAGGCATTTGACACTGTCTTCAAATTCTCTTAGGTAAATTAGAACATTACGGCTTTCATGGTCCGTGTCTTCAATTGTTAAACTCTTTCTTAAAAGGAAAGCAATTCGTCTCACTTGATGATGTCAATTCAGAGTTACCGTCCAAAACTTTTGGAGTACCTCAGGGATCATTGTTTGGTCCTTTAGTTTTTCTGCTCTATGTTAATGATTTGCCTAACGCGGTATTGGGTACTCCTACCCTTTTTGCTGATGACACCTTCCTAATGCTTTAACATTCAAATTTCTCCACCCTCCAAAGTAACCTCAATTATCAAGCATCTTGCTTAATTGACTGGTGTAAATCCATTAATTAACTATCAATTCACAAAAATGCCATGTTCTTTTAATCCCTCCTAAATTAAATAAAACTTGCTCTGACTTCGTTATAAAACTTGATGACACCTTGATCAAAGCCGAAAACTGTGTTAAGTATTTAGGTATACTTATTGACTCGAACCTAAATTTCCGTTTTCACCTAGAAGAAATCGAAAATAAACTTTCTAACTCTCGGGTAATACTCTATAAATTGAAACCAATCTTGCCACAAAATGCGCTTTTTAAATTATATTATTCTATGGTTCATTCTCAATTATTGTATGGTCTAGTTGTTTGGGGATCAACTTTTCCTTCCTACCTAAAAGAATTAAACTCAATACAAAATAAAGCTGTCAAGCTAATTGGTGGGGGGAATTATCTGGATAGAGCAACTCCTTATTATTCGAAATTGAACATTTTGAAACTTCCAGACTTATATAAACTTGAAACTGCTAAATTTGTTTACAGATTTATATGCACAATACCCTTCCTCTATCTTTTTCTGACTTTTTTGTTAAGGTTAGTGAAATCTCTGATCGTACAAGATCTTCGGGCAACCGTCACAGTCTTTGTATTCCTCGCTATAAACACCAACAGATTACAACAAAGTATCAAATATCAAGGAGTAAAAATATGGAACTCTATACCCTTTAAAATTCAAAACCTCCCGTTCTGTACTTTTAAAATACAAAACTCATTTAATGAAAACGTATAAAGAAAAATAATTTAGTTTACATAATATTTATAATTGCCAGTTTTTTGTTTTACCTGGTTGCAAATCAGTTTGAATTATCGGTGGATATGTTATTCTCAAACGAAACGGGTGGCTGCTTGACTCCATAACCGAGAAGGTCCCTTCGCAGCTTCCCAGTCCCCATTCGCTTCTTTATACAGTATAACCATTACAAAGGTACTGATTAGTGTTTTCAAATACCACAAATTTTTTTCAAAGAATATCACTACTTACCGAGATATACCACTTCAAAATTTACCACTTTTTGACCGTTTTCCACCTCAGAAATTTCGGTCACGTGACTGGGAGCCCTCAACTTGGTATGCATACACTGTTTATCCCTACCCATGTTGTGTCCAAGTTTCAACTTTTCACGTTCAGCTGTTTTTTTGTTAAAAGCAAAATAAAAAAATTTCGGCTCAAAAATAGCCGTTTTTTGTCGGTTTTAGGGTTCCCAAATCATTATCACGTAATCTTCGACCCCCAAAATTGACATGCATGATGTTTTGTACACTTGCAATGTTGTGTCCAAATTTCAGCTTTCCACATTTTGCCGTTTTTGACTTATCATAAAATTAAAAAAATTTTAATGCTCATCTATCAAAATGGCCGAGTAAAAACATTGGAACTACGCGCGCGCGCGAAGTCCCAATTATGCTAAAATTAATAGATTCTTTCTGACAGAGATCGTTACCGAACAAAAGTTTGGGTCTCAAATGCTAACTCATTGAAATCTTTAGCATTTGAGACCCAGAGTTTCGTTCGGTAACAATGGTATTTTGCAATGGTAGCAGCAACATCTACCTGATAAGCTGCAGCAAATAGTTGCCAAGCAAAGGTTTATTTTGACAAACTTTGTAACAGACAAAAGCAGCGCAAATTACAGTACCGAAATGTCGACTCTAGAGCACAAGCTTGACCAAATTTTACAAAAACTTGATGCGCTTGAGAAAAAAGTGGACAACTTTAATACTAGAATATTCAAGTTGGAGAATAAAACAGCAGCTCTTGAACGAAATCTGACAGCCAAGGAGGAAACCAGTGATATTCTTGACGAAAAAATGAATAAGTTCGAGAAGTTCATGCTAGAATTTGAAAAAACGGCGATTATGCAAGAATCATAGAACAAACGCCTTAATGTATTAATTCATGGCATCAAGGAAGAGGAAAGTAATGCTTGGGAAAAGCGAGAGGCAACAGTTCAAAAGTTCAAAACTTTCTTAAACGATGGACTGATTATTAACCCTGATGATATTGAGCTTGTCGATATCCATCGACTACCGCAATATCCGATAAAGAAGAATGGTAAGACAATGCACAGGCCTATAATTGTTAAATTGATCAACACTCAAGATAAAAATCGAACCTTCAGTTCTGCCAAGAATCTCAAAACGTATAACGAAACGCGACGTAGTTATGATGAATATTCTCCCTATGTGTACGTTACAGAGCATCTGCCCGCAAAATTTCAAAAACGAAGAAAATTAGTCTAGCCTAAATTCAAAGAAGCTAAACGTAATAAACAATCTGCTTATTGGAGAGCCATTGATGGCAATTATTGTTTGTTTGTTGATGGCGTCAAAATTAACTTACTAAATGAAAACGCCGTAAAACGTTGACGACGTAAACTGTAATTGTTCATGATTTACATTGTTTGCAAGAAAACTCGAAACTAATGTATTCAACCTAGCATTGTGTTCGCCGTAAATTAAGATGACTCCTTTTAATTCCAGAGTAAATTCTTTAACTTAGTTTGTCTTTGGATGTGAAATTACTTCTTACTTCATAATTTGTACCTTTTTTTTCTTGGAAGCCATAATTTACAAAATTTACCATGGCTAACTGGATTCGGAGCAAAGTACAAAAACTAAAAAAGAATAGCTTTTTTCTACTTTCTGAATTTTTATATTTAAAAGATAAATAATATTAAAACAAAACAAAAAAATCAATAATTTTATCCTTCGCAAAATCAGAGCCTTTCTTCTACACAGTATATCACAGCTCAAAATTGAACGCAGTTACGAGCATTTATGTTTTAAGTTTCAGACTGACTTGCTTGTTGGCTTTTTGAAACTGCTACTACCGAGTATTTAGTTTCAATTTTTACGCTGAAAGATTGTGAAGTGCTTCTCACAAATATTGCTGTTGCTGGCTTAACTAAACTAATTTTGATTTCGCAATTGTCCAACTTCCATTATTGCCTCAAACTATTTTATTGAAGATGTGTAATAATATAAATAAGTGATTTATTAAATTACTAGAAACAGTCTAGGATACTAGTGTTTTTTTGTTTGGTAGATAGAGTTTACTTTCCGGCAATCCTTTACTTCCGGTCTCGGCCGCTGTAGCTTCGTTTTCGCTACTTTCTATTGTGAGATATCGGGGTAGTAAGTCTACCTTATTTTTAGTGCTAAATTCGAGTGCTGATTTCGAGATAGGTTGGCGATGGGGCGGCGGTTATTGCGGTCGGGATCGGAACGTGGAACGGTTCACTGAATATGCGATGTGTATAAACTTCTGATTCAGAATTAATGCTGCTTATGTTAAATTTTAATTGACTTGTTTTCCTTTGCATGGTAACGTTTGTGATTGAAACAGTATAACGGTATTTAATTTTTATGGCAACGTCTAAAAGCATCGTGGGCAGTGATGCAAACGACCTGCTACAATATTTCTCGTTGGGTCAAGAAGCCACTGAAACATCTCCTTTTTTGCATACACTCAATAGTTTTGCAGATATCATATCACTTGTTCCTAAAAATATTTCCCCGTGAAAATATAATGATTTAAACTTCCAAAACAACATGCTCAATTCCTCACAAAATCTATTTCTGTAGCACCTTAATATCCGATCACTTCAAAAAAAGTACGACAAGCTATGTGAACTTATAGACCAACTACCCACAAAACCGCATTTAATTGGCCTCACGGAAACCAAAATTAAACACCAGCCTCTTCTAGACATCTCCCTTCCGAATTATAACTTTATTCATGCTGCCTCACCCACAAATGCTGGGGAAGTGGGACTTTATATATCTGACTCTCTTAACTATGAGATCCTAGGAACTAATTCTATCCATACTTCTGGTTGTGAAAGCTTATTCATCAAACTATCGAATTTAACTGGCAAGCACTTCACAACAATAGGAGTAATCTATCGACATCCGAAAAACAATATTGCTCACTTTACAGATGAATTAAGTAAAACTCTTGACTCGGATTTAAATCAACCCCACGATCTCGCCCTTATGGGCGACTTTAACATTAATTTGGACCCTGAAAAACGTCAAACCGAGGCTTGGCATTATCTTGAAACTCTACTAGGATTTGGCTTATTCCCTGTCATCACTAAACCAACTCGGGTCACTGTAACATCGCAAACATTAATCGATCATATTTTTACTAACATAACAGCTCGAACTGTAACATCAGGTATTTACCAATATGATATAACTGACCACTTTCCTATATTCTGTCAAATCCATAACAACTCACCAAAACATAACATATGTAATAAACGAGAGTTTTACCGAGATTATACAGCTGTCAGTCAAACACTATTTGGAGAAGACATTAACGCTATTTTTGAAAATGAGTCTGTTTTAGCGCCTTTAAACAATGAAAATAACGTTAATAGCGTATTGGAACAATTCATTTCTTTATTCAAATCTGTGGTTGATAAACACGCCCCTATAAAAAGATCATCCCGCAAAAAACATAAATTACCGGTACTTAAAAAACCTTGGATAACGAAAGGAATTCTAATCTCCATAAAAAATAAACAAAAGATGTACACTTTTTAATATAAAGCAAAGAGCCAAAACGTGAGCGAACATTTTTTGCTAAACGTTTCAAGACATTACTAGTCTCATCATCAGCAGATAATGATATAGGCAACAGCAACTTGTCATTATCTGCTATATCATTATCTGCTGATGATGAGACTAGTAGTGTCTTGAAACGTTCAGTAAAAAATGTTCGCTCACGTTTTGGCTCTTTGCTTTATATTAAGATTACTTAAACGTTCCAATCATTATGCTCCAAAAGATGTACAAAAACAACTTTTTGAATGGAAATGATGCTCAAAAACTGCTTTTCAAAACCTACTCCAACAAATTAACAAAAGTCAAACAGCTTTTTAAAAAAATGTATTTTCATAAAGAATTTGACGAAAACAAAAACAATTGTCATAAAATGTGGAAAACCATCAATTCACTTCTTTACAAAAAATCCGCCGATGCAAATTCTCCTCCCAATAATAAAAAAATAAACGGCAAAATCTGCGACAATCAATTGGCAATGGCTGAACATTTTAATAATTTTTTTTGTACAATTGGCAAACGTCTCGCAGGAAAAATGGAAAATAGCAGCAGTCAAAGTGTAACTAGGTATTTAACCAACAGGGTTTCTTCCTCAATATTTCTTGAACCGGTTGATGAAAGAGAAATTATAAGCACAATTAATTTATTACCTATGAAAAAATCAGTTGGGCGCGATAATATTCCTGTCACTTTTATTAAACTGGTTGTTAAAATAATAGCACCTTTTTTGATTAAAATAATTAATGCATCGTTTGAATTAGGCATGTTTCCAAATATTCTTAAAATTGCCAAAGTAATTCCTATTTACAAGTCTGGAGACAAACAAATCGTCAATAATTATCGCCCTATATCTTTGTTATCCCCGTTTTCTAAAATATACGAAAAATTAATTTTTAATCGTTTTTTCAAATTTCTAGATAAAAAATCGATCTTAATACCAACACAATACGGGTTTCATCCTCACCATTCAACACAACATGCAATTTTAGATATTATAACAACTGCCTACCATAACATTGAGAATAAAGATTTTACTGCGCTGGTAACTCTTGATTTAACTAAAGCTTTCGACAGCGTCTGTCACGAAAGACCATTAATTAAGCTCCATCACTACGGTTTTCGAGGAAAAGCACATAAGCTAATTGCTTCTTATCTCTCGAATCGAACACAATATGTTAGTTTAGGTAATATTAGCTCCTCACTACAGCATATCCAGCTAGGAGTGCCTCAATGCTCTACATTAGGGCCACTTCTTTTTCTACTATACATTAATGATCTTCCTAATGCCACTGATAGCCTGCCTAGATTATTTGCGGATGACACATGTTGAATTCTCATTCATCCATCATTTGCCCAGCTGGAAAAAAACATAAATCAAGACCTAGCCAATGTTTCCAGATGGGCCAAAACTAATAAATTAACAATAAATCCAACCGAATCCCACTTACTTGTTGTTTCACCATACTTAAACAAACCATCACCTGATGCACTCATCACACTAAATTCATCTATTCTAAAAGTAGAGAAAAACACAAAATACTTGGATATAAATGTTGATAATCAGCTGCTTTTCGGTAATCATATCAATCAACTTAGAACTACTGTTTCTCGAGCAGTTGGCATTATGACGAAGATAAGGGAATTTGTTCCCTTACAAATACTAAAACAAATTTATTTTGCCTTCATTCATTCTCATCTCACATATGGCATTATAGTATGGGGAGCAACATATCCTTCATACCTAACTCCGCTCAAATCTTTGCAAAATAGAGCAATTAGATTACTTTCTGCCGCAACTCGGTTTCAGAGTGCGCATTTACTCTACAAAGATCACAATATACTTAATTTAAATAGTTTATTAAATCAAGAAACAGCCAAATTTATGTATAAATTCATTCACAAGCAACTTCCTGTTCAATTCGATCACTATTTTAATAGTGTCATGGCAATTAACAAAAGAAGTACGAGAGCTTCACAAAAGAAAAATCAACTTTATATTTCTAGATTCCGCACAAACAGATTACAAAGATCCATCAAATATAGAGGAGTTAAAGTATGGAACGATATACCTAACGAAATTAAGAATAACAACGGTAATTTATCAACTTTTAAAAAAATCCACAAAAAGCACTTGATTTCACAAGTGATATGATTTCTGCAACGATTAAAAAAAAAATATATGTATTTTTTTTTTTCTGTTCAACTTTTCCCTCGACAGTATGCAACTTGATATAAAATTATTGTATAAAATCAATTCTGTTAAATTAACATAACATTGAAGTAAAGCACGAGCTAATAGTTAATAAGCAATAACTATTGACCTACAAAAGTTAGATGGCTGCTTGACTCGAAGACCGGCAGGTCACTTCGCAGCCCTCCTAGTCTACTACACTTAAATACATCATAACTGATCTCATGTATTACTTTTTTTTTTAATTTTGTGACAAAATAAATATGATTGATTGATTGATTGATTGATTGTTATGAGGCAGAATTTTTGCATAATTTGTTAGGTAAAGATTGTTATTGGGACAGAATTTTATCTGCAAACAATTTATCAATAAGATTTAAATAAATAAAGATTTCAGTGTGTTAGCATTTGAGATTCAGAGTTTCGTTTGGTAAGATCTCCGTAAAAAGGAATTTATTACTTTAGTAAAATTTGGTGGGTAAAGATTGTTATCGGACAGAATTTTATCTGCAAACAATTAATCATATCTTGAAGTTTTTTTGGAAGTTTCAGCTCTGTAATATTTCTCATTTTGGCCCTGCTAAGCCTAACTAATTAGACTTAAAATTAGGCGAAACAACTGTCTTACGCATGCAACTGGTAATTTTTTTTTTTTCTGCTTTCAATATTGTCTTGTATGAACTTTGATGTTTGTTCGATTACTTTCGTAATGTACCTTTTAAACGGTGCTCCTTTTTAATTTTTGTTATAAAAATCCCTGGGAGCCGCAAAACTATTTTCACAATAAAAGAAAAACAACACTGCCATTTGTCGCATTTATAAAAGCAGTTAATGCAATCAGACTTAATGTGATGTTTGCCCTCGCATCTCAGTTCAAACCATCTGCACGCAAATAAAGGTTGTAGGCTGTCATCTTCACACATGATTGTAAGCTGCTATGTGTGAGACGTGTGCGATATCTGTTTTTAATGCAGTTCATGTTTGGGAAAACTTGTCCACATAAGTATGCTAATCAAAAGACAGACAAGTTTTCAAGAGCATGCTTTTTCATGTCACTGTATAAGTTTAGAGAAGAGTAATTTATGTTTTGAAAATCAATTAGGTCGTTTTTGAAATATTTTCAATTTTACTCCAATTCTGACTAGGCGCAAAGCCAGAAATCTGCAAGGAGGGGGGGCGCACCCCTAGCGCTCAAAAATTTTGTATTTTTTTTTCAAAAATAACTTAATTTTAGGCCTATTTTTATATTAAAATAATGCTATAAAAACGTGGCGTAAAAATTAGCAATGCCAAAACATAATTATGCTACTTACATAAATGGACTCTGTGGGAGGTAGCTATTGCTAGAATTTCAGTACTCGTATTTACAGGCTGGTAAATCATAAAATTCTATACCGGTAGTTCATTAAAACTCTCAAGGAGTAATCTATTATGTCCATATTTTATAGGGAAAGATATAAGTAGTAGGGCTAATGGAAGAAAGTTTGAGAGAAATGATTGGTAATTAACTGCTACTGAGTAGTCTCCCCATATTCCTGAGCTTTATATTTTTTTGGTGAAAGCTATGTTAAGCATTTTTCAAACAACGATCAAATTTGATTGCCAAGCTTTGGCTAGTTTTTTACGTTTTTTTTTTGATTTATGAGTTTTATTTTTGACAAATTACCCTTCCCCTCCTGGGTACGCTGTAGTTTCTGATCTTGAGAAAGATCGGCCTGGGCCTTCTAACGGGCAAACACTTCAAGGTAAAACATGACCTAAAACAGCAGAATCAGGCGCTCAACCAAAATTTTGCTGAGGGGGAAGTTAGGTGGCTTGAATCAACAGTTGAATATCTTTGTTCAAAAAATATCGCATTTGAGCCGAGTGCTGAGTATGTCGGTGCAAGTTAAGTATATCATAAACGTTTTTTTTCTGATTTTTCAGCAAAAAAACAGCTATTTCAGGGCCATTTGGATGACATTTTACGCAACTGTAGAGCCATTTGCTAGCGCTGAATTTCTTAACTTGAAAATCACATGAAAGAATAAATTGTCCAGCCCTTTCAGTCTCTCCTTACTTACAGGTCAAGTCGGAAACATCTTTAAACGTTTGTTTGTTTGTTTGTTAATATTAGCAATATTGCCAAATTATTTTAATTATATCTTTGTGCACCTAAGACAAAAAGTACGTCTTAAGCCTTAATTAAGCCCGAAAATTTTGGTCAACTTTAGGCGCAAACCTGACCCGAAAAACCCGGCCCGACTTACAACTCTAGTTCTCGCTACAGAAGCAATTAAATTCTAATAGTTTTACTCTTAAAAGTAAATTACGCTTTATTTTCTAATAGTCACAAAGAGCTGCAACATAACAACTAAAGAGCCGCATGCGTCTCCGAAGCGGTTGGTTGCCGACCCCTGGTCTAAGTGATTGAATTTTGTCAAAGGGTTTCTAAATTTCAACAAATAGCTCTTTCAAATGGTTTTACAACCGTGCAAAATGTCATCGAAATAACGTAAACATGGCTACGTAAAAAAATTCTTGTGCGAGATGCAAACAAATTTAGCTTCAGGTTTGAAGCCTGCTCTTCCTTAGCAAAATCCTGGTTACGCAAATGATCTAGACTTTAATTTTAATGAGATTACCGGCGGAAGCCTCTGAGCCAGAGTTGTAAACAGGCCGACTAGTTCAGGCCCGAACCCGGCCCGAACCCGAAAATATAAGTCCGAACCCGGCTCGAAAGTTAAGTTACGTCTGAAAAATTTAGCAATGTTGCCAAGTTATTTCAATTATATTTTTGTGCACATAAGACAAAAAGTACGTGTCAGGCCCAAATTAAGCCCGAAATTTTTGCTAACTTTCGGCCCGAACCCGGCCCGAACCCGAACCTGAGCCCGACCCGAAAAGCCCGGCCCAACTTACAACTCTGCTCTGAGCGGAACCACCATCTTCTGGAGGCCTTTGATGGAGGTCTGGTAAAGAAGTTTTATGCCACTGGGCGATTTTTGTAATTTCAGCAAAAATTAACAATTTTAAGGCCATTTGAATAAAAATATACGTTTTTGAAGCCATTTAAAATGATATCGCTGCCCAATTAATTTACACTATCATGCAAATGTGCATAAAATGTGAACGTTGTAAAATGAGAAATTTTAATTGCATCTAGTGGCGCATGCTTTATATCAGACCTGAATCATGGGAAAATTGGGTGAGATGTGCATTATACTGTACCCACATCACAGCAAAAGATTAGTGCATTTTAATTAGATGGCTGAAGCCTTGCCACAAAAGCTGATTGTGATGAGTTCTGGCAAGGCAAAAGCCCAACAATGATACTATACAAAATTAGCAAAGCAGCCAAAAGTTCAATTTGTCACAATAACAACCACAACCGGAACGGCCGCCAAATTCTGCCCCAGTATATTAGCTAATTTAAAGAAAGTATGTATATATACAGTAGGTGTAAAAAGAGTAGAACTACATTAGGTAGTGTATGACACAGGAAATTAGTTTGGGAATGAGTTGAGCCTATAACTTACGATTAAAAAACTCATCGGATTAAGGCAAACTGAAAAAATGGCGCTAAAAATGAATGGGGAGGACATGCTTTCCCCATTTCTCCACGTGGCGCCCTTTCTAAAGCGGATCGTATTGAAATGATTGTCATGAGGTGTATAAAATCCATAACCCAGTAGAGCTAAAATTCGACATCGTTTCTCCAAAAATTTTTCCCACAAGACAAACTTTTTTATCTATAATCTTGAAATTCTTTAAGCTTGTTAAAAAATGATGAGTGGAGTTTGAATTCAACCGATTCAAAAAAGTTTTCGACAGCGTAGGCCAGAGAGAATATCATTAACATTAACGCAGTACACGTCAAACATTAAAATTTAATAACTTAGACTGTTCGTGTTAAGGAGGGCCAGATACAGTCTTCTACGCAACTTGGGTGTATTTTAGGCCGTCCTGGAACCGGAAATGGCCTCGATAGTGGAACGAGGATCAATTTTAATTTTTTAATTTTTAAATCTTTGAATTTTAGATTTTAGACTTTAAAGTTTTTGTTACTTTTGACAGATACCCCTAATAATCCGAATACGGGTGAAACAGACTGTAGGGTTTTAATTTTTGACGTGTACTGTTATGTGATGAGCTTGTTGAAACAATATAATTTGGCAATTTAATGCCCATTCGATTGTACCTCATGCTTATAAATAAGCTTTGTTGTTAGTTGTTGCAATCAAACAAAAATCAGTGGGAGCAATGACAGACATTTCCTCGTTCGCTTTGATAACGAGTTTTTTTTAAGAGGCGCTAACGAACGAAATACTCGCTAAACGTAAGAGGTCATTTTTGCACGTGTATGCAAAGCCTTGCAAAATCCGTTACGTCATTCTTTCTCGCTAAATTTCTTCGAGCGATTGCGGAAAGCAGTTCGAGTAAAAAAGTGTCACATTTTCTTCGCCAACTTAAAGAGGATCTTGAAGCACTCTTTAAGCGTGCGAGAAATCTTTTTAGTTTACAAATTCAATGGCGAAATGTTGAAAACTTCTTAACTCATGCGCATTTTTGCTGAAAATTAATTCAAATCGTCGCCATGTTTGCTATTAGACTGCTAAAAAAAAAGCGAATTGCATTGAGAACCATTTGCTGTTTCGATTGATCAAGATATGCTAAGTAGTGCAAGTTGACAAAAATAATAACACACTCCTTTTATAAGAACGATTTTCTGAAACACGAGGCTCATTTTTGCTCAAAATTTAAGAACAAATTAAAAACACTGCCAGCCTCGGCAGCAAAACAAACCAAAAAAAAAAAAAATTCAAACTAATCAAAGAAACTAAAATTCGTGCTGATTCAAAGCGATAAAATTTCAGTGATTTTCTTGGGTTTGCAAGCAAAATTGCAACTATTCAAGGTTTGCTGCTCTGCGCAAGCAATTGAGAAATTTTTTTGGCAGTTGTTCAACTTGAAAAAAGCTTGCTTTTTTGCTTTTGCAATTTTACGATGCTGCAAAAGCAAGAAAAAAGCCTTCACTTGAGTCTTAAGCAGACAGAGCTAGAGGAATTAAACAGTGTTTCAAACATGCCCGCTGAAATTGATATCGATGCTCTCAAAATTTTTACAAAATCAAGAACAAATGAGACTGAATATTGGCAAAAAATTAAAATCAGCCAGTCTAAACTCAAGATTTACCGGTTCTAAAAAGGAAGTGTACTTCGACTTGCTCACTTTTGAAAAATTTTGAAACCTTAAGACCTAAACTTACCGTTAACATATGAGTTTACCCACCAACAACCTCAAGGGCGCTTTACTTCATTTAAAAAGATATAGTATGGAAAAAGTTGTTCTTGTTTTACATTGATCCAAAAATATGATTAAATTCTGTCGTTCATTTACTAATTGTTTTCAGTTGAAGAATTTGCTTGCGTAGAATAATCACGCATAGCTTAAAGTATCTTTTTCCATAACAATGCAGTTTATACAATATGCTTGAACGCATTATTTTGAAGTAGAAATGCATCTGACGTCACAATGAGATATTTATTACGTACTAACACAAGTTACAAACATCTCGCAAAGAAATTCGAGCGAGCCGTTTTAACGTGTGTTAGGCGAGACAGCTCAGAAATGGCAGTTAGTCTCGAAGATTTTTTGCTCGTTAGCGCTTTTTAGCGAGCGAGAATGGCCTTTACGAGCTCGCTAGCACGTTCTGTCATGTCGCCCCAGGCTCGCAATCAGAAGCGAATAACTAATACGAAGCTGAGAAGCCCTTCCATAACTTGAGTACAAGGGCGTCGGCAGAAAATTTTTCAAGGGGGGCCAATAAGAATAGAGTCAGTATTAACTACTAAAAATGGAAAAATTCTTAAAATTTGATAGGTTAAAGAGAGGGTGTGTGAAAATCCAGGGGAGCCATGGCCCCCCCCAATCTACCTCTCCTCTGCCGATGCCCATGCTTGGGTTTTATCGTAAGATGGTTACTGAAAGGGTACAGCCTCCCCTTTTAGCAGATTAAAGTTGCATATGGATCTAAAGTGTAACATAGGGTAAGATATCTTCCCAATATAAGGTTGAAAGGGTATAAAGCCTTTCTATTTAGCACATTAAAATTTCATATGAATCTAAAGTGTAACATGGGGTAAGATATCTTTCAAATGACTTTAAAGTTAATCATATCTTCCAAAATCGTTTATGCTGAATGGTTTGTCTCACACCCTTGGCCATGATTGCCTTGAAATTCATACGTGCGTATTAACCAGGCTTTTTACGTCTGTCCAACTCTAACCACACCGACACAGAGTGCTCTTTGTTTGGTTCATTTTTCAAGTCTTGTGCCAGGGTAGGCCCCTGCGACAGATACGACTGATTGGCCAATAAGAATAATCGTAAAGTGTTTTTCTAAGAACACAACGACGCATGACCTCTAGGCTGGCTCATTTTTCGGCTACAAATGCGGTAATCAGCTCAAAACAAGTTAGTTCGATGTTGATGAAGGGTGTTAACATTTAGATGCTTGGCTCATGTGTTTCGCGTAAAGGTACCGGTAGCTTAATCTTTAGTTAAGCAAGCTCAAGTTAATTGTCGGCTAGCTGACATTAGTAAGAACGAGAGTTTAACGAATTTCTAGAGCAAGTTTTTGGACTGCACGACCTATTTGTTTAGCAAATAGTCTACTACCGATATTTAAAAAGCCTGAACTGGCAGCACAGGACCTTCGAATTAACTGTAAGCAGTGTTGCCATGCCGTAAGCCAGCAACAGTACACACTGGAAATTCGGAATCGTTAGTAACTCAGCTTAATATTTTAAGTTCAGTTTTTCTCTCAGCCTGATTTTAGTTCATGTTTTGACAGCTGTGTTCTCAGTACAGCCTAAAGATGGTAACATATGATTAATGTGCAAAGTAACTGCAGTGCTTAATTAGCGTAGTGGCTAGAACTACAGACATAACAATTTTCTAGTGAATATTAGTTTGCAGAAAAATAGTTGTGCAATAAGTTGTAGAGTTTTTGGCATAGGTAGGCAAGTTAATGCAAAACGTTAGCTTCGTTAACCACTGGTCCGTTAACAAACTTCACACCTCCGTTAACGTTAATCCGTTATTTTCAGCTTTAATTAACGGAAGTTAATAATGTCCGTTAATCCGTTAACATTTTGCGTGCAATTTACATTTCGTTTTATTCACTCGCTTCTAGAACACGTATTGACGCTGTTAAGCTGATTGTAAGGAAATATTTATTGTTATGGTGGTCTTTTTGTGTTTTGAAAGTTACAATTTACAATCTAATCTAATTTCAAGATAAAAACAAGTTCAAATGCACAACGAAGCTGCATGATATTAACAATAAAAACCTTAACGGAAGTTAACAGAACTTAACGGAAGTTACTTTAGTCCGTTAACAGCACTTAACGGAAGTTAATTTAGTCCGTTAACATGAAAAAACTTTTTAACGGATTAACGAGTTAATGAAAAAGTTAGCTTCGTTAATAACGGATTAACGATTAACGGACTTGTGCCCACCGATGGTTTTTGGTAGCAAATTTTTCTAAACTGACAACGAGATCAAAAGGAACACTAAAAATTTGGCTTTTGGAAGAATGCGTTGTTGATGAAATTAGGGGTTCGAAACCTCCAACAAATACGTAAAACTGTGTATTTGCACTTTCGATCTTTGCAAGGTGAACTGCAGGAAAACCAACCGGGAACCGTTACTGTTCGTAATTCTACCAATGGTACAGTTAAACATGTGATGAAATGGTGGTTATGTAGAGCCGTCATATCAACGAAAACCGCAAATCAATTGATTACCATGGTTCTAAAAATGCACAACGATTGGACAGTTTTATTTAAACAACGGTTAAAAACAACGCAGCTGAAATTGGACAAAAGAAAAGCCTTTTTGGAAGAAATGAAGAGAACGTTTTGGGCGCCCCAACCAAATTGTGAGGAAAGATTAAACGAAGAAGGTAGGAAGTTTTTGGAGATTATGAAAACTAGTAGAGAAGGTGGAGTGTCGTCACTGGATAAAAAAAAACCTGGCTAAAAACATGGAAAAACTAAAAAGAAGTTTGCAGAAACAAGAAAGGATTTACAAAGAAGAACAAAGAAAGATAAATTTGGCTACAAAATCATCCAATTTTGCCACACATTCCAACGAAAGCAGTGAAAACAGTAGTTTAAGGGAATCTGAAGAGGACAATGATATGTAAGTGCTGACATCGTCTAAACGACAAAAGCTACAAAATGAAAAACGAGGTACCGTTAGTTTAAAAGTTGATGCCAAGCACTGGAGTGAAACTATTGGTCTAGCGGCAGACAAACACTATATAAGCCACAGAGGGCTTACTGAAGTAATGTCTGCTATTATTGGCACTGGAGGTGGCAACATTGCTGACATATCAGGGCCTCTTTTAAGGGCTTTTAAAGCCTTTTGCCCCCCCTAAAATAAAAAATTGCCCATGTTGGGCAATTGTTTTGAAAGCAGTTGCAATGCACTTTTCGTTAAGAAAAAAGCTTTTTTTTTAATTTTAAGATATTTTTTCCTAAATATTGGCGAAACTGCGGCTTTCAGGCACTCTAAATGCCAAATGGATTCATTGCTTGAATGCTTGCTTTCGATTATAGTACGTAGCTATGTATCGTGATGTGATATTGTCCTACATTCTCGCTTCTATTCATCATGTGCATAGGGTCGGTCATGCGCATAGGGTCGCAAGGGCAAGGGGCATTGTATGTCCGTATCATGGTTCGTTTGGCGTAGCCAGGAGCCTGCAAGTCGGAGGTCGCGTGGAGGTGAACTAATGTCACAGAAAGTTTCTGTACTGGTATCCGGAGCGATAACAGATAAGAAACCCTTTGTTTTTATTAGCGCCTTTTCACTTTGATATGCCTGTATAATAAACTTTGATAATAAACTTGCCTGTATAATAAACTTGAGCTTTGATTCTTTTTTTCTTTTTTTTCTTTCCGGAATTGGTTTACTGTTGCTATTACTATTGGGTGTTGGATAATTTTGCTATACGTCTTTAAATAGTTGGTGAGCGTAAGACTTACAGCGAAATTAAATGGAGTCTTTGAAAGTTACTACTTTTTTATGCAGTGCATCATTAGTTCAGAACTTTATTAGTTATATGTTAGGGTTGCCGAACGTCAGAAATTTTCATGACATGTCCGTAATTTTAGTGGAAAAATTTGTAGCAGCACTATTCACGCTTGTGATTGTAGGCCAATATAGCTCTTCATTGTAATTGTTTTACTCTTGTGATGTCATAGTGCCTTTACTCGGTATCTTAACTGACATGTTTTTAACCTTCATTAATTTCAGTCTTAGAGTAGTAAACTTACTGATCGAGTGAAAAGCGAGTTTCTACAAATTAGAGTCAGGGAGAAAAGCTGAAAAGTGTCTAAATGTCAGGAATTTTGACCTTCGAAATGAAATTTACTCTCGGAAATGTGATCTCCAAAAATAAGATCTTCACCGCGTATTCGGAGTAAAATCGGGGCGGTGCAATAGCACCTAAAATTTAGTCTCGGAAATGTCTTTTCGAAAAAAGGTCTTCACCCGTTTTGTGGACTAAAGGCTATAGCATTTTGATTGATGTGAATGTCAGGGATTCTGTCAACTCGAATACGGTAAATCTATTGCTATACCAATAATCTATGCCAATAAGAACTGCAGCAATGATTGCAAAATTTTAGATTTTGATATAGAACTGTAGTGTAGAATATAAAAATGTCTTTCAAAGATAAACCAAAGGCTGCTAAGTTTCGAAAGATTGAAAGCTTTTTCAACAAACCTGCAGTAGAAGCTACAAATGCTAGCAATTCCAGATCAGCAGCAGCCAACGTGGAAAGCGCAGCGATAATAGAGCGAGCCTTGCAAGTGCGGGATCAAACGAGCGCTGAAAGCGAACAAAATGATTTGGGTGAGGAAGAGAATGAGGCCGAGGATCATGATACTCAAGAAAACCAAACTAATGTTGAAGAAGATGAAAGTGAAGATGCTAACTGCGCAAGAGAAAGTGATTTCTCTCAGTCTAGTTTTTCAATGTATCGGGGATTCAGGATGAATATTGGATCAATAGTGCTGAAAGCAGGAGGTAGTAGAGTATTGTCAACATACACGAAGAAACTTCGTGGTTCAAGAAAAAGACTAATGGCAAAATGTCTGCTATGCAACGAGTTCAATGATGTGTCGGTGCAAAATTCTGGAAGAAAGAAAGTGCCCATTGCTGATGGCATTCGATGCGATAGCAAAGAAAAGCTGCAATATATACAGTAGTTGACCATTAGCTTGGACCAACGATATGAGATTGAGATATAATGAGATTGTGAGAGATAATGAGATGAGATATAATGAGATTGTCTCAATATTTCCTTATGAGATATATATGAGATATAATGAGATTGTCTCAATATTTCCTTATTTCGTTGTTTCTTCAACTTTTGTTTGTTTGTAGCTAACTGTGGAACTTTTTATACCCAGTGTTCTGCAGTACACTAATACGGTAATACGCACCGTAAACACTTTTCTCAATTAAAAATTACAGTCTAATCGCGAAGAACTCTGAAAGGGGGGTCTGGGGGGCAAAAAAGACGTTAGGTTTCCTTTAGGAATTTGCCCCCCCCTAACGCAAAAGCTTAAAAGAGGCACTGTGACATATCATTGTCTAAAGATGCAACTCGTCGACACCGCAATAAAATACGAGAGCAAAACGCAGCGACCATCATGGAAAAAAATCATGAAGCTATCGATAAGTCAGAGAGCAATAGATACGTGTTGCTCTGGGATGGAAAAATGATGCAGAATATTGAACATGTTGGAACATCCAAAGAAGTCATTGCCATTCTTTTGGCTGCCACTGACAAGAAATCTGACGTTTTACTCCCAATCAATCCTATAGATCAAAAGCACAGCACAGCTTCGGAGCAAACAAAAATCATTTTGGACACCCTTGATAAATGGAAGATTGAAAGAGATCTAATGATTGGTTTAGTGCTTGACACAACTTCTATCACCACGGGAATTCGCAGTGGTGTTGCTGTATCCTTGGAACAAGCATTTGGCACTAAACTTTTACTATTGGCTTGTCGACACCATGTATTGGAATTGTAGTGTGGAGCAGCTGCTTCTATGATTTATAGCAAAACTAAATCACCCAATGAAACAGTGTTTCAAGTACTTGTTAATCGCTGGTCTGTCCTTGATAAATTAAACTTTTAAGTGTACACAGCAAAGTGCAGAAAAGAAAAAATTGAAATTCAAAATATTGTTTGAGTTTTGCCAAACTGCACTTCTGGATGATTTCTTCAAAAAGAATTATCAAGACATGTTGGAGTTTACTGTTATTTTTTTAGATGAGTGCAAACGCTTTATAGTTTGTGACACTTTTTGCTGAAATCATACGTAATATTGCATTAGATTTTACCAAAGCACTTAGCCTACCGATATTTTACACTAACATATTGTTAACAATTATGCATGGCTGACTTTCAATCTTTAATTTTATCTTTTGGAGGAGTGCTATTCAACCTTTAGTTAAGTGAATTAACGCAAAGCGATTGAAGTAGTTTATGAGTGCATACAATTTGCATACTTATATGATATTTCAGGCGGAAAATTGCCAGAGGAAAAGGAATTCAAAATGAAGGCATCAGGTGCAAGACATCACGTACGCTGGATGTCATAAGTCATCTACACCATCAAAATAGCGATGTTTCAGGATCAGTTGAAATGTGACATTTCAGAGAGTCTGTTGACGAAAATCGTGGATCTTGCAAGATTTCTGCGCTTGTATTATATGTCAAGCCGTGGTCAAGAGCATCACTGCCGTTTCAAGCTCCTATTAAAGACTTGATCCTGTACAAAACCATGGTTACCAATGCCAAAAAGCACAAGTCGGAAAGTCTACGGCAGCTTAGTCAAGCCGTAGCAAGCAAATTCGAAAATCACTTCTGGTATTTGACAGAGCGATTGGTGGTTCTTGCACTTTTCAGCACAGCAAGTGTTTATGAAAAACAAGGCATGGCTAAAGCCATAAAGAAATACCAAAATGACACTTCTTTCGACCACTCAGTGCAGAAGATGCCGACAGTAACTGCTTTTACCCAACTAAAGGATTTATTTGGATTTGAGTCGTGGGTGCTTGCTTTTCAAGCTTATCAATGAACAGCCACTATTTTCGTCAAAACCGGCTTCGCTGTGGGAGAAGGAAAAATGCTACATCAGGATCAAATCTCGACTTCAACATTTGAAAGTCGAGAACGATTCTTCAGAAAGAGCTCTTGGACTTGTCACAGATTATCACTCATCTGCGATTACAAAATCACCATCCCAAAAGCAGTTTCTGTACCAAGTGGTAAAAAAACTTCGAAAAAAGCAAAATGAACTGTTAACGAAGCCAAATGCAGAACGTAGTACGAAAAAAATTATGTCTAAAATATGGTGAACTCAATTGTTGGAGTAATTTTTGTATTGTAGCAAAAGTTGTTGCTAAAAAGATCATAATTTGTATACTATTTATTAGTGTGAGATAGTGGTTTGAATAACATTAAATTGTATTTTTACAATGTACGCACAGGCAATGACCACGCAACAAATAAATTCGAAAAAATTAAAAATTTTGAAATTTTTGCAGTGGGTGAACCAGGGTCAAACGTCGGTATTTTTTCTTGATTTTTGGTTTTTGGGCTTTGTTTACCAAAAAGAACATTATTGCGAATTTACAAAACAAAAAAAAAATTTTTTTTGCCTGTTTTTGAGCCAGCATAATGACCACTGACCAGTTCACGCTTCAATAATATTTTAATTTTGCACAGGTACGCTTACTTAAGCTATGGCTTCACCAGTGTGATTTCGAAATTCACACTCACGGTATTAATTTTTTCGGTGATAATTTATTTTTGTTCAAATTAACACTGGCGGAGACAAATTTTTTTACTGAACAAACCAGAGTACCCCTGCTCCATCAGTGAGAATTTAAAATTATCACCACAAAACTCAGTGTTAATTTCGGAAAAATTCTCGCTGGTGGAGACAACGCACGTTTTTCGAATTAATACTGAAGGGGCAGCGGGAGTGATTATTTGATTATAATGTGTTACTCTTGAATGATGAGATATTATTCCTTCGAAAATCTTTTTTGAAAGTTCCCTTGTGAGGTAGCTAGAGCTCTTCAAGTAGCGACGACGAATACTTAGCTTTGGTAACCTTTGCTTTGAGCAAAAGCAAACAAAGGCTCAAAAAATGGGTTAGAGATTTTTTGAAGAAAAGAGACGAAGAAAGTAGCTACAATATGGTACGAGAGTTAGCCGTGGACGACAGAGAGATGTATTTTAGATATATGCGGATGGCAGCCGATTGAATGGAGCACTTACTTTCTTTGGGCACTCCTCTCATAACTAAGTTATCAACTAATTATAGAAAGTCCATTCCCCCCAAGCAGCCGCTTTCGCTCACTTTGTGCCATCTTGCTACAGAAGAATCTCAAACTCCCTTAGTTTGAAATACCGCATTGGACGACAAAAAATTTCAAAAATAATACCCGAAACATGCAAAGCTGTTTATGATGCACTTGTTGCTAAGTAAGTTAACACACCATCGTCACAGGAAGATTAACTTGCAATTTCACAACAGTTTGAAGATCGATGAAACTTGCCGCGTATTGTAGGTGCTTTGGATGGTAAACACATTCGGATACGTAGCCCTAATAGTACTGGCACTTTGTTTTACAATTATTAAAACTTTTTCAGCATTGTTTTGCTCAGTAGCGTAGCCAGGAGGGGCGGGGAGCTTTAGCCCCCACCCCCCATTGGCATGACGACCAATAAGGAAATAAGACATGCAGAATTGGGAAAATACCACGCTTTTAGCTCTTTCGAGAATGTTTTATGCACTGAAATGGATTAAAATCGTGATTTAAAACATCTTTTGAAACATATATTCAGGGGGGGGCTAATTTTT
Organism: Trididemnum nubilum; assembly: GCA_963965965.1. Lineage (NCBI taxonomy): Eukaryota > Metazoa > Chordata > Ascidiacea > Aplousobranchia > Didemnidae > Trididemnum > Trididemnum nubilum. Next base: position 9,912,090 of record OZ014482.1, on the reverse strand, counting down.
CAAAAATAAAACTCACAAATACATAAAACTTTGAAAAATGGCCAAAAATAAGTAATCAAATTTGATCGCTAGTTTAAAAATTCTAAACATAGGTGTCACCAACAAATATACTATAAACTTAATTAGGAATACGGGATCTATTCAGTATTAGTTAATTACCAGTCATTACTTTCAAATCTCTTTTCATTAGCTCCCCCCCCCCAATTATCATTTTTCTCTATGAGCTGTGGACGAAAGAGACTACTCCATGTGAGTTTTATTGAACTATACAAATTTATAATTTACCAGCATCTAAATGCAACAATTAAAATTTTGCCATTAGCCAGTATAGCCACCTCCCAAATAGCCCATTTATGCAACCAGTTTAATCATGTTTGCCCTGCCAATTGCGATGCCACGTTTTAAAAGCATTATTTTTTCATCAAAAAAGCCCTAAACTTAAGTTATTTTTGCAAAAAAATGCAAAATTTTTGAGCGTCCAGACCCCCAAAACATCCCCCATTTCATTGCAAAGTTTTGGCTACACGCCTGGTTTTGCTCGCTATATGTGATGCAAAGTACTGCTCATTCACTACGTTTGACGTGGGCCAATACGGTAGCAACAATGACAGCGGCGTGTTACTCAACAGCGCAATGGGCAAAAAACTTGCTCAGGGCTCCCTCAACATTCTTAGTGATACTACCCTCATGGGATGCGCATTGAATCCTCTTCCCTATTTTTTGATTGGAGACGAAATATTTCCTTCTCAAGACCTATTTGATGCGGCCCTATGCAGGATCATCAAGCTTAAATGAAAAAAAATTCCGTTTACGATTATTGTCATTCCAAAGCACGCCGTGTATTTGAAAACGCTTTTGGAATCCTTTGGGCGCGCTGGAGAATTTATAACACTCCAATTTGCGCTACATAATTACTTGCGACAAACTGGCAACACTTGTCATTGTCGCGATGGTTTTCATTGATTGCGAAAGATTAAAACAGAGGTGGAGTCGAGGACATAAGGCTCGAGGCCAAGGACACAAAAAAAATCCGAGGCCAAGGCCAAGGACAGCCTTTCCGAGGACAGACACTCTCGAGGCCGAGGACAGGAATGCTAGAGGCCAAGGCCAAGGACCAAGGACACAAGCGCAAGTGCTCTCCAAAAAAAAACAAAAAAAGGTCTTCACAAAAATTTTTCAGGCGATCTCCACCAAAAAACGTTTTTCATAAAATTTTTCAAGCGCTCCACAAAATTTTAACAATTCAAAAACTAGTGCTGTCCTCGAGCCGAGGACAGGCCAATTTTCGAGGACTTGAGGCCTCGAGGCCAAGGCCAAGGACTTAAAAATGTGTCCTCGAGGACTCCACCTCTGGATTAAAAGGTAAAATTATTCCTGGGTTTCGGCGAAGGGACTCCACCGCTGCCACTTCAAGCGATGAAAATCCTCATGGAGCGGTGAGTATTGGGCCTATCAAAGAATGTCGCCCCAATAACGATCCACTGCTCGTGAAAAACTGTCTTGTGGAATACGAAAACAGCGAATTTGGTTCGTTAAGTTGGCACCTAGACTACGTTCGTCGCACTCGAGTTTCCTTTTTTTGCCCTTTGTATTATCTAGCTTTTATTATTTTGTTGATTTCATGAGCATTGCAAAAATTCTGCTGCGTTAATGTGTTTTGTTTTTTTTTGCTCTTGTACTTTTTCTGTATATAATTGGATTTTGTTTGCAATATGGTAGAGAAACGTAACAAACGAAGGCATGTAAACGAATGAAAAATATGTAAACACCACAGATATATTATTATTATTAATGGGCAGCGGTGCAAGCGAATCTACTACCGTTAGGTATATAGTCCACCTACACATTGCGTAGGCCTCATTTGGGCCCATTGCAACTGTAGCTGCTATGTAATTGTTTTGTTTGGTTACTGGTCGAACTCAGAAAGCCTTCCAGCTTCCTTTAAGTACGTGGCCAGTTTGCTAATGTTGCATTTCGTTACCACATTGTGAACAGTGGTTTTGGTGATTCCAAAATATTTAACACGAATGTCTTGGTAAAGCTTGCAATTGCCTACATGATGATTTGGTGTTTCATCCTCTAGGCTACATTTTGGACACAAAGAAGACTCAGCACGACCTGTAGTTTTCTTGTGCCGTTGTAGATTGCAGTGCCCAGTTAAAACTTGCACTACTCTGTTTAATTGAGGCCTCTTAAGGTGAAGGAGACGCATTGTTAGTCGAGAGGACGTCCAACCTACAGACTCCTTCATCCTAAAGCAGTCTTTCCGTTTATTCCACATAGATTTCCATCTATCTGTGGACCAGTCCTTAACCGTGCTAACACAACTGGCATACGGGACTGTAATAAAAGGTTCAGGACCATGTATTTTTGATTTAGATCCTGATTTGGCTAGATAGTCTGCCACTTCGTTACCATGTACCTCTGCATGACCAGGAATCCAGGCAATACTGACGTGGTTTTGTTTACCTTACTGATTTAGGTTTGTAATGCAGTTGAGCACTGTAATTGATGTTACAGTGCACTTTATGAGTGCTTTGATAGCTGCTTGGCTATCAACCAGCACAACAATATTTTGATTGTGCATTTTTTCCCAAAGCAGGTTCTTTGCCATTTCTGAAATAGCTAAGACTTCTGCCTGGAACACAGTGCCGTAAATTCCAAGGTAAAAAAATGCTTGTTTTGGGGAGTTGTTTGGGTATTCTGCATAGAAACTCGCACCTACTCTCCCATCTAGTTTTGAACCATCAGTGTAAACCTTGACAGTGTTTTGATTTAGAACGCTTTCAAATCTGATAGCATTCTTTTTATCCATAATTTGACATTCGAAATTTCTTTCGAATACCTTTGTTTTCTTTATTCGGTCAGCTGGCATTTGCAGCAGCGGTAAGAATCTTCTTGCCTCATTGCAAACATCAACATGGCTTTTCGTTTTCCCAAAGGAACCAATTGGGTTGACGTGCCAGAGCCCACTAACAGTGATTCTGTATGACCCTCGCACTGCCTAAGCCAATAAGAATTCCTCAATGGGAGTTATGTTGAGCAATATTTCCAGAGCACTAGTAGGGGTGCCAGGAAAAGCTGATGAAATCATCAAGCTAGCAAGTCTCTACACCTTTGTGAGTTTCCTCACTAGATGCTTTTTGTTGAGACCGCCTGCCCAGGACACACATGCATACGACATGATTGGACGTATCATAGCAGTGTATATCCATTTCATCATAGATGATTTTATTCCCCACGTTTTACCTACAATTTGTCTACATTGCATCAATGCTGTAGTTGCTTTGCGGGTAATACGGGTAATATGTGGTTTCCAGGTTAGCTTGCTGTCCAAAGTAACACCCAACAGCCTTGCTTCTTTGGAAAGTTCAAGTTTTTTACCATTCATTGACAAGGAACCCAAATCTGGATTCCGTTTGTGAGTGAACAGTATGATTTCAGTTTTCTTGCTGCTAAATTGTAGCTCTTGATCCAAAGCCCAGTTTGTAGCAATATTTATTGCTTTCTGAGCCATACCTCTGATCCAAAGCATATCAGCACCAGTGACCAACACTACTAGATCATCGGCATAGGCTTGAACATAAAAGCCCCTGCTGCGTAACTCTAGCAACAGGTTGTTTAAGACACAGTTCCACAGAAAAGGGGACAGGATACCACCTTGTGGGTTCCCCTTCACTACTTCCCTTTTAACTTTATCATATAATTCTACTTGGACTGTGCGATGTCTTAGCAAATTCTCTATCCATGAGGTGAGAACCTTCGACATGCCCAGCTCTCGCAGAGCTGCAACAAAGCTACGGAAGGTGACATTGTCGAAGGCGCCGACAATATCCAGGAAAATACCCAAAGCCGGCTTTTTTCTAACAAGGCAATGCTCTACACGGCGCACAAATTCATGCAAGGCAGTTTCCGTAGCAACTCCTGCTCGAAATCCATACTGCGATGCAGAGAGCTATGCCTGCACGTTATTGTCTTCATTAATATGATACAAAATTAGTCTTTCCAACCATTTCAGTCGAAAAGAAGTTAAAGTGATCATACGGAAGGATTTAGCTTCAAAATAGCTTTCCTTACCAGGTTTGGGGAGAAATATACCTGTGTCTTCTTTCCATGCCAATGGCACATAGCTGTGCCTCAGGCATGCTTGAAAAATGACGTGGTAATATTCTTTTAGTTGATTCCAACATTTCTGTAACAGCTCAGGATAGAGCCCGTTTGGCCCTGGTGCATTGAATGGTTGAAATTCGTTAATAGCTGCTTCCATACGCTCAAATGAACATATGTTTGCAATCATTTCAGTGTCTTCAAGTCTCATGAATGGATTGTCCACAAAGTCGGACCTGGTTGCACGATTTTCTGTCTGCTGGCTACCCGGTGATAAGATATCCAGCAGATAGTTCAAAGTTTCTAGTGGAGACTTTGTGAATTCTCCGTTGTGTTTAATTACGTTGCTAATACGCACCGTTTCATTCCTTCGAATAATCTTAACCAGCCAAGCCGTTGGTGTTTGACTATTCATACTCTCTGCAAAGCAATGCCATGAGTCGCGCTTTGCTCTTCTGACAGCTTTTTTGAAGCAGGATAGGGCGAGCTTTTGAGCCTCCCAATCTTCTTCTTGTTTTGTTTTAATGGCTTTTCTCCAAGCTCGGCGAGCCTCTTTTCGAAGGCTTGCTAGCTCAGAATTCCACCAAATGTTATCTTTCATACGAAGCGACTTTCGCAAAGGGCAAGCAGCTTCATATGAGTTAGTAATAACTAAATGAACCTTGTTTGCCAGCACATCAATGTCTTCTTTTGAGGAAGGCACTGGTACTGGTCGTAAAATTCGTTCATTTAACTTTTGTTCGAGTTCGTTTACATACTTGTTCCAGCACGTACGACGAACATTACGAAACATTTTCGCTTGTTTTCGGATTCTGCTTTTAACCTGGAACCTAATATACATGTGATCCGAGAATGATGGCACGTCGCTAACATGCCAGCCAACTACTCGGTCCCATGCACACCGGTTTACAAAAGTCAAGTCCAGAACCTCTTCGCGCGTTTTAGTTCTGAATGTTGGTTTATTACCCACATTACAGAAATTCAGGTCTGCACTAACACAATACGCTAGCAGATCCTCGCCTCGAGGGTTTATATTGGAGGATCCCCATATAGTGTGATGTGCATTTGCATCGGTTCCTACAATTGTAGGGATTTGTTCATTTTCTGCGAAGGCTAACAGATCCCTCAATAAATTGGGCGGAGCTGCTTCTTCGGCTGCCATGTATGCCGATACGAAAACAAAACTGTCACTGCTTTGGCACACATTGTTTACTCTAACTGCCACAATATCCTCATTTGAAAACATCGGGATTAGAGAACAACAGAGATCAGGAGTAGCATAAATGCACGCCCGAGGACGATTACCCTTTTCAATACCTTGAAAGAGGTTCCAGCCTCGTAGCTTACTTCTGATTTTAGTGGCATATGTCCATGGTTCTTGAACTAACACTAACCCGGAACATACGTTTTTTGTAACTTCACACATGTTATAGCTTGCTGCTTTACATCTGTGTAGGTTGATTTGCCAACACTCTAAATTATGTAAGGATAACTTAGGTGTCGTAATGGCTTTATTTGATTTTCCCCCCGCTTCACCTTAGACTTGCAAGCAACTTCCGAGAAATTACTTGGATTCTGAGGTTCCACAGGGGAAGTTGGGGTGGTGTTCGGTTTCACAACCGACCATACCATGTTTGCTGTACCCTCAGCTTTTGAGACCGATTCCTTTAGCAAAGGAACCTTCTCAACTTGAGGGCTCAGATTTGATGTTTTTTCGGCATCTGGGCTAGAAGATGCACATAGCCGAGTGTTATCTTTGTTGGCATTGTCACTCAAGAAATCAATGATTCTTGGTTGTGACCGTGCCACTTCTTCTGAATTTAGGGGTATGATCCGTGTTACTTCTCTTGATCTAATGATATTAGACATAATCATAGGGTTGGTTTTCTTTAAGCTGGGAAAAGTTCCAAAGACCAGATTATCCAAACTAGCAGGAGGCCACTAACCACCATTTCTGCCGCTAACGACACACCAACACTGCAATTGACAGACTTATCCCTGGAGCACTGGCCTCGGCGGAGCCCCCCCAATACAGCTGTAGACCCCTACCCAGGTGCCAACTGGAACGACAGGTGCACGGGGATTTTCACAAGCTGATGGACACGAAGTCCTATGTCGGCTAGACTAGGACCAGCATCCTCTCTATCTTGTGGCCACGACACGGCAGCGCGTTTTATCCGCTGTACCCTATACTCGCATTGACAATCCGTCTCAATATTGGTCCATCACCGGTTTCCATTTTAGCGAGCAACCTCCTGTTGGCCTTTGACTCAGGGTTCGGAATATTAGAAGGCAGGACTTCGCAGTATCAGGCCTTCGCTTGCGCTATTGCCTGGTTGCTAATTCCTGCACTCCTTAACCTCGCCCAAATTCATCGGCCGGTTGCCATTGCCTCAATTCGCTAGTGTTTCCACTGTTTCCACTCGACACCACGAGGAGGTTTGAGGTTGGACTCTGTCAGGCACACCACAGATATAGCGGTGTCATAATTGCGACATTTCGCCTACGACAAGCTTCCACGAAAAACTTCGAGTTCCAAAATTAGTCAAACTTTCGTCGAAGGCAAAAATCGCAAGAATTGTCACCTACACTACTGTTAAAGCAGGATAGCGATTAAGCTCAATTGTTAAAAATGTACCTGGGACATTAATTGGAGTCAGAATGTTTTGAGGATGCAAAAAAACAATCTGCCGAAGTTGCCCGAATGGATTGTGAACGATGTGCTTGTTCCTGCACTGGTAGACTTTTTGAGTTTCTAAGCATGTGCTTGTTTGGTGTCGATAAAGTATGATTGTTGTTTCTTGCTTAATGACCCGTTTTCGTTCTCCTGAAATTTGTTTTAACTCAGCAGCAAAAATTTTTCCGAATAAATTGTCTGCTGAATCAACTGGTGTCGATTTGTTTCGTTTAAATTTTTAAAAAGCTGTTATTTTGCTCAACACATCGATATTGGCTTTGGGCTTGCTTGCTCCTCTACTTGATTGCTTTCCAGCATCACTTGGGCTGGACTTTTTTGACAAAGAATTGGTTCCTTCCAAAGAAGTGTATTCCTTTTCGCAGTCTTTCTCGTATTCACTTCTTGAACAATCTTCCTCGTTTTCAAGTAGTTCAGGTTCAAAATCTTCCGATGGAGCTGGCACCTGAGATCATAGGCGTAGCCAGGATTTTTGATTGGGGGGGGCCCAAACCGCAAATCACATGCAATGACGTCATCAGAAACTTTGAAAGAGGAATTTTTTGTGGGAGCAAAGATCTTGTAGAATGGAAGATCAAAAGCCATGGCCTGGTGTTGGCATGTAACTAGGAACTCGTTCAAAGGGAAGGGCTTAAACCAATACTTAAAATGTGAAAATGAAAATTGCACTGTAATTCAAACGTATTGTTGACGGGGGTCTGAGGGCGGAGCCCTCAGTCGCTGGGCGATTTTTTGTAGTTTTTTGAAAAAAAAAGCTGTTTTAACGCCTATGGATCACATTTCGCACGTATTCACAGCCTTTTGAAGGTAGTAGATTTTTAACATTTGAAAGCCAAGTGAAAAAATTAAGTTGTTCAGTCCTTCTTTTGCTTGCTATTTAAGTCTAAAGCACTTTTAAAATCTTGCATTTTGGGGTTAAATTTTGTTAGTGATTTGGCCCACGTAGGGGAAAGTAGAGTACCGTATTTACTCGATTGTTAGCCGCCCTTGATTGTAAGCCGCATGTGATAGTGTTAAAAATTTAATGTAAGCCGCCCTTGATTGTAAGCTGCATGTACTGTATCGGTGCCGTAGGCTATTCTTCAAATTTACCAGTATGTTCATTACTGACAATTTACCAGTAGGCTAATCTCTTAAATAAAACTAACAAATCCCTTTTTTCTTTAGAATGCACGTCATAAATGCATGTGACAATTTAGAATGCACGTCACAACTCTCAACTTCCTTGTTTACACAGTGGAAGACATAGCATCAGACAAAATACCGTATCGGCATAGCAACAAATCGCTAAGCAAAAAAATGTAAACCGCCCTTGAATGTAAGCCGCCCTTGAATTTAAGCCGCAAACATGATAAAAAGAAAAACTTTATAAGCCGCGGCTTACAATCGAGTAAATACGGTACTTTACCTTCTACAATATTTTAGCAGTAAATAACGATCCACTCGAAAATTATAGATTATTGTTTTGTCATGAAAACAACCATTTATAGGAGTACATATACGGCAAGGCAGCCCAGGCCCTCTCAATTCAAAATTTTGTTCAATGAGCATTCCACTTACTGTAGCTAATTTTTTTCAAAACTATTTTGTTGCATAAAAACTGGCGAGGTGGAGGTCAATTGTTACCGAAAAATGTACAATGGATGATTATGCCTGCAAATTATGTTATTGCCCGAGCCGGAATTACATTCAGTTGAGCTCCTGGCACTTTGGGGTTTTCGCAATATTTTCCTGCCAAATACAAGTGAAGACCAAAAAAATTCTTATGTAAGTGCGGGGCCCCTGGCACAGTGCCATATGTTAAATCCGTCCCTGGTTATAGCATTACGTTTACAAAAAGGTTAGATGAGGGCCTCGGTTAGCAACTTTTAGGATAAAAACCCTTAATTTCACTCGGGTTATACGATTAAAATGGTTGGCAGACATTACATTGTGGGGTCTCCAGCTCCCTGAATCAATATTATTGTTAGGGGGGTATTTAAATTGGGTACCATTTAAATATTTTTGTAGGGGGCCCATTTAAATTGGTCGGCAAAAATTAAATTGAGGGACCAACGCTCCCTGGATCAATATTATTGTTGGGGGCCCGTTTAAATAGGGGGCTATTTAGATACTATTGTAGGGGGCCCATTTGAATTGGTTGGCAAAAATAAATTGAGGGTCCCGGGCCCCTTGGAATAATATTATTGTGGGAGGCCCATTTAAACTGGGGGCTATTTAAATATTATGGTAGGGGGTCCATTTGAATTGGTTGTCAAAAATTGAGTGGCCTGGGCCTCCAAGATCAATATTATTGTACGGGGCCCATTTGAGTTGGTTGGAAAAAATTAAATTAAAAGGGTCCGGGCCCCCTGGATCAATATTATTGTTAATCACTGTTGTACGCTTTTACAGTTGTACGCGAAGAAACTAAAAGAAACTCAAACTGAAGAAACAATGGTCTTTTTTGAGACATTTTATCATTGGTAGAATTTCAATTGGGGAGACCCGGGCCCCCTGGCCCCCCCTGACCATGCCTATGCCTCAGAAATATTACTTTTGGATTTTTTTTGGCGAATGAATGCGGTATACCACTGAAGAAAACGATACTCTTCCAAACTTTTTTCCGCTTAAGCAATTTTATCTCTACCAGTCCCGGATACGCTATATCGCATTCGTTTTCTGCTAAACCGACTGAGCAAAAGTTCCCAGTCCTGATGTGATGACCCTAACTCTTTTTTCCTCTTTTCATCTATTTTAGCCCATGCGTTGTTCTTTCTAAGATTATCTTTGTAATCTGAACTACTTTTGTCATACACGCAGGGGTATTGTCTTCTTCTTCGGCCCAAATTTCGTCGTCTTCAATACAGCATTGATTTGTTTTTCCCATGTTCAGTTTCCTTTCAGAATATATTTCAATAGACCAACGGGTTTTTAGCAAGTGCTGGATTAACACGTTGCCAGTACAATGTGATACTATGCACTATTGGTGATGAGGGTATAATAGGCGTTGATGCGGTCTTTATGAACCAACTTCAGTAAGACTTTCAGGGTTTGTTTCAGTGACAAAACATGAAAACTTTTTCATATTTTCTTACTGAAATTATCACCCAAATTAATGGCAAAAATCAAGTTAATACTGAAAATGAAATTAATACCGCCGTCTCCACCAAAATTAACACTCAGTGAGAATATCTGGCCGGTGAGAATTTTTAGTGTTAATTTTTTGACGCACGGTATTAATTGTCTTACGCACAGTGATAATTTCAAAATACTCACTCCAAGAAATTAATGCATGTTGTCTCCACCGGTGTGAATTTTTAAATAATACCGAATTTTGCGGTAAGAATTTCAAATTCTCGCTGGTGGAGCTATAATATTAGGCCACTTTTGCAAAATAGTGCATTTTTACAATTTTGATTGTTGATTTTAAAAAATAAACTAAGAAAACTTTTTTTAATCATATTTAGAATACGTCTCCTATTCAGGACCTTTTGATGGGACATATAATTAATCTATGCCATGAGAATATCTTTAAATTCCAAAAAAATATCATTTCATGCTCTAATAAAGTGCAAAGTGTAGTTAGTTAATTTCAAAAAAACTTTTTAGTTTGTTTTGGTTTGGAAAATTTGTTGGCCCCCACTATGCACAGAGATAGAAACAATTGGGAAATTATTTTTGTTGGTGTTTATGATTAGCATTTGGCGGTAGCTGCTTTTCATTGTACAGTGAAATTAATTCAGGTTTCACCTTTCTTTGCAAAATACCGACATTTGATAGTTCTCGAAAGTGTTATTCTAGTTTGAGTCACGTATGACTTTATTAACACCATGTCTTTTCGACTTTACACAATATAATACAGTACCATTTGCATAGAGATGTAAATGCTTTTTTGAATCTTGGTTTTTATTGAAAAAACACAGCTTCTAAAAAAACCTGTTTTCTATTTTTGTAAACCAAAGAGTATAATAAAGATTTAAAAAACATGTTTTTTTTTGCTAAATCAAGGTTCTGCTGCATGTGTAGGTATAGCAGCGCAGTTTTACCACCGCACTAGGAGACAAAGGCCAAAAGATTACCAAAGCGCTGTTTTCTGCAATGCGTTATTATCTGCACATAGCTATGATAAATCGTCAAGGTTCAAGATTATTAACTAAGTTTTTAATGTTCCATCGATTTCATGGAAGGCACTCCACTGTTTTAATTGTAAGCTAACCAATCCTAGACAGTAAGTATCAATTTTTTCCACGTATTTTACCACATCAATCATATTTCCTTCTCGTCAGAATCTTTTCATAGTCGTACGGACTTCCTCGGTAACGATCTCTTGTCTGATTTGAAATGCATTGAACACTATCGTAATTTGTAACAGAAGAGTTGAGCCAAAAAAATTTTAACGAGAGAATATGAAGTTGTCTTTACCGAAAATCAAAAATTCTGCACCACCTAAAAAATGTTGAAACGCCAATCATAGCTTTCTAAATTACTGCTTCTTGCTCGAGCTTTATGGAAGTGTAAAGTTCATTATGTTAGATTATTATGCATGCTGCGTGAATCGTTCTTTCTATATTGTAGCAGCACAAGTGAAGCGTTTCACTGAAGAAACTCTAAAGCATTAATAGTTGTTCCGCTTTCGCTAAGTCGTGAAGCTTTACGCACCGTGATACCCTTAAACAACACATCTATTTAACGAATTTAATACAACAATTAAAAACAAAAAGCCTTTCTTGCCAGTGCGATAACAAAAACAGTTTAACATTTGCAAACATAGCAACGATCAGCATTAGTCAGGCTTACTGCAGCAACAGTTTTCAATGCTGAGTACCAGTAGCGTACGCAGGATTTTGAAAAGGGGGGAGGGCATGAAGTTTGAGAAGAACAAAGATCTGAATCAGAAATTGTTCCACTCAAAATCAGTCCAATTTTTTGCTCAAAATTAGGTGAAGAGCAAAAAAAAGGTCTTCACTGAAATTTAGTCCGATTTTTCGCCCAAACGTGAGTGCAAGCCTAGTAAAAAACGCACAGAACATACCCTTTGTGCGATCAAACCTTATGCCCAACTTCCAAAGGGGAGGGCCATGCCTCAAATTTGCATACTTTTCTATGCAATTATACAATCCTGGCAACCCAAAGGGGGGGGGCATGGCACAATGGCCCCCCTTAAATATGCCCCTGCTGAGTAAAGTATTGGAAAGAGAACGCATAGCATAATAGTATAAAGTTATGAACAGTGTACTATGTAAATAAAAGACAAATATTTCATAAAATTGCAAACGTTGATATAATTGGAAAACCTTCAGATGTTTAAAAATGTTTAAAATTTAAAGCTTTACTCCTACAACTTCAGTTTTTTTGAAACAAAACTTTATCTTTAACATGCATATTTTGCATTATTTAGATTAGAATATTTCTGGTCCATCCCTAACATTATCTTTTTGTCTCTTGTATTTACTAAGCTATTGCCATTCAAACTAGCTTTCGCCAATAAAAATGTCTCCAAGTTACATTGGTGCAGCTAAGCATTGGTGGAAACTGGAAAGCAATCCTAAGTCTAAGTCATTCAGTTACATTGGTGCAGCTAAGCGTTGGTGGAAAGCAATCGTAAGCATAAGCAATTCAGTAACAACTGCATCTTAATGTTTTTTGCAATTATTTTACCATTGTTGTGATATTTTTGGTATTTCGAGCTGCACATAAAACGTGCTTTAACAAACCACTGAATAAAAACCGAGCTTTTTTAGCAAGTTGGTGAATTAAAAGTTTAAATAATTTTGCAGCAAATGTCTTTTAGAAATTTTGGAAAACATACACTTGAAATTACTCCTGAAGTGAAATAGGCAGAACTAATTTAATCCGGTAGAAATAGCTTTTTCTCGGAAAAAAATTTATAATAAGCTGAAATTTGGCACGATGACTCAAAACCATGTCCTAAGCCACCAAAAAAAAATCCCCGTGTTTTGGACATGGGACTTCCCCTTTTTCGGCCTTTAAAGTCTGCCATCTAGTGTCAAAGAGTGTTTACTATCCAACAGCTAATCCAAAAGTTGTAAAAGTGCCAAGTTTTGAATAATAATTGGTTTTCAAGTTCAGGTGTAAAAAAATTTACTAAGAAATTGATGACGTCATTGTTGGTGACGTCATTGCAAAAAAATTTTAAAATCGACGTATTGATGGCTCGAATTGTAAGTGAGAGTTAGGTTTTTGGTTCCAAAGAAAAAATTGCTAAAATCAGATTGATGACGTCACAAACGTTTGTGATGACGTCACAAACATTTTTGATGACGCCTTCTGTAACGAGTTTTGACTGTTGCTTTGAAACAGTGTTTGACCAAACGAAACATTGCAAACTTTCATGTTTATTAGCTTTAAACTTGGGAAATATTATATTGTGAATTCAGTCGATTCAAAGTCAGAAACTGTGTTGTTAGTAAAACTTTGGTGTAGTAGTCAAGCAAATAAAATTTAGATCTCCCAATTGGCAGTGGTGGGCAATAACGAATTTTTATAGTATGAATTACTTTTTTAGTAATTTTTACTGTAATGACACTATTTTTTCAAAAAAATAGCTTTGATGGTAATTTTATTACTTTTCTAGAGATGTCAAAATTGCTAATCACAACTTACTTTGTAAATATTACTATCCAGCAGAACGCTTGACTGGCTTCTTATTTTATACCTCCAGCCAATCAAAAAAGTTGTTTTTTGTTGAGAATGACGCAGGGTCGTACCATGGGTCGTATGTTTTTCTGCGTGCTAGAATGGTTTGTACATGCAGTGCTAGTTTCGTCTAAGACTATCGATCATTGATAGAGCTCATAAGGATGCAACAAAATTGCAATAACAATATCAAATATACGGTCAAGTTTTTTTATTCCGCTGGTTTCAAGAAGGAGATTTTGGTGGTGGTATTTTGTTGCCTGTATGCTTAATTATAAACATGCCCAGGCTTTATTTACGAAAGTTTTGTTTTGCATCTTTGACTAACAGACATCAATCTGAATAAACTACCGTATTTTGGGTTAACATTATTATCTACTTTCGCATAGTATCAATTTTCAATGTTGTGCAAAAACCGAAGGTAGGTATTGCAATACGCTATTCATTCATACGCCAGCGAGTAAAATTTTTGTAATACCTACTACATCAATACAAAAAAAGGACAGTATTTGTCCAAAACAGTTAATATTTTTAAACATTTTTTGCGAAATAAATTTGTAGGACCAACGCTGAAAACCACGGTCTCTTTCCTAAGAATATAAAAGAACAAAATTTAACGCATACACAGATAAATTTGCAAAAAGCAAATAAAATCACCAACCACCTCTTTATAAGTCAAATTAAATCTTTTATTATCAGGGCTGTAGGTCTCGAGACCAATTTTTTGTGGTCTCGGTCTTGGTCTCGGCTGTTTTGTACCGGTCTTGGTCTTGGTCTCGAATTGTTGTGGTCTTGGTCTCGTAGCTCAAAAATTGGTCTCGAGACCGGGTAATTTTTGTAAGTAAAAAAAAAAATTAATTTTGTATTTTTTCTTAGAAAAAATAATAGCGAGATTGTGTAAATTTTTTAAGTAAAATGTAGTTTTGTAAGAAGCTAACGAAGCGGTTACATTATCGGTTGGACGAAGAGGTTTTGCACCTGGAGATTAAGATTGTCGCGTTTTTACATGAGAAAAGACGTCATTCACACATAGCAGTTTTGATGACGAGGAACGAAACTAGAGTCCAAGCAAAACTACAGAGTTCTTGCCCAATTTCAGCACTGCAGATGTTTTTGCGACTTTTTTAATCCCCATGTGAAAAAAGTTTTTGTGTCAAAGTATGTACAGTTGTACACAAATGCTACTATTTTGAGATTATAGAGTGCTGCACAAATAAGTGAGAAATTTTTTGGCAGTTGTTTAGGCAATTGTTGAAAAAAGTTCGCCTTTTCGCTTTTGCAATTTTACGACGCTGCTAAAGAAGCAAAAAAACTCAATTCGAAGTATAGACAAAGCTATGGGAATTAAACTGTTTTACAAACATAGTCGCTAAAATTGACGTCGATGCTCTCAAAATTTAAGAACAAATTAAAAAACAAATGAGGCTGAAAATCGGCAAAAAATTAAAAACAACCAGTCACAATTCAAAATTTACTGGTTCTTATCAAAAAAGAGTAAATACATTGTGTACATATTACTTTATTGTCGATTGCAGTCGCGTAGCCGCAGGATTTCGCAAGGGGGGGAGGCCTTTTTGGAAGTTTGATACAACCGAAAACGAACTTGACCCAAATTTTCATTAGTCTTAAATTAGATTGAGGTGGTTTTTTTGTCAAATTAGGTGATCTCCGAAAAAAAAGAAAAAAAGTGTCTTCACCGAAATTCAAAGGGTTTTTCTGGCCGAAATTAGGTGATCTCAAAAAAAAAAAAAAAAAAAAAAAAAAAAAGGAAAGGTCTTCACTGATTTTGAGTGAGCTCCAGAACCAAAAAAATCCACTATTCTGGTCCAAACAACGGCAAGTTCTTCACAACTTTGGCTCCAGAATCTTTTTGGGGGGGGGCTGTTTTCATTTTTGGAGCAAAAATCGGCCTCAAAACCACTAAAAACGTGCTATTTTGCATATTTTTCAGGCCAATGGAGGGTTCGAGCTTCCCCCACCCCCCCGCTGGCTACGCTACTGGTCGATTGTCGACAACAGTGATATGCTAACCTATAGTAGGCCTATATATTTTGTCTCTTTGTCAACAGCGAACAAACCCACTACTTTAAAATTGGCAAATTTTGTTTGTTCATGATGTATAGGCCTAAGCTAAATGTAAAATGGCAAGTGACGCAAACAGGAGGGCAAAGTGGGCTGCAGCTCTCCTCTTTTTAGTCATATTACTTACAAAATTTGATTCATGAATGCAAGCATTAAAACGTGTCATGGACTTGACCTGTACAGGTAAAGAAGAGGGGCTGAAGTTGTTGAGCAATTTAGTTCTTTCAAACGGCTTCCGAATCTTATTAATTAAATTCTTATCTGTTTTAGCAATTAAGTAGTTCTAAAAACGTGCGAAATATGATTCAAATGGTTATTTTTTACGAAAAATAACAAAAATTGTCCAGCGACTGAGGCAAACCTCTGGATGAGATACGATTAAGTTACAACAGTTTGCTCAGCGCTACGACAATACAGTGCTGCGGACTCGAACTTGAACTCGAAAAAACTCGGTATTTTTGCCGAACTCGCTTTTGCTGACCTCAAACTTGAACTCGAATAAAACTGGCCGAGTTCGCAAAACGAAATTTAACGATTAAAAAATCCTTTGAA
Source organism: Trididemnum nubilum (assembly GCA_963965965.1). Taxonomy (NCBI): domain Eukaryota; kingdom Metazoa; phylum Chordata; class Ascidiacea; order Aplousobranchia; family Didemnidae; genus Trididemnum; species Trididemnum nubilum. The sequence goes on along the minus strand of OZ014482.1, from coordinate 9,896,015 downwards.
ATATTTTGGTTGATCAAGCTTTGTAAATTGAGATTGCGATTTTCCCAACAGTGCATGTTTTTCACTGTTTATGCTTAGGCGACCTAGAAAAACAACTAGGAGTGTAAAAAAAGAAACGATTAAGGTGGAAAAGCGACGCAACGTTTTATCTTGAGTTAATTAAGTGATAAGAAATTTGTATCTTATATAGCGAAAACTTTACTATCATTGCGTTAACAGTTATCTACTCCCATGATTCTCAACCTATGGGTCGCCTAAAAATTTTTTAGGGTATTTTTTTTTGTAAACATCTACAAAGAGTGAAACTTGCAGAAAGCAATACAGTAATAAAATAAACGCATATGGTAGTCAACCCTAGTTGCATTTTTGTAACAAAAAATTCCAGCAGTGAAATTTTGAGTTTCTCAAGATCGCAAAGGTATAAAACGCTTAGAAGTGGTAAACGATATATTTTCAAATTAAATCTTTCATTATGCTCGCTGTAATACGCCGAAGCGCGTAACAAGTTTATTGGGCCTATCTCCGCGTCGTTGCGCCGTGGCAACACAGCTCTTTTCGGAGAAACATCGCAGCGGTGGCGAGCCGTTGGCAACACTGTGTCCGATTTGACCGGCCCGAGATTTGAATCTCAGACCTCCCGCTCCAGAGACGAACGCGTTACCGCTCGACCAACTAGCATAGAATTCACGCAGTGAAGAAGCTTCGTGCTTGGGAAGACTAGAAATCAAATGTCACGTATGTCAGACTACGTAAGGACGTTATTGGTAAGGAATAAGGATATTGAAAGCTAAATAGCAAATATTCATAAACATTTCAGTGAAAACTTCTTTGTATGATTTTCAACACAGTTCTGTCATCATGAAAAGTTTTTTTTCTACATAGCTTTTAATTTAAACTATGCATCAGAATATACATGCGCCACAAAATTTTACACCATTAATTTTTTCAATAAACTTAAGACGCTTTGAAAATAGGTTGAGAACCAATGGTCTACTCTATAGTTTGTAAAAAAAGTACGAAATTTGGATAGTATTTGCAGCTCAGTGGAATAAATCTGCGAGTTTAATTTTTTTCAAAAAATGAGCAATTATAAGAAATGAAAAGATTCACGATATATAAGTCGTGGCAGTTAATTATTGCAACAAAATTAATTTTGGTTACACAATTTTCGAAATGAAAGCTTCATACAAAATTTTGTATTTAATAGGCTAGCACAACGCAAAAGTGTGAAGTCTTAGTGAAAATAGCTTTTAAGCAAATTAGTCCGGTCTATTCGTGACAGAAAAGTACGTTCTTTATCGTATTTGATGAATTCAAAAATCTATATTTTACTTTAACAGAATATTAAACAACATATGATAGTCCTTGAATTATCATTTATTGTTTCATTAATTTCGTAGTGGCAAATAATGAAATATTCATAGCGTAGAGTCATTGATAATTTTATCGAACTTAAACTCAAAAAAATTTAAATTTTTGAACTCGAACTTGGACTTTCTAAAATAGACCGAACTCAAACTTGAACTCAAATAAAAATCGATCGAGTTTGCAACCCTGCAACAAAATATGTTTCGGGTAAAAATTGTGTTGTTTTGTTTAAGCCTTCTCTTAGTATAATCGTAGTTACGCGCTTAGAAATCCCCCCATCTCCTAATTGAAACTCCAGGCTGCGTTTTTGTAGCTATACCTTTAATACGGTACTTCAAATATACAAATAGCTTTTTACAATTTTTTAGTAATTTTATTTCATTAAGTTTGCGTCAGTTTTATTGACCCGTAATTCCTGACAAAAATAAAGGTGACCAGGCTTCGAGCTTTGAATAAGAGGCATTAAGTTTAGTTAAAGGATCTCTTTTTTTGGTGAAAATCTACATAAAATGATATGTTTTGATGAAGTAATCGTCACTTGGACTAAAGCACTTTGTCATCTGAATCAATTTATATAATCATAAAACCAACTTATGAGCAAATATGAGCTCCAAAAACTTTTTTTCAAAAAATCGAAAAAGCTATTGATGACGTCATTTTTTCGGTCTCGGTCTTGGTCTCGAACTTTGCCGGTCTCGGTCTCGAAGCCAAAATTGAGATCGAGACCGGTCTTGGTCTCGGAAAAATTTCGCGGTCTCGGTCTCGGTCTTGGTCTCGGACGAGTCAGTCTCGACTACAGCCCTGTTTATTATACTAGCTGTATTACGCCGAAGCGTGTAACGAGTTTGCTGGGCCCATCTCCGCGTCATTGCGCCCGGGCAACACAGCTTCATTCGAAGATATGTTGCAGTGGTGGCAAATGGTTGGGCCACACTGTGTCTGATTCGACCAGCCCGAGATTTTAACCTCAGACCTCCCGCTCCAAAGAGGAACGCATTACCGCTCGACCATTAACGCCATAAGTAAGTTTTGACCTGAAGTCACTGATAAATTTTTGCTCTGTTCGTAGTAATTCATCTCCCGTACACTACACTATTTTTTATCAAATCAAATCAACTTTTATAATATTTTAAGTAACTGAAGAGAGGTGATACCAGTACGCGGGACCAAATTTATTTTACGCCGGACCCTTTACCACATTTTCTGCCAACAAAATTTGCTGACCAAAAAAAGGTTTTTCACCGCTTAGGAGTTGCATTTTCCGTCAAAAATAAAGCGTAATCAACCTAAAAAAAGGCTTCGCCGCCCAGGAGTCGCAATATTGCTTTAGGCACAGTGCCATCATCTGCTCTTTATTACTAGACGAGAAACAAGGGCGCGGAGAAAAAGAGAAGAGCATTGAAGAAAAAAGTTTGCTTTTGTTGAAAAAGCTTTTGCGGTCACACGTTTTTGACTGATTTAATTGGACATATTCCTAAAACGAGTAAACGCTGAAGAAAAAAGTCACGTTAATTGGACGAACCGGCATATTCTAGAACAAATGAACCATGAGGAAAAAAGACAAACTGTTAGTTTTCTGTTTAATAATATGGTGCGTGCCTTTTTTCCACACGGTAAACTCGGCTCCACCGGTAAGTACTATCAAGATAATAAATTGAAAAAATACTATCGGAATATGATAGATCAAATCTTTCATTATACTCGCTGTATTACGCCGAAGCATTGAACAAGTTGGCGAGGCCCATCTCCGCATCATTGCGTCCAGGCAACACAGCATCTTTCCAGGGCCTACGAGAGGGGGGCAGGGGGAACCAACGACCCCGGGACCTATGGACTTTAGGGGTGCCATCAGGGGGCCCATCATGGGGCCCGTTGGCTTCAGGGAGCCTAGCAGAGTGCCCATGGGCTTCAGAGGGCCCATCGAAATGACACTGAGAAATCAGTATGTGGAAGACTGAAGACCTTTTTTTTTTGTTGTTTTTTTTTGAGATCACATCAAAATCCTGAGAAAACTGTGGAATTTTTCCTTGAAGACCTTTTTTTTGAGATCACATGACAATCCGGAAAAAACTGTGGCATTTTCTCCGTCTGTTTTAAGGTTCACAAAACCGGAGATGCGTGTTATTTGAGCTGACCCCGGGCCGACGTTTGGCTCTCGGAGCCCCTGCATCTTTCAAAGAAATGTGGCAGCGGTGGCGAGCTGTTGGCAACAAAGTGTTTGATTTGACCGGCCCGAGATTTGAACTTCGGACCTCCTGCTCAAGAGGAAAACGCGTTACCGCTCGGCCAACAAACAGATCAATCACATAGTACTTTTTAAATTTTTTATCTTGGTAGCACTTTTATGTGAGAATTACCTTAAGCGTGTTACTTAAATTATTAGGGTATATTTAGCGACTTTGGAAATTATTTATCAAAACCTGAGGGAGTGCAATAAATTTGGAGTTAATTACAGCATTAAATTTTTCATTGCTCGATTTTGCTTCTTGAATTATAGCGTAAGCGTGATCTGGCTTCAGCGCACCAGGAACCGCAGAAGCCGGCTTGGTATAATATGACCTTGACCGCAGAAACAAAAGACCCGAAATTCGAAACCCGCTTAGTTTTAAAACAATTCTGCACTCACTCAAACCATTGGATCCATGCTCAGACGTAATGCAGTAATGAAAATAATAGCGGTGAGCTCTGAACCGTATCGAAGCGGCAGCATAACGAAAACTATAACTTTATAATGATATTTGGATCACGAACGAAATCCAAGTTGTTTTTTTTCGTTTATCGCCATTAGAAATAGTGATGTAGATTATTGTCATTTTGGCCGAACTTTTCATTCAAAACAATATGAAATTTGTAACGACAAATTACTTATTACTTTATCTGAGAAGTAACGAATACGGTATTTTTAAAACTTTTTTAAAGTAATTTTTGGTTACGTAGTATCATTACTTTTATGCAGTAATTCGCCTACCACTGCCAATACGGAGTTAACATAAAATAATGCATTTCGCAGTTTGATCAAGAAAGCCCTTGAATGTTTATTGAAAAGCTCCCAGGCGCAGTTAAAGTTAATCTGCAATTTTAGTTTAAGATGCAAGCTTTAGCAACGATAAAAAAATTATAAAGGCGGCAAATTGTCAAATATTAGCAAGGTTATTATAGATTAAGGTAATCATGTTGTCAGACATTGCAATAATATCGCAAATACGCAAAATAATGCCTGATAATAGTATGTCAGACATTATTTTTTGCAATATTGTCAGACATTCAAAGCGGTAGAAATATTGTTCTTATCGGATACATTATCGTGCTCGGCACATATTCGTGTTTAATTTACGTATGATTACGCTAGTTACTATTTTTTTGAATTATTGCGTATAGGAGGATCAGGAAAGACCTCGGCCAAGGACTCGAAGATGGCTTAGGACCTCAAAACGATAATGATGCTGATATTCCCAAAGTGTTACAATGTTTCGTTGGTCAAACAGTCTTTTTCAAATTTACGACTAAAACTCTTGACAGATGACGTCATCAAAAACGCTTGTGACGTCATCAATCTGATTTTAGCAATTTTTGGTTTGGAGCCAAACAGCTAACTCTCATTTACAATTTGAGTCATCAGTACAGAATATAGTACGTCATTCTTAAAAACCAAAAATTTGGCAATGACGTCACCAACAATGACGTCATCAGTTGCAAAAAAATTTGTTTACACCTGCACTTGAAAACCAATTATTATTCAAAACTTGGCTCTTTCACAACTTTTGGATTGGCTGTTGGACAGCAAAGGCTCTTTGACACTACATGGCAGATTTTAAAGCCCGTAAAAGGAGGAAGTCCCATGTCCAAAACATGGGGATTTTTTTTTGGTGGCTTAGGACATGGTCCTGAGTCATTGTGCCAAATTTCAGCTTATTATAAATTTTTTTCGGGTTTCACTGTATTTTGTCGTATTTCTACCGAACTAATTTAATAGTTCTCAGAGACATCAAGTCTTACAATCCTACTTCAATTGACAACACCTTAATGCTGTCTCCGCGTCGAAATGGGTAATCATTTCAACCCCTAGTGACGCAGGTGAGGCGAAGCGCCCTATCGTGGGAGCATTCCCGTGTTTCGAAGTCAACTGACTTTATCATCAGTGTGAAGAGGAGTCGACACAATGCAAAGAATTTTGATCCCTGAATTAGGCTAACTCAACCGGTAAATTTGAATAACCAAGCTATTGGTATAGGCTATCGTTTTCACCTCGTAACTTCGGCTGCTAAAAAGGCTGACCTGTTTTTTTTCCCACGTACTGCTCTGGACTCGAGTTTCGCGTATTACCAACGCTCATCAGCAGAGCTGACGTTCAAACCGCAATTCAAAAGCTAAACTAAGCTGGCCTGCAAACCGCAATTCAAAATCTGAGTAAACTAGCCCATAAAGTTAAAATCAAAATATGATTGAGAAACATAATCGCAATGGTGACCATGGTAACCCCCCAAAAAAAACCTGGACAACGGACCAAGTGGTACTTGAAAGTTTTACCACACACTTGAAAGTTTTACCATACACTTGAGATTTAACTTTCACTAGCGATACTGTCCGAACAAATTAATGAGTTCATTGACTTTCAAAACACCGATTGCAGACTATTCGTCACTGCTGCTTTCTATATCGTTTGCATCTTTAGCAATTGGAACATCAACACTTTTCTCCGAGTCGCTGGTCATCGATGTTGTCTGGGCGCTTGACTTGAATATTTAGATTGCTGACCAGTAGTGCGCTGTGTTTTGAAAAACAAATACAAGTTTTGATGCTCTGTCATTGGTCAGTCCCTTGCGTTTGGATGTGTGAATGTTGCTGCAGCAGCTAAAAGATTGCTCTACAGCTGCAGCAGTAGATGGTAATTTTAAAAGTCTACGAGCAATCTTACCCAATTTTTGGTTGGTACAATAACCGTTTTACCAAGAAACTGGAGAAATGTTTGTAATTTTTTCCACAAAAAGGCATAGCATAGAACTCATCCTTTGCTGAATACAGAACGCAATCTTTATGAACTTATGATGAATCTACAGTCAGTAACTAACATGAGGAAAAAGCTTCAGTAAGGCTGCATATAATTCGATCGCTGCAACTTTTTCCTCATCGCAGAGCAGCATTCCATGCTCACGAGGATCCAAAAAATAGGCCGCCTTATGAATGATTTTGATGCAAAATTCTTCTCTTTCAGCAAAAATGGTTGCAATCTTTTCTAGCTCTTGCAAAGAAAAAAAGGAACCGATTGAAGGTTGTCCCTGATGTCATATCGAACGTTCGAGTAAAGTTTGTACACTTATGTCAAATTTGGAACGTCTGCTTCCAATTGAGTGATTGCTGAAGACAATGGTTTCAGTAAATTCACTACTGCTTCATTGACGTTCCAAAAATCATCATCTAAAATCGTCTTTTTCTCTTCTTTCACCAAGGTGCTTTTTTCTGATATTTCCGATACAGCAAGCTTTCGCAAGACAACGTTATTTTTTTGTACACTCTCCAAACACGTGACCACTGATCCCTATCTTGTCTTGACCGGCAGTTTCAGAGTAACATTGACTTTTTCAACTTTCTGCATGCTTTTTAGTAAATCCACCAGCATGTGCTTGCTTTTAAATTCTTTGACAATTTGTTTGGCCTGATGTTTAACTTTCTTTAATGTCTCCAATGTCATTAGATCACCAAAAATTAAATTCATGCTATGAGCAGCACAGCCATAACAAGTTAGTTCCGAATACTTTTCCCCCAACAGTTTCCAAGATTTTTTCATGTTGCTTGCATTATCTGTCACCAAACCTATAGGCATTTCGCTGCATTCTTGTTTAACTTCGTCAATGACACCTGAAACTGCCTCTGATACATATTCTCCAGTATTAGCACTTTTTGTCCCAGTATATTTTCTCTGTTAAGACGTCGATTGTTTCACGGAGAGGTACGTTGGTAAATAACGATGTTACGTCAAAACTAACTAGATGGTGTTTTTGATTGAAGTTGAATTGTTGCAGTTTTTCAATCATTTCATGACACGAATTGATCATGTATGTTCCAGGTATGTAAGGCTTTATGATGGAGTCTAGAAATTTGGCTAGATTATATTCAGGAGCGCCGATCATAGATACAATAGGTCGCGCAGGGTTGTCTTTCTTGTGCACTTTTACGGCTCCATAAATTTTACCTGGGACTGAGCCGGAGGGGGAAGACTGTCAACCAATTTTTCGTCATAGGACTTTAAATATTCCTTGATTAAGTTTCGAATCTGTTGTTCTGGAGTAATAATTGTTTCTAAGAATCTTTTTTAACAGGACCAAGACTAAAAGTAACTGTATCTAGTAACTTTTTAATGCATCCAAATAGTAACTAGTTCCCACTTTCGCTACTTTGTTTGAAAAAGTAATTAAATTAGTTACATTTACTAAAAAAGTAACTAGTTACAGTAACTAGTTACTATAGTAACCAGCAGTGATGCCGATCTTTGTTGAGCATTGGGGGGATAATTTGCAATTTTACCCCAATTTTGCCCTATTTTCAACATTGCGGGGGATGAACCTCGACCACGATTTTGTTCAGGTGTGTAAATTTAATGAAGACCAAAAAAAGCGTATGGAACACTTTTTTTCCCAAATTTAGGTGAAGACCAAAAAAAAAGGTCTTCAACAAGCAGTGGTGCCGATCTTTGTTGAGCGTTGGGAGGGATAATTTGCAATTTTACCCTATTTTCAACATTGGGGGGGATGAACCTCGACCACGATTTTGTTCAGGTGTGAAAATTTAGTGAAGACCAAAAGAAAAATGCAAACAGAACACTTTTTTTTCCCGAATTCAGGTGAAGACCAAAAATAAAAAAAGGTCTTCTCCAAAAATAGAATACTTTTTGTCCCCAATTTTAGGTGAAGACCAAAAAAAAAAAAAAAAAAGGTCTTCAGCAAGAGAAGAACACTATTTTTCCCCAAATTTACGCTCAGATGTACACCCATTCAAATTATTGGGCGGGATGCAGATGTGGACCATTCTCAAACTATTGGGGGAGATACAGCCAAATTATTGGGCGGGATATATCCTCCCCTTGTTTTGGCACCCCTGTGCATATCCAGAACCATTACCTAATTCTTTCTACAGTAGTTTATACATGAAATTGATCTTTTAATAAGCAAAATCGAAGAAAGGCAGTGCATCTGGAACTTTGACGGTACACATGTACTCCGTGAAACTTAAATGTTTATTGTTACAAGTTTATTAATCAGCGATGCGTATAGCAAAGTACAGTTTAAACTTCTTCAAGCGAGATATCTTTTACAACTTGCTTTTAACAAAATCCGAACTTAAACTAAAAAACTTGATATTTTGCAAAACTTGTGCTCGAACTCGGAAAAATAAAAATGAGGAACTTGATCAGCTGGACTTAAACTCACAAAAAAAATCTTTCTGGTGTCCATCCATTATATGGGATTTTATGTTAAAATATTAGATTGCATTTTACACTTACATTACACGATTGGTGAAGAACAAAAAACCAAAAAATAAGTGGTAAATTAACTGACGCTCAACTAAGAACATTGGAACCGACTAAAAACCGAAAACATAAAGTTTTTTTTTTTATCTGGTTAGCCAAAGTATATTCAGGATATCAGATAGCAAATTGCCGCTAATAGATATACGAGTACTTCAACTTTAGTTAAAATCAGGTGAAGGTAAAATTTTGCTCAGGATAGTATGGTTCGATACAGTAGCGTACTCAGGATTTTGGAAAGGGGGGAGGGGGCGGAAAACTTGAAAATAATGAAAATCAAAAGAAAAATTTCTCCACTCAGAATCAGTCCGTTTTTCTCCCCAAAATTAGGTGAAGACTAACCAAAAAAAAAAAAAGTTTTCACTCAAAGTTAGTCCGGTTTTCGGCTCAAAATTAAGCGAAGACCAAAAAAAACAGTTCTTTACCCGGATTCAGTCTTTTTGCGTGCTCAAACTTTCTGCCCAAGGTACAAAAGGGGGGCATGCCGCAATTTTGCATACTATTCTATGCTAATTATTCTATCCTGGCGACTCAAAGGTGGGGGGCCATGGCACCATGGTTGCCCCCTAAATACGCCCCTGGTTCAATAAATTTTCTGTTTGAATTAGTTTTATTATGTCTCGATAATTATTCAATTTTGTCATTCAGTTGTGGTACAAACAACATAATGCTTTTTTCTGGCAGGAATTTAGGTAAAAAAATTAACTTTCATGATCCTTTTATCTATTGATATGTTGTTTTCGAATTTCGTCTGTCTACTATTCGCAGTTTTTGAGTCATAAAACAATTAAACAACTTTGAATATTTGCATGTGCGCGCGATGCGAACTCCCAGTAAATTGACAAAGCACAAACGAATATCGCCGCGGCAAATTTAAAAGAAATTCCTTACTAACCACATAAACACTTTCCGACTGAAAAAAAAACTACGTGTGACAACTTGAGCAATTTCTTTGAGGGAAAATCCAGACCCTTTCGTCTGTCAAGAAGCTAAACAAGAAAATAGCGTCTAGATGTGCTAGCTCCAAAAATTACGATGCAAACAAATTCTGCAAAAAACTTGATCGTATGATCTTGGCCTAAGTTTTAACACTAGGCTTTTATTGCTTTTAAGCCAATAACTGAAGGTATGTACCATGCAACCTCTATTACACTCTTTTCACATGTACATTTTTATCGCACCATTTTTGTTTCAAAAAAAAGAACCTAAAAAGACGAATAAAAAAGGATTGAGAGCCGACAAGCAGTGCTAGAAAAAAGTGGTCAAAGGATATTTTTTTAACTCAACAGCAAATCAGGGAGCCTGCACATGGCGCTAATACCAAATAATGTTGAATTTTGCTCTAGATTTGTTATACTGTATGCTAACAACTGTTGGTGCATTTGATTTAGTATTTTTTGTCATTTTATGTAGTAAAAAATGCTTGCACAAAAAAATACATCGAATTCAACTGACAACATTGGAACAACTGTCTTCAATTCCGCAAAAGACCCTATTTGGTTTGGTGACATCATCATGATGGGTGCTCTTGTACTGATATCGTTCTACTTGCTTGTAGCATTGCTTTTTCACAAAATTAAAGTTGAAAAGAAACAAGAGGATCAGTTTCTTCGCCTGTCATTGGAAAAGAGATATGGAGTACTATCTACTTACTTATGCTTAGTAATTGCTGTTGTTTCATTTCTAAGACAGAGCAATGGCTTGGGACAAAAACTAGTGGAACTACGAGCACTAACTGTTGATGATTCATTTACGGATAGCTCCTTAGAAAAGATATGCAATGTTCTTCCTTCCATCGGCAATGTTTCTATTACAGTTGGCGGTGGCTTTGTCTATTTGTTTTTGTGGCTCCGACAAAGAGTATTTTGTGTTCACCCTTCTCTAAAAGTACTGAGCAACAAATTAATTAAAACTGTCAGCTTTGGCATTATTATTATATGGCTACTCTATTTCGTTTCTTTAGTGTGTGCTTATTTCTCACTTGTGCACCATCAGTTTCGAAAACCTGTTGGTTGTGTGGTTGATGAAAGCTCGTTTGATGAGTACACATCCATTGTAATTTCGTGGACAATTGTTTGCATTTCCATGCAAATAGCATTGCTATGTCTGTTTCTTTATCCTATAATCAAAGGCTCATTATGGCGAACTCAGCATCAAGGAGATCAAAGTTCCAATCTCTTCGGAAGAGTGAAAAAAGCCGTCATTCTTGCATCTATTTGCCTTGCTACTGATCTTTTGACCATTAGCATTCGTGCGGTAGTAACTACAAGAAATGGCACTATTGCTTTGTCCCTATTTGCCACTAATCTCGTTGTAAATCATCTGGTAACCATTGCTTGTTTTGATCACTGGAAGAAACTGCTCTGGCCCTGGAGCTTTGGTTTCAGAAACATTTCTACCGAAAACCTGAAACTCAAAACTACTAAAACTACTGAGTCTTCATACTTGAACCATGCAATTACAGTCTTACCAAACATGTAAAATACCTTATTACATTCAAATTGTATCTGTGCTTAGCATCAGAGGTGGAGGCGAGGACACAAGGCTCGAGGCCAAGGCCAAGGACACAAAAAAATTCGAGGCCAAGGACCAACTTTCCGAGGACAGACCCTCTCGAGGCCAAGAACAGGAATGCTCGAGGCTAAGGCCAAGGACCATAGGTTGGCAAGTTAATGCAAAACGTTTGCTTGGTTAACCGCTGGTCTATTAACAAACTTCACACCTCCGTTAACGTTAATCCGTCATTTTCAGCTTTAATTAACGGAAGTTAATAAAGTCCGTTAATTCGTTAATCCGTTAACATTTTGCGTGTAATTTACATTTCTGTTTATTCTCTCGCTTCTAGAACACATATTGACGTTGTTGAGCTGATTGTAAAGAAATATTTATTGCTATGGTGGTCTTTTTGTGTTTTGGAAGTTATATTTTACAGTCGAATTTGATTTCAAGATAAAAAATAAGTTCAAATGCACTAACGAAGCTGCGATCGCAAAATCTTTGGAAATTGCAAACAGCGATAGTTAATAGACCTATGAGGCCTCAGCTTATTATTTGCCACAAAAAAGAGCTCCTTCCTTCGCTTTCTTCTGTAAAACTTGTGCTAATGTGCAACAAGTGTTACTACTGCAAACTGGTTTGTACCAGTGCGATGAATGAATGGTGCAAGATATTAACGATAAAAACCTTAACGAAATTTAACAGAACTTAACGGAAGTTAATTTAGTCCGTTAACACCAAAAAACTGCTTAACGGATTAACGGTTTAATGAAAAAGTTAGCTTCGTTATTAACAGATAAACTATTAAGGGACTTGTGCCCATCTATGGCAAGGACCAAGGATACTACGCGCAAGTGCTTTCCCAAACAGAAGGAAATGTCTTCGCGCAGAAAATCGCAAATTTTCAGCGAAACTTCAGAAGAAGAAAAAAAAAATCATGACCTTGGCCCATTTTTAACAAATCACAAAATAGTATACTGTTCTCGGCCGGGACAAGGCATTTTCGAGGACTTGAAAGCTTTGAGACCAAGAACTTGACCATCTAGGCCAAACACTTCCAAAATGTGTCCTCGAGGCCAAAAACTTTCTCGAGAACTCCACCTCTGCTTAGCGTGCAACAGCTTGTGAAGTCTGTCAGATTTTAATACTTATGCATCCATCCTTGTATAATGTTGATCACAGTTTTTGTTTACTTTGATTTCGTGTTAGGACATCATTGATTTTGTTTGAATCGATTTCTGCAAAGTTGCTGACGGAAAGTTCACAACTGTTTAATGTTCATTCTGCAGTTTTAGTTGCTGTATAGCTACCGTTTACATAAAAATAAAATCTTACTGTCTACTATTACGATTTCTTTGTAAAGAAGTCAAAAAATTAATCAACCACCTCATGATTCCTTTTTGATTTGGTGTGCAAACGGTGTTCATTTAATTAATCTTCCAAAGTTTTGTCAAATGAGTCGTAGCTAAACAGCAACACCACTTTCCGGTTATGCTTAAGAGATGACATCAATCTTATATTATGAACTTTGGATGTGCGTGGTATCAATGTTATTTGCTTGCGTTTTTTCATATCACTAACTTGTAGAACTTTTGCTGCATGAGACTTATTAACGTAAGAACTTATTAGCCCTTCTCAAGCTTTAAACAGAGTAAGAGTTCAGCATTTCGTATTGGAATGGATATAATGGCCAACTCAGGGCCGTAACTACCACCGGTGCAGGCGGTGCGGCGCACCGGGGCCCCTTACTGCGATAAAAATATTACGTTGAAAAAGTAAAACTTATTTTTTTCATCTATTTTTTTTTTATTTAAGTAAAACTTATTTTTTCATTTAATTTGCACGTGTAATTTTTTCGCCCAGCATTTGAGTTTATTGCGTCTTGCGTAATGCCATTAGTCGACTCGTTGCCTTCTTACGGGGCCCCTTGGAACGTTAGATTGTTTTCCATTACTGTAATACGTACTTTGTATTGTTTGCGATTAATACTTTGTGACGAAATAAACGATTCACAAGAATCAGTTGCAACACGCGTACGTTTTCATTTCGAGCTAGTACAGGTGGCAGAGCATAGACCAGCAAAGTGACGCTGAATGAATAAAGTTCATGAAGTTTCAAGACTTTACTAATTTATTGACTAAATTTCATTAAACTTTTTAGATTTTGAGTAACATAAAATACTGTATTAAAAAACTTTAGTTATAGCTTTAAATAAAACCGGATTCATCTTTTATTGATTGGGTAGCCTTGAAAAAGGCTGTTTTAAGGTTTGAACGCTTTCGTCTAGCTCTCTTCAGAAACCATTGCTAGAAAAAGATAGAATGAAAAAAAAACAATGCGGATTCAATTATAAAACCAGAGAAAATCGTTGATTGGTCAAATAATCATCGCTGATTGGTTGATTTGTGTCGTTTCGTTTGCGTACAGAAGTAGCGCTTGTGTATCGAGAAGAAAAACAAACTTTCATCAAGATAGATGCTGATTGGATCAAATCGTTGTGTTTCGTTTGCGTAAGAAAAATAGATGACCTGAGATGAATCTAAAATAAATAAAACAGATTTTGATTTGTTAAAATTGTTAAGTTTCGTATGCGTTCGAATTATCAATGAATTAATTGAACGGAATAAACAAATTCCTTTTGCCTGCACAATTCTGGTTTTAGAATCCGAATGAATGTTGCTTCCAGTGTAGATAGGTGAAATTGCGTTCTTGCTTTAGCCAGAATTGAAAACTGGTTGGTGTTGAAGTTGTTGGCACAGGTTTTGTTTTGCAGAAGATGTTGTCCAATGGCGGAATCACAGTTAATTTCTGTTGAAGTCTTTTTGCAATTTCGTTGTGGTTGGAATTTCTGTTGTTGGTGTCCGGTTCTAATACTTTTAGGGATATGTTGATTGATTGATTCTATCCTGCAGTCTTTGGGTTGTACGGCCCACGTACCGACAATCGCAGCGGCACACGTATTGATACACGATCATACTTTGTTGTGTGGTGGGCAGGACATCCTTATGGACAACAGGAAGAATCTTCTTAGTAGAAAAAATGACGCGTGGATCTACTGCTCCATAACATTGATTAACTGCTGATTTCGAAAGCTTTTCAAATTTTTGAGACACTTTGCCAATCCATGGGAGCCGAAGGTAGACGGGGCATTTTTGAGGTCCTTCTTTCTTTGCTGAATTAAATTTAGAGATTTTCTTTGAAATGCTGGTGTTGATTATGTATTCAGGATAACCATTATTGCGCAGAAAAGCACGAATTTGATCAAGCTCTTGTTGAAGTTTTGATTTAGAACAGATTTTTAAAGCTCGATGTACGAGAGTGCCAATTAAGTTAGTTTTCCGTTTCGTCGGTCCAAAAGAATCCCAGCGTAAATATTGTCCGGTGAAAGTTGGTTTCCTGTAAATAGAAGTTAAGAAATTGTTACCACTCTTTTCAATAAAAACATCTAGAAATGGCAAAGATTGATTCGCTTCTTTTTCAAAAGTGAAGTGTAATGCTGGATGTAAAGAGTTTAAACTGGAGAGAAATTTATCGCAGTCTGATTCCAATTTGAAAAGGGCAAAAGTATCATCGACATATCGGTAATAAACCATAGGCTTGTTTGTGGTTTGGAAGAGTTGCTGTTCATAAAATCCAACAAAGATATTGGCAAGTGCAGGTCCCAGAGGGCTTCCCACAGAAATTCCATCTATCTGTTTGTACATAATGTTATTGAAGCTAAATTCCACTGAGCTGGTAGCCATGTTCATTAATTCAATAAAAATATCTTTAGAAAAGGGGGGAGAATTTTGCTCATTTTCATATAATTTATTGGCACAAATTTGAATAGTTTCGGTCAAAGGAACATTAGTGAAGAGATTTGAAATATCAAAAGAACATAAATAAGAATTTTCAGTTGAAATAGGAAGTTTTTGAATTTCTTCAGCAAAAGTAAAAGAATCTAAAATACAGTAATTAGAACAAAAGTTAAGAACCGGTTGGAGTAATGCAGCAAGAAATTTAGCCAGTTCGTGTTGAGCAGAGTTAATCATGGATAAAATAGGTCGAAGAGGAAAGTTCGGTTTGTGAGTTTTTGGTAGTCCATAATAGAGACTCGGTCTTTGCGCGCCAGTGGGACGAATAGCCTTGTAGACGGATTCCGGTAATTCATCGTTGTTGTATAGTTGTAGTAATCGTCTTTGGAGTTTGCTTTCAATTTTTGCTGTGTTGTCGTTTGCGTTACAGGGACCAATACGTTGAAACTTCTTGTTATCATCGAGAATTTTGCCCATTTTCAAAACGTAATCTGATTTGTCCAAAATAACCACGCCACTTCCTTTGTCGGGTTTGGTAATTATGATGTCACTATTGGTACGGAGAGATTTGATTGCTTGAAAGCATTCACGATGCATAGAAAAATCACTTAAGTCAATTGGTGTTCCACAAAAAGAATGTGCAAGATCGCTGAGCATGGCTTTTAGAGCATTTAAATTATCTTTGGATTTGGGCGTATGGTGAAGGAGTTGTCCGAATAAAACTTCAAACTCAGCGAATACTTCTTCACGTCTGATATTAGTTGGAGGTAGACAAAATTCCAATCCATGACTCAATACAAATCTCTCAGTATCAGATAGTTGGTAACTGGATAAGTTGCAAATGTTCTTGCCAGAATCAGTCATAAAAGAGCCAAATCGTTGCTTGAGAAGCCAATTTAGATTGCGAAAATGTTTTGCTTCCACTTGTTCACGTTTTCGTTGATCAATTTCGGATAGATAACGACAGAATCGAAACCAATCAAAAAATGAAAGAAGTTTGCGAGCTGAAGACCAATTTTCTGAGAAAATACGGTGAAGTTGATTCAATTTAGTTAGATTTTTGCCAATTTCATCGTTTAGAAAAGCACGTTCAATCGATGGACTGTGTCTCGCTTGAGATTTGGCAATGCGTTTGGTTATAAAATTAGGCGAGACACGCTTGGTGATACAATCTTTCAAAAATTTTGAAGATAATTGAAGGGTTCTAATTTTTCCTTTAATTTTAACCACATTGTTTAATTGCTTCATCTGATCATCGATGTACCTCCGGTGAAAATACGTAAATAATTGATTGGTGGTACAGAATTTAACTATAGCTT
Organism: Trididemnum nubilum; assembly: GCA_963965965.1. Taxonomy (NCBI): domain Eukaryota; kingdom Metazoa; phylum Chordata; class Ascidiacea; order Aplousobranchia; family Didemnidae; genus Trididemnum; species Trididemnum nubilum. Next base: position 9,879,516 of record OZ014482.1, on the reverse strand, counting down.
TAAATAAAACCGGATTCATCTTTTATTGATTGGGTAGCCTTGAAAAAGGCTGTTTTAAGGTTTAAACGCTTTCGTCTAGCTCTCTTCAGAAACCATCGCTAGAAAAAGATAGAATGAAAAAAAACAATGCGGATTCATTTATAAAAGCAGAGAAACTCTAGTTATGAAAAGAACTTACAAAAGTGGCGCACAAAAACAGCGTGATAAGAAGAAGAAATTAGCTGAGGCTGCCAGAAATTCCCGGAGCTTGAGTTCGTGGTTAGGAAATTAGAGTCGCCGCATTCAATCAGATACATCCGAAAAAGCTGCGCGTAATAGAGATGGTTAGACAACAGCGGATGCCGATTGGGTTAGTTCGGCAACAGCAGAGGCCGAACAGGTTAGTTCGGCAACAGCGGAGGCCGAGCAGGTTAGTTCGGCAACAGCGGAGGCCGAGCAGGTTAGTTCGGCAACAGCGGAGGCCGTGCCGGTTAACGAAAATGTAAGCACAACAGCAACGCAAAGCACAGAATCAGAAACTGTTCCACAAAAAAGTTGTAATCCTGAAGCTTTAGTGAGTCTTAATGATAGTGACTTTCCCACCACTATTACAAACCCGGAAATCAAAAGAGCGATAATTGCGGCAGGTCCGACGCAACCTGAAGGACCTTTCCCAAAACATCCACCCCAAACCAGTCGTTCATTTTTTAATTCTTACTTCCGCTTTATAACGCAATCCGGTGTAACATTACGGAGATTTTGGTTGTGTTATTCACGAAGCATCGACCGTGTTTATTGTCAGCCCTGTTGGTTATTTTCGTGTAAAAATGCCCCTCCAAGCCGTCCAGGGACTTCTTTTTCTCACCAAAACCCATGGGGCACAACGGGTTTGAATGACTGGGGTCATTTATCGCAGCGGATTCGAAGGCACGAAACCTCCGCAAGTCATGCGGAGGCATGTGTCGTATATGAGTAATGGCGAAACAACAAGACAATCGAAGAAACATTGCACGTGTCCTTTCAGAAAAAACAAATTTTTGGCAAAAGGTTTTGGAAAGATTATTAAATGTTACTTTGATGCTGGCAATGTGTAATTTACCCTTTCGTGGGTCCACTGAAGAAGTGTCGAACGAAAACAAGGGCAACTTTCTCTCTATCATTCAGCTCATCGTCAAATATGACAGTGTATTAGACAAACTTTTACAACTTCCTAAAGGTTCTCCAAAATATCTAAGTCCGTCGATACAAAACGAACTAATCTCTTCACTGGCTGTACAAGTCCTCCAGGATATTAAAATCAAACTCCAAAGCGCTCCGTTTTTTGCCATCATTCTTGATACCACGCAGGATGTCAGCAAAAAAGACCAATTAAGTGAAGTATTTCGTTACGTCAAGATCTCTTACCATAATGATGGAACGCCACGCGAATTGCAAGTTATTGAAGCGTTTACCTCATTTACCGAAGTCGAAGATTCATGTGCGATCAGATTGCACAAACTAATAACTAATTCCACTCAGGAAAAAGGGCTTGATATAAAAAACTGCCGCGGGCAAAGATATGACGGCGCTGCAGTGATGAGCGGGAAGTACTCCGGCTTGCAAAAAAGATTTAAGATGTTGCTCCACGTGCTTACTATGTGCATTGTGCTTCGCACAATTTAAATTTGGTTTAAAAGATGCCATGGAAGGGGTGACTGAGACCCGTCAATTTTACGACACGATTGAGTCAGTATATATTTTTTTCGGACATAGCATTGTGCGGTGGCAAAAGCTTCAGAATATCCATGATCGTTCTTCCTCAAATCCTACATTGAAAGTCTTAAATCCAACTCGGTGGTCCGGTCGATATGATGCTGTCTATGCGTTGAAGGAAAGATTTTTTGACATTATGAAATGCTTGACTCACATAATACTTACCAACACGAAACCTAACGAAAGAGATGAAGCTATGGCAATAACGAAGCAGATAGAAAACTTTGACTTTGTGTTTATGCTGGTTGTCCAGTGTAAGATTTTGGAGATCGTCAATATTCCTTCGAAAGCTATGCAATGTAAAACAATTGACTTAATTTCTGCGCATAAACTTTTTCAAAAAGCTGCTCAGAACATTGCTGAACTCAGAACGAGTTTTGACGCGGTAATGAACGAAGCTTCCAGTATTTCGTCACAATGGGGTTTGCCAAGACAGTTTTCAAACAAGAGAGCAAAGAAAATAAAAACATTTTTTGATGAACTATCCGAAGGGATAGCATTAAGTGATTCTGTGAAGCGATTTCGCGTAACTGTCTTTCTTCCATTGATGGACATAGTTTCTCGTCAACTTATTAATCGCTTTGAAGGAATGAATGCATTGGTGATGGCAAATCAAGTTTTAGAGCCAAGTTTTCTATCAAGTGCTTCTCATCTTAATATTAAGGAGGAAGCAAAAAAGTTTTCTTACAAATTTGCTGATAACGTCTCTCCCTTTTGTTTCCTAGCCAAATGCTTTCCATTAAAACGTCGTTTAAAGAAAAGATTGCACATTTAAAATCTGCTTAGGAAATGGCTTCTTTTTTGATTATAGAGAATGCATCGCTTGCAACATCTTATCCTCACGTCTGTACAGCTTATATGATGTATCTGACAGTACCTGTAACAGTTGCTACAGGGAAGAGATCTTTTTCAAAACTGAAACTCATCAAGAACTTTCTTCGAAGCTCCATGTCACAAGAGCGACTTAATGGTTTGTCTCTGTTATCGATAGAACACGAACGAGTAAAAACTTTGAATTTTAGAAAAGCCATCAAGCAGTTTGCTAGTGCAAAAGCGAGACGGAAGAATTTTTAGTCTGTATAACCACCGCGACTGCTGCTGCAAGTAAATTGCTCAGTTTTCATTAAAGTGCTGTAGTTTTTATTATTTTATGTCTTACTCTTACGGGCAATTGTCAGGGCACTTTTTATTGAGCTAAACTTGACTGAAATATCGTTTATGCTTAGCAGCTTGCCCCAATAGGTTGCACAATGCACATGCTTATTGGACTCGTCATTCATCGATCGTTACACATTTACGGTAGCCTATCAGATTTTCACAGCTGAGTTTCGTTTTGTATAGGCATAAAGATTGCGTGCGACTTTGATTTCTATGCCACAGATTTACTTAGTAATTACTGTAACTCCTTGCTATGTTGCAAAATATCAAATGACTCGATTGAAATGTTTCTATAGCACGGAGTCGTCGAAAAACCTCTAAGAAACGCAATGATCCCTGTACTGTAAAAAGTAGCCCAGTTGAACGTTTTGTACTAAAAAATGAGGCCCCATAATGGATGTTTGCACCGGGGCCCCTAATGACGAAGTTACGGCACTGGGCCAACTGCATCGATAATGTGAAACTTGCGCTGTAGCACCAGTCGATTATGTTTTATGCTGACCATAAATTATAATCGAGACGCTGAAGAACATTTAAATCCGCATTTGGATCTGAGGTTGTGGTTACAACATTTTACTTAAATCTGAAAAACTAGACCTGACTGCCGCGTTTAATCCACGTTTGAAACAAGGGCAGAAGGATGTTTGAATTTGGTTAAAAATTAATCAATTCAAAACTATGAAATTTTTTAAGCTTTTTGCTAAAAAAAATTATTACACTCCGTTACGTCGTTACTAATGACATCATTTCAAACATCACTAATCCATTCTACAAAAAAATTAATGTCACTAACAACCAAAATTAACGTCACAAACTACCGCGTCACAGATACTTGGTGGGGCTTGCCAAAACTCGGTAATTTGCGTGCCTATTTCTGGTTTAGAGTTGGCGCCATTCCAGGCTTAGCCTAAAATTAAGTGTTTTAATAATCAAGCTATTTGACTAAATTCAACAAAACAACAGAAGATGCGGTAAAAGTTGTTTTGTACCGCCAGCTGGTATAGCCTAGTAGGCCTACCGGTGAGAAAAATATTAGGGATCTAATGACATTAGCTGAGTTTTAGCTTATTCATCTCTGATCTGATGGAATTGGTTGAGTTGCGATTTGCTTCAAGAAATATTAGCCTGACATTTTAACGTGATGCCTGAGCAGTTTTACTGGTTTTACGTAGCTTTCCGGTATCCAATATTGACCTAACTGGCAAAATCTGTATTCACCACTTATGCCACAACCTATAATGACAATTTTCCGTTGTTGCGTCATAGATTAAATTTACATTGCATAAACTGCTTCGTTTTGTTTTTTGCAGAAAACTAACGGAGTGTTTTGGGCTTTTTCGACCTTTGTCGAAAACTCTAAAAGATATTTTTAGCAAAAACTGAACCCATTCCAAAAAAAATCAACAAAGTGTGAATGTGTGGTGCTTAGAGATTGCAAGAACGGCAAAAAAAATAAATTTTTGCTTTCATTCTGGGTCACTTTAAGAGTGTATATGATGCTGGGTCTATATTGACAAAAATTTAAAAGCAAGGACAATTTTCGAATAAAGTTTTCATTAAGCACAAAACTTTAAAGTCAAACTTGAGTCTTTTAAGTTTCAATTACATACTGCAAACTTTATTTAATCTTCAAATTTTTACGTAAATCTCCGAAATCTGAGCATTTTTTAGCCCATATTTAACTTAAATGACCAAATAAAGGGTTTTATGACGTTATTGTCAATTTAGTCGTTTTATGATTCAGCATCACAAAACAAACCTATGTCCAAAATTTGAACAGCTTATGAAAACTTTAAAAAATGACGTCATTTTTATTCCATGGCTCTGACGTCACTGTGATGACGTCATCAACTCAAAATTAGTTTTTCTAAAAATTTCAGTAAACACCATCTAGCGTGTCAAATTCTGTGTTTTCATGACTTTAGGTTTAGGAGTTAAATAGGGGTCATTCCCCATCTCGCAAAATGCGTACGTCAAATAGCCCGCATAAAATAGGGTTAAAATACGGACCTTTGGTGTTGAATGCGGTCGTGATATTGTTTGGCTTGATACTTAAACGTATATGATGTGCAATGTAATTCATTCTATTGTATATGTTTCCCTTTACTTGTAAAGCGTTTTGATATTCGAGTTTTAGATTCTTGCCGATCAGGAAACATGTAGTTGCAGATGCACTTATAGTACGTGAAGTTACTATGTTTATCAAAGTATCAGCATTGAAACATGATATTTTCTATATTATACCGTAGAGCAAATTCGGTTTTCACCTGCAATCTTCCAATATCCTTGAAACGCAAAGTATATAGCCAATGTGTTCTACCTATAATGCCACATGGTTCTAAAACGTGGAATATAACTAAGAAACAAACTATTAAGCTAAGAACAACACAAAGATCCCACGAAAAGAAAATGCTAGGAATCACTTGGAAGCACAAAAAAACAGCAAAACGGATTCCAGAACAAACCAAATTACGAGATATTGTCGAAACCATTAAGATGTTAAAATGGAACTGGGCTGGACATATGCGGACAAATGATAGTAGATGGACTAAAAGATTAATTGAGTTGACACCATATAAGAAAAAACGAAAAAACAGGAAAACCAAACCCTAGATGGCATGATGAACTATTTAAATTTAACTCCAATGGGACTCAAGAGAGCCTTGAACGTGAAAAATGGGGGAAATTGGGAAGCCCTTTATTTTGCAGTCGATCAGATAAGCTGCTGCGGCTGATGGTGATGATACCGCCGCAGTTTTTAGGCATTTTTGTAGTTTACTTGAAGTGTTACTCTTTTGCTGTGCTTGCAACCAAAATGGTTAAAACGGCCAAATATTCTCCAAAGCCAAAATGGCACTTAAAAAATTAGGCCAAAGTGGAAACAGGAAGATGAAGATTAGGTAAAGGTACTTCGGATTACTGCAAGTGCTTTTTCAAAAATTTTCATCCGATTTTTCAGAAATCGGGTCTATAATCGGTTCTCCAAACTTAGCAAGCGGTTCGTTGGAGCCAGATTTGTAGGTTGTTAACGCAAGCAATTTTTAACAATCGTTTTTTTTAATTTAGCAACCTGTCTCCGCAAACCAGCTGAACAACACCACTGGTTACCACTTTTTTTAGGAGTTTGCAACAAAGATGACTCAGTTGAAAGATTTTCACTACGTTTGTTTTGCTTAAAAAAGAGAGCGGCCAAGTTTTAGCACATATCATGCGCCGCTAAAATGACAAACTTTAGGTTTATTTTCAAACTGCTTTAATATTAGGTTGCTGGAGACTAACCACAGATGGTTTCGAGTGCCAGTTCTCACGGACCAAGAGCGGCTCCAGCTCGAAATGGTTGGGGAGGACAAAAGCAATAAAAAATAATCAGGCGTATTTTTTCTAGAACTCATTAAATAAATGCAATAAAATTTTTGCTCAAGAGCAAAAAATGTAACCATAGGTGGGCAAGTTAATGCAAAACGTTAGCTTCGTTAACCACTGGTCCGTTAACAAACTTCACACCTCCGTTAACGTTAATCCGTTATTTTCAGCTTTAATTAACGGAAGTTAATAATGTCCGTTAATCCGTTAACATTTTGCGTGTAATTTACATTTCTTTTTATTCACTCGCTTCTAGAACACGAATTGAAGCTGTTGAGTTGATTGCAAGGAAATATTTATTGCTATGGTGGTCTTGTTGTGTTTTGGAAGTTAAATTTTACAGTCTAATCTAATTTCCAGATAAAAATAAGTTCAAATGCGCAACGAAGCTGCGATCGAAAAATCTTTGGAAATTGTGAACAGCGATAATTAATAGACCTATGAGGCTGCAGGTTATTATTTGCCTCAAAAAAGAGCTCCTTTCTTCGCTTTCTTTTATAAAACTCGTGCTAATACGCAACAAGTGTTACCAGTGCAAACTGGTTTGTACCTGTCCTATGAATGAATGATGCAAGATATTAACGATAAATACCTTAAAGGAAGTTAACAGAACTTAACGGAAGTTACTTTAGTCCGTTAACAGAACTTAACGGAAGTTAATTTAGTCCGTTAACATGAAAAAACTTTTTAACGGATTAACGAGTTAATGAAAAAGTTAGCTTCGTTGTTAACAGATTAACGGATTTGTGCCCATCTATGAGTATAACTGACTAAATTGCATTTTCTTTTTTTGATTTGTGTGCTCTATTGTGAATGGTGACGAAAAATAAATACTTTCTTACTTGTGTTTGGATGCAGTGCGGTGCAGCTTACGGACAAGGTTTGCAAACACAGCGCAGCACGTGGATGCATGTTTTGTTATCCGCGCCATCTCTGATATATACGAAGCCACTGCCTCGACAGCTGTAGTCAATCATTTGGAACGGTTTTGACGCACTTCCGTTCGGTTTGGTAATGTTCGGAAAGCGTTTCTTCCTCGTCTAAGGAAAAAAAGAATTGCGATTATCTTAATGAAAACTTTAAATATAAACCAAGAGTCTGTCCTACCAAATCAACAACAGTGGTGTTTCATAAATTCTCTGTCGAAAAATTGGTCAAACTCGTCAAAATGATTCGGATGGGGCATTGTGCATAGTTGGGAAGCAAGTTCTCGCTTTAATTTAATTTCCTACATCTGCACAACTAAACAAAGCTAATACTATATCGCATTTTCTTCAGTAAAATACTATCTGTCATTAGAGACCAGAGGTGGAGTCGAGGACACAAGGCTCGAGGCCAAGGCCAAGGACACAAAAAAAATCCGAGGCCAAGGCCAAGGCCAAGGACAGCCTTTCCGAGGACAGAACCTCTCGAGGCCAAGGACAGGAATGCTCGAGGCCAAGGCCAAGGACCAAGGACACAGCCGCAAGTGTTCTCCAAAAAAAAGGTCTTCAAAAAAGTTTTCCAGGCAATCTCCAATTTAAAGGCGTAGCCAGAATTTTTGATTGGGGAGACCTAAACCACAAATCACATGCAATGACGTCATCAAAAATTTGCCTGCTTTTCACTTAACCAGGATTTTGCAAAGGGAGAGAGCCTCAACTAATATAGTTGAAAAGTAAAAATACGTAACTTTGGAGACGTTTTGAGAAAGCCAGTGTAACTCAAACGTATCACAGACGGGGGTCTGGGGGCAAAGCCCCCAGCTGTTGGGCGATTTTTTGTAATTTTTTGGTAAAAAAGCTATTTTAATGCCATTGAATCACACTTTGCACATGTTTAGAATCATTTTAAAGCACTAGGTTTTTGACATTTGAAAGCCAATTAGAAAAATTAAATTGTTTAATCCTCCTTCTAGTTGCAATTTAAGTTCAAAACACATTTAACATCTTGCATTTTGGAGTTAAAGTTTAATTGTACGTGATTTGCTCCAGGTAGGGGGAAGTAAGGTGCATTGACTCGTGCAACATTTTAGCAGTAAATGAAAACCCACTCGAAGATTTTCCTTAGCGATTTTTGTTTTGTCATGAAAATAGCCAGTTATAGAAGTGCATGTTAGGCCAGGCGGCCCAGGCTCCCTTTACTGAAGTTCAACGATTTGTTCAATCAGCATTTTCCATGGCTAATTTTTTAAAAAGTATTTTGTGCGTAAAAACTGGCGATGTGGAAGTGAATTTATGAATTGTTATTGAAAAATAGTGCAATAGATGGGTAGTTTCGCTTACTAACCATGTGTCAGGCGCGCAGCCAGAAATTCGCAATGGGGGGGGGCTGTTTTGGGGTCTGGGAGCAAAGCCCCCAGCCGCCGGAGGCACGGGGGTTTGGGGGCGGAGCCCCAAGCGCTCGCAAATTTTGCATTTTTTTGCAAATATAACTTAATTTTAGAGCTATTTTAACAAAAAATAATGCTTTTAAAACGTAGCATAGAAATTGCCAGCGCAACATGATTCAACTGGTTGCATTATCGCGTTATGAGGGAAGTGGCTAATGATAACATTGCAGTTCTCTTGTTTACATGCAGGTAAATCATAAAATCCTATTATTAAACAAAACTCACACGAAGTAATCTATTTCGTCTGTATTTTATGAAGAAAAATAATCGGGGGGGGGGGGGGGGGGGGGCTAATGGAAAGATATTTGAGAGAAGTGATTGGCAATTAACTAACACTGAGTAGCCACCCCCCATCTTTATTCCTGTTATAATATATATAACATATAAGAGTTTATAATATATTTGTTTATAAAACCTATGTTTGGCGTTTTTACACTAGCGATCAAATTTGATTGCTTATTTTTGGATATTTTCTAAAGTTTTCATTGATTGGTGACTTTAATTTTTGACAAATTAGCCCCCCCCCCTCTGAATGTATGTTTCAAAAAATGCCTTAAATCACTTTTTAGTCAATTCCAGCGCAAAAGACAGTCTAATAAGAGCTAAAAACGTGGTGTTTTTCTTATTCTGCATTTTGGTTAACAAGCCAATGGGGGGGATATAGCCCCCCCCCCGCCCCCGGCTACGCTACTGGCCATGTTATTGCCGATCCGGATTTCCATCGCGCTGGGCCCCTGGCACTTTGGAGATTTTCGCAACATCTTTCTGCCAAATGTAGGTGAAGACCATAAAAAGTCTTAAGATTTGAGCGCAGAGCCCTTAGCTGGTACTGCGCCATAATGTGGTAAATCCGGCCTTGGTTAATGCATTACGTTCATAAAAAGGCTAGATGTGATCCTGAGATAGCAACTTTTAGGATGAAAACTATCCATTTCTTCCAGATTTACTTTTAAAATGGCTGGCAAAAATTGATTTTAGGGGGTCTCGGGGCCCTTGGTCTTCAGTATTGTTGTTTGCTACTGGTGTAGACGAAAAACGCTAAAAAGAAACTGAAACTGAAGAAACAATAGGCTTTTTTGTCACATTTTTGTCATTGATGAAATTTCCATTGGGGGGGAGGCCCGCTTGGCTAAGCCTACGCTCCAATTGCGCAAAATAAAAAAGGTATTTACAAATTTTCTGTGAGGTTTCTGGCGTTTTCAACAAAATTTCAACGGTTCAAAAATAGTGCTGTCCTCGAGCCGAGGACAGGGCAATATTCGAGGACCTAAGGCTTCGAGGCCAAGGCCAAGGACTTGAGGCTTCGAGGCCAAGGCCAAGGCCAAGGACTTCAAAATGTGTCCTCGAGGCCAAGGACGTCCTCGAGGACTCCACCTCTGTTAGAGACGTCACATGCTGCTTTTCCATTGGTCAACATCTAATGAAAAGCGTTTTATTAAAGTTTGTTAAAAAACATTACTGCCTACTGGCCGTATTTAAAACTAAGAAATATCCCAATTAAATCATTTTAGATCCAAGACTTTGAGACATTTGAGGAGAGTCTAAACGTCGAACAATTTCAAAATTTTTCTCGCAAACTTGATTCTATGTCCAACCATACAAACTAGGGTTTTAAACATACCTTTTCCAACATAACCTAGATATGGACATTGGACATTAACGGACAACCTAACAAAATGCTAAAGTCGTAAACCAATTTTTAGACATGTCGTCGACTGGCCATCGGGTTCAAACTCATATGATGTTCACTGGCGACCTCAAGTAGACCTATGTAATCCGTGTGCCATGAACTATGATTACGTCATCAGATTCGAAAAACTGGCGGAAGATTCAAATTTCTTGTTGCATTACTTACAGAAGAATGATGCCAAATCTGACAGGATTTTTTTTGACACCAATTCAACGTCGTATGTTGATAAGAAGATGACAGTAAATACCTTTTCGACTTTCGATCAACAAATCACAAAAAAGTTACTGAACATTTACGAAAACGATTTTAATGTAATGGGTTATGCTTTCACATAGTTGTACCTTCTCGGAGCGAAAGTCATTTTTTGGAGGAGCTCAACTGTATATTTGCTCGACTAATTCCTTGATGTACCATTTTAATTATCATTCTACTCATATTGCAAGCACGAATAATAACCAATTTTTGGTGGATATCACGGATTCAAGAAATTAATTGGTACGGGGGATTAAATTGCCCCCTCGTTTTTTTTAAATAATTCAAGGTGCCACCGGCCTCTTTGTTCTAGCACCAAACCGCACGTTGGGTGAAGTTTAAAAGATGATATGCGGTATGAATTTGTAGTGTACCTTACAAACTACAAAGTTTAGAAATAAGTCACTTGAAATTTTTTAATTTACTTTACAGCCAAAACACATAGGTCGTTTAAGTACGTTATTTTCTTCCATTTCAGTTTTTGCGTGTAGAAATCTGGTTTTTAATTACTGTACCAAACTCTTTATTGCCAAAAAATTGCTGTTTATTTCATATGTATGCAGAGATACTGTATTTGATTGCTTGTGATTTTTTTAGAGATATTCGCTTTTGTGCTGGAGATGATGCGTGTCTATTTTAATTATTTATCATACAATATAAAACTGGGTTTATAATTCTTCAACATAACTGTATTTTTAACCACATCGAACAACACCAAATCATGTTTATACATATACTTAAGCAACTCGGCGATTATTAGCTTACGGCATTTTCAAGGCACAAAATATTTAAAACTTTCAATTCAGTCTTGCATTTTAGAAATCTAAACACTTGAAGTTTAGGCGAATACAAAACGCATCGGTGTTCAAAAAATACCGGGTGAATTTTTCGTAATTGTAATTAATACCTATTCACCATTAAGTTGTCTTGGCCAGGAGACAGCGAAGGAACCTTTTCGATCTCCGAGTCAAGCTGCCTCCTGTCAATCACACATAGTGGAGGCTTCACACTGTTTGTTTTTACTGCTAAACGTCAAGCAATGAAGCTGTCAATACCAATTTTTGTAGTCCATAGTTTGACTCGACCGGGAATCGAAGTGGAGACAACCCTTTCACAGAAGACGCTCTATTCACTAGACCGTTGATTGGTTGACTGGTAAATAGGTGAGCAAGACTTTTTGAATAAAAAAAGAAAAAACATGGAGCCCTAGCAATACGTGCACTTGTTTGTGGGCAGCATGGCCGAGAGGGTCAAGGCGTCGTTTTCACAACAACCGTGATCGCATGACTCGGGTTCAACCTTCACCCTGGTCACGTTATTTCTTTCTTGGATAAGACGCCTAACGATGATTCTCTCTGCGTGGCGGCTTCGAACAAGCATCAAATTCAATGTTCAAGAAATTTGGAAGACATCCACAGGAACATTGGACCACTGGAACCTTCTAAGCAGGTGCGGATTCCACCAAGCACGATGTAGTCATTGCATTGAAAGATGTTCGATTCGTCCAATCAAGTACGTGAAAGCTGTCAAAATTTTAATGCACCCGCTTCCAGCTCTTCTTGAAGTTTTATGCTTCCGAGTTCACTTCCGCTTCCAGCCTCTTTCACCAAAGTGCTTCCGCTTCCAGAAAAATTTAACCGCTTCTGCTTCCACATCCCTGCTCAGTATGAAACAGCTAATTGTATTTAATGTAAAAAAACAGGCAAGTTTACTTTGTGAGCTATTTTATTTGACTTGTGTGGTCGATTCTATTTTATTTAAATACTTATTTTATCTCCATTTGATTATTATTTTTATTAGCTTGCTGATAATTATCAGATACTGTAGAGTAAATTCTAGAGATTCGACGTCTTGGATTGCTTCAGTGAAAAAATATCGCGACGCTGAACCTCAGTTACATATCTGAATTTGTGCACACAAAATAAGCTTTTGTGTTACCAGTGGTGGTCATTGACTTGGGGGGGCCCCGGGCAAGGAGACAAAAAATGGCCCCCCCCCAAGCAACACCTAATGCTACTGAAATCGTGTAGGATCAGCGCTACCGGGTTGGTACTTAGCACAAGCCTGTTCCCCCCCCAAAAAGTTCTTCCTTAACCGATGTAGGCATGTAGCCTACCATCAGTTTTAGTTCATCTAAGGGTGAGCACAACCAAAAACTCTTACAACTAGCAGATCAGGATCTGAAAAAGTGAAAGTGAAGTGAATATTAGTCAACTGCTCATACTCGCTGAGCCAAAGAACCATGGCAAATACCATACGTATCTAGCAGTGTCATAACACTAATGAGTTCAACTTATGATGGACTTCCAATTCTCGAAATTTTAGACTTTTGTGTTTTTGGTATACTATCAAGCATAAATGCACTAAATTGATTCATCACAAATCATAGAACTTCGCAAAAAGTTCTTATGTGTTATGCACATACAGTCTATTCTTTATTATACTTGAATCTCAATAAAAACATATTTGTAGTTAGCACAGCAGTCAGCACATTAAACTTAGTAGACCTATGATATGATAACTTGTAAAACAAGACTTTGGCTATGCTACCCGCGATAGTGACATACTGGAATTCAAGAGTGAAAAGCAGTGTCATAACACGTTACTTATTAGGCCTAGCCATACATGCTCAATACCATAAAACTAGGCATTTTTAGTGGAAACTTTCAAGTGGTAAGCAGTAAGCACTTTATTTTACTGTACAGAATGTAGACTCAGACGTTATGTCATATCTCAACATGACAACAGCCAACAATCAACAGACACTCAAACTGGGTGACATGCAAAAGCTAAATACAAATTTTGAAGTTACAGTACCGTGTAGTAATAACACTTTGAAAACTCAGCACCTAACTGGCTGCCTTGCATCTAAAAAGCAGACATGAAAGCACTTGGAAACTTAATATAAGAGCAGCAAATACTTTAATCTTCATAAACACTCAAACTGAGAGGGAGGTGCATAATGAATACTAACTGATTCCTACTATAACGAATAAAAAATAAGATAGTGCAATGGGCAAAAATTAGACAGAAGTCACTACTACACGATCTAGCTCATCATGAATCAGAGCTAACCACGAACTTACTTCATTGCACTCTCAATCCCATTTTGCATCTTGGCTAGCAATACCGGTACTCGCTTTTCTCAAAAAATAAACTAATATAATAATTACATACCCTTAAAAAACAGACAGTACAGTAGACTGTAGCAGAGTCTACACAAGATTATAGTAGTCTTAAAGGCGGTGAATCATCCATCCAATTTCGGTGGTCTACAAAAGCTAAAATTGAACTATAATTTTTGATACTTTTTGTTTTGATTTTGGGGCTGCGTTTGCAAAGATATTCAACAAATACAAAAAGATATCCCCCGAAAAAAGTTTTTGGAAACTCTGAGTTTTGATCTTCCCGCCAAAACCACAGTTCTCTAACCTATTAGGCCTACTGTAATCTTATTAAACTATTAGGCCTAACTATCTCTAAACTATTTAGAGATAGTTAGGCCTAAACTATTTAGAAATAAACTATCTCTAAACTATTAGGCCTACCACAGTTCTCTAAACCATTAGGCCTACTGTGGTTTTGGCGGGAAGAACAAAACTAAGAGTTTCCAAATACTTTTTTCTGGGGGGACATCTTTTTGTATTTGTTGAATATCTTTGCAACCGCATTCCCTAAATTAAAACAAAAAATATCAAAAATTATAGTTCAATTTGAGCTATTGTAAAGCACTGGAATTGGCTGGATGATTCACCGCCTTTAATGTGTTAACATGCTGAACAGCTGAAATTTAAATGCTTTTGACGTAGTACATCTTATTGTGCTTCCCAAAAGCGAAAAAACAAAAAAACAGCTCTTGCAAGAAACTAAAAATAAGGTCAAAAAGGTACTAATCACTAAGACAGAAACTAAAAAATAAAAAGTCAAAACTGACAGTGGGGAATACTAAAAACAGTACAACTTTAGATTCAACACTGAACATTGGAAAAATTGCTCAAGCTCAATAGATTTAGGCCTATGTCACACGTTGTACAGCACAAACAAAAAATTTCTAAAATGCGGTTATCTGCTAAGCTGATAGCATCAGTTAAGCACTGTAGATATCTACATCCATTTCCAAAAGCAGTCTTATATGCAGCAGCTACATAAATATCCTTGTAGAGAGCACCACCACAATAACGATAGACAACTTTGCTGCTTTTATATGTTCTTCACGGCTGTAAATTGCAAAACTGTACTTACAGACTAAAGCTCTTGTACAAGCAAAACTCTAAACATATAAACATACTGGTAGGCTCCCATCTCATTCAGCAGTAATGGTGTGAAAGGATTTCTAAACCATGTAGGTCGGTAATATTGGTACTAAAATTAAGCAATAAGCCAATAATGGAATAAGCATACGAAAATTACGAATCTTTCAAAGCAAACGTTGTTAACTCACTCTGTGGCCAATATAGTTTGTTACGCAAATTTGCACCAGTATTTGTTTAATAAGATAATAGCCTACCGGTTCTAAATAGCTTTGTAGATATTGCTTGCTTTCGTTGTTGTATTAAATAGGCTATTACTATTACAACGTGACATCAATGTGACATTGCCGGTTAGTCTTATCAGTAGATTTCCACGAACCATAAAACAAAAAACGCAGAACTAGCAGGCAGCATAGCATTATTCTCACAGAACACATGTGACTAACATTACCAAGGCTGTTTATGAGCTACGGTACCTTACGTACACTTATATTCATTATGTGATGTTAACATGTTACCCACTATGTACAGTATGTTTTTACTCAAAAGCACTGTTTCAAAAGGCTGGCATACTGCATACTGACAAACCGCTCAACAAAGAACCCTCTGCAAAAATCCCCCAGTAAAGAGCCCTTTGCAAAATGGGGTCCTGCAAGTCTAAAGAGCTCTTTGAAAAGTTGTAAAGAAACCATCCACACAGGGCCCTCTGCAAAGGGGCCTTCCTTAAGAGGGCGCCCTGCATTGAGCCTCTTCCATAGCCGAAAAGAGCCTTTTGCAAAGAGACTATCCAAAAAGCCCTCTCATGATCTCAAATGGGTCTTCTTCATAGGGCTTCCGCAAAGGGGCCCTCTTCATATGGCCCCCACAAATGGGCCCTCTGTATGTGCTTCCCATAAAAGGCTCCCTACAAATGGGGCCCTTATTTACAGAAGAATGTACAAATAAGGGCCTTTCCGAAAATGTCCTTCCAATAAGGGCCCTTTGTAAAGGCCCCCCAAAAGGAGCCTCCAATGGGGCTCTCCACAAAGGGCCCCTAATGCCTGAATCTTAATGCCGCTACAAATTAAGGTTTTACAGTAGGCTTAAATGTGCTACAAAAGTTTGGGGAACATATGTTATGTAACTTTTTTTGGGGGGGCCCCTGTAGCGCGCAAAATCAAGTGGGGGGGCCCCGGGCAACCGCCCGGCTTGCCCATGCTAATGACCACCACTGTGTGTTACATCCTCGTTGAGCGTTATTAATTCGATTATAATAACAAGCTCAATCTCAATAATTTTTATCATCTGATCTTACCAATCGGTTGTCTTATAACGAAAAGTTCAATTAAAACATCAAAAACGATTATATACATAGCAAAAGCAATATTCATTCAACAACCAAGCTATTGGAGCTTTCTAGAGACATTTTTTAGTTCCATTAGAATTTAACAACAATTTTACCTACGGTCTCCAACCAAGCACCAACGTTATATTGACTTCTTGATATAGTCCGGTAGAAATAGCTTTTACCCGGAAAAAATTTATAATAAGCTGAAATTTGACACGATGACTCAGGACCATGTCCTGAGCCACCAAAAAAATCCCATTGCTTTGGACATGGGACTTCCCCTTTTTTCGGCCTTTAAAATCTGCCATCTAGTGTCAAAGAGCCTGTACCATCCAACAGCCAATCCAAAAGTTGTAAAAGTGCCAAGTTTTTCATACGAGTTGGTTTTCAAGTTCAGGTTTTAAAAAAATTACTTTGAAGTTGATGACGTCATTTTTGGTGACGTCATTGCCAAAATTTTTGAAAAAATGACGTATCGATGGCTCAAATTGTAAATGAGAGTTGGGCTTTTGGTTCTAAACTAAAAATTGCTTAAATCGAAGTGATGACGTCACAGACGTTTTTGATGACGTCATTTTTCAAAGTTTTAGTGGTAAATTTGAAAGAATGTTTGACCAAACGAAACATTGCAAAACCTTTTTTATTAGGTTTACACTTGAAAGGATTATATTGAGAATTCAGTCAATTGAAAGTCAAAAACTGTGCTTTCAGGAAAAAACTCTGGCCTAGTAGGCACATGCACAGCCAGGGGGGATTAGCGGGGCTAGTTTCCCCTTTTTGAAAGTACACAACTTCACAAAAATTATTCAAAAGATAAAATGTCAAAAAACTACGGTAATTTAAAAACGCTCAATTCAAGTGTAATTCTACCCTGAGTTGCAAATAAGCAACGTCAAAACTTTTGAAGTGGGAATGCGTGTATACCCAGTCTTGCTATTTAATGAAAATGTAAGATCATTGCATAGCCCGTGTCGCGCTGTCGTGGAATGATAATTTCTCGTCAGCATACTGCATTGCTTTTGCAGGAGAACGCGAACGAGACGGAAAGCAGCGCAATTTCGCACCAAAAAACGCAATCCATTTGTTCAAAACTCATCATTTTCCAAAATGGAACAAGTATAATCAGATACCGGCGAGAATTTGGGGCGGCCGAGATCTGAGGCGTATCAGGTACACGAATTAAATGTCACCATAGTCGAATCGTACGGTATTTCGACCCTAATAAATTTCGAGAATATTTTAATTGAAAACATTCGGAAAAAACACTAATTGCAGAAGGAAAGCAAATCTCTTCTTAAAAAAATGACTCTAAGTGTACTTTGAACGTTGATATTGATTTTTTATTATGCTGTATTAGGTCCGTTTTACCGATCACGCGTATTTATGCGTATCAATATACGCATGCCATTTAATTGGATGCATTTTGCTAGTTTTTTTTGCGTTTACATGGAATAAGATATCAGTCGTAATTGGTCTAAACCGCTTTATGTAGGCCTACATTTAAACCAACCGCCTAGTGAGCCCGTTTATCTGAAAAACGACGGAATCAAAATAACATTACTCAAAAATTTTTGTTAATTACCCAAAGCGAAACTACGATGTCAGCTTGATCCTTTAATTTTATTTTCAGCTGAAGTTGGGGAACAGCGATCGGATGGTTTGAATTAATCTAACAACTTCAATCTGCGTAATGTCAAATGTTTTATACAGTAAACAGCATGTTAATTTATTTTTAGGAAATCTTTATCGATTAATTTCTATGTCCGCATGTTACACCGTATAGCTGTGTTGATTATGAACAATGCTCTCGGTGTCGATCAGGGTAGCGAGTCCGGCGACGTGGCCCAAATTGTGTCGAAGTCTAAATTGAGCGCGCTGATTGGTTGCGAGCCAAAAGTCGCGCAGGCGCCCTCCGCCTAATCCCGATCTACACTGTGCGTAAAATCGTGAGCGCAAAAGCTTGTCTTTAGTTCATTTTAAACCAAAATTTGGTACGCTCAGCGTGTCGCCTTATCAGCGTACAAGCAGCCAGTTGTTTTTAACAAACTTACTGTATGCCCGTAAGTTCACGATTTTGCGGCCGGATCTAAAAATTCGCTCTAGAAGCATTTTATAAGCAGTTTTTGGCGCGAACCAAACTTTGATCGCGGGCGTGCCATATAAATAAAAATAAACCCATTGTATTTCGTTATGACCATTTTTCGCGAACGCCGCGTTCTGAGTCGCATTGTTTGATTGAAACAACCGCATATAAGGAATTGGTCGTCGCTATTGCATTATTCTTGATTAATGCTTACACTCTTATTTCCAACCAACGATAATAATAACGGTACAGCAATCAATTAAACGAAACTTTGTATTGACAAACCACGATACAGCGTATTTTTTTTCTGTTTGAAAATAGCAAGCAGTATGTGGTGTCAACTGTCAGTTAACATAAATAATAATAGGAAGCTCTTATTTTTTCAAAAACCTATCATTTTCGGTTGTAGGCGGTGGTTGTTCGTATGTTTTCCGAATTGTGCCTTTCATTTGTTCTTAATTTGTTACAATATACTGTGGTAGACAGATGGGCAGGTGGCAGTTTGACTCGAAGACCGAAAGGTCCCTTCGCTGTCACCTGGCCAAGGTAACTTGGGGAATAAAATGTAACTATAATTATTCGAAAATTGAAATATTATTAAGCCAGCTTGCTTGAATAATAACGGCAATCTGAGATTTAAAAACGCGCTTTTTTGTGTCCGCTGTTGAATCATCAAATAAACTAGAATCGTGAAACCACTTTTAATTCCATTCTTTTTCATTTTTTTTTTAATATGCGTCTGCTGCATGAACAACGGTAGCACTTCAACCTGTTATCGCTTCACCTTTGTCTAGTAGTTCGATACAATTTGCTTAAATAAAAACTTTCCGCTTTGCATATGCTTTAATCATAAAAAATTTTGTCCCTCCTCTTTTTTTATTTCTGGCTGCGCCAATGGTAGTAATCAAGCAGAGAAAACTTACACCTCCCAATATTGCATTAAAATAAAATAATGCATTCTGCAGTTAGAGCAAGAAAGCCTATTCTTATCGAAAGCTCCCTCGTGCAGTAAAAATTAATCGGCAATTTTAGTTTCAAATGCAAGCACTAGCAAAGATAAAAAAATTATTAAGACTGCAAAGTGTCAGATATTAGCGAGGTTATTATAGATTAATTAAGTTTTGGTCAGATGTTGTTCAAGAATCTTGCTGATTAGATAAGTTTTTTGATCAGATATTATTTTAGATTAATCAGATAAGTTTGTTCAAATGTTGATTAGATCAGTTTAGTTTAGTTGCCAGGCCAATTCTAGAATAGATTTAGTACCACAGATTGTAGAAGCATGCTAACGTAGTATTTTGCATAAGACAATAATATTGTCAGGTATTGCAAAACCGTGGAAATTTTGTTCCTTTTGGATATATTGTCGTGCTCGGGACATACTCGTATTAATTTACATATAATTGTGCTAGTTTTTATTTTTTTAGAACCATTGCATATAGGAGGATAATGTAAGTCCTCGGCCAAGGACTCGAAGATACTAATATTCTCAAAGTGTTGCAATGTTTCTTTTTTTCAAATTTACGATCAAAACTCTTGACAGATGACATCATCAAAAACGTTTGTGACGTCATCATTTTGATTTAAGCAATTTTTGATTTGGAATCAAAAACCTAACTCTCACTCACAATTTGAGTCATCAATACATGCAGAATACGTCATTTTTCAAAACTTAAAATGTTACAATGACATCACAAACAATGACGTCATCAATTCTAAAAATAAATTTGTTTATACCTGCACTTGAAAGTCAATTACGGTTCAAAATTTAACTCTTCCGTAACATTTGGATTGGCTGTTGGACAGTAAAAACTCTTTGACACTAGATGGCAGACTTTAAAGGCCGAAAAAAGGGGAAGTCCCATGTCCAAAATATGGGGATTTTTTTTGGGTAGCTCAGGACATGGTCCTGAGTCATCGTGCCAAATTTCAGCTTATTATGAATTTTTTCCGGGTTCAATGTATTTTGTCGTATTTCTACCGGACTAATTTAGGTTATCAGGAAGTACCGCAGATTACCAGCACTTTCATATTCAACTAAACTTTAAACATCAAAGCACAATAGATCACATACAGTAAATTGATAATAATTGATAATCATTTTCCAAAAATTTTAGTAAATAAAAACAGAAATGAAAAAGGATTTGATAGCAACAATGAAGGACAACAGATTGAATCCTACTTTTGTTGATTTAAGCTTGTTGGTGCAGCTCCCACCGCTTAAAGCAATATTACATTTCTGAATTCATTATTAAAAATCACCTCCAATATTAGTCTGTTATGACCATTAACTCTGCTTTTAAGTGATAATATTCACAAAACTTGGATCCAAAAAAGTTTCAAAGACTTGAGTATGTGGTAAACCATATGCCAATTTTTGCACACCTCAATCTAGCAGAGACCTTAATATTTTCGCGCATCAAGAAACTGAACTATCAGCATATAGCCTATTGATAGTAATAGTATGTTGCTTTCTGCTAACCATTTTACTTGCTTACACCAATTTGTTTTTGCGCAAAAACACTACGGCCTCTGATAGGTCTACTGCCATGCGAGCGCGATTTTCTCGCAAAACTAGTTTCAGATGGGAAAATATTTTCTCCACAGAAACTTGTGTCGTAGGCAAGCAGCTTAATACTATAGCTACGGGTTTCATTATATCAGGATACTGTGAAATTATAACCCACACAATAGAATGCTTAGTTCTGCCTAGTTCTTCGCATTTGGCAAACGCAGCATCTAGCTGTGCAAGTTCCAGTGCTTCGTCTGAAACTTGACTCTCAACGTCCGCATTGCTTCGGTTTGGTGGGGCTGCAACTGAGTCCAAATATGTATCAAAGTCCGATTCAGAGGTATCTATTTCATTTTCATCAACTGCAATGATATCAAATGATTCCTCTTCTATTCCTTGGTTGATGAGCTTCTTAATCGCTTGATTCGCAAACGAATGACTTTCAAAGCTTATTTGGCAGCATTTTTTTCTTCCACAGATAATAGGGGCCTAGATCTTGAAATGTAAATTTTTTTTTCTTTCGATTAATTTCACAGCACTACTCACAGTGGCAGATCTAAGGGGTCCGGACCCACCCGCTTAAACTGAAAAAATAAAAGATGAATGGAATTCATAAAATTAACTCATGAAGTTTCTTCAAACGACTCTGCGAGCGAAATGTCATTCAAATGTTAAAATCGCAATGTTTTGCCAAAAATTTACAAAAATTGCCCTGCGGCTGGGGCTTCGACCCCCACCTCCCAGCGTATGTATTTTAGCTTAAAGTTCAAAACCCTCGGTGAAAATCCTGGTTACCCGCCTGAAAATAACACGTAGTGGCTGGTTGCACCTAAAACCGTTAAACTGAAAGAGGAAATCGTATAAAAACTTTTGCCAAGAACATTGTGTCTTGAGCAGACTCCCCTGCAAAAGTTTCTGTATCCGACTCTGACTCATTTGCATTTTGCAAACGGGAACCTTGAGTTTTCAGCGGACCGGAACCATGAAAATAAAAAAAATCCAGTCATGAACCACAATTAATTCGGACAAGACTTTGTTGTTTGTATCCGCCCCATTCCGAAAAAACCAAGCAACCACCCCAAATTTTAATTTAAGTACTCACAAAAAATTTTATTATAATGGCTTACTGTAGCGGTATTGATTTTGATTTGGATGAAAATGCTAAAACAAGATATTTTTATGGCTTGTTTAATTAAAAATCTATGCTGCTTGCTACTTGATTTTTTTTACAAAAATGCAGTTATCAAATTGCGTGTCATTTCTGACTCGTCTATTTTAGTACGTCAATGGTAGTGTGATACACAATAAATTGTTTTTATAGTTACTTACCCACACTGCTGCCACAAATGATTCCTTTACCTTCAACTATTTCTGACAAGAAGCCACGTTTGCTGCTAGAGCTTTTGCAAATTGCGAGTTCAGCTGATTAAAGTTGAATGTTACACGCTTCCATTCCAGCATGCATTACCCTGGAGTGAGGTTCTCTTGTTGTAGTTTAATGGTTGCCTGATATGGGAATTATAAAGCATTTGTGTTGAGTTGCAATTCATTCCATTCTTGTTCTGCCAAATGCGCTTCTTAAGTTCCCATATCAAGCATTACAGATTTTAACTCTTGTAGTCGTTGCAGCATAGTGTGAGTGCTTTCCCATCTGGTAGGCATATCTAGTACCATTCCTTTTCTTGCTCGTCGTTGTAGGATACTGCTGACAGGTGGTTTTCGAACGTAAGGAGCAATTTTTCTAACTTTGGTGAGAAGTTTTTCCGGCTTTCCTCTTTTAAGGTTATCCCGCACCGCAAGTTGCAAAGTGTTCTCTGCACACCGTATATGGTATAGAACATAGATCTCATGCTGTGGGAGTATTAACGACACCGCTGCATCAACATCTGGCTCTAAACCTTCTCCATTAGAATTCGCAACAGATAAATCTTCCACAATAAACGGTCCAGCTTCAAACTCACATTGCTCTTCTGCTGCTAATTCATCGCTCAGTAACTGGACAGTTTTTGTCATATTGCTGGCATTGTTAACCACACATGCTAAAATATGAGATAAAGGAATTTTGTAGTTTTGGAGAGTTCGAAGAATTATTCGTTTAATATTCAGACTTGAGTTGAGTTTATGATCATTGATCAGCCTCGGTATCTTTCAGTGCCAGTGTCCGAACACATAGTCCATTTTTCATAAAGTAAAACTAAGCTGTAATTCCGAAAAAGTGAGAGTGAAGACGAGTAGCACAGTCAAACCTCAACGATACAGAAGTGTGTTTTAACTGGCTAATTAAAGCCATCTTTTCCTCTTGATATTTTTGAATGACCATTTCCCTAATTGAATTTCTTCCTAGACTTATGTTAAGAGATTAGGCAGCTTTCCCATGTAAGAGTTGGAAACCTTCTCCTTCGAAAAACACTAAAAGGACCGCATCATAACATACCATTTTCAAAATTCCTTTTATCAAATGACCTTTTGAAACTGTGCTGGATAAAGGTTTTTCCATAATTGGATTGAAAGCACTTACTAATGCAGGCGCGTAGCCAGAAATTCGCAATAGGGAGGGTTGTTTTGGGGGTCTGGGGGCGGAGCTCACAGCGCTCGAAAATTTTGCATTTTTTTGTAAAAATAACTTAATTTTAGAGCTATTTTGATAAAAAATATTGCTTTTAAAACGTGGCATAGAAATTGGCAGCGCAATATGCTTCAACTGGTTGCATTAATGAGCTATGTGGGAAGTGGCTAATGATAACATTGCAGCTCTCTTGTTCACTTGCTGGTAAATCACAAAACCCTATTATTTAATGAAACTCACACGGAGTAATCAATTTCGTCTATATTTTATAAAGAAAAATAATTGAGGGGGGCAATGGAAAGATATTTGAGAGAAGCGATTGGTAATCAACTACCACTGAATAGCCCCCCCCCCCCCCTTATTCCTGAGTTTATAATATATTTACTGATAAAACCTATGTTTGGCGTTTTAACCATAGCAATGAAATTTGATTGTTTATTTTTGGGCATTTTTTAAAGTTTTCATTGATTTGTGACTTTAATTTTTGACAAAATAGCCCTCCCTCCATGTTTCAAAAGATGCTTTAAATCACTTTTTAGTCCATTCCAGCGCAAAAAAACAGTCTTAGAAGATCTAAAAACGTGGTATTTTTCTTATTCTGCATTTTGGTTGTCAGGCCAATGGGGGGGGGGGGGTTATAGCTCCCCCCCGCCCCCCCTGGCAACGCTACTGTACTAATGACTGAGTTTTATCAGTCTTTTTAACTTTCTTTTTTGATGTAAGATCAACTTTTTCAACTACATCATATTCAGTAGGATTCCTTTTCAAATGTCGCTTTAGATTGCTAGTACTTGCCCCGTCACTTAATTTGAAGATTTTCTTACCACAAATTTCAACATTTCCAGAAGTTTCGATTTCAACTTTACAGTTAAAATCATTCTCATGTTCATCAAAATACTCATATACAGTACTTATTCGACCACGAGACATAGCGCTACCACACAGCTGCGTTCTCACACACCGCTGAACTAAAAGATAATATTCAACAAGCTACAGTACTACCTGTCATTCTGTTAACGTTTAAAAAATATCTCATACGAGTCATATTGATATTAAAAATTCTATTGCCATGAACATGATTTAACAGTACGTGCATGGTTTTCAATTCTGTAATGGCGGCAATAACTCAGCTGTTAGAGCGAAGGGTTTATTGATCAAAAGCTGCTGACTCCTGGTTTAATTCCCAAACTGGCACAGTTTCAAATCAAACGAATGTGGAATTAATATTTGAAAAAATCAACAAAAAATGAACACAGTAGGCCTACCGGTATTGATATCAGTACCGTAACTGTAAAATAAAATAGCAACTAGTAGATATGCAGTTAGCAGACACAGAGCTACCGGTAGGTGATAGACCTGCAAGGATTTTTCATTTGTTTGCTACCATAAAATTGTTCTGTCTACACTGTACAAAGTGTCATTGCATGGCCTGACCTAGACAAAAGTATTACGTGAAAAATCTGAAATACTGAATAAAGGTAACAAATTTTACATACTATACTCGACATAAGCGTAGCCAGGATTTTTGATTGGGGGGGGGGGGGCAAACCACAAATTACATGCAATGATGTCATCAGAAACTTCGAAAGAGGACATTTTTGTGGGGGCAAAGATATCGCAGAATGGAAGTGACATAGATATTTATGTTGTGTTTGTACTGTACTTTTTTAAACGTAAAAATGGAAAGACAAAGCTTGACTGAGGGGGAGACAAAAACACGTTTGGGAGTAACAAGTTTTGGCTCGAATTGAAGGTAGCATAGCTGAAATTAATTTTTCTCGTCTCGCTTCAGTTGTTGAGTGAAATGAGTATAGAGGAAATGTAGAAAAATGAAAAGATAAACTATAACTTCTGTAATGCTACACTTAATTCAAGCTATTGATTAAAACTTTTAACGCGCCTTTACCGCATTCAATGATCAGTTGCCTATAAATAGCAAAGAAACAGTACAAGCTGGAACAGCTTTGGCCGTTTGTTTAGCAATTCAAACAAAACTCTTCACTACAAACGGCAAAGCACTATACTCGACAAAGTTTCAGAATTACTGTAGATGCAAGAAAGTCAATTAAAAGTAAATTCCATTCGTCTTTTCGCTGAAGCAAATCTTGCTATGACAGAATTCTGAAAAGATTTGGTTTTAATGACTTTTGTCAGTAGTTGCGGCTCGATGGATATAAGGCCTAAATCTGAAAGTCCGTCTTGTCCCATTTTATTTCGAAAGAATGATTTGATACGTTTTAAGGAAGAAAACGATCTTGAACGGGTTTGGGTCTCCCTACAGCAACGATTGCTTTTTTCTATTCAAAAGTTTTTTTGAGTGAAGGAACATCCCAATAAACTATCCAAAACATTCGTGTTGTAATTTACTTTGACAAATTTTAAGTTTTCCTCGTAGTAGGTTTATTTTGCTAAAAAACCTTTCAAGTCGTTTACTATCAATTTTTTGATACAGAGAAAGTATTATTGTGTTTCAGGGTGGTTAATTTAATTGACAGGTCTTTAAAGATCGATCACGCAACCACAGGCGCAGGCAGCTGAAGGCAAGATAATCACTCGCTATGTGAAAACCTATGATGACGTCAATCGTGACGTTTCGGCACTTGACCAAATTTGATTGGTTATTACAGAGACGTGGCGTTACATGGTTTCACTTTGCTACGCCATTTTAGATTTTGACAACTTCGCTTTGATACCTTCCAGCGCAGTCAAGCTATAACGACTGTATATCAACCGTTTAGCGCCACAATGCCGAAAACTCAAAAAATTGACTGACACTAGGTTTCGCCAATTGATACGCTTTGCTTGTAGCCAACTAGCCATGAAAGCAAAAATACGAAAATATAAAATATTATTTGAAAGGTATGTTACTTTGAATAAATACAGATGAGATGATTTGGTTTGGGTATTCAAAGAATATCCTGATGCCCCTAAAATATAACTTTTGAAAATTCTTTGTTCCTATTTTGGGGCTGCGGATGCAAAGATACTTGACAAATACAAACGATATCCCCCGTAAAAAGTTTTTGGAAACCCTCAATCTGTTTTCTCAGCTTGAACTTCCAGGGAAAAAGAGACACTAAATAATATTTAACCTTTCAGTAACACCACCTAACTTATCCCATTTTGTGAAACCCTCCCTTTTTCTGGAAATTTTGGCTGAGAGAACAAACTCAGGGTTTCCAAAAACTTTTTCAGGGGATATGTATTTGGGATCCTGTACAAAATCCCTAAAACCAAAATCCTGAATTGGACAAAATTCAAAACGGACAAAATACCGAATTGGACAAAATCCCGAATTGATCAAAATCCCGAACGGACAAAATCCCGAATGGACAAAATCCCGAAATGGACAAAATCCCGAACAGACAAAATCCCGAACGGACAAAATCCCGAATTGGACAAAATCCAGAATTGGACAAAATCCAGAATGGACAAAATCCCGAATAGACAAAATCCCGAATGGACGAAATCCCGAATAGACAAAATCCAGAATGGACAAAATCCAGAATCGAACCAACTTCAAAGATAAAGAAAGTCAGGATTGATAGCGCACTCACTGCTGGCTTATATGCACTAATAAGTATAAACAGGGTTCGAATTTAACACTTGCCAGATTGCCCGAGGCAAGCTAAAATCGCCTCGGGCACGTTATTTCTCGGTTTAACTTGCCCGACGGGTAAGCTAGCAAAATACAGCTTATTAAACAAGATTATTTAGAGATGCAATTTAGATCCGCTTTTGTTGCATTGAAATAAAATCTAAGGAGAAAAAGCTGTTGCTTGGTTTATTTTCGCACTTTGCAATCATCACAATGAACACGTTGTTTAATCATCGACTCTTTATTTAGTAGACTAGAAACAGGCAAGCAGATAAAAAGAGAAGAGCACTGAAGAAAAAAGTTTGCTCTTGTTGCGAAGGATTTTTGCGGTCACGCTTTTTCGACTGATTTGATTGGACATATTCGTAGAACGAGAGAACTGTAATGAAAAAAGTCACGCTGATTCGACGAATCGGCATATTCTAGAACAAACGTACAGTGAAGAAAAAAAGACAAACCTGTCAGTTTCCAGTCTACTAATAAAGAGTCTATGGTTTAATCGTACGCTCATCATTAATTGCAATTAACACTTCTTAATCGCACGCAATTTTTCAATCACAGACGCGTTTTGCAACTCTTTGGCACAAAGCACTGCTTTTTTTCTGAGAAAAATGTTTCCGCGCTTGCCGCGTTAACCGCTGTTTCAAATATCACTAGTACAACTATAACCTGCGATGCATGAAAACAATGTCTAAAATTTTGCAAATTTTTTTGTTATGATTATTTTGCAGATTTTTCAGCTCTCATAACTTATGCAACAAATTTTGGCTTTCTAGCTGGTGTTCGTTTCTTAAATATTCGCGACTGAAAATGCATTACAATCACAAACTCAAATTTTGCGTGTTGCATTTGAAATAACTTATTTATCAAGTCACCTTACCATAAAAATCGAGCACAAAAACTTGATTCTCGAAATAGGATACAAGTATTTGGCAAATTCAACGTTTTTGCTTAGAAGAACGTTTTACAAATTATTTTCCAAAAGTAAACAGCCTCAAACTTATTGTGCCTATTTTTTTCGCGCAAGTTGAAATTTCCTCGGGCAAGTAGACATTTGATATCACTTGCCCGACGGGCAAGTTGTTAAAAAAGTTAATTTCGACCCCTGAGTATAAATAATTAATTTGCCCACAAAACTGCATGTCTTTCATTTGCTTTTGTCGTAATGACCTAGAAAAATAGGGAGATCAATTCAAAAAACTTTGCAGTTTTGTCGAGTTAATTAGGTGCGAAGTAGTTTGTCCTGCAGCGAAAGTCTTGCACTTTTCACGTTCGACGTCAATTCCTTCAGCCTACAGGAAAAGAAACTACGCAGTATTTGAAATAAATGAGCGAGTTTTGTTCTTGACAAAAATGTAAGCAATTAAAAGGTGAAGAGGAAGTTGGCCAGCGAACAAACTTCCTGAAAATAAAATTTTCTCTGTTTCCAATGTTACGTTCTTTTTCGCCAAAAACAAAATTTGATATGAATATTAGCAAAACCAAATATTAAATGTTTTTTGCCGTGAGTAAAAGGATTTCCGTTGGAAGTGAACCAAAACCGGCAAAAGAGCAATTAAGTTTAGAAAATTATACTTCAAGTTCCGTGATTATGTGTTATGGTTATTATATGTTTTGATGCTGCTTTTTCTTTCTAAAACATAAGCAAAAGCACCTGGCGAACATGAATTCCAGAGGAGTGTAAAACAGTTTGATTAAGAAACTTACAATTTTAATTTTTCTTTATTTTAGTTTTTTAATTACATTATTTACAAATTACACGGAAAGTTTTCGGCGAAACATTATACTCTTGTCAAAGCATCTGACCAATATAACAAATCACTACTTTTCACCAGAACCGCAACTAGAACGTTGTTCTAGAGGGAGCAAAATTTCTTTCCAGGGTGGCCAAAATTTTTGGGCTTGTCTTCTTTTCTCCGAGTTCTCTGTTGATTTTCAAAAAAAAAGGTCATCGCGCCAATTTGGTCTACTTTTCTTCGAGTTCTCTGTTGATCTAAAAAAAAAAAGGTTATCGCGCCAATTTGGTCTACTTTCCTCCGAGTTTTCAGTTGGTTTCCAAAAAAAAGCCACTATCTTAAAACTGCTGCAATGGAAAGGGGAGTTTGGATGGGCATGCTGGGCAGTTTGGGAGGGCAAAATTTTTGTTTGGGGGGCGCCGCCCCCTTTTGCCCCCGCCCCCCCTAGTTGCGGCTCTGCTTTCCACACGAAATAAAACTAATTAACACTAACTTTTACTTACTTTTACAGTCGTTCGAATTACAACCAACTAATTACGTCAACACACGCGATTAAATGAATTAAATAGTGCAGAAATGTTGGATAGGCAAGCGAAAAAGTTTACTAAAATTGTCATTATCAATATATTTGAAATCTAAAGAGAAGTAGCAGCTGTTGTGATTGATTTTCAAATTACTGTCAACCCAA
Organism: Trididemnum nubilum; assembly: GCA_963965965.1. Classification (NCBI taxonomy): domain Eukaryota; kingdom Metazoa; phylum Chordata; class Ascidiacea; order Aplousobranchia; family Didemnidae; genus Trididemnum; species Trididemnum nubilum. The sequence goes on along the minus strand of OZ014482.1, from coordinate 9,850,191 downwards.
AATTATGAGAACAATCAAAAATCAAAAACTTTGTTCCTGTGAAAAATATTTTAATCGCTTAGGCAGTGTTTGAACGTTCGATCACTTATCATTTTTTGTCTTCACAGTAATTTGGAAATCATCCATAACTTATTCTCTTTAAACTTAGAATATTTATAGTGACAACCAGAGGCGCCAACAGAATTTTTTTCAGAGGGGAGCAAGTGACGTATCCATTATTTACTGGGTCAATTAAATCCTCGCAGCTGCATCCAGGATTTTGCCAAAAGGCTTGAATCAAAAGTCAACATAATTCTGTTCAAAAAATGTTACGATTGGGCGGCATGTTGAACAAATATGCAATTCAAGTGTGTTACGGACGGGGATCTGGGGGCAAAGCCCCCAGCTGCTGAGCAATTTTCGCAATTTTTTTGGAAAAATAATAATCATTTTAACGTCATTAGGATCTCATTTCGAGCGCTTTTACGGCCATTGGAAAGAATAAAGTTGCTGAGATTAAAAATCTACTTGAAAAACTTAAATTACGCAGCCCTGTCAGCTCTGTATATTTGTAGATCAAGTCCAAAACATGCCTAACTCTTGCATATTTGAGTTAAGTTTTTCAAATGAATCGCCTAAGAAGAAAGGGATGTCAAAGCTCCTTAGCCCTTTTTGGTTGTGCCACTGACTGCAACCAGAATTTTGGTTAAGGGAGGGAGGGTGCTTGAATCTAAAAACATTCATGCTTTTTTTTGCTTGAAAAATGCCTCATTTTGGCAGCGTGCCGAACAAATTGCTGCAACTTAAGCATATCAGAGGTTACAGGGCCTGGGGATGAAGCTCTAACTGCAATTTTGCGATATTTCAGAAAAAAATAGCCATTTTAACGCGATCGGAATCAAACTTCGCATCTTTCAGAGCCATTTAGAAAATACACTAGTACGATTTGAAAGAATTAAATAGCTCAGCCCCTTCAAGACCCATATTACTCACATCTTAAGTCCAAAACTCGTTTAAACGCCTGCATTGTTGGGTTAAATTTTCTAAGTGACTAGGCTATGGAAGGGGGATGAAGCCCATTTGCTTCACCCTTGGTTGCACCACTGACTGCAACTTGTTTTTATGCTTTAATTTCTTTTATTACAAGCCTAAATCATGAAATTCTCTAATTCGAAAACGGTCACATTAACCTAATTCGTTTTGTATTTTAACCTAAAGTTAAAGAAAGATTATTTCGGGGAAGTGGTTAATGTAACAAGATCTGAGAGAACTGACTGGTAATTAAACAAATTAAATGCTGAATAGCACCCTCCTTACACTCAGTTTTTATGAAGCTTACGTTAAGCAGTTTTCTTTTATGAATCAATTTTGACAGCTAATTTTTTAGTCATGTTTTGAAGCTTTTATCGATTTATTTGTAAGCTGTATTTTTGACTACTAAATTAACAGTTTCCCCTCCAAAAAAAAAAAAATTAATGATAATAATAATAATAATGATCAAAAATATTTCAAAAGTGGCTTTGAACCACTGTATAGGCCACATCACTGAAAAAGACTGCCTTAGAATGGCAAAAATTGTGCAATTATTGTTATCGTACATTTTGGTCGATAGGCCAATGCAGGGGGCACAGCCTCCCCCCTGGCTCAGCTACTGATTACAAGTTTGGTGTTGATTTCGGTTGTTGAGAAAAATTAATTCAATGGCTGAGTAATTATTATTTTAGTGTTTAACTGTTTACAACCACAGCGAGAATTTGAAATATCAAATGCTGCATTGTGTTTAGATCTTGATTATAGGCGTAGCCAGGATTTTTGAAAACGGGGGGAGGAGGGGGCCAAATCATAAATCACATGCAATAACGTCATCAGAAATTTTTGAAAGAAGAACTTTTTGAGGGACAAAGATATTGTAGAATGGAAGATCAGAAGCCGTGGCCTGGTTTGACACTTACGCATGATTTTGGTAAAGGGAGAGGGTTTAAACCAAAAGTTAAAAAGAGAAAAAGTCCAAATTGGGAAACGTGTTGAGTGAAGTAATACGTTACTCAAACAACCACAAATAGGGGTCTGGGAGCGGAACCCCCAGCCGCTGCACAATTTTTAGTAATTTTTGGAAAAATAAGCTACTTTATTGCCATTGGCTCACATTTCGCACGTTTTTAGAGCCATTTGAAAAAACTAGATTTTTAACATTTGAAAGCTAATTGAAAAAATTAGCTTGTTCAATTCTCCTTTTATTTTCAATTTAAATCCAAAACATGTTTAAAATCTTGTATTTTGGGGTTAAATTTTGTGTGATTTGGCCCAGGCAAGGGTAAGTAACGTACATCGCCTCCTACAATATTTTAGCAGTAAATAAGCATCCACACGAAGATTGTGGACGTGAATTGTTCCTATTGAAAAGGGGTACAATAGATGGTTACGCCTATAACTAATCATGTTATTGCCCGGGGCTCCTGGCACTTTGGGGACTTTCGCAACATATTCCTGCCAACTATAGTTGAAAACCAAAAAAGTCTTACCATCTGAGCGCGGGGCCCCTGGCATTGTGCCATGCATGGTAAACCCAGGCCTTGTTATTGCATTACGTTCATAAAAAAAGGTTAGATGAGGGCCTGAGGTAGCAGATTTTAGGACAAAAACCCTTAATTTCACCCGGGTTATACATTGAAATTGGTTGGCAAAAACTGAATTGAGGGGGCCCGGGACCCCTAGTTCTCAACATTATTTCATGTACGAAAATAAACATCAAAATATATGCGCAATTATTTCATGTACGAAAATAAACGACGCAATAATAAAATGAATACCCAAAACTTTTTGCCACCGATCATCATTGCATATAAGTAGCGTTGTAATTTATATTTTGCTGTGTGCTTTTATTTTTTAAATGGTGACGTCTTTCTAAACAAAAATAAACGTAGGCCTACTATACTACTACTGCAACTGCTATATAACATGGCTACTGGCAATGCTAAAACTGAGCTTAGAATAGTCTTTATTAATGTGCAAATGCAAATGTGTTAATAGGACGGAATACGAAATAGAGAAAAACGAATCCTTTCCGTTACTCAATCAAGATGACCAAGTTGCGGCTCTCAATTATCTCGCTACTGTTAATACAGGGATTATTTCATTTTATAAGTTTGCGAAGTGAGCCTTATTACAATTTTTAAAAGCATAATAGATAATTTAAAAAAATTGCCAAAATCAAGTTGCTAATATAAATAAAAAAAAAAGTAACACAACTTCATGCGGTTTTAACATACAAAAGTAATGAAATACGTCACTTTTACCTAAAAGAAATACAGCATTTTGCTAAATTCAACGTTAAAAAAACTAAAGTTATCACAGTTGTTTATTTCAGGTATGTTGCCGAAGTGCCAAGAAGATTACGATTATGACGTGCACTGGCGCTCTCAAGTGACATTACGTAATCCTTGCGTGATGCAATTAGGATTTTATAATAACATTTGAAAACCTCGTCGAAGACTCGAATTTACTTTTGGAATATTTGCAAAGAGACGACTCTGAGAAAGACAAACTGTTTTTTAAAAACAAAAACTCTGCTCTAATTGACAGTAGTAAAACTTCAAAAGCATTTTTAAAGATTAATTCCGAAATACTTAATGGATTGAGAAGTGTTTATAAAGACGATTTTGCTATAATGGGATATATGAATAATATGCCATAATTTATTTCATCTTGTCTGACTGAGAACTGATATTGTTTACTTCCACTTATACATAAACAAATGGGGACTGGCCGCTAGAGCGAAATGCCGAATTCGGAACAAACGAGCAAATTGCGGACCACATCATGCTATCCTTTCCTAGCACAGTATAAAAATATACTGTGCAATATGCTAACTTTCAACTGGTGGACTTTAAAAAATCTTGGTCAAAACATCATCCATTGTGGTTCATACTCATTTGATGATAAAAGAACTACAGTATACTCAAACGACGAATAAGTCGGACGAGTTTGAAGTGCTTAGCAAAGCGTAGTAGCCTACACTTGAGCTGAAAGTTACAAAGCAATACTTTCAAGCCAGTTATTCCACTGCTGGAAACAAACGTGTGTTCTGTATAGATTTACTTTGTTACGAAAAAATGATTACAGAATGAGTTTAGAGCGTAATCAAAACTAATCGAAGGCTCTGCCAACCTTTTGAAAATAGGAGACGTCACTAAAAATATGAGTAGCAGAATAAAACGAAAATTTCGGCTATTTTCTTGAAAATCTTCGTTATTTCTTGAAAACTAATACTACCAGTAATCAACTTAAGGTCAATTTGGTTCATATTGTCGATGAGCTGACGTTGCCTTGACAACTGGCAGCTCAGAATAAGACTTGAGGGCATAACAATATATTAGATTGGCAGTAATTAGCTAATTATAATTACAGCAAATAGTAACAGCTAATGGGCAAAAGCCTTCAGAGAACAAAAGAAACGGTCGTTGAGATGACATCTGTGTAATAAGATATGAGCGAAACTGACCCTTTAATGAAGAATGTATAGCCGGCGCGTAGCCAAAAACCTGCATGGGGGCTATTACGGGGGTCTGGGGGCGGTGCCCCAGTGCTCGAAAATTTTGTAATTTTTGGCAAAAATAGCCTAATTTTAGGCCTATTTTGATGAAAATTAACGCCATTTAAACGTGGCATAGAAATTAGCAGTGCAAAAACATGATCATTTTAGTTGCATAAATGGGCTATGGGAGGCAGCTATTGCTAGAATTTCAGTTATCTTATTTAGACGCTGATAAATCATAAAATCCTATACCGGTAGTTCAATAAAACTCCCAAGGCATAATCTATTTCGTCTATATTTTTTAGAGAAAGATAAAATTAGGGAGGCTAATGGAAGGAAGTTTGAGAGAAGTGGTAGGTAATCAGAGCTGGGCACCCGCTACTTCAAAAGAACTTCAAAAGTAGCGGCGCTGCCGCTTATCGCTACTCAAATAAAAAAGTAGCGCCGCTGCCGCTACTTTAAAAAAATGAATAGTAAAAAGAACGATGGCATTCAAATGCGGTATCTAATGAAGATATTTCAACTTTAAGTTAAGGTTTTGCCATTAAAGCACGATGACATATAGTATTCATCTTCTGTACACTTCTGTCTTGGCTCTTATAGCTCTGAAGTAATCGATCTGTTTATCACACGCTCGGCCCTCAACCACTAAAATAATTCCTCGTCTAGAGATCCGACAGGATAATTTATCAATCGACCGAGTTACAAAACATTTTTTGGAGTTTCGTAGAAATGGTTGGTGATTTACGCCCCTGCGATCAGAGGCGTTACTAAGGATGGTGACACCCGGGGCGGAAGTGCGTGGTGTCACTCTGTGTGTGTGACGCACCCTTCATGATGTCACCCTTCTGTTAGTGAAGTTAGTGGAGACCAAAACAAAAACAAGGATCTTTGCCAAAAATCAGTGGGTTTTTGGTCCAAAAGCACGTGAAGACCAAAAAAAAAAAGGTCTTCGCCGAAAACTTAATAGGTTTTCGCTGCGTATGTGGATGGAGACCCAATAAATTGAAATAAAAAGTCTTCATCACTAACACAACATAAAATAGCGTCACCCCAAAATAAAGACACCCTGGGCGGGCCGTCCCCCGCCCCCCTTAGCGACGCCACTGCCTGCGATGATTTGGTCTAACGTTGACACAAAATTAAATCGAGCGTGTAAGAACTGGTGTTTACGAAGTCGAAGGAGGTACGTAATAATGACATATTCTATAGCGCTGGCAACATGCTACACGCGTTGCCGCTATATAGAGTAGACACATGTTGAGCAAATGATGCGCAATGCGCTTCATGTTACACTCAGAGGTGGGCAGCGCAAGTCACAACAGTTGCGCCGCAAGCGCTAGCGTTTCCGCAATCCCCCAAAATAATTACACCGCAAGCGAACGTACAAGTGTGACGTTTTAAGAAGTGTAATTCTGATTGACTCGCTGCTCAAACTGCACTATAGGTTACCATACGAAACAAATATTCAAAACATATACTACCAAATAATCAGCAAAAAAAAAAGATTTTCTTTCAAAAATACAAGCATTTGAAAATGCGCATTGCTTAACTCCGCTCACTTTGGGCGAAGAACAATGAAAAATGACGCTCAACACCCCCACTTAAAGGAATCGGGGGTGTTAATTTCCACCAATAAAGTCTTCGTGCGGTGGCAAGCGAACCACTTCGGAGTCACTGTTTTTTCTAATGGCTCGTCAAGGAAATCGATTACTAGCTTCGATGCATTTGTGCTTCTGGAGTAATTAGCATCACTCTGCACTGACAATTGGAGCATGCTAAAAAAATCATCATGTATTTTGTATAAAAAATTGAATAAACTAAGAGCTGTACCGACGAGTAGAATGTGGATCAACAATCTTACGAACTCGTCACCCGCACAGCGCGACCATCGGAATCCGAGTTTGACCGTTCAAATTTCGGTGCACCCAGTCAATATTAGCATGTTCATTTTAACACTTAGCTACAGTGGCAGATTGGTCTATGGCCTGTCGTGCGTTGAAGGACTGCCGCGACTTCAAAACCGTGTATGCCTCTAGTTGTTGCGGGCATGGATTCCAATCCCATCCGAAGTCATTTTTTCTGACAGCCAGAGGCTGATCCAGATTGTGACTTTATGTCTTCTATTTTCTTGAGAGCTACCGATGCGTTTGTGCATTTGTGTTTCAGGAGCAATTATCATCACTGTCTGACAACTGGAGTATGCTACAAAAATCATCATGTTGTTGTTTAAAGAAACTGAACCATCTAAGCATTTAAGAGCTATACCGATGCTGTCACTTCCGTTATTGCAATTAATAGCGTTTAGTGTTTCTTGTTTTGGAATCACGGTGAGACATAAGACAGTTTGCTAGTAACGCCTTAAATTTTTTCCCGGAGCAATATCTTACGATTTTTGGGAACGAGTAGCGAATTTCTTAAAAGTCAGTTATAAAAATAGTTTTTCTCTTTAAAATTGATTTTGCAACCACTTTTTGAAAAACGCAATTGTAAAATTTTTAATTTTGAAAAATCGGCAAAATATTACAGAGAAAAGTTTCAGCGAAAGAAAACTCCTGCTGTGAATCCTACAACGAAATTTTGCAAGCTGTAGACGAATGCAATTTCCCATGACGAGGCTTTTATGAATCTTCCTCGCCAATGTTTTTTCTAAACTTTAATCACAGTTGTTGGAAAACAATTATTCTTAATGTTTGAATTGCGATTACGCTCAAAATTGCTAAAATACTCGCGGTGCAAGCGTCAGCGCAAGCGTTTAAAAATAGTTGCGGTACAAGCGCTATCGCTAGTGAAATAGTTTTGGCGCAGCTGCCCACCTCTGGTTACATTAAGTATTTTTTTCTACGAGTATAACTTTATAACTAAATTGTCTTTGAAGCTTATTTATTATCTGGTTCGATTTGTTCGTTCAATTCTCAGCGCACTATAAATTCAATGCTCAATTTTACTGTTGCCTGTTGTAGTAAAATTTATTTTACAATGGATTGATGTAACTACACAGGCCCAGTGCCACGAGGGGGGCGGTGGGGGAACAGTTCGGGCCGTGCCCCCCCAAATCACCGCTTGTGCCCCCCAAACGAGAGTAAACTTTTATACTAGCACAAAAGGACCAGCAAACTTTTGCCCAAAAACAGGTCACCACAAACCTTTTACATGAAACAGCAAGACAGATTGAGTAAACGTGATCAAGTAGCCTAAGATTTTGCGGTGAAGTCCTGTTTTTTTTGAAGAAAAATTAACTTTTAACATTGAAGAAATGAAACAGAGAATTACAGCTGCACTGGAAACTGTTACCAAAGACATGCTACAGTGAGTTTGGCACAAGCTCAAATACCGACTCGACGTGTGCAGAGGCACAGGCGGCGCTCATCTTGAACATTTATGAAAATCTGTCATAGAGCCAACAAATATTTGTACTTTTCTTTGTAAATTTAACCAATAAAACTTATGACCTTCAACATAAAATTTATTTAGTTTCATTATGATCCATCAAGTAGTTTCCGAGATAAGGGTATTTAGAATGGGGTCAACCATTTTGGAACACACTGTATATACAAGCAATGACAAAACGTCACAAAGGTACAGTGGCGTCGCTAGGGGGGGGGGGGCGGCCCGCCCTGGGTGTCACCATTTTGGGATGACTCCATTTTGTATAATACCAGTCAAACAGAAAAGAAAACAACAATATGTTTAATATCATTGGAAATGCTTATCACTCTAAAATTAACTAAAAAATGATTTAAAGCCCCTTTTGAAAAAATTATTTAGAGGGGCGAGCGCTAATTTGTAGAAATATAACTCACAAATTAGTAAAAACATTTAAAAATTGCCAAATAAGCAATTACATTTGATCGCTTGTTGAAACATGCTGAATGTAGGTTTCATGAAAAAATATAGTATATAAGCTCAGGAATATGGGAGGGGGTGGCTTTTCAGTATTAGTTAATTACCAAGTACTTCAACTCAAATATCGTTCCTTTAGCTCCCCTCCCCAATCATTTTTCTATATTAAATATAGGCAATATGGATTACTCCTTGTGAGTTTTATTGAACCTGTAGCGTTGCTAGGCGGGAATACAGCCTTTCTCTCGCCCCCATTGGTCAGCCGGCCAAAATGCAGAATAAAAAAAATACGAGGTACCACGTTTTTAGCACTTCTGAGACCATCTTTTGCATTGGAATAGACTCAAAAAATGATTTAAAGCTTGCTTTGAAACATTTACTTACGAGGAAGAGCTAGTTTATCAAAAACAAAACTCATAAATCAGAAAAAAAAACTTTGAAAATGGCCAAAAATTGTATTTTGATTTGATCGCTTATCGAAAAATGCTGTTGTTTCTATTTATTCCTGAACATAGGTTTTATCAAAAAATGAAATATAAGATGAGAAATAGGGAAGAGGAGCTATTCAGTATCAGTCAGTTACCAATAACTTCTTTCAAACTTCCTTCCATTAGCCCCCTAATTATATCTTTTTCTTTAAAATATAAACGAAAAAAAGTACTCCTTTAGAGTTTTATTGAACTGTAGTATAGGATTTCATAATTTATCAGCTTGTAAATAAGGGAACTGAAATCCTGGCAATAGCGACCACCCACATAGCTCATTTTCGCAACTAGTATTATTATGTTTTTACTCTGCTAATTTGTATGCCACGTTTCAACAGCATTAAGTTTTATCAAAATAGGCCTAAAATTAAGTTAGTTTTTGTCATAAATAGGCAAAATTTTCGAGCGCTGGGGGCTCCGCCTCCAGACCCCCGAAAAAGCCCCTCCATTGCAGATTTCTGGCTACGCACCTGAGTTTAATCATGTTTTTGCACTGCTAATTTTTATGCCTCCAGAGTTTTCCCTGAAACCAGATTTTTTAGCATTAACTGTTATCAAAATAAGGCTAAAATTAAGTTATTTTTGCAAAAAAAATAAATTTTTGCTCCGCACCCAGACCCCCAATGGTATCCGGCGGATAGGGCGGAGCTTTCAGACCCCCGAAAGAGCCCCTCCCAACTGCAGATTTCTGGTTACTCGCCAGATATTAAACGTGTGATGTGATATTAAACGCGCATACTTCCAAGTTGTCTAGTCTTACAATGAGAAGTTATAGAGCTAGCCAAATAACAACCCCCTCTCGCAGGCTTACAGTAATGAAGTAGCACCGCCACCCCCCCATTAGCATGTCCACCAAAATGCAGAATAAGAAAAAAAACACGTTTTTAGCACTTTTGAGACTGTTGTATGCACTGGAATGGACTAAATAGTGATATAAAACATCTATTTAAACATACATTCAGGGGGGGGGGCTAATTTGTCAAAAATACAACTCACAATAAATAAAAACCTTGAAAAATGGCAAAAAATACGCAATCAAAATTTGATCGCTGGAGTGAAAATGCTACACATACGTGTCATCAACAAATATATCATAAACTTAGAAATACAGGGGGGGCTATCCAGTATTAGTTAATTACCAAACATTCCTCTCAAGTCTCTTTTCAATAGCCCCCCCAATTATTTTTCTGTATAAACTGTAGACGAAATACTGTAGATTACTCCATGTAAGTTTTCTTGAACTATACGAGTTTATAATTTACCAGCATCTGAATAAGAGAACTAAAATTTTGCCATTAGCTACCTCCCAAATAGCCCGTTTGTGCAACCAGTTTAATTATGTTTGCACTGCCAATTTTTATGATACGTTTTAAAAGCATTATTTTTTTTATCAAAACAACCCTAAAATTAAGTTATTTTTTCAAAAAAATGCAAAATTTTCGAGCGCTGGGGGCTCTGCCCCCAAACCCCCGTGCCTCCGGCGGCTGGGGGCTTTGCCCCCAGACCTCCACCTTTCAGCGACTGCGGGCTTCGCCCCCAGACCCCCAAAACAGCCCCCCCATTGCGAATTCCTGGCTACGCGCCTGCTTTTGCGGCCTACTATCAGGGATGTGGAAGCGGAAGCTGGAAGCGGAAGCGGTGGAAGCGGTAAATTTTTGTGGAAGCGGAAGCGGAAGCTGGAAGCGGTAAATGGGTACCGCTTCCGCTTCCACTTACGTTGTTCGACAATACTCGCACTAAATGTTTTTTTAACACAAAACAAACAATTGAAACATACCATTACAAGAGTTTGTGAAGCCAGCTGTTGCAGAAAGTATCCACTCTTAAACTCGCAAAAATTTGAATCCACCGCTGTTTGCTAAACTCATTGCCCTCAAATGCGAATCGGGGCAATAACTTTTTAAATCTTTGGTTTAAAACTTTATAAATACTGGCAAAGCCATATTTTGCCGAAATTTCAGCAACAATCCCAGTTCACACTTGGAAAACAAAGCTTCGTGGTTTCTCATTTACAAATTATAAAAGGCAGTTAGCGAATACCAAGTTACCAACGCACTATTTTGCAATCTTTCGACTGTTGGCAAATCTCGCACGTTACTATCGATTCACAACGGGAAGTTTTATTACTCAAATAAAATCAAGCTTTTTGAAGTAATGTTAGTTAATATACTGTAGTTTTTAAAATAATTTAATTTCATTGTCATTAAAGTATTATGAAAGAAAACTGAGTATTTTGATGTTGCTTTCGCGTATTCCATTTGACGATTCTTTGCGGTAAGTAATTTAATTGTGAGTGTGTAGCGTTAAATTTGGTGATAGGAAAATTCTCTGGGGACAATAGCGTACGTTTGTAATGTTTAGGTTCGTGAATCACGAAAAAAATACAAAAACAATAGTCGCAGTGCGCTCACTTTCTCAAAACCGCTGTTTTCATTATTGAATTTAATTTTATTGTAAAATACTAACCTACCAAGCTGACAGTACTTCGGTCGATTTAATAAAGTGCCTTTCTTGCAACCACCTATGGAGTTCGGTGACGTCTCAAAGTATTTTCCTACGTCCTTAACTTATTTTACACTCACCATTTTCGTTGGATTTTTCTTTTATTATAGCCGCTGTTTTCTTGTGCTTTTTTATTGCACTCACTGTTTTAAATTACTTGTTTAAATATTACTTTTTTTTTATTGCACGGAGTATTGTTTTTCTTCATGTTTACTTTTTCTGTGTGTTAGTAATGAAATAAATCGTTTTCACTTTTCATTTACATACCAGTAACACGTTAATGCATTTTATTCATATTATTAGCTAAAAATATTATGATAAATTTTGGTAAAAGTGGTGAAAGCGGAAGCGGTGGAAGCGGAAGCGATGGAGGTGGAAGCGGAAGCGGTTGGAAAATAGGCGCTTCCACATCCTGCCTACTATACATTAATATACATTACCCACTATACATTCTTTAAAATATAACCTATGAAGGGTGACACCACGAAACTCCGCCCTGGGTGTCACCATCCTTAGCGACGCCACTGCAAAGGTAACCTTGTATGTTCCACTCAGGGCCTGCGAGAGGGGGGTTCAGGGGGTACATCGTACCTGGGCCCGGGCTCAAGGGGTCTGGAAGACTTCAGGTTACCGGTATAACAATGTATAACAATGGTATAACAATATAACGGTATAATAACGGTATAACAGTATAACAATGGTAACGGTATAACAATGTACGAGGGCCCACATGATTAGAGATCCAAAAGCATTTCAACCTCAGAGAGCGGAGTCAAAGTTGACATACTATACTACTATCATTAAGTAACTCACTCTGTCAGTATGAATTTAATAGGTATTTGGGTTTGTGAAGTCTATGATTGCAGATGACTTCTTAAAATTTTTATCAGTAAAATATTTGGATTTGCAGTATTAAAGTAATTATATTGTATAATATTGTGCCAATGTCATCATCCCCCATTTCACATACTTTTTTTCATGTATATCACGTTTTCTGCTTGTCAATTTAAGCAAGTTTGGTGCTGGGATGTTGGTCAAATGCTTTATTTTACCCTCGAGAAACATAAAAAGTGTTGAAGCTTCCGGGGCTCTGCCCCGGACCCCTCTGGGGGAGCTCACAGCGCTCCCCCACACCCCCTAGCTAGATTTAAACCAATTTTTGTCTAGTTGTGTTTTTCATAGGTCCTAACTGTATGCGATATATCGTTATTCTCTCACTTTTAAATGAAGATCTACACCCATCCGACAAAAAATGATTTAACGGCATGGGCCCCGATAAGGCTTGGGGGGCCCAATAAGATTTGGGGGCCCGGTATCGACCTTCGTACCCCCTGGAAAATTTTCTCTCTGAGGCCCTGGTTCTACTAAACTAAAATAACGTTGTAACAAGAGCGGAGTGAAAACAAGCGGAGAGTAAAGACTCCAAACGATAACGCGTGAAAATGTGAATCGAAAAAGTCTTGGAAGGATTTTATAAGCAGTAGCGGCAGAATATTTGCTTAAAATAGGGCGCTGAAGCGCTGCCGCTTTTTCGGCTAAAAAAAAACAGTGGCGCTGCCGCTTGTCGGAAAGAGACTAGAACACCAAAAGAATCACAGTCAGAATCGACACGCTTGAGTGATTTCTTGATAATCGTTTGACTTAAATTCACAAAACTCGTTCATTGTTGCATATTGTTTATCAAAAAATGCCTTTGTTACGTATTCCTAAAACTTTCGAGCAAACACACAAAATTAAAATTGGAAAATCACTTAAGCGTGTCGATTTTGAGTGCATTCTCTTCGGTGTTTTAGACTTTACCCGCTTGTCGATGGTGACAAAAAAAGCAGCGGCGCTACCGCTATCGCTACCGAAAAAGTAGCGGCGCTATGCCCATCACAGTAGGTAATTACAGTGGCGTCGCTAGGGTAATGAAGGCGGCCCGCCTCGGGTGACACCATATTATGATGTGAATCCACAACTCCTCTGATTTGTGGTGAAGACCTTAATTGTTTTATCATTTTGTTTGGTCTCCAACCTTATTTTGACCAGAAACCCAGTAATTTTACGGCGAAGACCTTTTTTTTGGTTTTCACTCGTTGTTGAACCGAAAAAGGGTGACACCACGTGATCCCGCCCCGGGTGCCAGCATCCTTAGCAACGACTCTGGGTAATCAACTGAATATTGAATAGACCCCCCCTACCGTATTCCTGAGCGTATATATTTTTTGATGAAACCTATGTTATGCATTTTTCAAAAAATGCTCAAATTTGAACATCAATTGTAGGCGATTTTTTAAAGTTTTTCTCTTAATTGTGAGTTGTATTTTTGACAAATTAGCCCCCCTACCCCCAAATAAACGTTTCAAAACACACTTGAAATCATTTTTGAGTCTAGTCCAGAGCAAAAGACAGTCTACGAAGTGATCAAAACGTGGTAATTTCCATTTTCTGCATTTTGGTCAGCAGGTCTATTGCCCCCCTCGCTACGCAACTGTTTATAGAGAAGTTATGAATGCAAATATCAATGATCGCTTAACAAAGATATCATCCACCACTTGATCAAAACTAGCTGGCCGAAAGTTGAGTCGACTTTTCGCTAGACAATTTCAAAAAGCAACATATCAAAAGCTATATTTTGGGCCAACACCTTCGATAAGCTCTTGCTGTTGCCCGAGATTTTAAACAATTTGTGCTTGTGTGCTTGTTTGACAATTTTAAAGAATGTGTGCTTGTTTCAAATAACTAAACGCTGTGATGGATGACTTGCAAATGTATTTGTGACTTCGCTTGTCTGAACCTTTGAGCCTCAGCTAAAGTTACTGAAAGTTCAGTTTTATCGATTTAGCGTCTGGTTTGTTGCGTAGAAGCAGGAAGCTGTCTCTTACGCAACCAGTTGTACGTAGCGTTCGATAGCCCAAAACGTGAAAAAGTAGAAAAGCAAGTAGAATACGTTTATGCAGCATGGTATTATAACTGATTGTATCAAGCTACCAGTAAGTTTCGTAGTTAAGCAGCTTACCATTTTGTCCGACCAATCAAAGCTAAACAAAGCCTCAATTAAGAATTGAAAAAACCGCAGTTACGACAGCTGCTAGAAAGAAAACTGCAAAGTGAAAGTAACGATTTACGGCCTTCTGGAACCCAAGCAGCTGTAAGAACATTATAAAGCATTTGCGATAAGATTAAAAACAGAAATCCACTCGTTAAGAAAAATCAGCCAAAGATTCCATCTCAAGTTAGAAAAAATAATTGAAACGCCTGTCTAGGTTGGCCAAAGCGTTGAGAAGAGAAATTAAAAACAGTATAATAAATTTATAGGTTTTTAATTTATGGTGCAGTAATTCACTTCTTCAGCCTTTTATGCTATTTGATTTCAAAGAATGACGATGCGTTTTTAAACTCAAAATTAATTTCTACCTTTAAGGTCTTATACACCAACGTGGATTAACTTTGATTCGCAGATTATCACTTTTCTATCTTCTACACCGATCAACTTATTCAGTATTAGATTGAAATAACCTGACCTTGGAAGTTCAACGACGCTATTCTTGAAGCATGGGCGTTGGCAAGGGGGGGCCATGGCCCCCCCTGGATTTTTGCACAATTTGTCTTAAACCTCTCAAATTACAAAAATTCTTCCATTTTTAGTAGTTAGTACTAGCTCTATTCTTATCGGCCTCCCCTGAAATTTTTTCTGCCGATGCCCTTGTCTTGAAGTACTTTAGAATTACAATAATTAGCCTGGCCACTTGCTTAAACTTTTTCGTAAAATTTTGTTAACCCTTGGATCAAAGGCAATCCACGTTGGTGCATACGGCCCTTAGAATGTTTTAGCCTTTGATCAAGCTCACCCTAAACCAGTGTTTTATTCAAAGTAACTCTAAATTTAACTCCCAATTGCAAACATAGGAAATAGTTTGCTAGGATGTAACACATTTTCAAGTACACCAGCTGTTTCAGAGTTGTTAGTCGGGCCGAGCTTTTCTGGTCGGGTTCGGCCTAGAGTTGACAAAATTCCGGGCCTAATTCGGGCCTGAGATGTGCTTTTTGTCTTAGGTGCTCAAAAATATAATCAAAATAAATTGCCAACATCGCTGAATGAAGACTTCATTTAAATTTTTTCGGGCATGATTTGGGCTTCAAATTAGTTTTCGGGTTCGGGCTTATATTTTCAGGTTCTTGCCGGGTTCGGGCCTGAACGAGTTGGCCCGTTTACAACTCTGAACTGTTTATCCCATCAATACTGAAACCACAAATTCTTAGAACACTTAAATAGAAGGCAATGCCATCAAAGAGCGGAGTGTATGACTGTGCTGTGTACTCAAACATGTCTCTGTCGAACAAACTTTGATTGTCGTCAAAATGAAAACAAACAGAATAAGAAACTAAGAACGTTGAAGCACAAAGTAAGCCACCACATACAGTACTTGATACTCGTTATACCGGTCTAGATACATCGGCAGGCAAAACGAAAAATCCTTAACAGCCGGTTACAAACATTACAACCTGACTATAGTAGTTAAAGGGGGTGAAGCATCCCGTCAATTCCGGTAGTTTGCAATAGTTAAAATTAGAATTTTTTGTTCCCATTTTGAGGCTGCGGTTACGAAGATATTCAGTAAACACAAAAAAATATTCCTGTAAAAAGTTTTTGGAACCTCTTGAGTTTGTGCTCTCAGTGGCCTTTCTCCCCTCGCGGCTACGCAACTGATCGGCAGGATGTTCCACCCTCTTCAAATGCTAACCGGTATGCAATCCTTAACGGAAACTTATTAGTTGTTACATTGGTTGAGTACAAAAGATGTATGCTTATGCTGAATAGCTGCTAGTCGTCAAGTCAGTCTCAGCCCCTCAGTTACTATAACAACTACAAGTCGCATGTCGCAAAATGCGATTAGCGATGGTATCAGAAGCTTTTTGCGTGATTTTTTCTTCTGAAACTTTTGACAAATCTTAAAAATAACTTCACCACAATTGAGCATTCGACGACCTTCGGTTCCCTAGATATAAGAGTTTATAGATTTTTCCTTGAAAATTTTACAAGAGTTGCCTATTAAGCACAAAATTTGCAAAAGTTTCTGCATGTTCCTAACTACAAAACAAAGTAAAGGATCGGAATTGTAAACTAGCTGCTTATCAAATAAATCAAAGCCAACTTTCCGAAGTTGATCTTCTGCCACAATGCTGATAAAACTGCAACGCTTAAGGAAAGGGAAAATTGTCAACTTCGAACTGCAATATCGTGAAAACGGCAAGACATAGAAAGTTTAAAGTAGGTGAGAATGCATTATAGGCTTTTTCTTAACATCTTAGTCGAAAGTACAAAACTTGACTTAATGCCTTTTGGTTTTATTTTAGGGTGATGACCTCGAAAAGAAGTAATTTGATGTGCGTCAAAAAACATTGCAATGAATGACCTCAGAAAGAAGTAGTTTGATGTGGGTCAAAAAACATTTTAATGAAGTTTGACACACATCAAATTTCTGAATCTTTCACAGAAAAATAAATTAGAGCGATGACATAGCAATAAACAAATCGTTTTGTTTTGGGTTGTTATTAGTCAACCTACGCAACGCACATTTTTTGAAGAAGATTGCAAAATGGAAAATAGAAAAAGAGAGATTTAAAGCTTTTTTTTTTCATTTCGCGGTTTTTTGTCACACATCAAACTTTTGTAATTGTAATGTTTTTTGACACATATCAAACTTCTGAATTTTTGAATTTTTTGACTCACATCAAATTTTTGAATCTTTTACAGAAAAGTAAATTAGAGCAATGACATAGCAATTAACAAATCTTTTTGTTTTTGGCTGTTATCAGTCGACCTACGCAACGTACATTTTCTCTAGGAAGATTGCAAAATGGAAAATAGAAAAAGAGAGATTTAAAGCCTTTTTTTTCATTCCGCGGTTGACAATGTACTAGGGCAAAAGTATACCACACACTATTGGGTCATCGGATCGAATGAGGTTGGCTGGAAGCTTTGACGCAAAATGAAGTCAAAACTGAATGTCAGAAGATACTTACTGGTACTGGTAGTTTTTGTTTTGGCAACTTTGCTTTATTTGAAAATGAATAGTGCTGTGGAATTGATCGAAAACGAGATGAAGCTGAAAGTGACCACGCTAAAAGATTTACCCGAGTAAGCAAAAATTACTTGAATTTTTTTCTGGGCTTTATCTTCCTCATGTTGAAGAAGCTCCTAATTACCGTATGTAACGTTTTCACTTTAATTGGCACATTTTTGTGTGTTTTTTCATTTTTTCTGTTTCGAAAAAGTGGAAATGTAACGGAAAAAGCCGAATGTACACGTACCATGGACATGCATTTTTTTGAACAATTTGCCAAGAAAACCCCGCGAGTATTTAGCCGCATGGATTAATTGCTTAAACGCTGTCATCTTATTCAAGGAAAAAACTTGGCCTGAACAAAAAGAATTTTCACTGTTTAATATAGTATGATGATCTTGTTTCAAGATCAAAAATACCTTGGGTTTGAGCGCCGAGCATTCAAAAAATCTCTTGGAACAACATAAGCAACAACCGATGAAGCTGAAAGTGATAGAGCAACTCGTTGAAGATAGATTTTTTATCTATACTTTTATTTTTTTATTGTTTCTCATCTCACAAACTTACTTTTACCTTTTTTAATAACTCGGCGTTATCAGGAAGCACCTTGACTAGGTAACATGAAGGTTTTTCGGTGTTTCCTGGCTTAGTGCTAATATTGTTTTGTTTGCATCTGTCTTGGTCTACGTGAGCTATTTTTTTGCCATTGAGCAAATAAATTCCTGTACAAAAGAACGTAAAAACGCTCGTGTGAAAACGCATGTTACATATCTACCATTTAAATTAACTAATAACCTTGTGATTCATTTCTACACGTTCATAAATCTTCTTGAAATCTATTTGATTAAACTTGACAATGATAAAAACAATTCAGCAAACTATTTTTTAAGATATTTGCTACCGATACTTTTAAAGCCTTTTAGTCAATAACTTTAATCATTTTCTGTTGTATTCATGGAAAAAAATTGATAACGGCTCAAGTTATTAACTTTCTAATAAACGTGATATGTGGTAGCGCTAATATGTTAATCGCTTCCGCTTCCACGCTGAGTTTATCCTTAGTGCTACCATTCCCATCACTTGATGACATAGCTTTTGCTCGAAATTTTTCACCAAAAACTCTTTAAGCAGAAAAAAATTTTTAATGTGTCAAAAACGACTTAAGTCATCATCATCTTTAAACAAATCAAATCAAGTTGCATAGTAGTTGGCTTGTCATTGCAGGGATCTAAGCACAAGCGTAGCCAAAAATTCAAATTAGGTTTGAGGGGCTCCAAAATCCAAACGCTTGGTCACAAGCAAAGAAGGTTCAATCTTGTTTATGCGAGTATTAATTTTCCTAGCCGTTGAGTAAGAAAATTGCTGCCAAGCAATTACTACGCGGGGTATGAGGCCAGATGCCCAAATGTTTGGCATAATAACTAACCTATAGTTTATATCGTTTCTGCTTATGTAAATCTTTACTTGGTTATACTTAAATGGTCCAGGAGCAAAGCCCCAAGCAATCACAAAACTTTTCGTAAAACTAAATTGTTTGTGTTAATGGTTTTACGCCAAATTTCTGCTTGGGAACGTCAATTACTTTCAGCACAGCAACATAACAAACAATACAAACATTTTCTGGTTACATACCATATATCGTACCTGAATAATCCTAGCAACGGTAGAATACAGTAATTAGAAGTACATCAATAAATTATGGTATTATGTAAAGTGATGCAATCTTTGTTTGTGTGAAAGACGTTATGATGCTCTTTACTGTTTACTTTTCAAGCGTATTAGAATTGAATTACCACAGCGAGAAAAATCAAAATGCTTGAAACTTTGTTAATGCTACGGAATGCCTTGATGGACGCACCCAGATTTAGGAAAAAATCTGAAAATTTTACCAAAATAGCGAATTTTTACGGAGTAGTTTTAAATTTAAAGCCAAGTTTCACAGCGTACATCTTTGAATTGATGGGGGGCTGCATTCTCGTGTTTCCAAACTTTAAAAAGTTGCTTTTGCAAATGCTGATCTATCGAACAATAAGTTTTCGTAGTATATTTCACCAATAACTGCAACATATTCCAATTTTTGATGCTTATCGCGTTAGTTGGAAGCGGTAACTTTTACCGCAAACAGGTTCCACTAAACTTAACGCTTCCGCATTCCTGGTTTTAAACTAAGTCCTGACAATTACTTTTTATAGTTTAAACATGTATAACATGCGAATTTTGATTCAAGCCTTTATGATCAATCTGCAATATTTTCTCAGGAAAAATGGTACCTGCGGTGCAGAGAAGTTCAAATCAAAACGACGTCTCAATATTACCGAAGCATTCCTTCGCGGCCTCTACTCTTCAAAATTATCAAACGGTTTATCCCAACGATCATCAAAGATCGAACTGACTGCTAGAGGCCTCAACGTATTGAGTAAGTAACTAAGAGCAAGTGATTTTCACAGCACCTACAAATGGTTTTCGATGCCAAAGCAGAGCTATCATTTAGGTGAAACTATTCACCATGAGTTATATAATGTGCGACCATTAGTTTCATTACAGTCATCAGGCACATTCAATCTCTCATTGTAATGCAATTTAAATTATTAATAGAATAGAATTCAAAATTAAAGAGAATTCAAGCAGCCTAGAATTTGAACAAGAGATTTATTTAATGTTCCTGACGATTGTACTAAACATGAAACCTATGGTTGCACATTATAGCTCATGTTATTTAACCAATCAGTGGTAGAGTGGATCGAGCGTCTGTAACTGAAACGTAGACTCGGGTTCGATTCCCACTTGGGTCAAACCAAAGACTATAAAAAGTAGTATTTGCAGCTTCCCTGCTTGACGTTTAACAATCAAAGGCAGTGTGAAGCCTCCAACGTGTGTGGTAGACAGGTCGAAAGTTGACTTGGAGACTAAAATTAAGGCCCCTTCGCTGTCTCCTGTCCAAGAAAACTTGGTGAATAAATATAATTACAATTAAAAATACAGGTTTAACTCAGTGTTCCTAAAGTTTTTAGCTAGCCAGCTGCGGCGGCAATGGCTCAGTTGGTAAAGCGTTGTTGTTGCTACTACCTGGCTCTTTACTATGAATGAGAGGTATGGCGTAGCAGAAATGCAAAACCACAGAACACCAGCAGGACTGGAGAACCTGGAAAAGAACAGTGTACATTTCCACACCACTCAAAAGAAAGCCCATCACCGCACAAAAGGCCACTGGCCACCGCTAATTGGTAGTGGTCGTCTTTTAAGACCCACTTGATGGGCGGCTTCACTATTTTGTTAAGAATGAAGCACTGGTTCTTGGACCTTGGTAGAAAGTCGGGAGAGTAATCGAAAGGTTGCTTGCTTCCGGTTCGATTCTCGAACTGGCAATGTGTCGCGTACTTTTGAAAAAGATACTTTACGCATATTTCCCATTGGGGCCCAAGCACTAAAGCAGTCCACCAGTTGTGGTGGCCCAGCCTGACGAGACTTGCAAACTGTACAAAAAAAAGGCACTAAGTCTTTTAGCGTTGGTGTGGTTATCAGACGCGAAATGCCTGGTTTATTATACGCATGAATAAAAAGCTAGCCTGCTGGTGTACGCATTTTCTCAAAACAAATGTGATCAAAAAGTTGTAAAAAACGTTACTGCGATTTAAATTTCTAGCTGATTTACTACTAAGCTATACTAAACTTAAAATTTCCGCAAACTTATTGACTTTTGCTAAAGCTATCTTTACCGTTTGGCTAAAAGTTATTATCCGTGATCCAAAAAACAAGTGATTATGACAAAAACCAGCTTAGTAATAACTAGGGGAAGTTTTTATTGACATAAAAATTCAAAAAAATTGACTTGGTAGAAAGTTGACTTAACTAACAAAACTTGGACTGAATAAAGGATATTTTTTGAGACTTTTTCAAGATTTTATATTAAAACAAACATTTAATAAACGAAAGAACACAAATTCTCTACAAAATTTACAAAACAAGCCTGTGCTATTGCAAAAAAAGTCTTCAAGCATTGCGAAAAAAAGTAACACCCAGTAACACTGACAGCTAATCACCAGGTGGACGGGGTAAAGTGTAAAATCATGACAGTAATGTTGTACTTTGCTTTTGAGGAGCTGACTAGCTGAACCTGGGGTTTGAACTAACTTTTGCTTACCTTACCAAAACACCACACCCTTCAAAATCAAAACCATCGCTTTCACTTCAGATTAATTCTTTTTGCATATAAAGTAGCATTTAACCAGCTTCCACGATCCTCAACTTGTAAGAAGAAGCTTTGGAGGGTAACTTACAGTAGCGAAATTGGCTTTACTGGTTTGTTTTCAAATTTCACTAATTTGACGTCTGAAAATTAGCTGATTAACAGCTTCGAAATGAGATCTGACTTTCATAGCACAATTGCGCAATATGTGCAACGCAAGTCTCGTGAAACAGCTAGAATACAGAGATTTACACCAGCAGCCACCAAATATTTTACGGCAACAGAGAATAACCGTGAGATAGAGTTTCTGCTGGTTCCAAGAGTTCTGTCAGGCAATAGCCCCCTCCAACGGCATGTCGACCAAAATGCGCAATAAAAAAAATTGCGCCTTTTTCGCATTTCTCAAACAATATTTTAAAGTGATGTGGACTTTAAAGTGGTTTAAAGCCACTTTTAAAACATTTATTTAGCGGGGAGAGCTAATATATGTCAAAAATAAAGCTAAAAATCAGTAAAACTTTGAAAATGGGTAAAAATAAGCAATCAAATTCGATCGCTTGATGCAAAATGCTTAACGTAGGCTTCATCAAACAAATTATGGATAGGGAGGGGGATTCAGTAATCTATTTAATTTAGTTAATTACCAATCACTTCTTTCAAATCTCGTTCCATTAGGCCCTTGCCCCAAATCATCTTTCTTCATAAAATGCACACGAATTAGATTAACACTTGTGAGTTTTTTCGAATTACAGGATTAATGACATCACTGGCTTGTAACAAAAAGACTGAAATTTTACAATGAAGTTAGCCCAGCTCATCTATCAATAGCCTATATTTACGCAACCACTTTAATCATGTTTTTGCCAGAGGTGGAGTCGAGGACACAAGGCTCGAGGCCAAGGACACAAAAAAATCCGAGGCCAAGGCAAGGACACAAGCGCAAGTGCTCTCCCAAAAAAAAGGTCTTAAAAAAAATCTTCAAAGATCGCTTTTTTTTCATAAATTTTTCAGGCAATCTTCAAAAAAAAACGTCCTCCAAATCCTCCAAAAAATTTTTCAGGCGCTCCACAAAGTTTTAACAATTTAAAAAGTAGTGCTCTCCTCGAGCCGAGGAGAGGCCAATTTTCGAGGACTCGAGGCTTCGAGGCCAAGGCCAAGAACTTCAAAATGTGTCCTCGAGGACCCCACCTTTGGTTTTTGCAGTCAATGCTAATTTCTATTAATTTCTACGTTTTAAAAGCATTAATTTTATCAAAATACGCTTAAAATTAAGACATTAAAAAAAAATTGCAAAATCTCCGAACGCTAAGGGCTCCGCCCCAGACACCCCAATTGCAGATTTCTGGCTACGCGCCTGACTGTTGCTATTTATAGATGATAAACTGAAAAATGAGTGATGATCACAAAAAATTGACTTTATTGCTCTATAAAAAGAATATTGACCTAACGGTAAAAAATTGACTTTTTATTGACCAATCAAATTAAGAATACAAAGCTGAGTCTTTCTATCCAGAGTTCTTGCAAAAAATTACATCATTCCTACTTACTACTTAAAAATTGACTTTATTGATAAAATTTGCCATAATTGACATTAATTTAACCTAGGGGTTCTGAGTCTAGACAACAATGACCCCCAGATGGTCATTAAATCATTTTAAAGTGACGGTAGTGCGGGAGCGTCGAAGGCTAGACAAACGTCGAAGGCTAAACTTGCCGGGATGGCCGGAGGTAATGATATGATGATTAATGCTGTGCTTGAAGTTGGTTGTGTGAAAGTGCTTGAGGAAAACCTCAGTATAGTCAGCTGGAAAATGTCCTGTAAAGTCGACGCTTCGTTCTTTTCAGCAGCCATTTTAAAATTATTTGTTTGACTTTGTTTTGGCTCTCCCTCGGTGGCTGATTTGAGTGACGTTTTTGTGTTGCTGGCTGCAGGCTGAAACGCTGTTTGACCCTGTGTTGCAAACGCGACTAAGGCTGTTTCTAGGGGAATCGTATTACTTGTTTGATCAAGATCTTGAAATTTGACTGGCTAATTTTCTGAATCGAAAAGGTCTGATTCTGTTTGTGTTTAACGCGAGGCTTTGTTTGTGTACGCTGAATCACGGGTTACAATTCCAGCTCAAACTTTGTTTTTGCCTTAGTTGTGTTTAATGACACAGGTTCAGAACTGTGTGCGTCGTCGGGTCTGGTCTCATTTTCCAACTTCGTAGAAGTCGTCCGAAAGGGACTTTGAGTCAGTTCGAATTCAACGTTGACCGTTTCTACCGTGCCATTTTTCTCCTGGTATGGCATTTCGAACTTAGATCTTTCAATCTGGAATAGACGCTTATTGCTAACGTCAACCTGAAAATTGTAAAAGGCCAAAAAGTCGCAACCTCTTATTCCAAATGGAACGTCGGCCATTCTAAATCCCCAAGGATAAGGTTACATGTGTACTAAGTCTACATTTAGTTTCTTTAAACCCTTCGCTGTTAACTGAGTGTGGTTAACTGCAAGCAAATCCTGCGGGCCATTGTAATTTTTCAGAATCGAAAGTTTCTGGTAGCAAACTTACTGAGGAACCTGTGTCGACTACAAAAGCAATTTTGTTGATGCTGTCAAAGATTGTGAAAAGTGGGCCGGTGTTTACTTCCGACTCGACGCCGCTGACCCACGAGATCGTGTCTGGAAGTTTTTTGGTAGCTTAAAGTAACTTTGTTGGTTGTAAGTGTTGAATCTTGGCCTGTACGTTTGTCGTGACCCATCATTTAACCTGCAGTAAAACGGTTGTCGGTTGCTGCAGTAATTAGGTCGATAATTTCCTTTTTGCCTCGGTGGTTGCCCTTGCTGAGTGCGAGTATTTGAAGTTTGAAGTGCGTCAATGATTTTGTTCAGCTTTCGATCAAAAATTTCATTGATTAATATTGTTGTTGTAATGGTGCAGTTGACTGACGGGACGTTTGAGAGAGCGCTGTTAAAAGAGGTGGAGTCGAGGACGCAAGGCTCGAGGCCAAAGCCAAGAACACAAAAAAAATCCGAGGCCAAGGCCAAGGACAGCCTTTCCGAGGACAGAACCTCTCGAGGCCAAGGACAGGAATGCTCGAGGCCAAGGCCCAGGACCAAGGACACAGGCGCAAGCGTTCTCCAAAAAAAAAGGTCTTCAAAAATTTTTTTTCAGGCGATCTCCAATTCATTGGCGTACCCAGAATTTTTGATTGTGGGAGGTCTAAACCACAAATCACATGAAATAAAGTCATCAAAATTCTTTCAAATAAGAAGTTTTTGTGGGACAAAGATATCGTAGAGTGGAAGATCTGAAATCGTTGTTGCCTGTTTGCACGTAACCAGGATTTTGCAAAGGAAGAGGGCTTAAACTAATAGTTGAAAAATGCGAATATCTAACTTTGGGAACGTGTTGAGAAAGCTTGTGTAACTCAAATGTATCACAGACGGGGGTTTGGGGGCGGGGGCCCCAGCCGCCGGAGGCTTTGGGGGTCTGGAGGCGAAGCCCCCAGACGTTGGGCGATTTTTTGTAATTTTTTGGAAAAAAAAGCTATTTTAATGCCATTGGATCACATTTCGCAAGTGTTCAGAGCCATTTGAAAGCACTAGATTTTTGACATTTGAAAGCCAATCGAAATAATCAAATTGTTTAATCCTCCTTTTACTTGCAATTTAAGTCCAAAACACGCATAACATCATGCATTTTGGAGTTAAAATATAATTGTAAGTGATTTGGTCCACGTAGGAGGAAGTAAGGTGCATTGTCTCTGGCTACATTTTAGCAGTAAATAATAACCCACTCGAAGATTTTCCTTGGAGATTTTTGTTTTGTCATGAAAATAACCAGTTATAGGAGTACACATTGAAGTTCAATGATTCGTTCAATCAGCATTTTCCATGGTTAATGTTTTTTTTAAAGTTTTTTGTACGTAAAAACCTGCGAGGTTGGAGGTGAAATACTGAATTGTTTTTGAAAATGGTACAATAGATGGTTACGCTTACTAACCATGTTATTGTCCGGCCGGATTTACATCGCGCTAGGCTACTGGCACTTTGGAAATTTTCGCAACATCTTTCTGCCAAATATAGGTGAAGACCAAAAAAAAGTCTTACGATTTCAGCTCGGGGCCCCTAGCTGGTACTGCGTCATGTTATGGTAAATCCGGCCCTGATTAATACATTACTTTCACAAGTCTAGATGTGGGCCAGAAATAGCAACTTTTAGAACAAAAACTCTCCATTTCCTCCGCGTCATACGTTTTAATTGGCTGGCAAAAATTGAATTGAGGGGGACCCGGCGCCCCTGGTCTTCAATATTGTTAATTAGTTATACCGTTGTCAGCGAAAAATGCAAAAAGAAACTGAAACTGAAGAAACAATAGGCTTTTTTGGCACATTTTTGTCATTGGTGAAATTTCAATTGGGGGGGAGGCCCTGCCCTTCTCCCATTGCCTACTCCTATGCTCCAAGTGCGGAAAACAAAAAAGGTGTTCGCAACTTTTCCGCGAGGTTTCTGGCGTTTTCCAACGAAATTTCAACTGTTCAAAAAATAGTGCTGTCCTCGAGCCGAGGACAGGCCAATTTTCGAGGACTTGAGGCTTCGAGGCCAAGGCCAAGGACTTCAAAATGTGTCCTCGAGGACGTCCTCGAGGCCAAGGACGTCTTCGAGGACTCCACCTATGGCTGTTACCACTTCGTCAGCTTGCAAGGCCAGAGAGTCGAGATTTGTTTCCACAGAAGCAGCCAAAATGGTTCTAGCTTGATCTGGAAGTTTGTCGAGAAACAATTTCTCAAAACAGCTGTGGTTAGCGATACTTAAGTCATACGCTTTTAGTAAATGACGCAATTCATTCAACAACTCGCTTAGTCTGCGGTCACCAAGCGACGTGTGATTAAACGAAATATTCTTGCGATCATTTTTATTTAATTGGCATGTTTTCATGAGTGCTTTTTTATGTCCTGATAGGGGTGATTTGTTGATGAGCGCACTACATGTTGAATTTTTTTGAATGAATCCTAGGTCCAGAGACGCTAAAACCATAACGAAACGCTAAGGCTCATTAAAGATGCCATGGGCAAAAAAAATTGATGTTCTTCAGCAGCAAACCATAGTTCTACATTAGAATCCCAAAATGATGGTAAATTGATATTTGGTAAAGGATGGGAATGTGAACTTTGATAATTCAAAGGAAAGAGTGGTTGAGGGTCGAGTAGCCGAAAATTTTGTTCAAATGAGTTTATGTTGGTTTGGTTTAATCGGGAATCAAAAAGAGATGCCAAATTATGCGCCCATGTTTTAATTCCTGGGCTGTCTTGAACAGGGTTGCTCGTTTGTGGGAATCCAGAATGCTGCGTTGTGGGGGCAGTTGTAGAACATATGGTTGTGGTGGGAAGAGAGTTGATGTAAAGGTCTGAAGCTTCGGATGGTGGGTCAGTCAGACTACGCGAAAATGTAACAAACGCTAGTGGAGGGGTTTGAGAGAGGGACGAAAGGGAAAGTGGATGTGAGAACAAGACAATATCATTAGTACGTTCAACACGAGAAACATCAGAAAACGTTATGCGAAGTGATGAGCTCTTCGGTTTCTCGCGATGATGAGACTGTCTTCTCGCACAAACTGTGTTGTTGCAAGCTGTGTTGTCTTCCTGCACGAATTGTGTTGTAGCACACTGTGTTGTTTTCTCGCACGAAATGTGTTGCCGTGCGAACTTTTACGGCGAATTGATTCTCCTTACTTTTTGTTCTAGCAAGTTGTCACTTTTTGTTGCAATAACTTTTTTTTCTATCTTCTGCTTGACTATTCTTTTGTACTTTACACGGGGCACCAAATGTGGGAGCGCGCGTTAGTCCTCTATACTCAGTCTCTTAGACTCGCACGTTAAGCAGAGATTTTCCCCTTCATGAGTTAATGAGTTGTTTATTACGCGAAAGCAGCGTTTATATTGAAGCACAAACAAAAATGGCACGTAGGTCGTGTGAAATATCTGACAAAGTGATACCAGCTCGATGTTTTCCGTGTGAGCCAAGGAAGTACATGATTCACTGGATAGCAACGGCTGAGGTTCCCATAACCAAACACTTCACACGATAATTGGGACTTCACGTGAGCGCGTAGTACTTTTGTGTTTGTTCGCGAATTTTGGCACATGAGGATTGATTTGCTTATAACTAACAAACAGTGAAACGTAGGAAGTTGAAATTTGGACTGAACATAGGAATTAATGAATGCGTCATGTGCGCTAATTTTGGGGATCCTAGGTCACGTGATCGTAAATTGAGACAAAAAAAACATAAAAAATGCGATTTTTCGCTTGAAAATTTATTAATTCGCATATAACTCAAAAACCACTAGGCGCGGACAGCTGAAATTTGTACACAATGTGGGTAATTCTAAGTGGTTTAACCAAACCGAGTTTGGGGGCACCCGGTCACGTGACCAAAATGTTACAGGCAGAAAATTGGCGGAAAGTGGACGATCTGGAACCGATATATCTCGGTAAATACCGATTTTGATGGAAAATGATTTGTGACTTTTGAGCACACTATTAACGGTCTTTCTTGTGGTTAAGTTTGTTTATCCCAACTTGAATACTATTTTTCTTTTTTGTCTTTTTTCGTACTTTTTTTTTCTTTTTCTTCTCCGGCTATTTACTTTAAACCGCTTAACGCACTGCATTCAAAGTTTGAGCGATTGAAGATATCAGAGAAGACCAGGGCGGGAATGAAATTGGGGGTGCCAGGTAGGGGGGATTCCCCTTAATTGGGCCCTCCAAAATTTTAAACTTTTAAACCGTTAGATTTCGACAGATCAAAATTTCGAAATAGGTAGATATTAAAAATAAACTAAACCTAACGAAAATTGGGGGTTGCAAAATGGGGGTTTCTCCCAAACAGGGACCTCCAAAATTCAAACTTTCCAACTTTTAAAGCTGGAGACATGAAATTTTTAAGGTAACTAAATATAAAAAAAAGATAAAATTTGACCAAAGTTGGGCGTTCCAAAATCGGAGGTACCCCCCAAACGAGGCCGCCAAAATTCAAAACTTTTTAACCATACAAGTTAGGCAAATAATATTTTTAGGGTTGATGATTATAAAGATAAGATAATGTTTGATAAAATTTGGGGATACCAAAATAAGGGGATCTCCCTAAAACAGGGCTGCCAAAATTCAAACTTTCTAACCACTCACGTTAGACAGATGAAATTTTGAAAATAGATAAACATAAGTTAAAGATAAAATGTGACAAAATTTGGAAATACCACAATGAGGGCGTCCCTCTCAAAAGGGGCCATAAAAATTCAACTTTTTAACCACTCATGCTAGACGCATGAAATTTTCAGGATAGGCAAGTACGAAGAAAAGATAAAATTTGACAAAATCTGGGGGTACCAAAATGAAGAAATCCTTCTCAAACAAGAACGCTAAACTTCAACTTTAACCATTCACACAAGACTGATGAAATTTTTGGAACAGATAAATATGAAAAAATGGTGAAATTTGGGAGTACCCCTCAAACCAGAATGCCAAAATTCAAACTTTTTAATTGTTTAACCTAGACACATCAAATTTTCAGGATAGGTTACCATCAAGGAATAACAAAATTAATTTGAGGCACCAAAATCGGGGGTCCCTTAATTGAATCCTTTAAAATTCAAACTTTTCAACCATTTAAGCTAAACACATGAAACTTTCAGAATCGATAACTATAAAAGAAAAAGAAAATCAGAATAGGTAATTAAAATATGACTAGGTGCCACAAGTGGAGACTTGGAGAGTCCTTCTCCAACGGGTGCTTCAAAATTTTAACCACTCATGCTAGATAAATAAAATTTTCAAGAAAGGTGAAAATACATATGAAAAAATATTGAGGATCTCCTACTATAGGGGTCCTCCAAAATCTAAACGAATTAAATCAATTGGATAGGTCAATATAACTCAAAGACATATAACAAAATTTTGTGGGCCGCATCGAGGAGACCATGCCAAATGGGCCAATTATAATTTTAAAATCTTAAATACGAAGCACTCCAGCAAGACATATCAAATTTTAAAAGTACCGGTAGGCTAATATTAGAAAAAGATAAAGCATGCCAAACTTGGTAATGCCATGTTAGACAATTATTTGCCCGAAACATTGTGTAAATTAAAGGGCGTGTGGAAAACTGCGATGGTTTACAAAGTTATTCTTATCGACCTGTGACAACTTGTGAGTGAAGCATTAACTAGGGAAAATAAATTTTAATTCTCCTTTTGCAATTTGTCAAATTATATCATTCGAGAATGAAGTCTATGTGGCAAAAACATAAACGATTTAGTAAAAAACTTAAATAAATGCCTGTTTAAATTTGCATAATTTTAGCATTTTTTTATTTTAGTTTATGCTGCTGAGTGGCTTAAATTTTCAAACAACCGGTATACCAACCAATACTATATGTTGAATTGCGATGCGAAAGAGCGTTTTCAGAATCATAGATGGCTGTAAGTTTCGTTGATTTAACGAAATTTGCTTGTGAGTCGTTGGAATTTTGAAGACCGCTTTATGTTATTTCAAATGGAGTGAAAAACTGTAAAGAACTCGTTAAAAGTGCTGAGATTTGACGTTGTATTGTGAACTGTTATGCGAGCTTTTTGAATGACGTTACTCGATTATTTGTCATAACTTTGAGAGATTTAAATTTGAATTCGAATAACCACAGAGCGATTTAAATTAGCGAAACAAAATTTGAAAGAGGCGCATTTAAATTATTATTGATCGGCTGTCAACGACTACATTTTTTACAAATTTATTTGAAGCAATCGGATCACTATTTTAAAGCTTAATAAAGTTCAGTAAAAGTTGGACAATGTCGGGAAGCCCCCAGATATCGCTTGCGATGTCACGTTCTAGTTACGGTATATAGTCGCCCGGTCGCTGCAGTAGTTACTCGAGGGTTGAATAGCGGTCATTAACAAAATTTGACGTAAACGAAAATAATAATTTCGTTAATTTATATCAGTGTAAGCGGTTTTCACAGCAACTACAAATAACGCTCGATTCCAAAGCAACGAAGCTATTATCTTGTTAAAACAATCAACTGGACATTAATTTTCCGTACAAAACAAGCAAATCAGTAACTGAATAAGTGTCCAAATTTCTTATCTAATACAAATAACCACTTACCGTCAAAAAGTTAAACCTTAAACCCTTACAGTCAACCAAGTACAAGAATACAAGCTCAGCGGAACAACAGTTACACACAACGTAGGAGACAATTATTTAAGTCGGTTTTAATTTCAAAGACAAAAAGAAGTTCATCCTACAGTGGCGGATTTGAGCTAGTTGCCAACTTTAAAAAGCTGTTTTGGTTCGAGTATACGTACAGGGTGTTCATAAAGTCCTGATACAATTTCAAAAAGTTTTTATGAAGTCAATTCTCAACATATCTTAACCAGGTTGGTTTTATTTAAATCAGTGCTGCTTAAAGTTTTTATTCATAACAAAATTTTGTGTTTCAGATACGATTTTTATGT
Source organism: Trididemnum nubilum (assembly GCA_963965965.1). Taxonomy (NCBI): domain Eukaryota; kingdom Metazoa; phylum Chordata; class Ascidiacea; order Aplousobranchia; family Didemnidae; genus Trididemnum; species Trididemnum nubilum. The sequence continues at coordinate 9,819,117 of OZ014482.1, read as the reverse complement.
GTTTTATGAATGTGTTAAGCAAACCCTTATTATATGGTTACTCCTCAAGAGAAGGCACAGTGTGTATCCTGGTTCATTGAAGCAAAATCGGACGTTCAGACTCAGCGAAGGTACAGGCTAAGTATGGAAACTATCCACAATCAATCACTTCAATTCGTCGATAGCAAAGGAAATTTATGGACGCGGGTCAATGTTGAATGCAGTGAGAAGTGGGCGACTAAGAACATTTGCGGAAAACATCGCGAGTGTAAGACAATCGTTCAGTCGTTTTCCTCTGAAGCCTATCCGTACTGCTGCCATAGAATTGGAACTACCACCTACAACAGTGCACAAGGTTCTGCAAAAAAGGTTACGATTGCATGCTTACGAAATGAAAATGTTACAGAGACTTCAGCCAAATGACAAGCCAAAACGAAAAGAGTTTGCAGATAACATGCTGCAAAAAAATTCTGAGGATGAAGAATCTTCTGATGATACTCTTGGTCGCCCACTTCTCGCTGCATTCAACATTGACCCTGTCTCCATAAATTCCTTGTGCCAACGAGGAATTGAAGAACCTCGAGGGTGGATAGTTTCCATACTTAGTCCTGTATGTTTGCTGATTCTGAACGTCCGATTTTGTTTCAATGAACCAGGATACACATTGTGTCTTCTCTTGAGGAGTAACCATATAATAAGGGTTTGCTTAACACATTCATAAAACACATAAAAATCATATCTGAAACACAAAATTTGATTTTAAATAAAAACTTTAAGCAGCACTGATTTGAATAAAACCAACCTGGTTAAGATATGTTGAGAATTGACTTCATAAAAACTTTTTGAAATTGTATCAGGACTTTATGAACACCCTGTATTTTAAGGCAGATTTTGATAAAGGATGGACTTCAACTTTTCGACGGTATGGTGAAACGAGGAATGCAGTTGAAATCAATGGGGTTATCTAAAGTTAGGATAATCCAAGCGAAACAGCTCAATGCAGAAGCCTAATTGCGGCGTTGACTTAGGATAAAGAACTAGGGATGGCGTCGACAATGTTATTAACAGCAGGGTTGCCAATGCCGATAAAAATTTAAATCTGGAAGGCCCCTACGTCATGTTTGAAGTAGAATATTTCTGAAACAGCTGGGTCACTAAGAATAGAGTCAACGCCAATCTAATGCATATGATTGCTCTAACTTCAAATACCCTCATTGATTTTGCCTGCTGTCCTCGTTTAAGTTATTTGCATTCCATAGAAAATTTGAACACTTATTCAGTTAATGGTTGTTGTTTTTGTTGCGGAGAATTAATGCACATGATTGTTTTAACATGAAACTAAAGGTCAAAACATTAGCTCATGTAAAGAAAATGTAAATTTACATGCATATCAGGAAAAATGGTAGCAACGTTGACTAAAAGTAGCGCTGCAGCTAGTAGATCCTGTTAGAATGGTTCTGACAATTCAGGCCCGGCGCCACGGGGGGGCATTCCGGGGCCGTGCCCCCCCAAATGACTGCTTGTGCTCCCCCAAACAAAAATTGTGCCCCCCAACCGAGGACTGTGACCCGAAGAATATAACAGGCTCGGGGCTACTGGAGTGCAAATTTGGTATTTACCGCCCGTATTTTCGTAATTTTTGTGGACTCACACCGGATTTCATAAAAATTTTGAGCGAAGACCCTTTTTTTTTTGGTCTTCATTTAAGAATACGGAAAAAATCGCAAGAATTTTAAGACGATAACCAGAATTTGTGCAAATTTTTGCACTGAAGACCTTTTTTTCTGGTCTTCATTTTTTTCGTTTGATCCACACTTGAATAAATTTCTCGTGCCCCTCTCGAATTCACATGAATAGATTTCTCGTGCCCCCCCCCAAATTTTATTTCTGCCCCCCCCCCCCCCCAGTCACGCTATCCTGGCGCCGGGTCTGTGAGAATTCCGATATGTGCTAGATTTACCTACAGAACCACGCTACTGTATAGTATAAATTTACTGTACTTGTACATCTTAGAGTCGATTCACGATACGGAGTTTGATGGTTACACAAACAGCGAAGTTTCCAGAAGATTGATGGAGATCCAAGAGCGTTGTAAAAATTATCCAATTAACAGTAAAATCGATCTTTCTCGGATGGTTTATGACGACATACATAAGGTGGTAATGTGCGTGGTTCCGAAGGTAAGCTTAGGTTCTGAAATGACCAACGGCAATGACTCACTTATCCAACTGGATTTTTTTCGATCGTTTGTCAGTTGTTGACTTAAATTTTCGTAAATAAACAAATAATTTGTTCACGATTTAACGCCTAAAAAGACAAAGCAGGTCAATAAAACAGTATAATTTTTTCAAAAACTTTGATTTTTTAGTTTTTTCAACATTTTTGGGAGAAAGGGGTACACTGCAGTCAATACTAGGGTTGTAAATTTGGGACCAGTTTATACAATCCCGGGATCGGGATTTCCCGGTATTTTAGACTTATAATCCCGGGATTATTCGGGATTGAGCAAATAATTAAAAAAAGTAGTATGGAAAGAACAAAAACCTGTACAGACTGTACAGAAAGAACACAGTACAGACTTCTTTACACTGTGTGCGCTCGTGTCTTGCACTCATTCTCTGGGCAGAAGCTGAGCTATCAGTTAGCTGCTATAAGTATTAGAGCACATCATACTGTTTCCATCAGCAACTTTATCGAGTGTAGAAAATAGTAACTTCATTTAGTCTCTGAGACTCTGACTCCACTCATGTAGAGCAGCATGCCAGGAAAAGGGTTTTGCGCCAAGAATATGACTGTAATAATTGCAATGTCGGATATCTTACAACTTCAAGATGGTCATCGTATCCAATTTTATAAATTCCGAAAATAAAGAATAGTGCAAATAACAGGTCGTAAATTTACGAAATACAAGTTTGGCGCATCTAGCTAACCCTTGCGGTGCACCATTTGAGAAACGCTGAGCTAGGGTACGCAAAACTTAATTCTGTACTTTAGAATTGTAACATTACATGATGCTCACTTCCGTAGGCTGACATTAAACGGTCAATCAGGGGTATACTAAATTTAATAAGTCCCGGGATTTCTAGACATATAATCCCGGGATTGGGATTGGAAAAAATACCCCAAATCCCGGGAATTCGGGATCGGGATTTCCCGGGATTACAACCCTAGTCAATACTTTACTTACTGAGTAATGTTTTAACTCGGCCACCATTTCCATGTCCTACATGTACCGTTCCAGATTTACTTTCCAGCTCCCTCGTCTGGTTGATAACAGGGACTAAGTTTCACGTTTGTATTAATGATTAAGTTACATGTAGCTATTTGAATGACCTGTGTATGTTTTTAGATTAATAATGGTTTAAGAATAAACCGAAACGTTTTTTATTCAAAGATGTTTCATATAGTTTTGGTTCTAATTTTTCTGATCAAACTTAGAGCTAAACCATATTTTCTGCTCCGAAATTTCAAATATATATTGTTAAATAAAATTTAAATCACATAAATTTTGTTATATCAGTTCATACAAATTACGTCACTACAACAGCAGCATTTTTTTTGCTAAAATAGTTTTGGCGCTTTTAAATCTGTCCAAAGACTATCAACCTTATTTTGGAAAAATATGAAATGTTACGGAACGAACAATTTGTTTTACAACCAAAACCTATTTATCAATTTTAGCTATCTTTATAAGTTGAAACAACCCTGGTATAGAGCGGGTCATAGAGTTGAAGTCAGTGGTGAAAGTGATCCGGAACATCGTTCCAGTAAAAAATTTTGTGCGGGATTGACGTAGTGGTAAGAGTTCTAAAACGCAATATTTCAGTTACTCATAAGTAACTGAAAAACGAAATTTGGATTTTGACCAGACTCAAGACGGTTACATGAAACTGAATCCTTATACCAAGCATCTTTTTTGTTCATCACCTTTAACTTGGCGAAGATTGGTGATAATTTCCTCCCAGCAAACTTTTTTTGATCTATATCTTTTACACTGAGCAATTACTGGTGATTATTTAGTCCCGGCAACCAAATTCTACACCTTTGGAAAATCGCCTTTTGGAGCACAGCGTTCCAGTAAGAAACTTTTGAATACACCGTTTCGGCAAAAAATTATTGTTGAAGTCTAACAAAAACAATTTGTCGGATGACTGCTACGCTGTATTTTTCAAATTTTTGATTACTACAGAATGCTTGCACAACCTGGAAAAGATACATGTCGTATTTAATGGGAAAAGTTAAGAATGAAAAAGAAATGAACCAGATTCCGAAGAGTAAGCTCGTTTTAAGTGGACGGCACCGACTCACGCCAACGTTGAAACAGTAAGATTCAATAGCTTTGTGTAAGAGGTTGGTAAACACCGTACGTCATGCATGATCACAATTGCACCTAGGACAAGTCGGTACTGTACTTTTATCGGTAAACTCGATCACATGACTGCTTCAGTCAAGTATGAGCACTATGAAACAGATGAAATAATAATTAAGAAACAAAAAAGGAGTTTACCATCCCCAGTTAAAACTGATTCGACTGTCGTTGATGCAGGGCCTTTTTTAAAGCATTTTAACAAGATTTTAAAGTAGTTATGTATATGGCGTGTTCGGTGCACAAAGGTCACGTGACTGCACCGTAACCGTCCTTGTGTCTCAAATTAAGATAGAGGTCACGTGACTGCACCGTAACCGTCCTTGTGTCTCAAATTAAGATAGAGGTCACGTGACTGCACTGTAACCGGCCCTGTCTCAAATTAAGATACCTTTGGTTGAAAACTGTTTAGGTCACATTACTCTCAAAAATGCACTGGAAACAAAGTGAACTCACATGACTAAAAATGCACTAAAACCGTCCTTGTGTTTCAAATTTTTTTAAAAATCGTGGTTCTCGGTCCCCCCTTCCACTAATATTGTGGAAAGTATTAACCTCATAAATGAGGGGGTATCACATGCAACCAGCATGTTCATTGTCGCCGAGTTTCGATTCTCTTCCATTTTCATTTTGTAAAAATTTAATAACTGAAAATGGTAATAAAATTTTTTTTATGGTAATAAAATAAAATTAAATTAAATAAAAATGGTAATAAAATAAATACAAATAGTTTTGTTTGATTTCATTCATCATCTGAGCCGGCATTTATCTCTAGTTGAAGTACTTCAATAGTTTCGTCAACCACAAGCAATTCTGCTTCAGTTGTCTTCAATTTTTTTACCATTTCTCTCATTCTTTCTTTCTGCTTTCTTTTCTTCTTGAGAATTCTAGACCTTTCCATCATTTTCCTAGCAAGTTTCAACCTGGCTGCATTTTTTGAAACTTTTGTTGTTACTAGGGACGACAAAAATTGAGTTGTTGGATCAATTTTTATGGCTGCACTTTGGTTTTGGTTGTTATTCTTCATTGTTTGATTTGATCTTTCACCAGCATTCATTTTGTAGATTAACAGCTTTGTATTCGTTTATATATAAGCGCGACAGGTGACGTAGTGGAAAATTTCTTTTTATAAATTTCTCTTTATTAATCTGTTGTCATAACGTTTATATATAAGCGCGACAGGTGACGTAGTGGAAAATTTCTCTAAATCACCTGACTCAGACATAACGCATCGACTGAAAAAAAAAATTGTCACGCTAAAATGAAAAACTTTTTTCAAAAACGATCGTGACAGTTTTTTCCGATCGTGACAGTTTTCGTAAGCTTGAATGATTTCGTGACGTAGTGCAAGCTGTCTGGCCGATACCAACAAACGCTGTGTTTCAATCGCGTTTAATTCTTTTCAATAATTAGTTTGATTTTGTCATTTTCTATAGGTTTCACTTTAATTGTAAAGCCATTGCTATCAAATCTTTTCACTTTGGGTTTACCGTACGCCTTTTGTATTCTTTCAATGTCTTCTTTTGATAGAACATCACTTGATACTTTTGACCACTCGTGTTTATAAGTAGGATACATGATAGAATCTGTACTTTGTGAATGGGTTAAAAACCTGATGTAAACAAAGGCTGTGCTCATGCTGGACTTCTAATGGCTCATTTTACCCTTTAGTATAGCGTTAAAGAATGTTGTTATGTAAACTAACTAAACGTAGCTTATCTTTTTGTTTGTCGAAATTTTTACAACAATTTCATTTGAACTTCGAAGCTTTAAATTTATTAATCTGTTGTCATAACGTATTTTGTTAATGTGTTTTAATTTTTCATCATTTTTTAATAGCCCATGATGACATTCCCATATAAAATTATGAACCAAGATTCTATCCCAGTAATCTTCAACAGTCATTTCATAATAACCTTTTTCATTTATGCTTCCAAATGTTGGTTCTCTAGTAACAACATGAACAACGCATCCATCAATGCTCCCAGCGTATGCTTTGTGTGTTGGATGAAAATAAAACTCACGATTTTCAATGACTAATTTGTCATTCATTTTTATTTAACTACAGACAAAATTTTCTTAAGCATAAAAATTACTTAAAGATTATATTTCTCTTATAATAAAAATGAATCAATCAAATATTTTAGATCAGGCGGTTCCAGATATTGGAGTTTCTACTTTAAGACCATCACCCTTTAGAAATTTTCCCCCAACCTTAAAGAAAATAGCTCTTAATGCAGCTGGTAAAGTTCAAAAGCGTATAAATGATTTTGCCGATTGGCTGATGGCTTACGTACCACCAACTATTAAAGCAAGTGCTTCAGCAGCATTTCAAAAAATTTTAAATCTTTTTCCTAAAAAGACAATTAAGGTGAAATTACTCAAAACTGCTCTGAAAAACTATGCTAAATCTTATGATGTTGATATTGTTGATCACAGCCCACTGAAACAATTGAATGAAACAGAGAAAGTAGTGCAAGATAAATTACGGTTAGACCTGGTTAAAATGAAAGGATTGAAAGCAACAGTCACTCTTAAAATAACCTTTGAAAAACAAAAAGAAGGTGAAGTGATAACCAAGACAGCATTTTTTAACAGCAAAACAAATGTCATCTTAAATAAAGATGATGTGAGTGAAATGCAACAAAATGCATCTAATCAAATAATAAATAAAATTGGAAATTGGCTTAGTGAAGGTTCTGGATGGTCTATATTTTCCGTTGATGGGCACTTCGTTAACTTAGTTCAATATACCCCTCTTCAAGGATCAAGTCATATTGCATTACCGGAAGAACTTAGAAATGCTAAGAAAGGACTAATTAACATCAAAAACAAAGACAACGAATGCTTTAGGTGGTGTCATTTAGCTAAAGTATACAGTGAGAAAGTAAAAAGCAATCGTGAAAGAATAAGTCATTACAAAAAATATGTAGACACACTAAATTATGACGGTATAAAGTTTCCAGTGTCTATCAAGCAAATACCAAAAATTGAAGAACAAAATAACATCAGCATTAATGTTATTGGTTATGAAAACAAGCAACGCTTTCCTTTATTTGTGTCTAAAAAGGTGTGTGAAACAACTCTCGATTTGTTATTGATAATGGAAGACGAAAAGCAACATTATGTTTGGATAAAAGACTTTAATAGATTTATGTATAATCAAAGCAAGCACCAACACAGAAAACATTTCTGCAGATATTGTCTTCAATGTTTTAGCAGCGAGGAAATTCTACACAAACACACACCAAACTGCGTAATTATAAATGGAAAGCAAGCAATACAAATGCCCAAAAAAGGTAGCTCGGTGAAGTTTAATAACTTTCATAAACAACTACCAGTTCCCTTTGTTATATATGCTGATTTTGAAGCAATAACTCAAAAGATTGACAGCTGTCAGCCAAATGATGAAAAGTCCTACATAGAAAGATACCAAAAACACATCGATTGCGGCTATTCCTACAAGATAGTTTGTTGCTATGACGATAAATTCAGTAGACCAATTCAACTGTATAGAGGTAAAAACGCTGTTTATAAATTTTTGGAAGCTATGTTGGAAGAAGTTGACTATTGTGAAAAAACGAAAAATGAACATTTCAATCAACCTATGGATTTAACGAACAAAGATGAAGAAAACTTTCAAGCAGCTACAAAATGTCACATTTGTAAAAAAGGCTTTTCTGAGGAAGACAAAAGGGTTAGAGATCATTGTCACGTTACAGGAAAATACAGAGGGGCGGCACATAATGAATGTAATAGAAATTTCAGACTTACTCATAAGATACCTGTAATCTTTCATAATTTAAGGGGTTATGATTCACATTTTATTATGCAAGAAATAGGAAAGTTTGAAAAGGATATCAAAGTAATTCCAAACAATCTAGAAAAATACATGGCTTTTTTCTTAGGCAGATATTTAAAATTTATTGATAGCTTCCAATTCATGAGTAGCTCATTAGAAACTCTGGTTAAGAACGTTCCACTTTCTGACTTAAAATACACATCACAAGAATTTCAGGATGAAAAACTAGAACTAATGAAAAGAAAAGGAGTTTATCCCTATGATTATATGAACAGCTTTGATAAGTTTGACGACAGAAACCTCCCATCAAAAAAGGAATTCTATAGTCTTTTAACCGATGAAGATATAAGCGATGAGGATTACAAGCATGCGCAGAATGTGTGGACTACTTTCAAGTTGGAATCCATGGGACAATACCACGACTTGTACCTTAAGTCAGATGTTTTGCTGTTAGCAGATGTATTTGAGAAATTTCGAAAGACTTGTCTTCAATATTACGAATTAGACCCTTGCCATTATTTTACTTCTCCCGGTTTATCATGGGATGCAATGCTTAAAATGACTGAAATAAAACTGGAATTAATGACAGATATTGACAAATTTCTTTTCATTGAAAAAGGTGTGAGAGGGGGAGTTTCATACATTTCTAAAAGATATGCTAAAGCTAACAACAAATACATGAATAATTACGATTCAAAGCAGCCATCAAATTATATTACATATCTTGATGCAAACAATTTATACGGATGGGCAATGAGCCAAAATTTACCAACGGGTGGTTTTAAATGGCTATCAGAAAAAGAAATTGATTTAGCAAATTTACCTAAAGGAAAAGGACTAATACTAGAAGTTGACCTGGACTATCCTGAACACCTTCATGATAGTCATAATGACTATCCATTAGCTCCAGAAAAAATGGAAATTAAACATCACCTCCTTTCAGACTTCTGTAAACAATTACAAACTCAGTTTAATATAAAAGTTGAAGGAGTTAAAAAATTAATACCTAATTTAAAACCAAAAAAGAGTTATGTTCTTTATTACAAAAACTTAAAGCAGTATATTGAATTAGGCTTAAAAGTTACAAAAGTACATCGGGTATTAGAATTTAACGAATCACCTTGGTTAAAAAAGTATATTGATTTCAATACAGAAAAGCGAAAAACCGCCAAGTCTGACTTTGAGAAAGATTTTTTTAAACTTATGAACAACTCAGTGTTTGGAAAAACAATTGAAAATCTTCGTAAACGTGTCAATGTTACTCTAATCAACGAACCAGAAAAACTTTTAAAGCATTGTGCAAAACCAACCTACGTTAGCAGCAAAATATTTAATAAAAATCTTGTTGCAGTTCATAAAATTAAAGAATCTTTAACCCTAAACCGACCTGCTTATGTAGGAATGTGTATTCTCGATATTTCAAAAACGTTGATGTATGATTTTCATTACAACTACATTAAAAAGAAATATGGTAAGAATGTAAAACTATTATTTACTGATACAGATTCAGTAACATATAATATAAAAACAGAAGACGTATATAAAGATTTTTGGGCTGACAAAGACAAATTCGACTTCAGTGGTTACAAAGAAACCTCAGAATTTTATGACCTAAAAAACAAGAAAGTAATTGGAAAGATGAAAGATGAAACCGCAGGTGTGCCAATAGTAGAATTTGTTGGACTTAGATCTAAAATGTACAGCTACGTCACAAACGATGAAAAAGGAAGCAAAACAGCAAAAGGAATTAAGAAAAATGTAGTGAGGAATCTGTTAAAGCACGAAGATTACAAAAACACGCTCTTCAATAATCGTCAAATGTTTCATAAAATGAAATCAATTAGAAGTGAAAACCACAAAATTTATTCCGTTGAAATCAACAAGAAGTCTCTTTCGTGTTTTGATGATAAACGATATATTCTTTCTAATGGAATTGATAGTTTTGCTTATGGTCATTATTAATTAAAAAAAATATATACTATTATAAAAAAAAGATGGATGAAAATTGTTGTGAAAATCCTGACATAAAAATTATAAATCGAAATAGAACTTGTATTAACTGTGGTGTAGTTCATCACCCATATTTTGTAAACGACTGGATTGATTATAACCCACGTAATGTTGTCTTACGTAAATCATTTTACAGTAGAGCTGCTTATGTTAAAAATAAATTACAACGCCTTGAATTGTCTGCTGATGAAATACAAGCATTTATGAACATTTGGACAACCATGGAAAACCAACTACAAAGCTTCACTGGTAAAAGGTTTCCCAAGATAGATTTTTTTATAAATAAAATCTTAGAATATTTAGACATTCCCAAACAACCTTTATACAAAATTAGTGATGCATTACGGAAGAAATATGAGATTATGTGGAAACAAATCGTTTAGCATGTAATTTTTCATAGCTTTCAGAAATTGGTGGACATATATCAGCAACTTGGTCATCAACCATAGCAAGTTCTCTTTCGAAAAACTCGTCAATATCACCAGATCTTAAAAACAATTTTAACTTGTTGAGTAATTTCTGATACGATTGATAAGCATATCTACAAGACTCAGTTTTTTTGGAAAAATTTTTCTGCGTCGTTATTGTCTGTAAAAGAACGCCTGTACCACTAACAGACGCCAAGAAAATCGGATTTAATGTAACAGAACCAACCACGGCCCCAGTTGTAGTAAAAATAACAGATGACAGCTTTAGAGCTAAGTCCATTCTTTTAAATTTTTTAAACATTTTCTTATAACACCAATACTGTTTGTGATAAGTGTGATACAGTTTTGTCAATTCATTCACTTGTTCTTGAGTCAATTTTCTACTAATGTGGTTAAAGTCCATTGTTTATTTTACGATATACAATTACGCTTCTGGTTGATCACCCACTTCAAGCTGTTTAACTTTAATTACAACGCTGCTCATATTCATTGATACCGAAGAATTTGAAGAAACATAGTTGTATTGTATGCGAAACACATCTCGAGAAGGATTAGGAAAAACAATGCAGTTTAAATTAAAGCAATCGAATGGGGGTGTTACTGTTGTTTTACATATTTTATCTGTTTCTCCTTGACTAACACGAATTATATCAATATGTAATTTGTCTTCATCGTCATAACTGGTAACTTTCACAAGTCCGCTTACGCTTATTTCGATGTAACTGCTGGTTACCTCATCTCTCAAATGAATACTATCGGATTGCAAAGACAGAAAATCGTTCCCAGCGACAAGAGGTGCACTCACGAAATGCAAATTGTGATCTGTATTAGTACGAACTGAATGAATAGCACTTGATGGAATTGACCTCGAAGAAGCACCCAAAAATATTTGAAATTTTGGGCGATATATATTTCGTTTAAAATAACGTTTATTTATTGCACTGGTAGGTTCGGAAGGTCTACCTACGTTGAAAATGGTATGATTTTTCATATCTAAGTTTCGTGAAATGGTTACATTATCGTCTTCGGTTTGAATGTGTTGCGTTATTTGGTCAACATAATTTTTGTTTGCTGCTTCACCTGGTGCTGTGGGATCTCGTAAATTTATGATAGTGTGTAATCCTTGTAAGTTAATATTATCTCTCACATTTGTAACTAAATTTTCAACAAATTGTTTAGTTGCCGCATCAGAAGGTAGAGTGGGATCAACAAGTCCTTTTAGAATCAATGATTCACCTAATTCAATTGATGCGTTGTTAGGTGGAATATTTTCTATACGAAAGACCCTGTTTGGTAAACGACCAAGTACTTCCACACCATATATTTGAGACCTCTGAATTTGAATTTGAGTGGGCGATACAACATTTTGACCATCGTTGTTTATACCTAAAGTAGCCAACCTCGAACCAAACTCAGAGCTTTCGGCAAAGTGGACAATGTTGCTAATTGCATTATCCAAGAATCCTTTATTTACACTATCTGATTCTGTTACAGGATTGGCTAAGTTTGTAATTTTGTGGTTGTTTAAGTTTAAATCACCATACATTATATCTCCTGACTTGGAAACTTTGTGTTCAATACCTACAACCTTAACAGTACTTGAAGATTGACTTCCACTTGTTCCAAATTTTGAAATATTCATTTTGTCCTTCTTTATTATAAATGAACATAATAAACTTTGATAAATATTTAAGTGGGGACAACAAGCAAATCAAACATCATTATCTTCTACCAGATTGTCATTACATGATAGTAGGATCGACAGGGTCAGGAAAAACAAATTTGCTTTTAAACATGGTTCTCAAGTGGATGAATTACGACCTTTGTTGTGTTTATACTGTTAATCCTGAGCAAGATAAGTATCGATTTTTAAAAGAGCAAGGTATTGAAGTGCTAAGCCCTGAAGACTTGCCTCCAGTAGAAGAGCTTGACCCTCAACAGAAAGTAATAGTTTTTGACGACATTAAGCTAGACAACATGAAAAAACTGATGGAATACTTTTCTTTATCTAGAAACAGAAATTGCAACTGTATTTACCTCACCCAATCATACTTCAACACTCCGAAGTACATAAGAAGAAACACTAACTGTTTTGTTTTTTTCGGGAACTTAGACAACAAAGATATCAGACACATTACTGACGATCATGCTAAAGGTATAACAAAAGAAGAAATGGAGTCGATTTACCGTGAAGCAACCAAAGATCCTTACAATTTTATGGTGCTGGACAAAACAGCCAAACACCTACCCCTTCGTTATAGAAAATGCTTTGACCATTTTTGGGCTTAAGCTTTATATGCTATATAGTAAACATGCCATTTGTAAATGAAGAAGAGTTGAAAAACAAAAATAAACTCGTAAAGGATTATATTAATAACCGAAAGCTTTTGAAACAAAAACTGCAAAAAGAAATTGTAGCCAAACAACAACTGCAAAAGTCTGCCTCTGAAATATTTCGTCCCATTACTAAAACGTTTGAAGAAACTCAGAAAAAAACTGATAAAAGGCAAGACCAACTAATTCAACACATACACCAACAGCTTGCCATTGAAGATAAACCTCGATCAATTTATACTGTGCATTTTGAGAGTGCTTTCGATAACGAAGAAAAAGAATTGCTTACACAAAACAATTTTGAGACTGATATTGTGGAGCTTGTAAAACGCGGGCCAGGTTACATAAACGCATTGAAAGACAGAGCTAGATTAATCAATCAAAGATTAGGTGGTTTACGAAGAAGACGCGATGCTGATACAGAAGTGATTGATGAGCAAATAAAAACTTTTAAAAAGTACAGAGAAAAATTAAATAAATTATTAGGAGGAATGGAAGTTACCTTTGGAAAAGGACTTAAAGATCCCAACAAACTTTGTGAAAGACTTAATTTACTAGTAGCAGCCAAACAAGCCGGCAATAATAACAAGCGTTTGGATCAAGAAATTGCAAACATTTTGAAAAAACTAAAATTGAGCAAATGCATTTCACACTGCGACCACCAAAAATTATTTGACAATATATTAAAATGACATCAATACCACTTTTCTTTGACTCTAGGAAAGGACAAGGAAAATCAGAAGATTTTATAACTAGCTTTAATCCACCGTTGCAACTAGACATTAAAAAAAGTTACGAGATGTCCTTAATCAATGCTCAAATATGGTACTCTTGGCATAACATAACGAGCAGCAATAATAAATTTTTTTATTCACCAGATGGAGTAGCTGCACGACTATTATCGATTCCTCCAGGGAGCTATAATATTGAAGACCTCAATAATGAAATAAAGTACTTGATGGAACAGAGACGTGATGACAAAAATAATATAACTATAACACCAAATTTTAATACATTAAAATCAAGAATTGAACTTAAAAATGATTACATAGTTGATTTTCGAATTCCAAATTCAATAGGTGACGTTTTAGGATTTGATTCGGCATTTTTGGGTGTAAATGGAATTCATAATAGTCAAAATCCTGTAAATATTACAAATATCAACAGCCTTCAGATTCATTGCAGCTTAATTGATGGAAGTTACATAAACGGAGCGTCTAGTGACTTACTTTATACTCTTAGTCCAAACGTACCACCGGGATATTTGATTCAAGTTGAACCTAAGCAAAACATTTACGTTCCGATCAAAAATTTAAGTCAAATTGATAGTATCCGATTCTCTATAAAAGATCAAGATAACAATTTTGTAAATATGAATAATGAACGAGTGACTTACTATGTTCACCTGAGAGAGATTATGTAGTTTAACTATAAATGTTATCACAAAGAGAAACTAGATTTCATAAAAAGAAAATCATAGGTGGAAGTTTGCTTAAAAATGTTTACGACAAGGTAAGAAACGTAATCAGCACTGGTTCTAAGATTCTTAACAGAATTCCTACTGGAGTGAAGACTGAGATTAAAAAACTAGCTGCACCTTTACTGAAGAAAGCCTTAGAACCCACAAAAAAGACATTAGAACCAGTCTTAGAAAATATACCAATAAACAAGCGTATTATCAATGACAGAGAATTAGAAAATCTCAACGACAGATCGAGAGCTATCCTAAGTAATTTAATTGCTGGATCAGGATTTAAAAATTATATGTCTTAATTATAAAATGACAGAACTAACGAACCCATATTTGCAAATTAAAGAAACAAACTTAGTGGACAATTCAATTACTGAGTTTGAATATGTCGAATACCTTCCGAGAGACTCAAATAATATGAACAAAGATGGTCAGCACATTATTGAAACAAAAGATGAAGATGTTTTTCTTCTACCGCATAAAGCATACCTAGAAATCAGAGGAAAACTTCAAACTAATGCGAATGCTAATTACAATAACAATGACGTAATTTCATTGGTAAATAACGGTTGGTCTTTATTTCAAACTGCGCAATATCAATTAAATAACCAAACTATAGAAAACATAAACCTTTATCTACCTCAAGCATCAACAATACTCAATTTAGTTAGCTTTAGTGATGATTATTCAAGATCAACCGCCTCTAACATGCTGTGGTTTAAAGACACTGGAACTGGTTCCCCATCTCTTAAACAAAATTTTGGTGGTGTAGCTGATGATGCGAATGCAAATGCTGTACGTGATGGTATTAGAGCAATCGTAGAAATATACAACAACAATCTACAAGCAAATATTGGTTTCACCGCAAGACAGAACATTACTACGGGAAATAAGCAAATTACTTTAATGCTTCCTCTTTCCCAAATATTTGGATTTTGTCGTGATATCGATAAGGTTTTTAGGGGTGTTAAACACAGTATAATCGTGGATAGAGAAACATCTAATAACTATATTTTACGTGCTAATGGTGTAGCTGCTGGTAAGTTTAACATAAGTCATATCTCTTTGTGGATGCCTAAAGTGAAACCAAGTTTAAGAGTTGAATCGGAAATAGATGCTATGTTAGTAAAAGGACATATAAAACAGCTATACTTTGAACAAATGAGAGTGTATCGAACAATGTTTCAGTCAACAGAAACAAGCATGACTTGGAGAATAACAACCCAGCCGGGAACAGAACTTCCTAGGCATGTGTTTGTTGCGTTTCAATCGAGTGAACGAGATAACAACCAGCAGCTAAATAATATGATTTTTGACAATGCAAACTTAAGACGTATTAGTTGCAGAATAAACAGCATTCAATATCCTGAACGAGAATTTGAATGTAATTTTACTCCACAAAATAGAAATTATTCGCGCTTATACATGAGTTTTCTAGAGGCTGTAAACAAATACCAAGACGCCGACACGGGCTGTCAATTATCAGCTGAAGACTGGGCTAGTTTGTATCCAATTCATCATTTTGATGTTAGTAAACACAATGAACGACTTAAAAACAGCTCGGCAGATATTGAAATAAGGTTTAGTCTTGGTGGTAACTTTAGAAATATTGCAAATAACGCTGACCAAGCTTTCTATGTTTATGCAGTCGTACTTTCTGATAGATACCTTCAGTTAGAAGGACTTTCAGGTCGAATGAATATAATTATCTGAGTATAAATAAAAATGTATGTTAAAATCGGATTAAATTTATCACAATTTCAAAAAGAAAAAATAAAACAAGCTTTTCAAAACAAAACTGGGCTTACACTCACATTTAATAACCACCAGCTTCAAGGATCAGACTTTCTTGGTTTAACAAAGACGCAAGTTAACAAAATAAATGATGCTAAAGCAAAAGGTTCAGGTGTTACTTTGAAGCTATCAAAACTACAAATTTCAAAACAGGGTGGTTTTATTGGAACTCTTTTAGCAGGTTTAGCAGGTAGCTTGCTGCCCAGTTTGTTAGGAGGAAAAGGGCTTGTGTTACCTGGATCAAAGGGTAAAGGGCTTATATTGCCTGGAACAAAAAGACAAGGTAGGTCTTATCGCTTCGACGAACCTCAGATTCTCGGAAAAGGTTTAATACTAGGAAAAAATTCTCCTTTCAAAAATGTTCCGATCTTGGGTTTGATTTTATAAAGTCTAATATAAAATGTACCACGATTACTCATTAAACTTGACACAAAATCAAAAGAAAAAAATTGCAAATGCATATAAAAGCAAAACTAGTGTAAGTGTTAGACTAACAAATGCAAGTTTACAGACTAAAGGCAACGTTAGTTTGCAACTGACGAGTCGACAGATAAATAGAATTAACAAATCAAAAGCGTCTGGACACGGTATACAAATAAACTTTAGTAAAACGCAATTGCAAAAACAAGGTGGTTTCTTAAGTAGCTTACTTAATTTAGGAAAACTAGTGTTACCGTTTTTAGCTAAAAAGGTTTTGCCAACTTTAGGATTAGCAGCTGCTTCCGGGGCCATCCAAGGAGCAACTAATAAAGCAGTAAATAAATGAAACCATTAACAAACTTAGACATTGATAAAATCATGATTAAGTGTGACAATTATCGAGGAACATTTAGCAAAGATATGTTACCAAAAGCAATGAATAAAAATGAGTCAGCTGTCGTAAACTTGCAAGATTATTTTGCGGGTAGTGGAACTCATTGGGTTTGTGTTTACAACGAAGAAAAATCAGATAAAGTAGAATACTTCGACAGCTTTGGACTTGTACCCCCAAATGAAGTTGTTAAATATATGAAGACTACAAACAAAAACATTATTTACAATGATGCTCAAATTCAAAATATTAACTCAATTCTTTGTGGTTACTACTGTGTGTATTATATAACGGAGCGAAATAAGGGGAGAACAGCAAACGAACTATTGTTAGATTTTCATGAAAAACCTACACCTTTTAATGAAATGTTTATGAAGTTTTATGTATCATATATTAAAGATGGAAACTTATTGTGTTAGAGAAAAGAAAAAAACTAAATGTGTTCCAGGTTCTGATGAAATTATAAAAGCAAAAGGAAATGGTCGCCTGATGTTACGTTGCATTTGTGCTAGTTGTGGTATTACAAAGCATAGTTTCATTAAAACCAACAAAAAAGGAGGCTTGTTAGACCTTCATGCTGCGATAGGAAAATTACCAAAACCAAAAGGTGGGTTCACTCTTCCAAGTCACAAGTACACTGGGCCATATAATCCTTTGGATAAACAACTTGATTCGAACGACCAACCTTTACCAGGCCAAGAACCTTACAATCAAATAGATGCTATTGCAATGAAACATGATATTTGTTACCGTGATAATCACAATAAAAAAGGTAAACTAAAATGTGATAAAGATATGTTAGACAGTTTATCGCAAACAAAAACGAAAGGTATCCGGGAATCGTTTGATAAAAAGTTAGTACAAGCAGCAATTGGAACTAAATATAAGTTGGGGTTAGGTGCAAAAAACGGGAAAAGGCGTCGTGGCAAACAGAACTAGCTGATGAACTACACAAACCAGTAAAGAAAAAGTTTCTGCGACGCCGAGTTATAAGCAAATCAATTGATGAAATATGGGCGGCTGATTTAGTAGAAATGCAAAAGTTTAGCAAATGGAATAAAGGTTACCGATATTTACTTATGGTGATTGACGTATTTTCTAAATTCGGATGGATAGTCCCTTTGAAAGACAAAACGGGTAAAACTGTTGCTAATGCTTTCAAGAAAATCTTCAAAGAAAAAAGAATCCCAGAATTCTTATGGACTGATAAGGGAAAAGAATTTTACAACAAAAATACAAAAAGCCTGTTGGACCAACACAACATTAAATTATATTCAACTGAAAATGAAGAAAAAAGTTCTGTTGTTGAACGCTGGAATCGCACTATCAAAAATAAAATGTGGAAGCAATTTACAAAACAAAGTTCAACTCAGTACTTAGACATGCTACCTGAGATAGTTGATGAGTACAACAACAGCTATCATTCATCCGTGAAAATGACGCCTGTTCAAGCAAGCGAAAAAGAAAATCAAGGAATTGTTTACTATAATTTGTACGCTAAAATTAAACCAATAAAAACAAAAGCAAAATTTAAAGTTGGTGACACAGTTAGACTTTCAAAATACAAACGAAAACTTTTTGACAAGGGTTTTACTCCAAACTGGACAGAGGAACTGTTTTTAATTTCTAAAGTTTTAAATACCAATCCACACACTTACGAAATCACTGATCTTCGTGGTGATATAATTTCTGGAACTTTCTATGAACAAGAACTTTTGAAAACGAATCAAACTAAATTCAGAATAGAAAAAGTTGTTCGCAAAGATAATAAAAAGAAATCGGCATTAGTTAAGTGGTCTGGATACAGCAATGATTTTAATAGCTGGATTCCGATTGAAGAATTAGAGCAACTTAAATCTACATATAAATAAAAGATGTTTTGTGGATTTCAACCTTCAAATTTATCAGTTCCAGAAAATATAGAAGATATAAAACAAAAGTGGAATAAACGTGTTTTAACGTATTGTATCACGAACTTAACACCAAAACTTACAGAAGAATCGATACACAAACAAATTGATTCTGCTTTTAAAGTTTGGGATAAACCTACAGCACTTAAATTTAAAAAAGTACAGCCAAATGAGCCATGTGACATAAAAATTAGTTTTTGTGCAAAGGAACATGGCGATGGATTCCCTTTTAAAGGTAAAGGCGGTGTTTTAGCTCATGGATTTTATCCAGGTTCAGGAATTGGGGGTGATTTACATTTCGATGCTGATGAAGATTGGACAGACCAAGAAACACCTCCCAATCACAACTTATTTGTAGTAGCTGTTCATGAAATAGGTCATTGTTTAGGTTTAACCCATTCACAAAGTACAGATTCTATCATGTATCCTACTTATAAACACGAGTGGTCAAAAGTATCAAGTGATGTTCTATCAAAAGAAGACATTGAAAGAATACAAAAGGCGTACGGTAAACCCAAAGTGAAAAGATTTGATAGCAATGGCTTTACAATTAAAGTGAAACCTATAGAAAATGACAAAATCAAACTAATTATTGAAAAGAATTAAACGCGATTGAAACACAGCGTTTGTTGGTATCGGCCAGACAGCTTGCACTACGTCACGAAATCATTCAAGCTTACGAAAACTGTCACGATCGGAAAAAACTGTCACGATCGTTTTTGAAAAAAGTTTTTCATTTTAGCGTGACAATTTTTTTTTTCAGTCGATGCGTTATGTCTGAGTCAGGTGATTTAGAGAAATTTTCCACTACGTCACCTGTCGCGCTTATATATAAACGTTATGACAACAGATTAATAAAGAGAAATTTATAAAAAGAAATTTTCCACTACGTCACCTGTCGCGCTTATATATAAACGAATACAAAGCTGTTAATCTACAAAATGAATGCTGGTGAAAGATCAAATCAAACAATGAAGAATAACAACCAAAACCAAAGTGCAGCCATAAAAATTGATCCAACAACTCAATTTTTGTCGTCCCTAGTAACAACAAAAGTTTCAAAAAATGCAGCCAGGTTGAAACTTGCTAGGAAAATGATGGAAAGGTCTAGAATTCTCAAGAAGAAAAGAAAGCAGAAAGAAAGAATGAGAGAAATGGTAAAAAAATTGAAGACAACTGAAGCAGAATTGCTTGTGGTTGACGAAACTATTGAAGTACTTCAACTAGAGATAAATGCCGGCTCAGATGATGAATGAAATCAAACAAAACTATTTGTATTTATTTTATTACCATTTTTATTTAATTTAATTTTATTTTATTACCATAAAAAAAATTTTATTACCATTTTCAGTTATTAAATTTTTACAAAATGAAAATGGAAGAGAATCGAAACTCGGCGACAATGAACATGCTGGTTGCATGTGATACCCCCTCATTTATGAGGTTAATACTTTCCACAATATTAGTGGAAGGGGGGACCGAGAACCACGATTTTTAAAAAAATTTGAAACACAAGGACGGTTTTAGTGCATTTTTAGTCATGTGAGTTCACTTTGTTTCCAGTGCATTTTTGAGAGTAATGTGACCTAAACAGTTTTCAACCAAAGGTATCTTAATTTGAGACAGGGCCGGTTACAGTGCAGTCACGTGACCTCTATCTTAATTTGAGACACAAGGACGGTTACGGTGCAGTCACGTGACCTCTATCTTAATTTGAGACACAAGGACGGTTACGGTGCAGTCACGTGACCTTTGTGCACCGAACACGCCATATACATAACTACTTTTTAATTAAAAAAACTGTAGCCCACTTTTTTTGAACATTACGCAATGTAAGCGCGAAAATAGTGTTCAACAGCGTTCGAGAACTTTTTAGTCTTATTCGAGCTTAAAACGATCAGTGATCGAGAGGATAAAGCGTCTGAAACTGTAGACTCGGCATTCGACTCTCGGTCGGATCAAACCAAAGACCATTAAAATTGGTATTCACAGCTTTCCTGCTTGATGAACAGGAATAAAAGGCACATTGTGAAGCCTCCAATTTGTGTGTGGTAGACCGGTGACAGACAAGACAACTTGGAGAACAAAAGTGTAATTGCAATTTTCAAAACGTCTGAAGACCTTTTTTTGGTGTTCACGTGATCTGCTCCCAGTTTGGCTCTAAACGACATTTTGGCCACCGTAACGCTGGCTCATTTGCTCAACGTTGTGAAACTTCTAATATTTTGCCCAACCCAATTCCAATTCTTAAAAATGGCACTCCTTTGGTGGATCGTATCACCACTGCCTTTCAGATTCTACATCTGCACTGCTGGGAGATGCAAAAGTAATGGTCTTCAGGTTGCAAAGGCGTTCTTCAATCTTTATATACAGATTTAATCATTGGGTCTGACTTAAAGCAAGTGTTGAGGTCTTGGGGATAAGTATGCTACTTAAAAGTTGTGCCAGAATCTTTCTTGGATACGTCGCGAGCGCAATGCTTAGCAGCTGCTAGCAGTTTGTTTGCACTGACCCTATAAAGGCTATATAATAACAGGAATGTCCGAAGTCCCTGCGGTAAAGTTTTACACGGCCCGCACGTGGTCTTCGCCTTTCATCCGATCGAATTCACCCATCAAGTACACGATCATATTCGCCCAGAAAATATTCTAATCATAAGGACCTTTTTTTCGGTCTTCGCCTTCTATTGGATCGAATTTCTCAAAAATTGGCTGATATTTCCGAGCCTTCTGAAATTCTGGTATGCAAATTGGTGACATCATCAAAAAGCTGCGGGCGCACGGGCACCTTCACTTAGTTATAGCTCCTTGAAAAAAAACTTCGAAAGCCACAACCCTATGCTATAACATTGAACATCAAACTTTTCAAGCAAGTGGAAGGAGAGACACTGAAGCAGGTAGAGAACTTCAGGTATCTTGGGGTTGCATTCACGAGTGACGGAAGGCAAGGCGAAGAACTGCATAGTGCATACCCTAATTGGCATGTTTAATGCAGTACTACGAGCACTGAACTATTCGGTTGTCATGAAACGGGTATTGTCGAAAAAAGCAAAGCTCTCAATTTTCGAAATATTTTTGTCCCCATTCTCACCTACGGTCATGAATCTTGGGTAATGACCGAAAGAATGCGATCACAATTGCAAGCGTCCGAAATGAGGTTTTTACGAAGAATCGAAGGAGTTACACTACTGAACAAGGTGTATTGGTAGATTCGAAAATCTCTTAACATCGAGCCGTTACTTCTCCGAATTAAAAGAT
Source organism: Trididemnum nubilum (assembly GCA_963965965.1). Lineage (NCBI taxonomy): Eukaryota > Metazoa > Chordata > Ascidiacea > Aplousobranchia > Didemnidae > Trididemnum > Trididemnum nubilum. The sequence continues at coordinate 9,796,955 of OZ014482.1, read as the reverse complement.
CTTAGCTGAGATAGTTTGGTCATGTAAGCAGAATACCTCCGGAAAGGCTTCCCAAACAAACTTTACTTGCCAAAGCAAAGGAAAAAATCAGTTAGGACGACCAAAAACTGGATGATCCAATTACATTGAGGATCTTGAATGGAATCGCTTGGAACTTTACCCAAGCGAAATGATGGAAGACCGTGAAGTGTGGCTGCTTAATCTCGAGCTGCTGCCTCCGTAACCGTCACGGAAAAGCAGGCAATGAAGAAGAAGAACAAAACTTTTTAAATTAGAGACAACCCCTCCATTAACAACTAAACGTCAAAATGTCAGTTCGGCTGGACTGAAGTGGAGGCAAGGAAGTACTAGCCTGGATTCTGGTTTGTTTTTAGCTTTAATTAGACCAGATTTAAGTACCCAAAGCTGTGGACATCCGTTTTTTTTTGTAGTCTTCAATACAGAATAGGCGTGAAACCCTAATTTTTCCCATTTTTCGCCCAAATAAAGAAACAGACTTGGATTTTGGTCTCGGACTCTGAAAATTTCAAATCCATCCTTCAATCATACGTGAAAAAAATCGCTGTTTTGTTTTAGATTACCTACAGAAGAAGCAGTGAAACGATTGCTGACGTATACAACATTTTTCGTGACTCGGCATCCTTTCGAAAGGCTGCTATCCGCTTATTCCAGCAAGTTTACTATGCGATATAATGAAATAACATCTTACATGGTACACACTGGCAAAAGGATAGCAGTAAAGCAAGCAGGCTCCTATTTAAGAAGTCTATCATATCGGAAAACAAGGTATTGTTTACACTTGCATGTGGTGTGTCGTTAGAAAATTGCAAAAATGCCATCTACTCTTTAAGTTACAAATAATAAGTTTATAAGTTAAGAGTTCAAATCTCTGCCATAGTTTATAAACAATTTTTTTGATTTTCCAAATTCAGTCCAAGTTTTGTGAAGCAAAACTCATACCATCAATTTAGGCAAACTTATAAAATATGCAATTGTGCTTCTTGAGTTCGAGTTTGATTCTCATACCACTATTAACATATGACTACATCGTTTTTGTTTTTTAGGCAAGGCTTCACGTTGGATCACAACGAAGCGTTTCAGGAGCTCAGTAAAGAGAAGCAACAATCAGCTTTGGAATACATAGAAACGATGAATATTGGCAACATATCGCTTTCCCAATTTTTGAAGTAAGTAGCCCATGTAGAAATCAAGACAACCGATTAATTTGAACTGCTCGGCAGTGAATGCTTCTGCAGCGGTAGATAATTTCCAGGCGAGGTCAAACCAAACCGTTGATGTTCAGCATTAAAAGAATAGTGCAAAGCCTCCATCGTGTGTCATAAACAGGTGATAGCTTGACAGCGAACTTCTTACGCTGTTTTCTGGCCAAGAAAAACTTGGTAAACACAAATGTAATTAAGATGACGATTACATACTAAGTACTCGTACTTTATAAGCTGAGCACAACCGGAATTGTTACGTCAGCAAGACAGCAAATCGAAAATTCGTAACGAAGTTTCGGGTATGCAGTTAGGGTTGTTCAATGTCCATATAGTTATGTCAGGTTTGAAAAGATATGTTCTAATCCCATGCTGTTGGCCATAAAAATATGTTTGCACGAAAAGTGTTTCAAATCTGTTTACGATTAGACCATCCTGCCACAGAGCTTTGGACCTGAAAATGTTTAAGTTGTTCTGTAGCTTGGAATTTATATACGCCCTCTGATATTTTTTAAATCAACTTTGGTGGAACACTTTTTAGTTTATATTAGCCAATAGAGTGGTATCAACTTGTGACGTCATCAATGATGCATAAGCTCATTAAGAGATTTTCCAAGCTTGAAAGTTTGTTTCGCTTGGCTATTATACCTGAGTTAATCATACGAATTTATTGATAGAAAAAAGCTTCATTCAAAACGTTTTAATTACTAAACTGGGCTGAATAACCAGTTCGGTAACCAATAATCTAAGTAGGAAAGTTGGGCAAAGGTGCAATAAAATAGGAAAATGTTGTTTTTGGAAAATGCACCAAATATGTTGACATTACAACCCATTAGAGAAGGTGCTCTTGTAATCATTATAAAAAATGCTACTTTGATTTCGCAATTACAGCTTTGAAAAATTGAGAAAAATTATGTGTGCGATCTTTTTCTGGTGCCAGAAGGCTGGATCGATGCTGCACAAGGCTGTTAGTTAATACAGCAGTGTTATCTAAATTGAGCTTAATCCCTTTCGCTGCTGCATCGTTAATAACTTTCACTATGGAAAAAAGCAAAGCTCTCAATTTTCGAAACGGTCTATATCTCTACTCACCTGCTGTATCTCTTATATGGTCATGAAAGCTCGGTAGTGACTGAAAAGGTGGGAACGCAAGTGCAAGCGTCCAAAATGAGGTTTTTGAAAAAAAAATCAAAGGAGTTACATTATTGACAAAGTGCGCATCTCTTGAGATTCGAAAATCTCTACAGCCGCTACTTCTCCAAATTGAAAGATCTCAGCTTTGATGGTTTGGCCATGTAAGCAGCATGCCTTAGAAAAAACTTTCAAACAAGCTTTACCTTCCAACGCAAATGAAAAAAAAAAAAAACAGTTGGACGACCTAAAACTACTGCAGATGAATCAATATTATATTGAGGAGCTTGGATGAAATCGCTTGGGGCTTCACCCAAGCAAAATGATGGGGGTGATGGAATACCGTGAAGAGTGGTAGCTTAATCTTGAGCTGCTGCCCTCGCAATCCTTACGGCAAAGAGGGCAATGAAGAGAGAGCGAATTTTCCTTAAAGTTTTCAATGGTTTTGTTTGCTTTTCTACTGTTTGTTCTGTTAAAGTTGCATTTGCACAAATTTTTCGTTTCATCTACCAGCTTCTTTACTTCCTCAATAAGTTTTTATTAACGATTTGTTGGAATTTCAACTTCGTGTTGGGAAAACATGTGCTTTTGGTAGTATTGTCATTAGGTCTAGAAATAGTTCCTGGCAGCCAACTACGAGAATTTACATTTCTAGTAGTGGTATATGGTTAGTAGATCTACTAATGTTCATGTTTTACAGAGCTTATACTTAGTGGATTGCACTAAACTCCGTAGCTTGCACAACAAAACAAATACGGTTTTAGTAAGCTGCTGCTGTAACTATAGTTAAGTTAGAACAGCTGTTTAATAGATTTCAATGACTAGGCCTAAAGCTTAGTCTGCACCGTCATTCTTTCAGAAAGTAACATTGTAGGGTATGTTTCACTCTGTTTTACACAACCAGCCAAAATAGATACTGCAGGTCTAACTCAAATAGGGTTTTTGTTGTAGTTTCCCAGCACAGAAACGTGATCAATTTTGACCACTATTAATTCTGAAAAAAAACAAAAAAAAAACATAAACGTAAACAGTTTTAAAAGTTGCAGTGAAGTTTTTTTGAATGTCTAAGACCAAAAGTTAATGTTCAATTTTGCAATGACTCATTAGTAACAAAGATTTCACATAGCACCATCTAGCGGCACAAAATAAAACAAATACCAAATCCTGGTAAAAAAATGTCTCTGTGCAACCCCTAAACCTCAATTTTTTTTTTCTAACTTTGTATTCTTGATTTTCTTGGGCAACCTCCTATTTTGAAGAAGGTGGAAAAAAATCCGAAGAGGTTGGGGCAACTGCAACACCCTAATAGTAGTGTTTTTTATTTATTCTTTGTCAAAAAATTGGTGAAACTTGTCAAAATTCATTAGGATTGTGTAAAGTTGAGAAGCAAGTTCTCGCTTTGTTTAATTACGTAAACATGTACAACTAAACAAAGCCAATACTGTACCACATTTTCTTCAGTAAAATACAATTTGTCATTAATGACGTCACATGTTGATAATGATGTCACATGTTGCTGTTCCATTGGTTAGCATCTTATAAAAAGCGTTTCATTAAAGTTTGTTAAAAAACATTATATATGCTGCAGTTAAAATAAAACTAAGAAATACCCCAATTAAATCATTTTAAGCCCAAAACTTTGGGACATTTGAGGAGGGTCTAAACCTCAAGCAACTTTTAAAATTTTCTCGCAAACTTGGTTTTATAATCAACCCCACAAAATAGGATTCTGAACATAACCTAAACCTGGATATTGGACAACCTAATAAAATACTAACAATTCGTTAACCAATTTTTAGACATGTCGTCGACTGGCCATCGGGTCCAGATTCATACGATGTTCATTGGCGACCTCAAGTGGACTTATGCAATCCGTGTGTCATGAACTATGATTACGTCATCAGATTCGAAAAACTGGCGGAAGATTCAAATTTCTTGTTGCATTACTTACAGAAGAATGATGCCAAATCTGACAGGATATTTTTTGACACCAATTCAACGTCGTATGTTGATAAGAAGATGACAGTAAATACCTTTTCAACTTTCGATCAAAAAATAACAAAAAAGCTGCAGACGATTTACGAAAACGATTTTAATGTAATGGGTTATGCTTTCACGTAGTTGTACCTTCTCAGAGCGAAAGTCATTTTTTGGGGGAGTTCAACTGTATATTTACTCGACTAATTCCTGGATGCACCGTTTTCACTATCATTCTATTTATATTCCAAGAATAAATCATCTATCTTTGGTGAATATCATGGATTCAAAAAATCAATTGGTACAGGGACCAAACTGCCACCTCTTTGTTTTGAATAATTCGAAGTGCCACGGGCACCTTCTTTTTCAGTAGCAAAAGTACAGTTTATTTTACTGGTGCACTTTATGTGTGTGTAATTAAATCAAGCGGAATTTTTAGAGCAATTACCTCACTCAAGTTTCTTGCGGATTATGTTATTTATCGTTAAATTATATTGTTTTTCGGATTTAAATCGGGAAGTATTTACATTTATTTGCGTATTGAAATGAATATTATCATTTGTTGTGAACAAAGTGTTCTATTTCATTCATTCGCGACCCGACAACCATGAACCAGGCCCACTGCTGCCGCCATTCGAGTCTTTTGCGAGACTGGGAATGGAACCACGATGAGCAGAGTGCTTGACAAGACACGAGTACGCAGTGCAGCTCTGGACTTGAACCGAAAGCTAGCACTTTGGGTGTTCGGCTTTTCGATTACAAACTCGACATCTAGCCAGTGATCAAGGAGTTGCTTCTCTTGTAATTGATATATGGAGTGGCACAAACTCACAGGTTGGAAAGAAATTTAGTAAAGAAGAATATGCTACTATGAATTTGTACTGAACCTAAAAAACTACAAAATTTAGCAATAAATTACTTTCGGTCTTTTAATTTACTGTAACACCAAAACACAAAGATCTTTTATTACGTATTTTGCTTTGCACTTCCATGTCAATTCTCGCGTATAGTAATCCGGATTTTAATCGTAGAAAACTTATCGCCAGAAAATTGCTGTTTATTTTGTTTTATATGTTTGCAGAGATACGGTATTTGGTTTCTTTGTAATCTTTTTCAAGGATATTTGCTTTGTGTTAGAGATGATGCGTTTATATTTTAAATATTTATCATATAATGCAAGACTGGTTATATAATTCTTGTATACTTCATCACGATATTTTTTACCCGCCTCGAACTACACCGAATTTTGCTCATCCTTGAGCAACTTAACGATGATTAGCTTACCGGTATTTTCAAAGCACAAAATATTTATAACTTTCGAAGTCATATTTAGTCTTGCTTTTTAAAAATCTCAGCTCTTAAAGTTTTGGCGAATGCAAAATGCATCGGGGTAAAATACATTTGGTGACTTTTTTGTAATTGCAATCATAGTCGTAGGAGGTGGGGGGCCGAGGGGGCACTGGCCCCCTCGGTTGGTATAAGGTGTCCAAATTTCGGGCAAAATTTTGGACAATTTCATAAATTTTGGGCGATTTTGCGTCAAAATTTTGGGCGATTTCATATTTTTTGGGCAATATTGCGTCAAAATTTTGGGCAATTTCATGTCGTTTGGGCAAGTTGCCAAGTAAAATATTCCCAGCGCTGGACAGAAAAACCGTCTCAATGTGAGTGAACACCTTTTTTTTTTTTTTGGAGGTCACCTCAAGTTGGACAGAAAAAACGATTGATTTGTCAGGCAACTTTCAATTCATTTTTCGGGCAAAACTTTGGTGCCCCCCCAAATCATTTTGAGCTCCTACGCCCATGATTGCAATTACATCTTTTTTTACCAAGTTGTCTTGGTCAGGAGCAGCGAAGAGATTTTTTGCAGATGCTCATCCACTCGACCACTGATCAGTGAACTGATAAGTCGGTGCGCAAAAATTTTTTAATGAAAAAACATGGAACTCTGGCAATATGTGCACTAATTTGTTGACAGCGAGGCCGAGAGGGTAGACAATTACCGATAAGGCAAATTTATTTCATCGCTCAGTAACTGAACTTATTAAAAATTAATTTGCATTCGTTAATGGCGATAGTGAAGTTGCGAAAGACCTTACGGTTATTGGGTCAAGCAACCACCCTCTTGCCACAGAGGCAATTTATATGCCAGTATCATGGTTGATTTTTATTATTGTAAAGGCGTCGTTTCTACGACGACCCTGATCGAATGATTCGGGTTCAACCCAAACCTAGTCACGTTGTTGCGTCCTTGGTTAAGACGTTTCACGATGATTATCTCTGCTTGGTGGCTTCGAACGAGATGCAAATTCAATGGACAAGAATTCGAAGAAATCCATAAGATCACTGGAAACTCCCAAGCAGGTGCGAATTCCTCCAAGTACGAAGTAGTCATTGCAATGAAAAGTGTGCGGATCATCCAATCGTTAGCGTCTGATGCTGATCCGGTGACAAGAGGATAAATAATATGCTCCACAACAACAACAACAAAATCAGCCAGGCGCGTAGCCAGAAATTCGCAATGGGGGCCTGGGGGAGGAGCCCCAGCGCTCGAAAATTTTGCATTTTTTTGCAAAAATAACTTCATTTAGGGCTATTTTGATTAAAAAATAATGCTCTTAAAACGTGGCTTAGAAATTGGCAGTGCAAACATGATTAAACTGATGGCATAAATGGGCTATTTGGGAGGTGGCTAACGGTAAAATGTTAGTTCTCTTGTTTAGATGCTGGCAAATTATAAAATAATCGAATAGTTCAATAAAACTCACCCAGTGTAATCTATTTCGCATACAGTTTATAGAGAAAAATAATTGCGGGAGGGAGGACTAATGAAAAGAAATTTGAAAGAAGTGATTGGTAATTAACTAATACTGAAAAGCCCCCCTCCCCCCCCTATTCCTTAGTTTATAGTATATTTGTTGATGACACCTATGTTTAGCATTTTTACACTAGCGATCAAATTTGATTGCTTATTTTTGACCATTTTTCAAAGTTTTCATTTATTTGTTAGTTTTGTTTTTGACAAATTAGTCCCCCCGTATATATGTTTCAAAAGATATTTAAATCACTATTTAGTCCACTCCAGTGCATAAAACAGTCTCAAAAGTGCTAAAAGCGTAGTGTTTTTCTCCTTTTGCATTTTGGTCGACATAGGGCTATAGCCCCCCCCCTGGCTACGCTACTGAAATCAGCCTTAGCAGAGAAAATCGGTTTCTCAGCCTAAACTTCTCAGCCTTTCAATTCACACTTCACAACCTTACCGCAGCACCATCCGCAATCCGACAAAAAGAAAAAACAATTGTTGCCTCCAATTCCAAAAGACAGGTTGAATCTGTTCAGTGTTCACACTTCAAACGCTTTCACTACCATAAGACGGCGATAAAGAGTAATAAAGTACGCTGAAAATCTTTAATCCAGCTGGATATCTGCTTCAGACGACTTTGACAGGTCTTGCGGCAGAAGACAAAAAACGCAAATCTGAATCCCAAGCAATCAGATCTGGATTTCTATCAGATTAAAAGTTTTTGAATTGCTGATTTTTTAATACTTAAAATCTTCAAGCTTCAGCAATTTTTAATGCTAAAAATTTGCAAGTTTCGACCTCAGAAAGCACACACCAATTTTAACATTATTGTTGGAAAAGGTTACAGAATTTGATTTGCTTATATCAAAAACGGATCTAAATTTTCTATATTGTTGAAATTTATTTTACTCAATGCCTTGGCTGCGGAAATAAATTTTGACAACAATGCCATAATTTGAAATGAAAATAATCGGTCAAACTTTTGAAACGCACAGTATTTTTACTATCTCAACACCTCAATTGTTGTCAGCAGGAACATAAATTAAATCAAATTTATTAGCTCAACTGGTGGAGCACAATAGCCTATCGAAACTTTGGCAAAAAAGTTTTCGGCCCCACCAGTTGAGCTGATAAACGGGATTTAAAGTATTTTTACTATTTCAAAAAAATAAAGGTAAAATTTCTGCAGTTTTTGGCATTATTTTTATACAACATCATTGACTTCTAGTGTTACTAAGATAGGAACACTAATCATAATATTCCTTGCATGTCGTTTGGTAGAATAATATCACAGCGTTTTATAAACAAGCATTTCTGGAATTTTTTGATTTTATATACTGGTACTAGTAATTGCTCATGACATTCTTATGGTTTGTGGTGTAAAAATGCGATTAGTAAGAAGATAAATTCTTACCTTCACCAGCAAAAAAACGACTTGATTTATCAAACAAAATAGACTATAAAATAATTTTTATTTAAAGAAAGATTACTGTAATGTTTTGGGTTGCATAACTGTAAAATATGAATTAAAGTTATACATTTGTTTGTTGTGAAAATCCAATTAGCATGTAAAAATTCATCAAGCTAGAAAAATTATCTTTAAATCTCTATCTCATGCAATATATCATAAAGCCAAGTTTTTGCAGACTACAAACTGCAGCCTAACTACAGCTAAAGCTCTAATCTATAGGTCTTATCATGATAATTATAGGTTTCAATTTTACTAATGGCTAGGTCTTTGCTATCAGCCGGTTATCAAGTTTTTAGCGAGAAAACGTTATTTTCCTTTAAAGGTCCTGTAACTGCTTGCCTCAAATTCCAAATTGATCTTCCAAAAGCAAAATACCTAAACGAGAGCCTGCATTTTGGCACTGGAATGTAAGGACAACTATCTTAACCTAAAATTTTTTTTATCTTCACTCTGCAAAAATGTTTCGTTACATTCTTGAAAATGTTAGCATTGGTTTATGTATTTTGCTTTTACCAGCTTTGAATTAGCAACAAGTTAAAGGAGTTGAAGCATCCAGCCAATTCCGGTAGTTTACATTAGCTAAAACTGAAATTAAATTTTTGAATTTTTTTCTGATTTTGAGGCTGCGGTTACAAAAATATTCAAGATAAAAACCTATCCCCCTGAAAAAGTTTTTGGAAACCCTTAGTTTGTTCTCCCAGCCAAAATTTTTACAAAAAGGGAGGGTTTTACCAAAATGGGATAGAGGTTATGTGATGTTTATGAAAAATTAAATATTGTTTAGTCTTTCTTTTTCCCTGGAAGTTCAAGCTGAGAAAACAGATTAGGGTTTCAAACAAAAAAAATTTAGGAGGGATATCTCTTAATATTTGTTGAATATCTTTGCAACCGCAGCCCCAAAATGAAAACCAAACATTTTCATAAATTATATTTAAATTTTAGAGCAGTTGAAACTATTGGAATTGGCTGGATGCTTGACCCCCTTTAACAGAGATGCATTAGTTGAACTGCTAGTGTTCATATTTTGACTGTATATTTTCTGAAAACATTTTTAGTCTTTTTTTTTCAAACGTTGGTACGCAGCGATCAAATTGATGCAATATTGTCACAGCTATAGCTCTTCTTTGTATGAGGCTACTGTTAAAAAAATTAAAGAAACGCTAAATTGGTGGGAAAAATTTACTGAGATTTGAAACGTTACTTTTCATTTTAAATCATCTAAAAAGCAGTCCAAACAGACTTAGAACCTTGTTACGAGTTCTAACTGCTTTCTTTTAAGTTGTTGGTTTGAAAGAAAAACATAAAACAAGTTAAAAAGTTGAGTGACGACTGACCTCTGCCCGTGACCCAAGTAAGCGGCCTAGATAGATCATTGAATAAGTCATGTTTGTCACAGGAAACAGATCTTTGTTAAAAAGATTCAAAAAATAAGGCGCAGTTTCGCTCCTGAAGTGAAAAATTTAACCGCCTTTTCCTGTGTAATTTAAGTTCGAAAATCAGCAATCAATAATGTAGTCAAAATGTACTGTTAGTGTAAACTGATTGTTTAAAATGGCTACATATTCCATTGTTTCAAATGAATTCATCCACGCTCTTAAACTGCGCTTATAAATCCTCACAGAAGTTTTCCCATTACAATCAAAAAAAGTCTATAACCATTTAAGTACAAACAAAAACCAAAACATGCTGAAATAATACTACTTACAATATAAGTTGATTGCACGCCAGCGTCTCTCAATCTTACCCAGACAGAAAGAATGTAATAGTGAAAATATCAACGCAAAAAAATTTTAAAGTAAGATACAGTCACTAAAAACAGCGTCTTACACTAAAGCAAAATTAGTGATACTTTGACCAACTTTTCTTCATGTACCAATTAAAAATGCATTCTAGTCATAGCCGAAAAACCTTTAATCCTGTAATTGCTTCCATGCCTAAAATAATAGGAATAGGTGCTTAAAATTATTTGTTTTGGAATTCGATCCTTAAAAGTGAAAGTGCTCGGAAATCAAATCCGGTGTTAATGTCGCCAGCTCTTGCACGAGATCATCAAACAGCAATTACAAGCTTAAAGGTACGAGAAAGGTCAATAGTTAAAAGGGTCAAGATTTACTTAAGACCTACGAAACTGCTTTGGTCATGAACTAGCAACAGTAAACTTCATTGAAGGATCGTTATATGATAGAGCTGGCCTGGGGAAATGCACTTTTAGCCAAACGCAAGGCATCTGAAATTTAAACAAATCACAACATAAGAAAAATGTCAGTTAGTTGTTGCTCAACACTAAGAATTGGCCAGGATTTTTTGGTCTTTGTCGGCTCTTTAAGCATCAATAGACCCCGTACCCTGGCTGAAAAAGCAATCGCTTTCCAGAAACAAACCTGTAACAACAAACTTCCGTTGTGTTGTATATCCAGCCTAAAGTACACCACTAACTGCTGATTTCGTTCTTGAAGCAAAATTTGCTCTGATTAAGGATCAAAGAACAATGACTGGAACGTTAAAATATGTAATCTCGTTATAAAACAAAGCCTAAACTTGAGCGGACATTTAGACAGAACGTTTCAAAATTTATCTAATGAGGATGTGACAAGTAATGGTTTGAAACGTTTAGTTAAAATGTTCCTAATATTTTAGCTCTTTGTTTTATATTAATCGGGTTTAATTACTTGCTTGAAAGCTAAGCACACCACATAGAACGTAACAACTATAAATTCGTGCTGATTTGGATACAAGACCATAAAATGCCACACAGAAACATTAATTTGTCGCCATGACAAAAAATAATAAACTGATCGCAATCACACCAAAGATAAATGAAAATTTATTACTTCATTGCACCTATTTGGTGGACCCGAAAATCGGTAAAAGCAGCCTTAGGCAAGATCCGATACTAAAGCCAAGCGGTAACTCCACTGAAAACTATAAAGTTCATTTTACAACAATGCGTAGTGCAATGTAGTTTAAAGGTGAAAACTAGTTGGCGGCTAATGGTTATAGACAACTCACGTTGCAATCAATAACAATGCGACAACTTGGAATCAAGAAAACTAAATTTTCAACTTGTGTTAAACAAATTTTTCATGCTTAGTAATCACTTGAGCAAAAATAGCAAACCTTAAAATCCTGGAAAACCATAAATAACCTGCCTAACAACAAAGTCCCGTTGAAAAAGCAATTTGAAACGGAGCGAGATCAAAGCATTAAGCATAGATAATTATGAAGAAGGTAAATAAACGCTTCAAGCTCGCTTCGCTAAATGTGTTGAAATAACGACAACTTTTCAATGCTAAGCTCCAGAGCTGAACCATGTCACTGCGCGGTTGCACTGTATTTGATTTTCGCACTGTGACGAAATATCAACATCACAATTTCCTCAAACTCCAAAATTTCTCGGTTGGGAAGCTGGAATATCATTTTACGAAACATTACATTGCAAATTTATTGGTAAACATCCAAATTTGAAATAAATCGCAGATTACTTGCGTTTGTTTCTGAGACTTGAAAATGGATGCGATTTTAACGAGTTTTGCTGCAACATTTCAATATTATTTTTGAAGAGAAAATGCGTTCAATGCAATTGCCACTGCAACGGTATTTCCAGACACAAAATTAGAAACCATTTTGGCATATTTCAAACGTAACCAAATTTAGCTCAACTCATGACAACTTTTGAGTATTTCGCAATGTAGCTATAATCAAAGACTGGAGAAAACCTGTTTTTATTGTTTTAAATAACTTTTGTGTACTACTGTGTCTGTATAGTCGACGTGTAATCAACCAAGCGATATAAGACATTAAATGACATAACGATTATAATTAACTAACGTTTTAATTTTATGTTTGTTTACTCAAAGGTAATATTCGCTCGTGATACCATCGACTTATAACTTGAAACGAGACATAAAATTAATTTTGGAATCAAATTGGTGAATTATTTCCTTCGAGTAGAACAGCAGCCAAGATCAAAGTGCTTTAAGGTCATTTCTAAAGTTCATTCACCAACAACTTTTTTCGTATATCCGCTAACAGCAGTCCAGAGCATCTGATGGTATAGATAACGTGATTGAAGTTGAACTTTATAAATCAGCTAAAATAACGGAATATAATGAGCTACTCTTCACTAACCTTTTCCATGCATAAAATACAGCAATAAAATGCTCTACTAAAGGTATAAAATATAGATTAAAACCGAGATTATGCAGTACAACAGAATCGGAGTACCCATTCTAAGAGTGGCTGTTATAAATGGTGGGATGATTTTTCCGGTCCTAATTATAGACCAAGTTGTTTTGCAAGTAGTCTTTTTCATGATTATCAATTAAATGAAATGTGACAGGAAGATGATTAAGCTTTTTTTATCCATGAACTTGAACTAAAAAGGCACGGTTTGCACATTAAAACTTGACCCTAAATATTTAGATCCCGGTGCAACGTAGCTTTAGTAAATAACATTAATTAGAGAAAATGGTGTTACTATATTTGTCAACCGATAATTAAGTCATTTTGATTAGCTACAGTAACTCTATCTTAGAAAATTAATTCAGTTAGCATAAACTTGGTTGAAAAAATAGCTCAACGGTTATTCGATTTTACTGGAGATGAATTTAAGCCTACAATATTATCGTTTTCTTAATGTTCTGTCGCATTCAATGTAGACTTTGGCTCAACATACCGATCGTTTGGAAGAAAAGACATACATGAAAAATGAAAGGCGGCTCAGTATGAATGCAGTGGTTGGATTACACCTCCAAATATTTGGAAATTTTTCAAACGAGCTGGTAACTGGTTCGGGCGCTTGTATACCGCGGTCTACCCGCAGGCCGGTATTGAGATGCATGGGTCAATTTTGAAAAAAGATCGCTGTTGCCCAGGCGCAGATCCTTGGTTTCTTCCCATTAACCTATTTGATCTCGATTCCCTTATTGTCATTAATGCTAAAAAATGAAGTTTGAAGACATTTTCCCGGGCCAGTAATTGTAGTTACTCTACTTTATTATTCACCAAGTTGCCTTGGCGAAGAGACAGCGAATTGGCCTATTGCGGTCTTTGAGTCAGGCTGCTACCAGTCAAACACAAACGGTGGAGGCTTGACACTGTCACAATACTTTCAAGCTGAAAGGCTGTGAATACCAATTTCTATAGTTTAAGGTTTGACCGATTGGAAATCGAACAAGTCTACCGTTTCAGTAGCATACGCTCTATCCACTCAACCACGGTTAGTTAATCAATTATTCCACCAGGGCTTCGCATTTCTTATATTCAGCATAGACTTCTATGCATGCAGTATAGTCTGGCATCATCATTACCACCAAGAGTACCGTAGATTTTGCAGAAGTAACAAATCAATTTTTTCACTGGCTTAATCCAACAAGCACTCATGCAGCTTAGACGACTTTGTTTGAATTTCTAGACATTGTCGAAATGGTCGCTTCAAACGTAACTGACAAAATATTTTCGCCTTTTTAATCGACATCTTGTACTAAATAAATGGTCAAATTTCGACGATTTTCATGGCTAAACAAAAACACTTGTTAACTAATAAAGAAAATGTTTACGTGACTAATCAATTGTTAAAACTGGCTTAAAATGAGTAATATCAATTTAATGCCGATAAAACTGTCAGAACAGAGAATTATCAAAATCCACTTTTGCCCCCAGTTCTGACAAGCACTGGCTCAAAACGCCAAAGAAGAAAAATTCTCATGATTAAATCAAAGTAAAAACAAAGGACAAATACGATTATGTCAAAATTTGCTCAACTACACCCTCCACTAATCCCACTGAAGTTGATTTTACAGAAAAATATCTGCATTTTTCATCAATTTTAGCAGAGCTGTAGCTGATAGAGCGTAAGCTTTCCATGAATTCAATGTTGATGTGAACGAATTTTGACCCAACTGAATTCTTCAAAATTAAACATTTCAAAAAGAAACCGAAATTTTCATAAAACCCTAAATAAGCGCCAAAAAAAAAGAGTGTGTAGAGATTGGTGACAAGTACTTTCAAGTAAGTTAAAATCAGGATTATATACCTAAAACTGCAATAACAAAATTTTGGACCTAGTTAAGTTCGCATTGTCTACAGCAGTGGTTTTCAAACTTTTTGGGTTGCGGCACACTTAGAGTGTTTCATTCGACTGCGGCACACCTAGAACTGCTGTATCAAACCTATAGCTCTTCGTTTACCTTGCTTGTTAAAAAACTTCTTTAAAACATTGCTACCTTGAACGAACTTAATTATCTTCAGAATATGTCAACTACTCAAAAATACTTTAAAAAAAAACGTGAAATTTGTTCCTCCTTGCAGTTCGTCTCTGCACTATTTAGGCCAAATTTTTAACCACTCAAGTGGGTGTTAAAGAAATAATAGCAATGCAATTCAACATAAAACTAAGAGTTTTTTTTGCTTAAGTCACAGAAAAATTTGTATGATTTTTGCCTAAGTCACTTTGCCATCGAGTGGGATGTTTAAAAGCAAAATTACGTTGGCCATCTATTGGTACAATCATTTTGATGCATTTTTGCCAAAGTTTTGTAACGATACGTCATTTCACTAAAAAAATGATAGTTTTTTTTCCGTTTCCACATAACTAAAAAAATGACTTAGACATTTTTTTTGATTAAGGTGACGATATAGAATATAATTATTCTCTATACTGTGGTACCGGTATGCCATATTGTGATGTCATTATAAGCTATAAAAAGTTGATATGGTAGGCTACTTAAATTCATATTAAGTAATTATGCGTTTGAATGCAGTTACAGTAGATACACTTCGTATTCTAAAATAAATTGTCAATTATTTTTTCAAAACCCACTAGTAAGATGAATGGACGTTATATAAAAGTATACATTTTGAAACTTCGCGACACACCTGCTGTCCTGCAGCTCTCTCGCGGTATACCAGTGTGCCGTGGCATACAATGTGGGAAACCCTGGTCTACAGTACACGAATACATCCAAATTAGCCATATATCATGCTGTGTGAATCAACTACGTTAAGGTGATCCTATTCTGCTTTCTGAGAGCAGTTCAAATAAAAGGATAAAAAATTTTTCAACAACTTATACTTTAAGTTTCTGAATAGAAAACGATTAAAAATCTTGAAATGATCACACTCCGGTGCTGTTTACATATTTGATCAAGCGGCAGCTCTTTGAGAGCAAAACATTGCACAGGCTCCCACGGCAATAAAATGCAAAGTCTTCTAAATACATGTTTAATGGATTTGCATTATTTCATGTTTACTTGGGAACTAGTTTTCACGACAAGATGTGAAAATGTCTGCATTTTATGTAAACAATGTAACTTTAGTCTAGGTACAACACTGCTCAGAGCCCGAGTGCCCATCCCATTTCAAATCTATTGATCATAAGTGAAATATTGCGTTGTAGAATCACTTGATAGCTGATATGTTATTTTCCGTACTAGTTTTTGATCCCTAACTAAAACAACTTGTATTTTTAACCGTTAAATTTCTGATTGACTTCTTATGTAAACTATTCGACAACGATTTTTTGAAGTACCAGTTTTCAACTGCTGATTGTTGGAAATAATTCCACAATAGAGTTGATTATTTTGCAATGAAAGAAATATGACGAATAAGGCCATTATTAAACGGTTTAATTAAAATATAAAAATCGTCAATATCCAACCATAGTCACCATAAAAGATGAGTCAACAGCATCAATCTCAGTGCTAACAGAAATCCATTTTCTATACGCTTTTGAAATCTTTTATACATAGGTATCGAACCATATGCTTATTAGTTCAGTGCTTTTTAGTAGCTAGACTTGTACGCAGTAAAAACTAACACAAAAGTTCATGAGAATTTAGGGATGAAACGAGTACAAATCAGTTGTCAATCATCGTTCTAGTTCAAAGACTTTTTAGCTGCCCTCAAAAATTGACTCATCACTTTCAAAATAAATCAAAATTTCACATTACACACTTATCGTAAAAACAAAAGCATTAATCGGTAAAGCACTTTCCAAACCACCCAAAAAGACTATTCTTAATATCTTGCAAGTTTGACTAAGCTTCATATCGGTAAACACATAAACTCTAATCTAATTGAAGATTTACTTGGCTGACCGAGTTAAGCTAATTTAAGGGCTTTGAAAGTTCAACTATAACAAGAGTAAGTCTCCAACAGAAAGTGATTAACCACAAAAACGACTTCTGTTAGTCGCAATATAAGTATAGTTTGGTAATTCTAAATCTTATTTGGATAATAAACCAAAACGGTTTGAAGTTGGCCCACAAAAACTTAACCCTGGATAGTTCAGTTAGGCCCCACCCACTCTGACAATATTACACTATATACCTGCAGGTCCAATATTGTCCATAAAACTTAAATCAAATGTTTCATTATACGCGCTGTATTGCGACAATGTCTGTAACGAATTGGCGGGGCCCATCTCCGCGTTTTGCGCCACGACAACACAGCTTCTTTCGATGAAATGTCGCAGTGGTGGCAAGCCGTTGGCATCACAGCACCCGATTTGACCGGCTCAAGATTTGAACCTCAGACCTCCCGCTCCAGAGACGAACGCGTTATCAATCGATCAACTGACCGGTTTCCACGATTTCTAAACTGTAACTAATCTTTCATAAACTTAATTGAATTAATAGAGCATCTGCAGAGTGCGGATGGACGGAGCTGGATTTGATCCGGTTTAGGCCGAAACAAAGTTTTTACAATCAAATTGGTACAGCAAAGCTAAAAAAACAACAAGCATCTATTCCTAAAATTACAAAGAAAAATGTAGATCTGACAGAGATGGAAATTGAGCAAATTTTGGGCATCGATATTGTTTTAAGGGAGGCATCGATATTGTTTTAAGGCAAATTTTGTACTTTAAGAAAAATGGCTGGCTGCTCCATCCGCGATTTGATTTAAGGGAGTTTTTTAATTATTAATTTGGAAGAAGTAATCTTTGCTATAACTGTCAGCCGGGCGACAAAATCGACACCAGCATCTACAGAAAGTGAACTGCTGAAGAGATAAAAAACAACTTATAGCACCTGATAGTATCATTGAGACCACCTGTATTTTACAATTTACAAGATATGCAAAATATTTTGAACAGAATATTTCTTCAATTACAAATCTTAAAATTTGTAGTTTATATCAAAAAAGTTTATGAAATGCTAACACATCGTTTCTACTTTTCCCCTGATTTATGAGCTTGGCCAGCTTTGTTTATGGGTACCAACTACCAAAGAGTTATCAGTTGACAGTAGAGTTTCCAAACAACAATTGCCTTAGTACTACCACAGTACTAATAGCTGTTGAGATGAACACGCGACAATAGGTTTTAATTTTTTTTTGATCTTAATAGCAGCTGCAATTGCAATCAAGAAATTCTACTAGGGCTTAATGAAAAACACTAGATTATTCACAACACGTTCTGAAAAGTTAAAAACAACCACTCCACCAGTTAGTAAAAGAGCAAATATCAAATCAATTATTTCATTATACTCGCTTTATTACGCCGAAGCGTGTAACGAGTTGGCGGGACCTATCTTCGTGTCATTGCGCCCGGGCTACACAGTTTCTTTCAAAATGTCGCAGCAGTGGCGAGCCGTTGGCAACCTTGTGTCCGATTTAACTTGCCCAAGATTTGAACTGCAGACCTCCCGCTCCAGAAACGAATAGTTTATAGACACAAAACTCGAACCAGTCCTATTTTGAATGCAATTAATCCAAGAAGACTACATATTTCAAGGGTATTAGGTTGCAGCCTGATTCATGGTTGACTGATATTAAGAATATTGACTATAGGCAGAGTACATTAACACTAGTTCAATGGAAATGTTTTCAACTCATTTCCAACCTTTTCAGTTGAAATCATTAAACCGGTACAATCATGAGCACAACTCCATACACAAATCATTATCCCACAATCAATTTTATATTCAAGCCCTACGTTTGCTACTGCACATCATAGCAA
The DNA here is from genome assembly GCA_963965965.1 of Trididemnum nubilum. NCBI lineage: Eukaryota > Metazoa > Chordata > Ascidiacea > Aplousobranchia > Didemnidae > Trididemnum > Trididemnum nubilum. The sequence goes on along the minus strand of OZ014482.1, from coordinate 9,778,395 downwards.
AAAGAAAGATTGTTGAAGGTTTGGTATGCATATGATGATTTCTTGAACGGAAAAACTTTCCTTTACATAATGTTTGAAATTTGTCAACTAAATAATTTTTGGTAGAATTACATCATTTGGTTACAACTTACAATGACGTGTAATAAAGATGTCAGCAATAAAAGACAGCATGAACTTCCGTTTTGCACTCAAGCTGAAGGCATTGGCCAAGCACCAAATAACTCGATCATAGATGGAGGATTTAGTATGAGATGAACCGTCAATTAATGGACCAGAGACGTGGACAAATGTTTTCCAAATACAGTGTTTATATTAAGAAAAGCCTAATTTATCCTAACAATAAACGCGGTCTCAAATTCAGTTGAGCTGGGGTGTTAAAATAGAGCGCAAACTACGCAAATGGCCAATTTATAAACAACGAAGAATTAAAAAATAATTATGACATTTGACTATCCAGTTCTTTTGCAAACAACACTTCAATATATTTTGTTTAAGGTCAAAATATTATTTTTCGAAATCGCTAAGTTTCAACAAAAGTCTTTGTTGATGCAAAAACCACGACTTTCACATATCTGAAAAAACTTTGCAGTATCAGCCTACTTTGCATGGGACATCATAAAATTACAATGCATTAAACACACTTTCTTTTTTCTTTCGATATACCGGTATTTTATTTCTAACCAATCAATTCAAACATTAACTTGGGTACAAATGCACAATTTAATTTAGAAAACAAATGAAAATAATGAATAACGACATTTGTGGATAATGTTTTGTTTTGCTTCTTTAAATTTGATGCAGATGCATCATGATGGTTGCCGTTAAAAATTTAATACTATATTAATACTGGGCTGCTATTTTTGTAGGTGTAAGTTATTTATGTAGGGCAGTAAGTAGTACAACTCATGTGTGGTTTATTTGAACTTTTTGACTTTTTTCAAAAATTTATAGTGCGTAAAATAATGAAAAATATTTTTTCCTCTAATTCCAATCAAATGTTTATCAATGCCTACCAATCTGATACATTCTAAAGTCTTTATCTCTCTAGATAAAACGGTTGTGTTACTACCAAATAAGGCAAAAGGTGTGTTACCGTATTTATGCTTCTTGTTTAGTCCCAAAAGCATCAACCAACGATGTGTTGTAAGTTTGCAGGAGTTCTTTCCTCTAAGTGTTTTTTCTGCAAAAATATTTGTGATATAATTTTTCAGTTATCTTACCACAGAAAATAATAGAAACAAACAGCTATGTGTTGATTAGAGAAGGGTATTTTTAAAATTCAGTTAAAAATAGCCTTCTTGATTGAAATTAATTTAATCTCTTAAATCATTAACTATCAAAAAAAATTCATCAACCGCAGTAAACAAGTTACAGCGTAGAAATATCTCCAGATTGTATTGGTTTACATCGTTCTAGTTTGAGGTTTTCGTTCAGTATACTATAGAACATAAATTTGATTTAGATTAAACATTTTTGTTCAGCTCTGTTCATGAAATTGCGAAGGGAAATTATTTGCTACGAAATTAATTAAATTACTGTATACTGCAAGAGATACTTGGAATTTTTCAGAATTTCTAATCTTATCCCCAATATTGTGCAAATACAATCTAGTATAATTATAGGGAATGCATAAACAGTAGAGATAAAATAATATTCTGTTGGTACCATAGTGTAATTATAACGTTGCAGGTTATAATCAGCAATCTTTAAAGCATATCATCAATGCTAAACGAACAGTTTGCAACTAAAAAAGGAATACAGCAAAGTTAATGAAATTTGCTTGACCTATAGTAAAATTCAGTGACCTTTAACTAAATCATTAACCATGTCTTTCATTACATATCCGTTTGATGCAAAAAAGTAATTAAATATCAACTAAATTGTTTCAGAATGACCTACATAAAAGTAAATTCTGGCAACACTTTTTCAGACGAGCGATTAATTACTGTTCAATGACGGGGCACATGGCAAGTCTGAAAATATCTTTCGTTTGTTTCAAAAAAATAAATTACACTGGAATGAGTTACGTGATTAACTTAAACGAGCGAGTGAGGGGTTTAAGTTAATTATTACAGGGAAACATAAAAATAAACGCGAATCAAAATTGTGAGTTTGAAATCTTCGAAATACTTTTTACAGAATAAGACACTGCTGATGATTCCAAATGCGGGTAAAACAGCCTATATAGGATTCAAAGTTTCCGATTTTGCGTGATGTGACAAGTACTGTGTCATGGCATAATGTCTTAAGCGTTGCAGGAAAAAAACTTTAGGCAACACTGTTCAAACCAGACCAGCCCTAGAATTAAATCTCTGACCTGCAGCGTGAAGCCGTAAATTAGGCAATGCCTTCGTTTAAACTTTTTCTTACACCCGAAACGACCATCACGTATAAGTCATTGACGTGTTTTCTGAGCGACTAAAGCTTCAGGTGGTGCAAAAGAAAAACGAACCGCTTCGGCGACCGTGGGTATAAGTTAAATAAACAATTATTCTGCAATTTTTAAACTTAAAAGGTAAAAATGTACAGAAACGTTTTTCGCATGCTGTGCAAGTGTCAAGCGAGTACCAGCATGTTTTTTTCTAAATCAAATTCATTTTTTCAGAAACGTAGGCAATACTGATGTGAGAACAATCCTATCTTTCAAAAACTAAGCATAAAACTGTATAGCCAGCATACGTTAAAAATAAATACAAATGTGAGAAATTAAAAGAATTTGAAAAGATATTGAAGTTAAGCCAGAGATGGATTTTGCTAAAGCGTGCTGCATCAGTTTTAGATTATCTTTTACAGTAGCTCAGTTTTAAAAACAAAGAGTTATTATCGTATTTTTTTACGTACGTATTACATTACTTGAAAGATTTAAAAAAAAATTTCATATCAAGTTAAAATAAGCAAAAGTTAAACTGGTGATTCAAGGTCCTTGACTTTAATGCAAATTTGTAAAAGTTAAACTATTGATGCGTGCCGTTAAATCATTGTAGCATTTTTTTTTCAATCTACTAATTTCTCGTTACCGCATTTCTCATTAAAACGTAAGTATACGCTTTTAGCTGAGATAAACATCTTAAAAAATGTTAATTGTTAAGTAGCTAATTTTGATTTCATGCTCTTCAAAATAAAAGTCACCACTAAACTTTAATTAAGTAAAATAATTAGAGATATGCTATTGAAGTATTTCGCTTTTTTATGATGATAGATCAATAATAACATGACGTCTCGTAAATATTTTGCTTATTTCATCACTTTACACAACGCTGGTATCGAACAATACAAGTACCATTTAAGAAAGATCATTTTCGTGCTCAACGAGAGCGGTAATCTGCAAAATGCCGACTTTGCGGACACTACTTTCGGCTAGCAATTGTTGATGAACCGAGGCAAATCGCTACCGGAGTGGATATGTGAAGTTTTAGGCACTAACCATAAAAATTTCTCGATTTTGAAATCACTCAGCAACTTGTCTAGTCTTTCGACTCGTCAGGAGGATTATGCAGTCTTAGTCAAATCGAAATTTAAAAGTCTTATTCAATTTCGGAATATCACAGTAGCTGGTTACCATAGCGCCAAAACATTAAAAAAGTAAATCCTCGAAAAACCCAAAAATCCATTTCACCAACAAATGGGATCAACGAGAGTAAACAGAATCCCATATAACAATTTTTCAATATATTAATCACCATTTACGGATTTGCTATATGGAGCAAATTATTGTATTTTAGTCATTATAACTGTTTGAATCAACGCTAAGTTACGGAATGAACACCAGCAAAACATTGAACAAAACTTTTCACCTAGACTGGATACAGAAATGAAGTTTGTCCGGGTTAAGCAATAAATCGAATAGTTGAGACATAGTGCAGATCCGTCTTAATTTGTTGAATATGTACATTTAATACTGTTTATGTTTCTTAGACTTATAGATTTTAAAAGCTGTTTTAATAATATAGCGTTCAGGAGCTAAATATCAAAATAGCAAAGACAATGGATGCAAAACCGTAAGTCATTTTAAGTTACAAATCGTTGTACAGTATATTGGAGCGCTAGAGTAAACCATAAATGAGAATGAAAACAAACCATCATTCAAAAAGTTCTAAAAGCAAACCAATGCAATTCGAAGTTGTATTTTTGAACAGATTTGTTAAAGTTTAAACTTGCAATGCCCCCATAGCTAAGCGGAACTTATTAATAAAACCATCTTTTATTAGAGCAAGTTTTCGGTTTCCACAGTCATATAACAGCAGTCATTGTCATGTTTTTTGTTCAGCTAAATATGGACTCATGTTAGGTTTACTAAAATTAACTAGAGTTGATTAAAACCCACTTTGCTAAAGCTGTTGATGATCATACTATTCCAAATTTTGCGTAGACAAAATTCAAGAAGTAAAAAAAGCTAATTTCTTATTAATAGCTTAAAAAGAGAAAAAATTCTCAATCATTTTTATTAAAGTAAACAAATTGCTTTCTAGTGCTCTAGAAAAAGTTATTAGTTTAAGCAGAAAGCCTACTTCTTTCTAATTGGAAATACTGCTGCGTTAGCATGCTTTTAGTTATATTGTTTGGAGCAAAAAGTAAGCAAATGCTGTCCCTGATGAAACCACGAAGTTTACTCAGAAACGTTCGTTTTTACAGACAGTCTAAAATTGAACTGACTACGTCTGCGGAGGACTGGACAACTATTCGAGAATGCTATGTGAAATCTTTTATACGGTACCCACTGTACAAGTACATGGTTCCTGATCAATCAAAGAGAGAGGAATTTCTTCGCGCCTACCTCGACGCCAATTATGACGTCACTGTTGGAAGTGGACAAGGAATTTTGCTTGCGATAAAAGTTTTGGTTGGAAGTGGCGAAGAAGCTTACTACAAAGTGGTGGGTGGTGTGGTTTTCGTACCGCCCTCTAGTGACGGTTGTGGATGGGCGATAGGAAGTGATGAACCGTATTGGGAAGCTTATGAGAAACATCAACTTTCCAAAATATCAGCAGAAGGGCTGGAACGCGTGAAAAGGTAAAACAAATTATTCTCGTTCATGCTTTTAGAGATATTTCATTCTACATACAGATTCGATTACATTTTGTGGCCTTTCTCTCTACCCTTGAAGTACTAACTTTGCTTTTCTAGCAAATCATACAATTTGATAAAAGAAAAAAATTAAATAAAAAATTAGAATATAAAATTAAGAATGCTGTTAATGAAGCGTGGTAAACTATTTAAAACAAATTTTTAATTTGACAGGCTGAACAAAATCCTGCAATTTTAATTCAAACTGTAATGTAGTTCAAAAGGGTATCGAACGTTAATTTAACTCATTTATTGCATGTCAAGCAAAATTTTGTTTTTTTGACATTTTTTGAGATAAATTTTAAAATTCTGCCACTTCTAGATCGAAAGATATTTACATTTATTTTTCCCGCTGTCTATTACATTCCCTTCAATTTAAAAATAATTTTTGAATCACTGATCCGTGACTGCTCTAGTTTCCATGATTTAACAACGCCAGCTTGAACGTTATCTAGTAGGCCTATCACTATTATAGCTTCTACCACCATCAGCAGCCCACCACTATCAGTAGATTTTAAACTACTAGCTCAGCCTAACTGCTTTTAGACAAGGTTTTACTCATAGAATTGCAACAAACAACTACTAAACTTACTTAATTAATCAGTAGGCTATGCCAATCTATACTAGTCTAGGCCTATTTTTTGTTTCTTTCCAAGCGCAGCAAATCGCATGTGTTTTATCTTCTCCTTAAAACTTTTTAACGTCAAACAATAAAAAACGAGATTAAAACGTTGGTAATAAATTATTTTTCACGTATCTACTGTTGAAATTTAAAAATTAGACCTCAATGTCCTTTTCAAAGCTATGTACATTGCAAAATATTATTGTATTTTATGTATAAGATGAGCAATTGCAAATAATTGTAAACTCGGCAACGCAGCTAACATATTGGAGGCTGAACTGATGAGGTCCTTTCGCAACTTGTCCGGAAAAAAAAAAGATTGTTATTCAATGTGTTTTTCCAAAAAACGATCAAAAAATATTAGCAATTGTTGCCGGCCAACAAACTTTTAACACTTGTTTTACCTACCAGGCAAAAATAATCAAAATAACTATATTTTCCTAAAAGCATTCAAAATCAAGATTCTACAATAAGATATGTGTCGTACTAACTGTAATGACGGTCACGTGCCATTTAAAAACCCTAAAATTTATGGTTGAGATTGTATAGGTCAATAGGCCTTGCTAAGCAAAATCTTGAAAATGCAGCTACTGTATGTAAGCCAGGTACCAAGACAAAAGGTAGATAGGTGATAACAAGCTTGTAAAATGCGAGGTACTAACATATTAAAATTCTATTGTTTTTTCTCAATCTGCTACTCAGTATGAAAGTACGAGAAAGTAACATTGTTCGTCATTCCCTAAGGGTAATTAGCAATTAGAAATGCTCTTTGTGATGGAGATATTCAGTCACGTTCCTTTAGCTTTAAATTGGATCTACTAAGCTTAACCTTTGATGCAGAATCAATACTATCAAAACATAAACAACATCAAAGCAAGAATATCTCAAGCACTCTGCTACTTCAGTATGACTTTGTCGATGCTTTTCTTGGACTAAGACTCTTGATCACTGGTTTAATGCTTGATTGGTTGCCAATTAACAAGACAATTTTTGTAAATGAGTACCCCCCAAATGTCGTTTTTACCCTCCCCAAAAGACCAATTGCAACGTAAAAAAAATTGACTTGATAAAGAAATCATTTCAGAGTTGCATTTCATGACGAACAATCTGCCAAGTGACAGACAGACCATATACATTGCAGTACACTTCAAGTTCCACTTGGTCGATTGCCTACAAATACGAGTCCATTTTAAAGCTTTTTTTCACTGATTAGTTGATCCCGCAAATTTCCTGTTTTTTTACAAATTTTAAAGGTTTTTTGCGTTAATTTTCAGATACGAATCATGGGAGAACGAGCACATAGCGCAAAAAGCATCTGGTACACGGATTCCGTTGTGGAATGGATTGTTTTGCGCTATTGAACCGGATTATGCATCAAAAGGAGTCGGTTCGGCGGTTTACAAAGAAGCAATCAGAATTATGGCAAGATTTTGGGTTAAACAAGAAATGGAGTCCAATTGCAATGGCGAAGGACAAACCAAATCTGCAGAAAAATCCGAGAAACCCAAGCCTCGAAATAAATCCGAGAATGGGTTTTTCAGTAAAGTTTTTCATAACTCCTCATACAGTCGCTTTCATCATATGTCTTTGTTGCACCATAAGTCACTTCCACCTCCGGCAATTGTACAAAAAAAAGAAATCCAGCAAAAAGATACCCCAAATCCTCAGTTCGACCCCAACAAACCCATGGAAAGAAGAATGTCGATTAAGGACATGATGTTTAATCCAAAGGCACCGCTAGTGGTTGCAATAAGCCACAGTGAAAGATCATCAAGATTCCACCAATCAAATGGATTCCAACCTGTAACACGCATTCCTTTCTACGACAACGTAGATGACGTCATCCCGTTTTACACTCACATTTTAGTCCTTGACCCCTTTTGCACCGGTAAATTTAGCCAAGTTGAAGCGGCTCTGCATTCCAAAGACAATTTGTGCGAAACAGACTTGCCCCAACTGCTAGCAGCTGATTTAAAACCGACCAATCATATCCTAGTCTAGTGTTACCTGAAACTTTGAAAAATTATTTATGACATTGTTTATTTTTGTTTATTTGCGTCGACTGAAGCTGCAGGGATCGAATCCTGCGCGGGACAATTTTTCCGAAGAATTAAAGTAGTGTTGCTAGGAAGGTTCTTATCAGGAGGCGGCTACTCTGGCAATTTTAGGTCATCAAATCGTACAAAAAGTTTCGTTAGTTACCTCGCACGTGCAACCACATACTAATCAGTAAAATCGCGTAGTTGAAAACGAATTGGTATGCATTATATCACGTACGTACAACTGCTTAGTAGTGAACATTATTTCGCTATTGCTTCGATTCTAGTATACATCAGTGGCCATTTTACTAGAGCACAAATAGCCTTTTTACATACCGGTGTGCATTTTTCCGGTACTTTTTAACAAAAGCAATCGAAAACGGCAAAGGTTTCTTACCAAAAACAAAAAAGAACTTAAAAATAAATATCTGAGAAGGAATGGCAACTTTGTCAACTTTGAACAATTATAATTGTTTTGCATAAAAACTTGCGATAGCTTGTATTTAGCTAACGATGGACCATTAGGTCCTGAAAACTAATTAGAACACATTACTCAACTCAGCATTCATTTCAATTATCAATTGTATGGTCTAATTGTGTCATATGTGCAATATGAAACCTAGGCAAACTATAAAATGTAGCTTTTGGTACTGACGTGGTTTAGAAACACAAGACTTTGCAGATCAATTCAACTTCGTCCATTGAACTTGCAAAGCGAAAGCAAACAATACAACTTCACCGGATGAAGTTGGCAGTAACGGGCGAAAGCATGTTCTGGAGTACAGTTAGCACTGCAAAATACTGAGATCTATTTTATTTAACGTTTATGTAATTAATATGTGGCAATATCATTTCAACATAAGCCGAGTTGTGTCGTTCTATAACTTCATTTTCATTATCAATAAATAGCAATGCAATTCTTGTATTTTTTCTATCTCGTCATTCGTGAATAACTTTTTCAATGGATTGTGTTGATAGTGTGAATTTTACCACCTTTTTGTCTGTTATTGCGTACTTTCCATCGCTATTGTACTTGAGAAGAAATTGTTCGTTTTTGCTAGTATTACATCAAATTAACAAAAAAATCAATAAAAGTACAACTAATTGGAAACGTTGTCTATAGGAGACGACTAATCAAAACAGTATTGCTGCTTTTTCCTTCAACCAAAAGAAAAGTGTCCTTGAGAGCAGCGTTGGCGGGGGGGAGGAGAGGATAGCATTATTGGGGGTATGGTTCAAAAATTTGTTTGCAGCGCATTATATCCCCTGTTTTCATGTCTCAATTATGTCCTAGCTTTACACGCTAGAAGACACTTTTTCGTATAATATTCTTTTAAAGGTACTTATAAAAGTCATAAAGCTTAGCCGCAAGTAAGACAAAGAAACAGTGTACCAGTCCGTGCAGCAGTTGACATCTGAGTTGCAGCGTACTGTAGCCTATAATAGTCCCGTACCAAAGGTCTTGTTTCGCAAAAACAATGTTTTAAATAAATTGCGATAGCATGGTGAGCTTTTGAACAATATTTGCACGCATAATGTAAGTTACTTTAGACATGGAGCTAGCTAGAGTGCCGAATAGTTTAGGCTTCTCTTTGCTTTTGCTGAAGATTAAGTAAAAAGGGTGGCAGAAATCTACCTTCTCAAAAGCATAAGCTAAATTTCTTCACTCTTTGTTTGTCATTTCTTGAACATTTTGAGAGATCACCTGTAGGCTAGTCTTCAAATTCCTAAAATTATTATTAGATCACCATTAATTTGCGATTTGATAACCTTCACCAATTTTTATTCTTACGTGAAATAGTATCTTGAGCTAAAGTTTAGTCAAATTTTTTTATTATAATTTGAAAAATAGTAATAAAACCAAGGCACTTTTAAAATTCCATATTATGCTGACATAAAATAATTTGAAAATGATATTTTTAATTTTATAGTTTATAAAGAAACATTCAAAATAATATTCAATTGTGTGGGAAATGTGCGACTTGGCCTAAACAATAAACGAAAAAAATCTTTTTTAAATCTTTCTATATCATTTCCCATAACTTTAGCCATGTAGGCAAGACAAATGTCTGGGATGACGTAATAAAGATAGCATTTGATACAAAATAAGCATTTTAGTACATTAAAATTGACCATTCAAGGCGAGAAAGAATTTTCAATGTTTACAAAAGCTAAAGGTGCGACAAATTATGTCCTTTGAACCAATTCAGAAATGGCTTAAAAACATTGTAGATCTTCTGAAACGAAACACAGACGATAAATCCCAAACACAACAAACTATTTCTAAATCCAACACAAGAATTTTTTACTAATATTGAAAAAGATTTACAGCACAGAAAGAACTACAGGCTTATCCAAAATATAAACAAAAGTCATTATTTTTCTATCTGACAAAGCTATTTGTTTTTGACCTAAACGCTTCTTTGACAAAATAATGTAAACTATTCGCTAAAAGCATTAAAAGACCCTAAAAGTGTGAAGTTAGTTTGAAAACGTGAAACATTCCACATCGAAGAGCTGAGACTTTCTGTAAGATATTTTCCTGATTTTGTCAAATTTTTACTCAAAAAATTTTTCCGACAATAAAAAACACAAACAAAAAACATTGAGCAAAAATAACTCTCACAATTATGGCGCAGTGCTCTTCAAGCTTTTTTTACGTGGTATACCTTTTTAATATTAATTTCGTATACCTTTCAACAGCAATGTGTTAATGCTGTCTGTAGATGTACCGTAAGCTTGCATATTACTTACAAAGAAGTTGCACAGCAGACTATCAAGATAAATCCTTCTGCAACTGTGAGGTAGCACTTCACTCACTTATATGCTTTCCCATTAGGCTAGTGTTTAATCAGCATCTGAATTCATACATAGCCTATCCTGGCAGCCAACACGAAGATTCAAACCACACACGAGGGCAATTTCTGCACTTGCCATCGTACCTTCTTCTAAGATTACTCTGATCAAAGACTGACAATAAGATCACCAGAAAGAGGATTCTCGACCAGCAGTGCCGTCGCCAGAACAAACGAAGTGAGGGGGGCACTACAACAGACTGAGCTTTTGCACATTAAAACTGATCTTGTACAGCTAAAACTACGCGCAATTTAAAAAATTCGGAATTCATGTTTAAAAAAAGTGACCGAGGGGCGGCAGCGTTTCTCAGCTCGTTTCGTCTGCGGCCCACAATCGCTTGAAAAATCTATCTGCAGCAGTGAATGCGGTCAAAAGCGCAACCAGGATTTTTGCTAAGAGGATCGAATCAAAACTTTTTTTTTAACAAAAATTGTCTAATTTAGGCCCTGTGCTGAACAAAATGACGCAACTCAAGCTTGTTACTGGCGAGACCTGGGGCGGAGCCTCCAGCCGCTGGGCGAGTTTTGTGATTTTGCGGGAAAAAAATAGCGATTTTAAAGCTATTTTAATCACATTTCTCACGTTTTTAAAGCTATGTGAATAACTAAATTGCTAAAATTCCGAAGTCATTTGAAAGAATTAAATTGGTTAGCCCCTTCAGCCGCCCCGACCTTTACTTCAGATCAAATCCAAAATCCGTTTAAACGCTCGTATTTTGAGGTTAAATTTTGTAAGTGATTTGGCGAAGGGGGACTTTAGCCTCTACTCCCTGGTCGTGTCACTGACTGCAACCTAAAAATTTTGAGTGTGCTCTAAAAATCAAAAAAGGCTGGTCTTTAAAAAAATGTTTTGACATATTGTTTTAGACATAGTCACAAACGAAGTAACGGTAACGATTCTGTAGGCTTACATCTCTCTTCCGCGACACATCCGTAAAAGAGTGTTAATAAGAAGTATCATTGAGTCACATTTATGTACGGCAGTTGGTTGACAGGAGTTTCGGAAAGAATTGAGTAAACGTCAAATGAAACGAGAATTACGTTTGATCGTTATTATTCCTTTTTCCATTAGTATCGGTTGTCTTGTCGTTAGGTGGTGTTCCCAAAAACAGTATTTTGAGTAAACCAAAATGGGTAGGGCACAAGTAACTGATAGGGGGCGAGGCCCCACCTGGCCTCTCCGTAGCGACGGCACTGTCGACCAGTATCACACTGGCACTGCACTTAGTTTAACCGCATTGCGCTAGCATCACCAAGCAGTTCTACTTCTAAAGAATTCTAAAACCAAAGGTTTCCTCCGAATGATAATACGTCATAAACTTATGACGAATAATCGCTTTTTGCGATGAGCAATTACGCAACTAGGGCATTTGTATACGTAGTTATAGCTAAGAAAAGCGAACAATTTCGAAGTTTGCACGTTAGTTTTCCACAGCTCAACATTGTCATTTTAATTTGCCATAGAAAATATGACAAAGACTCAATAGAATCAATGTTTTCGCAATCGTACTTATTTAGTTGAGTCAAAGAAGGAGCCCAAATCGAGGTGGTATACCCTTCGTATACCCTTTCTCAGTTGTATACCTTGATTTTGATTTGACATACAATTGGTAATACGGTACATCCGGTTGAGAAGCACTGTTATAGCGCCCTAAAATTCGGTGACAAGGTAGTGAACTTAGTCCAAAACAGTCAACAAACTCTTAAAAATGAAAGCACAATAAATGCAGAGTTTTAATGCCAATTGTGGTCACAACACGCGGTTGTTGAAGAGAAAACTATATCCTCATAAAACAATATTTCCGCCAGTCTACTAATCTCAAAATGGAGGGTTGTCAGATTCTCCCTTAATGGTGAATACTAAGCAGGAAAGCCACAAACAGTGAAGGTTTTAGGTTTTTCCCAACTCGGAAACGAACTTGATTCGAACGCTTTAGCGGCAAAATTTAATTGAGCACTTGGTCTTGAGTCCAAAATCAAATTCTTTGTAGTGTAGAAGAATGAAGTTTAAAACCGATAGAGCTCATTTATGCAAAAAGTTTGCTATCCATCATTTGGTTGCAAGTGGCATATTTACAAGGTGGTCGTCACTTTTAAATCCATTTGTCTCTGAGAACGACATCACATGCAGCACGGGAGATTAGAATACGACAGCAACGTCATAAAGGGATTTTCTTTAGCACCTCGCACGACAAGTTACATTTTTGACAATGTTCTTATTCTTCAACCGAAAAGATTGAGGTCAAATTTTACCTCCTAGAAGCCTATTAACAATTTAGATTTGTATTTGAAGTTTTGTATTCTGCCAAATTGGATAACTACCACTTAGATCAAAATGCAAAATACAAAAATTGCACTTTTAAAATGGTTTGCATTAAAAGAGAAAATAGTTCAAAGGATAAAATCCCCAGCACTTCTAAATCCGAATCCACAAGTAATTGTACTGCTAAAAAATAGAAATGTCCCATCGTACACAGAATGAGTCCCAGATAATCATTAAAAAGTGACTAATATACTATGAAACATCTTTTCGCAAACACAATAATATAGCGCCATTATTGCAGGGGCTATATAAAATATAGCTTGAATAACGCAATGCATAAACTACTTATGCTAAAAATTGTATTAATAGGTTTGGGTTAAAAAGAATGGTAATCACAGCTTTGTTTGGTTGATCAAGCAAGTTAAAGAAGGACTATGAATTTCTTTACACCAAACAAAATTTTCCAGTAATACTGTATTAAGCGGCACTCCCAGGAGGAGATGTCAAAATAAATCGAGCAACATTGCTGACTACAGTTTTTAAATTGTTCGAATTATAATTAGGGTTTTATAATTGTTTTATTTTCAAGCTAGTCATGCTTAATTGCAAAATTACAGGTTGGTCTTCCCTACTTGAACTATAAATTTTATGTTAACTCATCTTGTTCCCACGTTATACAGGCCAAACGTTTCCTCAAGATATAGATCGTAGTTTTCAACTTCAGATCCAAAATACAAAAAAGTTAACCACGTCTTATTTTCGAAGCATAATCGGGCGTTATAGATTCTTTGTTTCCAGAAGTTCAGTGGAGACCTTCTTCGTATATTATGCTGCTGTTGCTCGCAGAATTCGATCACCGAACAAGCTTTTCAGGAGCATAGGAGAAAAAATAATTACGGCGTCCGACCACTTAGGGGTTTTAAATTGTCACCATAAATTTTAAATGTTAAACCGTGTCCAAGCACGTGACGATAAACGTCACAATAGATTTCGACAAATCTTTTCAACCTTTTTGGACAGCATGGTGGCTGTGGGAAAAATAATGAGTGTAGCAAATTTGAAAGAACGGAAAACAATTGTGTGCCAAACTGCAAATTAGGGATGCATCCTTTAGATGGATGAATTCAACGTTTAGGTTCTAATAAAACTGCCTCCAGTCCTCTGAAGTCTCGTGGAAATAATTTTGTGTACAAAACATTCTAAAATATTCCTTGTCTAGAATACAAAACATTCTAAAATATTTGGGACTTCTGGGCTATCTTCAACATATAAGAAAAAAAATAGTCTTGTATTTGATGTCAACCAAGGCGATGACATTAAATCATTTATGTAACGAAACGTCACCACAATTAGGTATATTTAGAGAAGAATTAAACTGATATAGGCGTGGAAAGATTACAATTCCATAAATAGATGGTTTTATAATGTTAGTTCAAGTAATAGTTAGATCTTTTTGAAAAAAGCAAATTTTGTAATTCGCTAAGTCACTGTACCCTTATTCGTTTAATCATCATTTTGAACAGGCAAAAACAAAAAAAATCCAGAAAAAATGCCTGCAGAGAAAAAACAATTTCATGAAACTCACTAGTTTGATATTCTGTTTTTCTTTGGTATAGGTTAAACCTCACAATTGACGTATGAACGAAAGTAAAAATTAAACTTCACAAAAAAACTGTATATTGAAATGATAGTAAGGCTCGTATGAGATTAAAAAAAACTGTCGTCGTTTACATATGAAGAACAAGAAATTAAATTACTGCTGCTTTATCAAAACGTCAAAAAAGAAACTATATTACTTTGATAAAAAAAAAAAAAAAAATTACAACCAAAAACAGAGCCAATCAAGAAAGTAACTATAATTACACTGGCCAGTTGGTCGAGCGGTAACGCGTTCGTCTCGGGAGCGGGAGGTCTGAAGTTCAAATCTCGGGTCGGTCAAATCGGACACAGTGTTGCCAACCGCTCATCATCGCTGCGACATTTTCTCGAAAGAAGCTGTGTTGCCTTGGTGCAATGACGCGGAGATGGGCCCCGCCAACTCGTTACATGTTTCGGTGTATTACAGCCAGTATAATGAAACATTTGATTTGACTATAATTGCATTCTGCTGAACAGGGGCGCCTGCAGGGGGGGGCAGGGGGGTGCACTTGCCCCCCCCTGAAAATTAGGATGTCAAGAATTTTTTATGTTTAATTTTGCAAAATAAATCAAATATATCTATCTAACTAAGAAAACAACCCTTTGTGGAGCTTTTTTGCCATGGTGCAGAGGGCGGGGGCAAGAGAAATAAGATTGCCCATTGGTAGTGACTATTTTTCCGAAAATTTTCAAGTTAAAGAGAATAAAACAAAAATGAGAAATATTCATTCGCGCTTTTTCATTTGCTTTTTTAGGGTTAAGATTAGGGTTTGGGTTAGGGTTCGATTTGGATATAGTTTTAGAGTAAGCATTTGAGTAAGGGTTAGATTTGAGTCAAAATTAATAGAAAAGTAGATAAGAATTTCCGGTGAAATAAAGCCTTCCTCGCCCATTTTACGTGAATTATCATACAGCATTTTCTTAAAAGCGAGCGTAAGCAATGCTCCAGGATTAAGCATTAAACTGTTTGATAAAATAATTATCAATATCAAACGTTTCTGCATTCTGTCAATGAGCTCTTATAGGATCTAAATACAATAAATTGTTTAATGTTTTAAATGTTTTAAATTTACGCAGCGCTTATATAAACACTAAAATAATAATTACTCTGCCACTAAATTAATCTGGCCCAGAACCGAAATCAAAACCAAACTTGCAATCAATAGCGTAGCCAAGGGGACTGTGCCCACCTGCATTGGCCTGCTGTAAACCAAAGTGCACGATAAATAAAATGTCTCAACTTTTGGCCTTCTGAGGCATTTTTTTGCAGTAATATGGCCTCTAAAGTTGTTCAAAGCCTTTTTTAAAACATTTATTATTAATATTATTATCAAAAATACAGCAAACAAATGAATTGATAACTTCAAAACATGGCTAAAAACTAGCACTCAAAATTGATTGCTAAATGCAAAATGCTTAACGTAAGCTTCATAGAAAAAAAGTATAGGGGGGCTATTCAGCATATGGTTTATGTAATTACCACAAGTTTTGGACGTGAACTATGAGTAACGTGTGGTTTTGAAGGGGCTGAGCTATTTAATTCTTTTAAATGGCTTTCAAAGTGTATCAATCAGAGGTGGAGTCTTCGAGGACGTCCTCGAGGACACATTTGGAAGTCCTTGGCCTTGGCCTCGAGGCCTCAAGTCCTCGAAAATTGGCCTGTCCTCGGCTCGAGGACAGCTGTATTTTTTGAATAGTTAAAATTTTGTAGAGCGCTTGAAAAAGTTTTTGGAAAACGTTTTTTTGTAAAGATCGCTTGAAAAATTTTTGTGAAGACCTTTTTTTTTTTGGAGAGCACTTGCGCTTGTGTCCTTGGTCCTTAGCCTTTGCCTCGAGCATTCCTGTCCTTGGCCTCGAGAGTGTCTGTCCTTGGAAAGGCTGTCCTTGGCCTTGGCCTTGGCCTCGGATTTTTTTGTGTCCTTGGCCTTGAGTCTTGTGTCCTCGACTCCACCTCTGGTATCAATTTAGCTTTTTAAATGGCTCTAAAAAGATGGGAAGTTTGATTCGAACAGCGTTGAAATGGCTATTTTTTTTCTGAAATATCACCAAATTTGCCCAGCAGCTAGAGTTTTGCCCCAACAGCCCGGTCTGTGATATGCTTTAGTTGCACCTTTTTTTTGCTCGAAACAAAAAAAAAAAAAAAAATTGAGACATTTTGCAAAAAAAAATTCATTCTTTAGATTAATCACCCCCCCCCCCCCCCCCTTAAACAAAATTTAGGGTGCAATCAGTGGGGCAACCAAGGAGGCTAAGGGATCTTAGCCTCCTAAGGGATCTTAGCCTCCCCTTTTCCAAGTCACTTGGAAAACTAATCTCACATACAGTAGCGTAGTCGGGTTGGGGGGTGGGCTATAGCCCTACCCCCCCCCCCCTCCCCCCATTTGGCCGGTCGACCAAAATGCAGATTAAGAAAAATACCACGTTTTTAGCTCTTCTGAAACTGTTTTAATCACTAAACATGGATTAAAAGTGATTTATAGCATCTTTTGAAACATGTATTTAGAAGGGCTTATTTGTCAAAAACAAAACTCACAAAGCAATAAAAACTTTGAAAAATGTACAAAAATAAGCAATCAGAGTTGATCGGTAGTGTAAAATCACTAAACGTCGTTTCATCAACAAAGATATTATAAACTCAGGAATAGGGAGAGGGGGCTATTCAGGATTAGTTATATACCAATCACTTCTCTCAAATATCTTTCCATTAGCCCCCCCCCCCAATTATTTTGCTCTATAAAATAAAGACTGAATAGATTACTCCGTGTGAGTTTTATCGAACAATAAAATTTTATGATTTACCAGCATGCAAAGAGAACTAAAATTTTACCTTAGCCACCTCCCAAATAGACCATTTAAGCAACCAGTTTGATCATGTTTGCACTGCTAATTTCGATGCCACGTTTTAAAAGCATCATTTTTTATCAAAATAGCCCTAAAATTAAGTTATTTTTGAAAAAAATGCAAAGTTTTCGAGCGTTGGGGGCACCGCCCCCGATCTCCATGCCTTTGGCGGGTGGAGGCTTTGCCCCCAGACCTCCAGCCTCGGGAAGCTGGGGGATTAGCTTCTGGACACCAATGGCTTTTAGCGGCTCCCCCCCCCCCGGACTCCCAAAACAGCCCCCCCCCCCCATTGCGAATTTTCGGCTACGAACGTTTAAACGTGATTTGAATTCGATCTGCAATTAAAGAGGGCTGAAAGGGCGAGGCAATCAAAAAATTTCAAGTAGATTCTTAATATCAGCAACTTTGTTCGATCCAATGGCCTTAAAAACGTTCGAAATGAGATTCAAATGACGTTAAAGTGGTTATTTTTTTCCAGAAATTGCGAAAATTGCCCAGCGACTGGGGTCTTTGCCCCCAGACCCCCGTCCACGATACGCTTGAATTGCATCCGTTTGCTCAACATGCCGCCCAAATTGCAGGATTGTTTTAACAGGGTCATGTTAACTTTTGGTTCCAATCCCTTAGCAAAATCTTGGTTGCAGCTGTAAGGTTTTATTTTATCCAGCAGATACTCGATACGTCGTTTGCCCCCCCTGAAAAAATTTCTGCAGGCGCCTCTGCTGCTGAATATAAGATGCTTCGATTGCTCCCTATAAGTCAAATGAACAAATTGAATAATTTAATCGTTTTGCGTGCTTCTGGCCTAAAGGCTACCAGCTCGGAAGCCTAGGGAAGAGCCACCAGAACGGCGACTACTTAAAACAAGCAATGCGAAAAATTGTCTTCCCACAGGAATCGAACCTGCAGCCTTTGAATACCGGTCCACTGCTCTACCACTTGAGCTAGAGAAGACATCCCAAATAGACCATCCAAATAGACAATCCAAAGGCTGCAGGTTCGATTCCTGTGGGAAGACAATTTTTCGCATTGCTTGTTTTAAGTAGTCGCCGTTCTGGTGGCTCTTCCCTAGGCTTCCGAGCTGGTAGCCTTTAGGCCAGAAGCACGCAAAACGATTAAATATTAAAACTCTGGCCTGCCATCGTCAAAAAACATCTTAATTGACTTATTATTAAAATTGAATAATATTATTACATTTTATTCAAAATGAAGAAGATCTTATCTTTTTAAATAAACAATTGAATAAAATTTTGTATTATTTAAATAAATAGCTTAATATTCTCATTCAAAAATTTATCTGACAAAGCAAAGCTGGAGGTGTCTCATATTCATTAGAAAAAATATATAGTTATATATATTTTAAAAAATAAATAAAAAATAAATATATTTGAACTAAGATGTATTTGAATAAAATTGAAAAAAAAATTAAATCTGTGATTTAAGTTGGTAAATTGAATTCATAGTAAGCGCTATACTTAAACTAAATTCAATAACTTAACCGGTGGAGCAAAACAAACAGCCAATTGAGTTATTCGTATTAAACTTGATTTAATTCTTATTTTCTGGTGACAACAATCTAGAAGTACTATACTTACTTTAATTTAGGAATAAAGCCTATGGAAATAGGCTAAAAATGCCAAGAAATTAAGCGACCAACAACGAAGCTTGGCGATAATTAGTAATTATACATTGCTTGAACTCAATTAATTTGGCGTGAAGTATAAAATCACTACTAATATCGTGACTTTTATTCAACAATGCGGCTTTCTGAGAACACGTTTGCGAAGTTTCAACATATATACTTATCTTAGCAATGCCATTTGCAGACAAATATCGCATTAAAGAGGAGTTGAGTTCTCATTGAATTTTGTCGTAATTTTTATGAATATTTAAAGTGGTATGAGCAACTAAATCATGTTCAAACAGTTTCGCAGTCAATTAGTGAAATTGAGTGGAAACAGAAGACTTCGCCATCTCTTTTATATTTTAATGACCAACAGATCAAACTTAAATACAGTGTTGGTTCACCTGTGTCTTCTCAACTAATAATTACACGCCAATTAAGGTTTGCAATCAAAAAGAAAATCTGGGAAGGGCGAATAATGTCAAACTATAACGTCATACCGCCGTTACAAGATATTGAAAATAGATCTGAATTTTGGCCTCCAAAGGTTTTAATTTGAGTAAATTAATAAAAAATATTCTTGTGGATGACCAGTTATATAAAAATTCTCCACACAATATACAAGATAAATAGCTGCACTGCTCCACCCGCTATTAGAATTTATAAGCCCCTGGTAACCGGTTCTTTGGAATCGCTGCCTCGTGACTCTTATAGTGTCAATTTATCTCGGTTTGTTCAGCAACATTTGCCACTTTATAAACGAGTTGAAACAGCCAACAGCAAAACCTCTATTTGGATATAATGGGTCACTGAAATTTGTTTGGTCATAATAATGGGGACAAACGTGGTGAGATCGAGGGCAAAAAATTTAATGTTTGCGGCTGTCAAAGCTAAACTATTTCATAACTCAAAACCAATGAACTGCTGTGTTTATGCTTATGTAAAGGCGTATCACTGTAAATTGGTCACCACCCTAACTGCTATACTTCCCATTTCGATTAATTTTGAGGTTTTTAGTTTGATGATTTTAAATCCGGCTATTGGCGTCAAATAAACCGCTTAAAGCTATGACTCGGGCTTTAGAATAACAAACATATTCATCTACGGTAAAAGAAAACTTGCCAACGGCTGTAAGAACAACTTGCAAAATCGGTTCAACCAAATTTGAAGGGAGCATTTTGTGTCTATATGTGCTGTATGACACTTACCCAAAAGCTCATTGCCCAACAAAACTTGCAGAAATGTTACACTTTTAAAATTTTCACTTTAAAAATCAATTTCGATTGCTGCTATTTCAGTTGATAAACACGTATTTGTTTAAATTGCAGACAACAAACTGCATTATGCAAAAACAATTACCTATTACGGAAAAGTGATACATTTAAAAACGTTTTCCTGCGATTGAAAGTGATGTAGTAGCAAGTTGTTAACGGGAATTTACCCAAGGGCAAGATAATTTTTTACAATAAAATCACTGAAGATCAAAACAGTTTCGTTGCAAATTTTTTTGAGCTTTTCCAGCCTAAAAATGAAACCACTCACACAAAACATTCCCCAACACTTTGTGCATTTTCACTAAAGCCTATCAAAGGTTTCAAAATTACATCTTATCATCCCGTTTTTGGAGTGATAACGCACTGCACTTACAACGTCAAAAGGTTACATTGCTATTATGACGAGAAAGAATTGCATATCTTTTTATAAACTACAAACCTAGTATCTATTTGGCAATAACAGCCGTGCATAAAAGCACCTTGATCTTAATTTTACAGAAATTGTCTTAAAATTCGATTTCGATAGATAGGTAAAGAAGTTGTTTCTGGAAGTGCTGGAAAAGTTGCCTGAAGTGCTGGAAAATTTGGCTAAAGTGCTACATGGAAGAACTAAATGTAGCATTTTTTCTTCATTTATTTATTTTTTTGCTTTTTATGCTACTCACTTGCTTGAGCATTTTAGTCTTTATTTTCTTGTTTTGATTTTAATTCTTTTTTTCATTTTTTTTTTTTTTGGTCTACGTGAGCCATTTTTTACTATTGAGGTAACAAACTCAATGAATGTATAAGCAGGCTTGTCCATGGGACATATTTTTCTGTCCCATCCATTCCATAGCAGTTCATGCCTGTCCCATCTCATGGGATTCCCATCAAAATACAATTCAATAAAAGTTAATAAATTTATGAAAATTATAGTATAATGTATACTAGATACAAAACGTACAAAGAGTGATATAAAACGACAAAGTATTATTGACTTTGTTAGCTTTGAAGTTCAGAAGAGTTCACAGTTCATTATCATTCAGGCACTCATATTCCAAGTCACTGTGCTCATTCAGCAAATTTTCAATTTCCTGCTCATCAACTGTTTCTGATTGTGATAATTCAGTAAGTTATTGCTGTGCCATAGGTCCCATGGGAAATGCAATACGTGCTGTCCCATCCCATGGGACAATTCTCATGGGATTCCCAAGGGAATCTCATTCCCATGGACAAGCCTGTGTGTACGCCTGTGCACTCTTACCTCTAAATCATTATTTTTCCATAATGTTTTTGCGACTCCCAAATTCGCTTGCCATGAGCAATATGTGATAACATGATTTAATTTAAAATTTACTCGGTAGTTGGTTAAAATTATCTTAATACTTTTGTGCGCCAAGATCTTGTTGCAGACTTGCAGATTGCTTTATTTCCGCATTAACAACAGTAAAAAACTGAAGGTAAACTTGAATGTTTAGGACACATAATCCCTGAGTCAAAGTTTAAAGACCGTTTTGCCTCTAACCTGTTTCAAGGCAAGTTTTCCTGTATGTGAGAAATTCCTTGAGACAAGCATGTGCATCTGCATAATCACATTTATTTCCGTTTTAGAAAAAAATCCACTTTAAAAAACGACATTTATTGTTTAACTGATTGGCTATAATTTCGCTTGAACTTAATGCTTCGGTGGTTCAATGTCCACTGATCGCGCCACTTAACCAAAGGTTTGTTGATGACCACGTCCTAAATTCTGTACCCACTTCAGAGAAACTTGATTCCTATTCAAACACTAACTGTGACCTGGGGACAAGCTATTGTATGGAAGATGTAATCTACTTAAAGCTTGACATTGATGATTAAATTACAATTTTCAACGTGAACTTCAGACTTTCAGTTGAAAACCTCGCACATTGCAAAACAAAATGACCGGCTAAATCATTAGAGCTTGGCTGTAAAGCAATCTCACAGTGGTAAAAATCGGATTCAGACAACAACAAAAGTTCACCCAATTTGTTTTAAGTTCCTTCAAAATGTTTAATCTTTGACCTTGGCGTGGTGTTATTAACTGACCAGTGATCACGTGTAACAAGATACTCGAACTTTGACCTCAAATCATTTTTTGGAGTTAAATTTATCAATAACATGTCTCTGGTTCGGGTCTAACGTGAGAAAAAGCGAAATCTCCCAGCTGTCAGTAAAACAGAATGACGCGATGGCGGTAACATTAAAATGTGTTAACGTTTTCGATAAAACACTGAGCTCTACTAAGTTGTTAAAAAGGAAAATTAACGAATTAGTTTGAAGCATAATGATTGGAATTAACGATCATGTCATCTCAATCTTAAGCGAAGATCCCTCCGATGGTCATTTAACTGCTGATGGTGAGACGAGTAATGCCTTGGGACTAAACGTTCAGCAAAATTGTTCGCTGAAGCTTTGGCTTGTAATGTATTGAACTATTGAGAAAAAAATCAAGTTGCCATAAGCATGAAGACCGAAATTTAAACTGAAGTTGGTTTGAAAAAAAACAAAAATTGAAAAAATATTTGGTTAAAACATTATACGCTGTTATAGCTTACCATTAATTTCTCAGTAAATTTAAATTTTCATTTTCAATTAATTTCCTTTTTAAATCATGGAGGTTTAGGTTTTAGGGAACATCTTTTTCAACTGAATTATGACGTCTTGAAACAACTTGTGTTGCCATGTTTCATGTTGTGATTGGCAAAACCATAGCGGCAAAACACAAACCGTAAAATGACGTTAGGTCATTCGCCATTTGGTTACGTAAAATTACCCTATGCAATCGAAAATCCTTTGCATAATACAGCTGCAGTTTTGTTTTAAATCTTACTAAAAGACTATGTTTACGCTCAATACAATAACATTATGAACAGTAGCAACACAGCAAATGTTGAACAGGTGTACACTCGTATACAGCAACCTCTAGAGCCTTGCATGTCTCAAACCATTTCCTCCTTTACCGATAGTCGACCAGCTCAACTTCGGAATAAATTAAGCTTGTTTCTTCACGTGGTCAGTATTAAGCTGCTTAAATGTGTACAAAATATTCATAACCAATCCTAAAACCAACAAAACCTAAATATGTAACCGAATCTAAAGGTCAAGATCACAATTAACCCATGACTGCTTAAGTCTACGAATTCTATTTTCGCACGACTAAAAAGCTACGGAAAGTGCAAATAAAAAACCAAAAATTTTTGCACTCGAACATTGCAACTTCATTCGCTCATCTGCGTTTGGTTGTTATTATTGAATTTATACTATTTTGATTTTTGAGACGTTTAGTGCATCCAAGTTGTAACCAACCGGTATCAAAAAAAATTGTAAGGGAGCAAAATTAACATTGGAAAGGGTATGGATTTGAGACCTTAAACTACCGGCAAATCTTCGGCAGAAAATTTCTAATTTTTATTCCAAGATGAGCAAAACTAACAACGCATCACTTAATAGTGTAGCAATTTGGTTGTGTTGAACATTGTCTCAATACATTGGTGCCCCAAAATCTTGTTTCAGATTGTTTCATTTTTACAGTAACACAAGTAAAAAATTAATATTTACAACACAAAATCTCCGAGTCAGTGGCTGTTTAAACTCTGTTATATGGTCTTTGGTCGGTATCACGGAAAGTCTTCTTCGATAATGAAGAGTTAAGAGCAAATATCACAGCAAATTACCACTGCACTAAAATACTAAAAATTAAAAATCTGTAAAACCCACCAGTCTGTTTCACCCGTATATCTACATAAGATTCACCTCTGATGATTTCATTTACGGGCAAAACAGACTTGAATTTCAAAGGTTTTAAATTTTTAATGTTTCTATACTAAGGTAATCTGCTGTGACTCTGTTAATATATATTACCGTGCCAAAACATGAAGCTATAATTGCTGTATTTATGGGGTGGTTCATTTATTTATTTTTTTAAGAAAGTTATTCCTTACCAAATGGAAGGGTTAAAAGCTTGTCAAGTGTCAATCTTGAGAAATTACTGTACTCTTAAAAGAGCTTCAAAAATCAAACTATATTGGTTGCGTTAGCAGCTCAACAATTCGATGGTTACCAACATCAATGAAATTTCAAACTAACTGATGCTCAATGATATGAAATTCCATCCCGTTGTGACGCAATTTAATTTGCAGCAAAGAATTGCAATTGTTGAGTCATCAATGGTTTCAAAAGTACCTTGTAGTTATGCCCTAATCAATTACGTTGTGAGACAAGTTGTTTTAATTAGACAAAATTACAACATCTAAAACTTTAGTACTCTTGGGAGTCTGGATTTTTCCAAAATCAAAGCAAACTATTCATAAAAAGTTATGCAAAAGCACGCACAGAAGGAAATGTTACGAAAACATGACGTAACATTGTTATGGACTACAGCAATTTAAGAAATTATTCACAGTCTGACGTAATTCTGCGACTCGTTCAGGCTGCTAATTTTCCTTGATTTAACTGGGTTCATCAAATCCATATTGTTGTAGATTTTTCTGATGTTTTGAGTCTCACAAATCAAACTCCAAGGCATTAGGATGAACAAAAAAAAACAAACAAACAATTTCAGCAGAGAGACTCTGAATAGCAGAACTTTGAAACACAAAATCTAATTTCGTTTACCAAAAGACAATATTGCACTGGGATAAAACTGGAATATTTTATTTGGCAGCTGACGATGATGGCAATACTTTGTCCTTTAGGGCTCGAGCACTTAAAGGACAAGTACCCATTAGCACTTGTGTACTGTTGGTATGGTGTCAATTGAGATAAGTGTTCATTAAAAATCCTGTTTTTAGGATTGTTGTCCAAATTCAGTCATAGGCATAGTCAGGATTTCTATTTGGGGGGGGGGGGCAAACCACAAATCACATGCAATGACGTTATCAGAAATTTTCGAAAGAGGAACTTTTTATGGGACAAATATATCGTTAAATCGAAGATCAGCAGCCGTGGCCTGGTTTTCCACGTTACCAGGATAATGCTGAAAGGAGAGGGCTTGAACTAAAAGTTAAAGAGATACTGCTCGAAATCGGTTTTATTGAAGAAATGAGAACTACTTAAGGTAATAAAAAGGTTCCCCGAGTATTTCTCCCCAATTCCTCTTATTCACGAAAGTACATTTTACTCTGAGTGACTCCGTACCAATTTTGACATCACACAAAGTATGAATTTGCAAAAATTGTTCGCTGACTAAGAAACGCAGTGTTCGATGAGGAAGATAAAAGGATTCTGCTTTAAACAGCGATTCTAATTTAAATTAAATTCATCGATGGCATGATACGAGTGATGCAGTCTGTTGTATCAAAGTTAGACCAGCTTGGTGATGTTTTGAGCTTGAATGATATGAAATTTGAAGCTAAAAACGATCATACTGTAGATTAGTACTGGTAGTACTGGTAGCCTAGATCTGTAGGTACCAATAACAGTAGCCAAGTTTTCAGATTTGGTTAGGCTACTTACTGCTACTAGTTAGTAAGTTGAGGGTATCAGAATAGGCCTACTGTATTATTGCGCTAGTTTCTGATTATAATCTGAGATTAGTATACGGTGAGTAGATACATGTACCCGTACCGGTACCTATTCTGTTATTTTATAAAATTGCTAGTTGGTGGTTGTACAATACCGGCAACGGAACTTACCTTAGCTTAGTGACAAAGAGTTGGCAAGAATAGGACTGGCAGACCAGGTTGGTGTTGTTTTAGGGCTGTTATAGTTGGCAATAGCCTATACAGTAGGCCTATTTAATTCGGACTTCCTGCAGACCTAGGTTACCAGTACTGATCTACAGTACGATCGTTTTTGGCTTCAAATTTTTAAATATCACCAAGCTGGTCTTAACTGTGATACAACTGATTATATCACTCTTTTAATGCCACCGATGAATTTAGTTTGAGTGAGAATCGCGGTCAAAATCAAAGTCCTTTCACCTTCCTCATTTAACATCGCGTTTCTTAAGTCAGCGAAAAATTTTTACAAACTCATGCCAGGTGTGATCACACTAATTGGTACGGAGTCAAAAGGAGTAAATTGTATTTTCGCGAACAAGGGGAATTGGGGAGAAATACTTGGGGCACCACCTTATTACCTCGATTTATTCTCATTGCTTTAATAAAACCGATTTCGAGCAGTATCTCTTTTAAATGTCTGAATTAAGGGAGACGAGTTGAGTAAAGTGGTGTAGCTAAAACGTATCACAGACAGGGTCTGGGAGCGAAGCCCCCAGCCGCTGCTCGATTTTTTGGAGAAAATAGCTATTTTAATACCATTAAATCACATTGGCACGCGCGTTTTTAAAGCCATTTAAAAGAACTAAAGTTTTAACATTTGAAAGCCAATTGAAAAAATTAAATTGTTTGATTTTCTTTCTACTAACAGTTTAAGTCCAAAACAAGCTTAAAATCTTGCATTTGGGGATTCAATTTTGAAAGTGATTTGGCCCAGGTAGGGGGAAGTAAGGTACATTGCCTCGTGCAATATTTTAGCAGTAAATAATAATCCACTTAAAGATTTGCTTTAAAGATTTTTATTTTGTCATGAAGATAACCAGTTGTAGGAGTACATGTACGACCATGGGGCCTAGGCCCCCTCAATTCAAATTCAATAATTTGTTCAATGAACATTTCCTGTAGCGAATTTATTTTTCAAAAGTATTTTGTCGTGTAAAAATGGGCGCGGTGAAAGAGGATTGTTCCTATTGAAAAATGGTACAATAGATGGTTACGCCTGCTAACCATGTTATTGCCCGCGGTCCCTGGTTCTTTGGGGATTTTCGCAACATCTTCCTGCCACATATAAGTGAAGACTAAAAAAAGTCTTACCATCTGAGTGCGGAGCTCCTGGCATGTGCAATATGGTAAATCCAGGCCTGCTTATTGCATTAAGTTCATAAAAAGGTTAAATGAGGGCCTGAGGTAGGACCTTTTAGGACAATAACGCCTAATTTCATCCAGGTTATACATTTATATAGGTTGGCAAAAACTGAATTGAGGGGGCCCGGGCCACCTGGTTGTTAATATGACAATATGTTTGGTTATTACTGTTGTACGCGAAATATGCTAAAAGAAACTGAACAAACAATATGCTTTTTTGTCTCATTTTTTATCATTGGTGACATTTCAACTGGGGGGGCCCTTGGCTACGTCTATGCACCCAGTACAATTCCGATAGAAAAAAAAGAGACCCCGAAAAATCTAAAGATTATCACTGTTTATTATTCGCTCCGAAGCATTCATCTTTCTGCTTGTCGTAATCATTAGATTCATCATCGGTGCATTACGTGCTGCAAGGATTTTCGAACTCTTTTTACCGTTTGACATTACTTTTCGCTCACGTGATGGCTTTAAAAAGTTGCACGATCTAAGTGTGACCCCTGTTTAGACGAAATTTAAAAGTTATTACGCGAAACAGGCCGGCGTGACAAATGCGAAAAATTAAATGTACAGCCAAAACAATAAATTCCATTTAAGAATAATTCTGTGAATTAAAAACCAGATCAAAATTACATTGGCAAAAAAACAACGTCAAAAGTTTCAGATTTGTTTCTGGCTAAATATGTGCAGCAATGTTGATATAAGCACAATAATCACTTTAGATTTGAAATATTTGAGGGTGGTTTCACAACTACGCTCTTTATGGGATCTACCTTCCTGGATGTGTAATGGTTTCGAAAGATTTATGAGTGGTCCAATAGTTATTGTGGATCTGCTTCAATGTCATCACAATTCACGATATCAGAGTTTTGCAAGAATTTTACAGAAAAACTATGTATTTTATTATTCTCGACAAATTATACCGAAACAAATGCCTATATTACGGTATACGCCTATATATGTGTAGCATACGACAGTATCACAATGTCCTTTTTGCGAACGAAACTATTTCAAAACATGTACAACATTCTGCAACAGTAACTTTCTAAATGTAACGGGACCTTTTTTTTAATATCGTGCGGTGCGGGTGTTAAATGGTGATGAATCTTAATTTAACTGTGTCTGTTTTGGTGAATGTGCAGGAAATGTTAAGCAATTATAACTTAAAGGTGCGAAGTCAAGATTGAGGAACTAAAAAATGCGTCAAATGCTGATTATTCGTACAATTATTTCTGAGCTGTATTTTTCGTATCTTCACGCAAACTTGAGTAAGCTCAAAAAATGGCTCTGCATCAAAAATTTAATGAGCAAGATACTTTTAAGAAATTAAAAAACTTCAATAATTAGTTCGTTGCGCTGCAAAACCGTAATAGTCTGCTGCAATACTACAGCAAGATATACTGTAATACTGTATATGATATAGCCCATTGATGAATGACCAATAATAAAATATTGAGTATTTGCGTTAAAAGTTTATTTCCCAAACTAATAAAGACTTTCTAATGTTGTTTTGTGCTGTTTGCAATTGCTCGACAAGTATGTTTCAAATGAAATTGATCATACGTACATACATGAACAACATGAATGATATGATAACCGTACTCACAGAAGCAATTTTGAGAGTATAAGGATATATCGTAAAATGCAAAATGCAATGAATGCAAAGGCTCAGCTGCGTGCTACTTTACAAGTATCAAGTATGTACTCACTCGCATGTACAGTATAGGTACCGGTATGCGATTAAGGCATTCCGGAGACTTGCAATATTCCTCCATCTATTTGCTTGCAATCTTGAGGATCTTTTTGTTTCGCTAGAAATAACCCGAAACAATGCTTGCAACTGCGAATATAAAACGCATACAGCTTAGGTTTTTCACATAAAAAAGGCACGCACATTTGTGGATTCTGTGTAAATCCACTCTAAGACCACCATTGATGACAGCATTTTATCAAAGTAAATTTTGACATTTGACACCAACTCTGTTACCGTTATATCACTAACTTATTGAATCTGATATTAATCTTCAATTAGTCAAAAAATTTGACATGAATCTGATAACTAGCAGGCTCAACAAGCGAATTAAAATCAGCAAATATCTTTTAAATTTTGATCGTCCTACGAGTAATGAACAAAAAGCAAACTAAGAATCGTAGTCACCAATAAGCTTGCATGTAGCCAAGAAGTTGGAATGAAAGTTGCCACACTGAAATGGTGGTGCTCGGGTTATTAGCTAGAGTAGGTCAATGGTCATGGCTGCATAGCTTTGAATTGGTGGTGTTGACATAATATTCATTTCTGAAAACAGAGGAGTAAAGGAACTCCAACAATACGTAAAACCGAGCTACCTCATAATTGCATTATGAATCATGATAATAATAAAAACAGATCAAAGAGGACGAGGAGCTAAAACGAACTTGGACAAAAGAACTTCAAACAAATCCAAGAGAGGTAGTGTGGGGGACAATTATATTATCCACTCCAGATGTCCTGCCAATCCTGTATAGATACTGTAAATATATAGCGACTTTGGCTTTGATGCAGCGAAACGAAACATAAAAACATTACATCACAAACTGATTTAGATATAAAAATGGCCGGCCATCAGCCCCCGAAATGTACAGTTTAACCTTGTAAAAGCTATTGTGCATTTCAGTTTCTATAGAAATTTGAGAAGCCAATCACAAAATTCAGTTCATTCGAACTACAAAAGGTACTACATAGTTACCACATAATATTAAAAAATAACATCATTTTCTCTAACATTAATGAGGATAATTAGATGCATAACCTCAAAGTAATTCAAAAATATTCAAATGCGTGCGTCCGACTGCCTCAACTTAGTTAATAATTTTCAAACCAACACGAAGCAAAGCGCGAGGTCAAATTCAAAGAAGTATTTTAATGAGAAGTCTAAATCTAAGGCGAAGAGCGAAGCCTTTTGAAAAAACACCTGAACTTTTTTCATCCCAACTAAACTCGCTAGTGAAACAAGAAACGTCAAATGGTAGTAATGACGATTCTTCCGCAATTTACGAAATTATACGCTTTTGTTTGTTGGTAGCAATACAAACACAGTTTAATTCAAATTTTGAAAACCTATGTGTGAATGCAGCGTGTATGGAATGCAAGTGGTCCTCAATCAAGTTGACAAAGTTTACAACACAGGAAGAGAGACTGAAAATATTTACCATTTAGCTAATTATGTTTACAATATTCATAAAATAATGCTACCAAAACTAACACAATGATACACGATAGATGTACGTATAGAGGCATTTAACGTTTAGCGCTAAAACTTTCCCAAAATCAATTTTTATTTGTTTTTGTTTATCAAAAACCAGCGCATGACGATTAGCCACGTTTAGACTCGATGACGACATTTTTCGTAAACTTGAACATTCTAAAAGAGCTCTGACAGGAGCAACACAGATAACATGGCTAAAGTACAGCTTATCTCAATACTCGTTCATTGGCGCTATAAGATTATGGGCAACTTTGTTGGCCATGGTTTCCTTTAATAAACTAACTAACATGACAGTCAGACGCATAAACGAATAATTTTGATATAGATATTAATATCAGATTACATATTTTGGTCTTTTGCCCAAAAATTAATCTAACTTTATCAATAAACCAAGCATAAATTTGTTTTATTAAGTAGTAGGTATGCGATTTACACTGATTTAAAAACGTATCGAGAATTCAACAGAAACTGTTTGGCCCTCAAAATTAATCAATCTTCTCAAATAATGCAAACTTAATTATTGCAGAACAGATAATCAAACTCTAAAGACACGTAAAAACTGCTAAAAAAGAAGCAAGTTTCTCTTTTGAAATAACGGTAAATGTTTGACCAATAAGCTAACTGATGATCAAAGACTTTTTAGTGAGAGAAAAGGTATCGTCATAATTAAACCATCCTTTAATCATCAAAGACACGCTTATCAAATTAACACATGCGTTCTTACATGCGTCAAAATACCCGTAAATCCTTCGAGTATTTGAGCTGCTGTGTCACGGGAAAGTTCATATCTCAAAATAATGATTATGTCAGATGTAGTTCTCAAGGATAAAAGACAGTAATTTTTATTCATTTTCATTTCCTTCATTTCTCGCATAAAAAAGCTCTTTCAAAACATTACCTTTGGGAATAATAAATGACTCAACAAAGAATTAACCAAGATTAGAAAAAGAAATTATTACGGAACAAAACTACCTGATAACCGACCACCCAAAGCACAACCGTTTGTCAACCATTTCGGTGCAAGAAAATGCAAATAATTATGTCATTGATATTTAAAAAATATTAATATCATTCATTGATTTCTACTGACATGCAATCAGGTAACTTAAGTTACGGTCACGTACCGCATTTAACCTTTTACATAAGAATGCAAATTTGTATGAAACTTTTTCTATCGAAAGTTAAAGAGAAATTCTGAGCCGTCAGAGACGTACTAAAACAGTCATCACCCACCAAAGAACGTCAAATTTGCTGATTCTTTCTCCCTCCACTAGCAAATTGATTGCAGGATCATATATAGAGCCCTTACAAGAACAAAGCAAAGTTCTATTAGATTCCAAAACTCAGTTTTTGGACCTTTTCAAGTTTTCAACAATTCACTTGAAAGAAGTGTAAAATTGTACATATAATTAATCGGTCTGCAATTACAAAAATGCTTATCGTTGTTCACGAAATCCTATTCGTGTTCAAATTCATGCTAGTAATACTGCGACCCAAGTCAAAACAATTCGTATTCATTGAGGTAGTGTAATACCGCCCCCTAAACGGAAATCAGCTCGCAGTATTCCGTGAGGGCTAGACGGATGCAATGCAAATATTGCACTTTCGATGGTAATTCGAAATCAGTTAAACTTACAGCGTTACGTCAAAACATGAAATAATACTAATTGCTTGATTAAACAAGACAACCTTAAATCTTCATGCCTCTAACATTAACCGCTGTTAGAAACACGTTTGAACGTCAAGTTTCATCGCAAGTGCATCGTACCTAAGTCGTCCTATCCTTCTTTTGTAAAACAAAAACCAAGGCGTGGATTTCCACGGCTATTGCGATCTTATTGATTGCCATGATTTCCCTGCGTCTCCAGGAAAAGATAGTAAAGCAGCCAAACCAATCGGTCAACAAGGCGACTGATGGGCACCATCAGCAGAGTCCAACTGGCAGCCTGCGGGGTAATGACACTGTGCCTACTCTTTTGAGTGACTTGGGAATAGCCTCTACTCACTTCTGGGTTTCACAGAAGATCGTCGCTGAACTCTACGGTGTAACATTCCGCTACATCAAGCTGTCATTCTCATGAAAGAGACAGGCAGATCCAATTAACCAATCAAATCACAACTGCAAACCAGGATTTTCGAAAGGGGGGGGAAGGCCAGAAGATACAGAAAATTTGAGAATAAGAAAGTCCAGAATGAAAATTTTTACACCCAGAATCAGTTGTTTTCTGTCCAAAGTCACGTGATAATCAAAAAAAAAGGTCTTCACTTAAATTTAGTACGGTTTTTAGCCGAAAATTAGGTGAAGACCAAAAAAAAAGGTCTTCACTCAAATTTAGTCCGGTAATTGGCCCAAAAATTAGGTGAAGGCAAAAAAAAAGTCTTCGCCTACCGTGTGTGTGCTCAAACCTTCTGCTTAAGTTGTAAAGGAGGGGGGGTCATGCCGCAATTTTCCATACTATTCTATGCTAACTATACTATCCTGGCGACCCAGCTAATTATACTATCCTAGCCATGGCCCTATGCCCCCCCCCTAAATACGCCCCTGCTGTAAACTATTGTCGGTTGAGTGCACATCGGTACTTTAGTTGTGAATTGAAGCTGATCGTGTTCCTAGCACACTGACACCAAGATGACGTATTTGGACCAATAATTTGTTACATGCCTAGGTGTAACACAGCAAGTTAATATTAGGGAGATATGATATTAGTGTTTTTCTTACCTGAGAAGGTTTTTATATTAAGGATGCAATTGTCTTTTTGTGCTAAATCAAGAGTATTTCCCAGCCACCTTTTGTCCCATCTGGTGGCAGTTTGGACGAAAGGTGGCTGGGAAATACTCTTGGTTTAGCACAATATGGTTTTTATAATAAAACCTTGTGCAGTTCCCAGTCTGTATGAAGTTGAATACTTTTGTTGCGTTCCGCAGCAAAAATATTACATCAATGCTGATTACCATACATATTTTTGCAATACATTCTTGATTCATTCTTGATTTCCCGAAAAAACATAAACTTAAACGTGAAAAAAATAAAAAAAATGGAACGCTTGACGTTGCAGCAATTCTTTTTTCTCATGAAAATACTAAAAAACAAGCAGAGTAATTCTTTGTTCTTTATGAAGCGTGTCTTTAAACGTCCTACAATATATAAAAATTTTTTAACGTTTGTTTGTGTCACACATATACAATTGGTCCATGATAAATACTTTAATATGTCACATTCTAAATAAAACCTAACTTTTGAGAAAAGTTTTCAAGCATTATCTAACTTAAAGATTTGAACCAATGACTTTTAAAGAAACTCGTTTGTTTAAATATTGTCAATTGTGACGAATAGACTACCTTTTTAGTTTATAAAAAATGGACTTTTACGGAATATAGGACCTCAATTGATCCAACTATGATGCCTCAGGTGCATAGAATCAATCTTTAAAATTCATACAAAATAACGAACCAAGTATGCAGACGTTCCTAAATCTTGGTGAAAAATACTGCAGTATATTCATTTGACTTTTGAGTCGACTGCAAGTTCTAAATCATAGATTTTACGCCTCAGCGAGGTCAAACACATCTCTGGCTGCTCAGATGAGGCTCAATTAACCTTATCCACATGGGGATTGTTTTTTTAGCGCTCAAGAGGACAGGCGGTCTTTCGTTCTCAAATAACATGGCGGTCTACCAATGACCTACTTGTTTCGTTTGTAAAGTTCTTGTTTCGAATCAACTCAGATATCAAGGCAAAATTCGTCCATCCAGATGGTGTCTTATTTAGTGCGATCACACCATCAACTAGCTCAATTGCTAGTGTGTAAATATGGGAGCGGTGACATCTAGATCTTGAGTCTATTGTTTGAAAGGTTATGTTACAAATCGACTAAAAAGACAGGATGCAAACGGGCAAAACTACGCATTATACAACCTAGATTATAAAAGAAAATTTCATCGAGAGGATGTGATAAAATAAATCGGTCAGTGGTCGAGTGGATAAAGCGCTGCTACTGTAACTGTGGACACGAGTTCGATTCCCAGTCGGGTCAAACAAGATACTATAAAAATTGGTGTTTACAGCTTTCTTGCTTGACGCTCAGCAATCAAAAGGGACAGTATGAAGCTTTCACCGTGTGTGGCAGACAGGTGGGTAGGTGGCAGCTTGATTCGAAGACCAAAAGGTCCCTGCACGCCAAGGCAACATGGTAAACAAATACAAAATTACAATCACAAAAAAGGCCAGGTAAACTAGATGGCAAATGAGCAATCACCTTACTGTGCAGGTACAGTCGCAGAAATTATTACACCACCACGGCACTCGCACGAGCATCCGAAGTAGCCATCAAAACTGTGCACAAAGCAAAAAAATCTAAACCGGTAAGTGCGAAAAAACATTTTTTCCATAACATTGAACTGACAGGGACATGCGTAATAAAATTGCATTGAGGTAAGCAATGCATTTTTTAAAAGTTGACTGCATTGTGATGTCAGCTCATGAAGAAGTAGCAATCTTGAAAACAAACAAGCATTATTTTCCGCGAAAGACTGCGTCAGACCAATGCGTTTGCAAGATTTTTTTTGCAGAAAAGATCGATTATTCCGTCAGTTTTGAAAGCGTGATTTTCCACGAAAAAGTTTAAGCTTCGAATTTGCGAAAGGCAAAAGATTTCTTGGTATTACGCACAAAACTTTAACGTATTCATATTCAACTAATGTATGGTTTGACGCACAATATTAAGTTACGGAATTTCTAAAACTTGAACTACCGGTATATGAAAAAAAAATTTACAAATAAATAAAATTTTTGAAAAAACTTTAACGCGAAAAAGTTTCTACAAAACGGAAGCACATACCAATACAAATAAGAACCTATTTTTGTATCGTCATTGGCAATATTATCACTAGGGCCCGCAAAAATCAATAAAGTCAAAATTTTTTCAGGGCAGTATCACATCATCAAACGTATATCAACATTGGTTTCGGGTGCTCTGGAGCCAGTTTGGGTAGTAGATTTTATAGGTCAAAATAAAGTCAAAGTTTTGGGTTAGGTCAAAATTTGTCAAAATTGTATGAGATCAAACATTCTTTTTCAAAAGCAAACAAAAGTATTTTTTCTTCGTTTTTCCGGATATTTGAAAACCAATTAAACGTTATGAGCAATTTTATACATGTTTGAATGAAGTTTTGCAACTCAAACTTCTGCGAATAGTTGCAATATGCCGCAATACAATTGCCTATAGGTTAACTTCTTTACAAAAATAATTTTATAATAAGTTAATAACGCAAAACTCATTTTCTTAAATTAAAAACAAATTCAGAATGCCAGCCTCGGCATGACTAAAATAACTAACAACACCATATGACTAAATTCAAAAATCAAAAAGTCAATTTTTTATTACACAGTACCCTATATCACAACGAATTAACCAGATTTTTGAAATCTTAGGACTGTACTGTTTTGCTTTCAAAGCTTTAGCAATCGACAAAACTTCGGCGCAACGCAACTTTTCCCAAGCAAGATCCAAATTGCGTCAATGTATTTTCCAATAAAAACTTAAAAACGAATGAGGCCGAAAATTCGTGAAAATTTAAGAACAGCAAATTTCAATCCAAAATTTACTGGCTATTAAAAAAATGTAATTGACATAGAAATGTGTGCAGATTCCTTGGTTTTTGTCCTTCAGCAAGTAGTTACTTTAATCACAAGACTGACTGAGTGATTATTTTTTTCTAAATGCTGTTAATGAAAAGTGAAGAAGGTTACCTGCTTCAAACTTATTTAAATTGCGAATAATAAAACTTTTTTTTAATCAAAATTGGGAGTTCAATAGGCCAAAACGGTTTAGGTCAAAATAAAGTCAAAATTTAGCTAAAATAAAGTCAAAATTAAATTTTTTTGGTCAAAATAAAAATGGCCGTAATTATCACTAATCTGAAAAAATTCGTATTTGTTTATTACGTTAAAATGATTTGTCGCGGACTGCGCCGTCAGCAAGACTCAGGACTGTTATAGGCAACGCGTCTCAGGCATTTGGATAATTATACGCATACACTCGAGTTGAGTAATGGTTGTGACTTAAAATTGGGTTTGGGGTTGAAGTTAGAGTTAAGGATGGGATTAAAATCTATTACTAAGCATAAACTCTCCAAACGAATATTCGACTGCACAAGCAGTTCCGCGCTTAAGTGACAGCGGATAGCTGATAGCGTCTAATGATTGCCTATCCCACTGAAGCGCTTTTGGGTGATATATTTTGTTTTGTCTTTTTGGTACCTGGAAATAAACAGCGGAATCTGCGTTTTGCGAGTAGCACAGATCGTATTTTATAAACTTCAAATAATAATCCTTCGAGATAGGAGAAAAATTCGGCAAAAACTACTGCAAAAAATCTCTCCAAGTGTCAACATCTAATCTTACTTAACCCTTGATTAAGTGGTAAATCTGCAGTGATGAGCAAGTATCGAAAATTTTAGATAACTATCATACGTAATGTTGCAAAACTAATTTTAACTTGAATAAGTAGAAATTTTACACTATAATCTTGTTAGTTGCCAGCGATACTATTTACCTTGACTTATCGCTCGCAAAAATCAATGTAAAAGAATGAAATGTGGGAGAGTGCAGAACGATTTCTCACGTATATGAAAACATAGAACTGCGTGAACCAACTAAACTCAATCAAACCACCTAAAACTTGTAGGAGCACAAAATTTCAAGACTGTTAGGCATGGTCTACAATACCATTGGCGTATAGTCAAAAGAGTAACGGCGTGTAGTTTGCTGCTAACAAACTGAGGCGTTTACACTGGTGAGGCGGAATGCTGGGCCAGCAATGCAGAAATTCTGATTAAAACAAGCCGAGTATGCCAAGTGTAAACCGTAGGCCTTATTAAACGAAATAGCAGCTGGGGGCCATGAATTTCAAGTTAGGCTGAGGATTTTACAGCCTATTTCGCAAAGTAGAAGCATTGAGAGTTGGATTCCTCGGCTACTGCTAATTCCACAAAGCATATGTCATACCTGAGGCGAGCTTGTAAAGACAGTTTGTTTAACTCGAAGACTTTACGACTTCCGTCCAGTGGTATCGTTAATAAAATTTACCAAATGTTTGATCTGTTTTGTAGGAGCCGGGTAACTGTCGTCCAGATCGTAGAAGACAGCTTTCCATCGCAGTCGTTTAACCCTATGTTAATCAATTTTTTTCAGGGCATTGACTCCTCAACGGCAGGGGTTCTGAAACCCACTATGGGGTTTCGATAATAACTAGAAAACTACCCAAGCTAGATATTTCAAAATTTCACTGATTGGTAGAGCATTTATTCATCATTCAATATAGCAAAAACAACTTTGGAATTTATTCCCAAAAGTTAATGAAACATGCATTTTATTTAAGGTGGTCAAGTTTCTGATCTTAAAGCGTTAAAAGGGATTATATAATGGTTGTGCGGAATTATAGTTTAGCGTGAAATGAGATTATGATTGCTTCGCCGTGATAAGCGGTAACGGTAGTAATTAAGATGATGACGTACACATTACGCTTATTGCGGGTGGAAGAAATTATTCAAGCATCACAAAAATTTCGGACAATTTTAATTATTTGAAGTGATATAGTGATGAAACATAGCTACTTAGGTGACATTAGATAAGCTTTATTCATGCGTTGCATGAATTGATATATATTCCAAAATTGTATTAAGTTCTTCATGATTGTGGACAAAACTGCAGTAAATTAATGCCCCACTGTATATTAAATAAATTGAATTATGTTTTGGGTAAAATACTGCACGTACAATGATAACGCGGTAAACTTGAAGACAACGTATGTACAACACAGTTGTCGCAAAACCAAATACACCACTTTATTTCATAAACGCGCAATTTCGTTGGCTACAAGAATGCAGCGATAAGCTGTAAGCTAACCTCATTTACTTCAATTTTGGCGTATTGTTATATTGCATTTGATTCAAATCAAATCTCTCATTATACTCGCTGCATTACGCCGAGGCGTGTTACGAGTTTACGGGGCCCATCTCCGCGTCATTGAGCCCTGGCAACACAGCTTCATTTGAAGAAGTGTCGCAGCGGTGGTGAGCCATAGGTAACACCGTGTTCAATTTGACCGGTCCAAGATTTAGACCTCAGACCTCCCGTTCCAGAGACGAACGCGATTTTATTAAGATTTGAAACTTTTGAAACAAAATGTTTGCAGCGACAAATTAACATATTATTTGGCTAATAACGGCTATTGCGGTTTAATTTACAGTATTTTACTGTGCTTTTACTTTGTAAAAAATTTTAATATTATTGCAGTTAAAGTTTTTCTGGCAATGAGTTGAAAACTTCAAGTCTTTTTGCTTATTTTTGTAGTTTTGCTTGAATAATTTATTCTAATAAAGAATTTATTCTATCGTTCAGTCTGATGAAATGCAGCTGAACTGCTCATATTATACAAAAGAATGATTGTTTTAGATTTTGAAGTGTCAAATTTATTGTGATCTCCGTTTCAAGGAATCAAGCACTAAATTGCTCCCAAAACGTAATCACACAAATAAAAACATTTTCACGTGAAACAAGTAGGAATCGTGTACAAAATTGTCTGATGATGGTTTTAACAACAGAGATGCTAAATAAGGTCAAACCACAGACAAGAACAATTTTCAGAATAAGCGCTAAATAGAAAATACGGAGTATAGCAATCAGGCGTTGGTTTTTATACTCAACTGAGTATTTATCGGTACTGCTTATCTATCTTTAATAGCGCGTTATAATAACAAATAATATTGTCTTGTAGACGATTTCTAATTTGTCTTACAAAATTGCGATATAACAATAATTACGTAATTTATTTGCTATAACTTGCAAAAAAAACAACAACAAAAAATTGATTGTTAGTTCAATAAAAAGTAGAATGCGTTACAAAATGATTGGTATTCCTATTAGTTCTTATGCTTTTCTAATCATTTGAAACACTTTCTGTACAAAGTAGAAATACGATCAAAACGTAAAAATACTTTTTGATCGTTCTTGGAGCTCAGTCTTCAGAAATCCTGAGGTTTTTGGTCACCAGGCAGGGCCTGCTAGAGAGGGTCTAGGGGGTACATAGTACCCGGGCCTACGTCTAGGAGGCCCGGGAGGACCTTTAAGTTCACGCTGACTCAACTAGAAGTAATTCGGTGAGCATGCATACAAAGCCGGCCGGATTTTCGTTAGACATCTTTTTTCGATCTTCACGCAATTTCTAACATAAGCTAACCGAATTTGCGATGAAGAGTTTTTTTTTTTGGTATTTACTCAAATAAAAAACTGTTGGTCTTCACCCAGTTTCCCGCCCTGGTCTTGGCAAAAGAGCTCGACATCAGTCTTCGTACCCCCTAACAAGATTTCTCTCTGAGGTTCTGGTCACCAGGCAAGGCCCAACAAAAGCAAGTTTCAAAGCAGTATAGAAGGTAATAAGGTATTACTGCAATACAAAATACAAAAATTTAGAAACTAATAACTTCCCTGATGATTATTTACGCTTGAGTCGCGATATCCTTTGATTATTATTATCTAACCAGAGATAATGCTTTCGTCTCTAGAGGGGGGGAGGTCTGAGGATTAAATCACGAGGCGGTCAAATCTGGCCCAGTGTTGCCACGCAACATTTCTTCGAAGGAGCTGTGTTGCACATGCGCAATGACGCGGAGATGGGCACCGCAAACTCGCTTCACGCTTCAGTGTAATACAGCAAATTAAAAAAAAAAATTAATTGATTTGATTTGAACTAACTTGTCACGTAAAACTGATTACAGAAGCATCGTATTTGTAATACAAATAAAAATCAATAAATAATAAAAAACATCAACTTCAGGACGTGTTACTGAACTAGTTGATGGCTTTATGTGTAGGCTAAAAACAAGCTTTTCAATTGCATTTTTTGTAAATCGGATGTAGGGTATTAAAACTAATGGTAGACTACATCGAGCATTAGTTTATATTTTGCTTTTAGTGGGCAGTTGGTGGAACAGTTACGCGATTGCTTATGGAACGGAAAGTTAAAAGTCAATTTCCGGGCTTGTCGTATCCGACACAATTTGGTTGCGGTTCGCCATCGCTGCTACATTTATTCAAAAGGAATTGTGCTGCCCAGTGGCTATGACTCGGAGTTGGGCAGCGCAATCTCGACACACGTTTCGACATGATTTTGCTAGAATATCGCAATGAGGAATTGGTTTTGATTTTTTGTATTGGCGTATAGCTAAAACAACTGGTGATTGCATAGAATCATTATTCGTTTTCTGCTGTAATATTATTTTGTTCGATTGTAGTTTGCGAGGAATCATTGCATTGCAAACCAATGATAACTCTGTTCAATCGAAATTAGCGAGAAAACAAAGAAAAAGAAACCTAATTTTCGTTTATTACCTCGTGCGTAGCAGCTTTTCGTTTGCAACGCAGTTCGGAGTTGTAAACGGGCCAACTAGTTCAGATCCGAGCCCGGCCCGAACCCGAAAATATAAGCCAGAACCCGGCCCGAAAACTAATTTGAAGCCCAAATCATACCCGAAAAAACCCGAAAGTTAAGTTAGGTCTGAAAAATTTGGCAATGTTGCCAAGTTATTTTGATTATATTTTTGTAAACCTAAGACAAAAAGTACGTCTTAGGCCCGATATAAGCCCGAAATTTTTGTCAACTTTAGGCCCGAACCCGGCCCGAACCTGACCCAAAAGCCCGGCCCGACTTACAACTCTGACGCAGTCACGCTAATTATTGTAATCCATCTAATCTCGGACACCAATTTACTCTAATCCTCTTAATCTCTACCACAAATTTTACGAGAGAAATTAAAATTTTACACCGAAAACCGGAAATTGGTAAAATTTCAAAAAAATTGTCAAAAAAAACATTTAACTCTTGAACCCCTTACGTTGTATAAACAAAAAAGTATCATCGTAATGGGGAAAAACAAACAGGAAAAGTCAGGAAAATTCAGGTTTTTATCGTAAACTAGATTTAAGTAATTACAATTTGTAGCAAGTGTGGGCTTCAAAAGCCCTACCGTTGAGTAATATAGAGTCAACAAAGCTTTTAATTTTGGTGATCATTGCTGTCAAATGTGAATTTTTAGTTGGTATAGGGATATTCTTTGCAGATAGCTTTTACTTGTTAATTTTATTTACTGTTATTTCCCCGCTGTCTATCAAATGTTTAATGTTAGTACTGACTTCATCCTATCGAAAAAATTTTGTACGGCAATGTAACAGCGAACTTATTAAGAAGAATTTGGTGATGTGCCCACAACGTTTACAAGAGCGGCAGCATAAGAGACGCATTTTGAGCCTTTTTCACCTTATTACGTAATAAACAATTAAAATGTCGATATTTTTTGCGGCTTTTATTTCATGATTTGACCGCAAAATATTTTTTTCTTTTCTTATGATAGATTTACATTTTAGCATTTCCTCTTAATTTCAGAGTCAAGGTACTCGTCGTAACAGCTAAAATTTATCTATATTTGGAGAAACTTAATTTAAAACAAAAAAGTGTTTAATAATTTGGTTGCACTGAGAAATGACTCAGTAATTTCCATTTAACGTACGTTTAAATTGTTTTAAAAAGCTTGTTTCACTTTCATGCAAGAATTAATTATTATTTTAAAAAAGAATTCGTTTTCAATATAGAATTGGTCAATACATAAAATATAAATCAAATTATTCAAGACAGATGGTTCTAAACTTTTTACGTTTTGATCTATTTATTCTTATACCTTCTTCTTTTTTTCTTTTTTTTTTGTAGCAAGCATAGAGCTATAGATTTTATACAAACATTATATTTGTTTTATGTATGATAACGCTGCTTATTTTCGGTTTAGCCTCATAATTTGCATTTAAAACATTACAACATATAGCCGGTCAAAATGTTAAATGTTTTTCTATGAAGCTAATCATTAAAACCTTCATCAAAAGAATGATGGAATTTTTTATGTTGATTCTTTTTTAATTTCAAATTCTGCTCAAATACCGGTATAATTTTTAACTTTTTGGACTACGAATACCCTAATCCAAGGGTCGGCAACCTACGGCCCACGGACCGGATCCGGCCCGCTGAGAAAATATATCAGGCCAGCGGCCTCTTCGCAAATTTTGAGAATTTTGTGGCAAACTAAGTTCGTTGAGCTGCAGTGCCGGAGCAGTTAAGAGCTAAAAGCGAAATATTACAACTTGATGTTTCTAAAAGTATTTCGATTAAAAACAATTAAATCAAAAAAGATTATTACATGTCAATATTTTGCAGCACTTAGACCAGATCCATACTGAGCGTAAAATTGTGAGCGCACCAGCCTGCGTATCCTTAATTTATTCCAAACAAAATTCCGTACGGCATTAGCGGCGTAGAAGCTCTCAGTTGGTTAAAACAAAATACGGATCCGCTCGTATGCATACGATCAGTGGTATAACCAGGGAGGGCTAATAAGGCTTCAATCAACCCCGTTAGCTAAGTTGTTAACAAAACTTAACCCCGAAATGCAAGCGTTTAAAAATGTATTGGGCTTGACCTGTAAGTAAAATGGACTGAAGGGGCTGGGCAATAAAATTCTACAATATCTTCATCTGGTTTTTAAATTTTAGCCGTTTAGTTCATCCAAATAGCTGATAAAAACGTATAGTGATCCAAACGGCTTTGAAATGGCCATTTTTTTCGAAAAATTACAAAAATCACTTAGCAGCTGGGGTTTTGCCAACAGACCCCCATGGCCCCTGTCTATGATGATACGCTTAAGTTGAGCCAGTTTGCTCAACGCCTCAAATTGAAACATTTTTTCAAAATTTGAAAAAAGAAAAAAGTTTGTGTTCAAGCCGACCCTTCTTCGCAAAATCCTGGTTGCGGCATGGTATCATTATGATTCTACGCCCAGCATAGACCTGAGCTTTTAAGAATTCTCATTTTCTAAACAATATTTTTGAAACAAAATCTACATATTTTTGTAATTTATGGTGTGCGGTGGCTTTGGTCCCGCCCTCCAGACAATGCAAGTTGTGCTCGAGTATATTTATCCCTCTTCATATCAAAAACAAATTTGGCCATGTTACGCAGTGTACGCTTTGTCAGCTTTATCGAAAGCAACAACAGAGTTATTGAATTCACACCCAGATAAATTACTTCGAATTGTCATAAATGCTAAAATGCCATAAATATGAGCACTTT
Organism: Trididemnum nubilum; assembly: GCA_963965965.1. Lineage (NCBI taxonomy): Eukaryota > Metazoa > Chordata > Ascidiacea > Aplousobranchia > Didemnidae > Trididemnum > Trididemnum nubilum. The sequence continues at coordinate 9,734,892 of OZ014482.1, read as the reverse complement.
AAAGAACCAAGTTGTTAGGTTAGAATTTATTCCGGCCCGTCAAAACTGTGCTTAATTTATATGTATGATAAGTATTTTGTATGATAAGTCAAAATGTATGATAAGTATTTTGGCCTAAATGGGGTCCAAACCATATAAGCGGTAATATTTTTCAGTTTAAAAACATCTTTATAATTTCCACAAACTTGATGTGAACAACCAAAAATTTCGCAATTTTGACTTTTCAATACAATAACCTAGCATCTGCTAATGTTTCAAAAATACATAAAAAGTCCCAAATCGGCGGTTAGTTTGAGCTTTTGTGTACTGTATAACGAAATTCTTTTATGATCATTTAAAGTCACGTTATTAAGTTGCATACAAATTAAATTTAGATGTGACATTTAAATTAACTTCATAATACAAACAGTATTTTTTTGGGCATGAAACAAATTTTACAGCCCTATCGAAGAACGAAATGTAATTTTCCAGGCACTACAGAATAATTTGTAGTTAACCAGAAACCAAGTACAGTATAGCAAGCAACTTATATCTCGAATGATTGGACTCATAAAAAATTGCCACCGTAGAATCTCTGCTTCCGCATTGCACAAACTAATATATGATTACACGTTTTGTTAAGACAATTTCATACCATATATTGCAAAAAAAACGGTTCATTAATGATTAATAAATCCCACAAAAATGAGAAATGCTATCTTTCGACAAATTTTGCAATTTCAAGCCTTCGTATTAACTATAACCTTCATAATTCCGTTTAACAAACACACGTTATCGGTAGGCAATTAGATAAATGCCCCTAGACGGCTTACATGTAAGGCTAACATCTTAAAACGTCAGTTGCTCTGTAGAAAAACAAAACTGCAAATTGAACCATATGTCTACATTAATCTCAAATTGGTCTACAGAAAAGTCAAAATTGCTTAACAGATACTGCGATTTGTCACGATATTCGGTCGTACTAAACACAAAATCAAAAAAGGTGTTGATAATTTTCCTATTTTAGACATTGCTGTGCATCAAAAACAAGCAATTAGCACAAAAATCATTTAAAAAAAGCGGAAGACTTTGTATATTATGTTATGTAAGCAACTAAGCATTGCAGTTTAACTTCAGAGAAAAAGCATATTTTTGGATCACCATTTTCTAAAATAAAACCATGCCACCCACACCGAAGTAATTTTGTGATATTTTGGTTATGTCATTTTATATCTTGCTTATAGATAAATAGCGCAGGACCCAATATATCGTGCATTCAATTTAGAAATGCAATAATGCTAATAATAATTCATTAAAACATTGAAAATTGCATGCGTAGGTAATCGCTGCAGAGACTGTATAACCGCTACCCAGTGCTTAAGCATTTTTATGAATTCGAATTTTTCCTCAACAACCACAGGGTCAGTTTGATGAAAATTCCTAGAGGCATTAAAGTATTTCGTCATATGTGGTGACCACGTGCTTTCATTTCAGGCATTAGGCAAGTGTTGTAGAAATTGTACCGCTTTAAAACAGCTGGTTGTGCGTTTAGTCATCTACTAATGTGTTAATCGGTTTTGTAAAGAGCTCCCAATCCGATAATAGGTGCCAAAATTAATTGATTCAGCTGGATAGCCTCAACAAGAAGCCTCCGTTTTTGCGAGTGTGCATTTTCCTTGATATATCAACTATAGAAAGTCAGTTTCCTCATTTGAAACTTTCCCTAAACGTTGTTATTTTTACCTAAAACTTGTGAACATGGATTTAAGCGTGATTAGGCACGTCTTCAGAAATCAGTCAGTGACAATTAGTGAGATTTCAAAGGGGTTTGTTGCCAGATTATTGATTCATCTCAACAAAAATTGCTGATCTCTGACGTGAGTTAAACTGATTGAAACGTATATGTTTGCGTACGTTCAGGTTGCTACTTTGTTGTGAGGTGTTGATGCATTAAACAGCTTAAATGACGACATCATGTAGCATGGTGGTCCAAAAAATACAAAATTTTTGGAGCCAACGTCTGCGCTAATTAATCGAAAGAGATTCTGCGACTTCGATATCGGAAGTATGTCTCTGACCGGAGCGGCAGGCCATGGCGTAGATTCTAATCCCATTTGCAGTTGCCTATAATGGTCATATCCGCTAAAATTGATTTAGTTTATATCGTAATCCATTATATTTTTTAAAACTTTTCAGAAACATAACGAAAATGAAGTTCAATTCCAATTTATACGAATACAGCATGGTCGATTTTAACTTCTGATGAAAGGTCATATAAAACTCATATGAACCAAACAAATGTCAATTCAGTGAAAAGTTGAAGTTTTTTTTATACGGATATTGCTAACGTTAATTCAACTCCTCTAAGAAAAAGCTAACCTTTGAAAAGCGGCAATTATTAGGATGAGAACATTAGCGATTTTTGAATAGATATGTATTAGTCAGTGGTAATAGTCACGTTCTAATAACCTAGTTCTATTAATTACCTAGTCCCAATACTTCTTCCATTCTATGACAGCAGCGGAGGTGCTACTCATAAATTATAATTGATTCACTAAACTAATTTCCAAAAGTACTGCTAAGGCAGCATGCTAGATAATATTTTTGAGGTTATACTGCACTTTTGGACCAGCAAAAATTTTGTAATAAATCGAACTAAAACTGTTAATCGAAGTGTCAATTTTTTCACAGTCAGTCCGTCGAGCGCAAACGCATTTCTTTGAAGTCGAAGTTTTGAACTTTAAATCTCGGTCCCGTCATATCGGACGCAGTGATGCCAACAGCTCGCCACCGCTGCTATAGTTCTTAAAAAAAGCGGTGTTGCCTGCAGGCACAATCACGCGGAGATGGTCCCTCAAACTCATTACACGACTTGGCGTAATACGGCGAGTACAATGAACATTTGAGTTCTTTAATAATTAATTTTTCTTCTTTTTTCTTTTTTCATTGCCCGCTTTTCCGTGAGGGTTGCGGGGGCAGCGGCTCGAGATTCATACGCTACACTTCACGGTCTTCCATCACATCCATCATTTCGCTTGGGTGAAGTCTCAAGCGATTCTATCCGAAGTATATTTTTAGCATATAAGTTTTTTGATGCACGCTCTCGCAGAATTAGAAACGGCAGTGGAAATCGAATGACCAACAACGTGAGTTTGATTTCCTGCTGTAGAACCATTCGTGAGAGCAGTTATGAAGATTGTTATCAACTACGGAAAAGTTCTGGCAGCGAACAGATAAGCAGATAAAGACAGTAACACTAGCAATCAGCCAAACCACGTTCATTTCCATTCTAATCCGACTGCACTCAATTAACCCCGCAAATGACGACTAATTAGCATTGTTTTCTTGCCATGACATAAGTTGCAGAAATTTCACCAAATGACTCAACGGAATTGGAAACACATTGTTAACGGGTAGACCATCTTACACGTAATAATGACCTTAGCAAACAAATTCAGCTTACAAACATCAAAACCTGTTTAACCAACATCTCGCAATCATCTACTGGATCGCAAGAAACTGACTATGGCCACCGAGATTGCAGAGCCTGGCGCTTCATTTAATTGTGATAAATTTTTTTTTTAAACGAAAAGAGGACAGATGTAACGTGAAAACTTGGGAAGGTACTAACACAAATAAGAAATAGCTCAATTACTCATCCAATTTAACTAAACACGATGCCTATGAACAAAATATTCAATCAAAGACTAAATTAGGCAAGTCTAAGATCGTTAAATGACTAACGTGACAACCAGAACTTAAACAACCTTAACAGCCTACTAAAGTTAATAGTTGGATCGGCTGTATTCTTAGACAGTGATAGTTGAAAAGCTTTCACCAAGCAATTTTAGTAGAATATTTTTGTCTACATCTTCATTTTAGCAAACTGCTACTAAGTTACACGCTATAAGGGTCTTTTCCAAGCAGTTTGCGTTTAAGCTGTTTTCTTCTTCAACTGGTGAGATCAAAATGTGCCATATTATTTTATATAAATATTTGAACTACAACCTTTTCTGAGCTAACAACGCAATTTTCGAAATGTGCAGTGCGAAGCGTGAACGACTAAGAATTCGGATAAGAATTCATACAAATCCTTAAGCCTTTGAAATTAAATGCCAAACAGCATGTTTTTTTTCCACAACGCACTGTAGAAGACTAGTGCAAACGATCAACTATGTTGGACGTAGCAACATTTGCATGAACAAGGAGTTTGGAAGGTGCAAACTTTTGGGCTAGTGAAAATCATTATAGGTGGTTATGCGCCGTCGGTAGTCATTGCAAAGTTTAAGCGCTTTGTATTTAGACGTTTATACGATTAGAGGTAGAGCTTGTTGTTTAGCAAATGTATAAAGTACAGTAACTGTTTAAATAAAATCCAGGGTTTAAGTCAAAAATCATTCAAATACTCGTAATTCGCACTTTACATTTAATCGTTTAAATGCCTAAGCTTTTCAACTCTAAAAACAATGTGGCAAATTTGATTAAAAACCGTAAGGCCTTATTAAAATAGTAAAATTTCTAAACGTTTCGGACTTAGTTCAATGCTAGTAAAAATAAAATTTTATTTTAAACTTTAAATTTTTTTTAAGTTTTTAAAATTTTACTATTTTAGATAAGGCTTTACTGTTTTCAATCAAATTAAATAAAACTGCAGTGCAATCAGTACCGAATGTGTGCCAAATATTGTTCTGCGCATGACTGCCCACGCATAGTGGCTACGAACCAAACTATGAAGCCTGAAATTATTATTATACTTTGACTAATGATCTTGACTGTTGTAGAGCTATTTAACTTGTCATTTAAGGGCAACCCAATCACCGTACCTCGAGAAATTTATACCTCTTGTTTTAGATTTAGCAACATAATGATATATTAATAAGGACAGCGTGAATAATGCAGCAATACTATGATGGCAATGTCGCTGTGCTATATTATATGAGGTTAATGCCAAATCAGGACACATTTACTAATTTCCAAGAAATACTGCTGTGCTAACAGTCAAGGGCAACAACTGTAGTTGCAAACAACACAAAACTTTTTCAACCAAAGACTCTGAAAATTAGCATTCACAGCTTTTCTGCTTGGCGTCCGGTACTACAAGTGCCAGTGTGATCCTTCGTCGAGTCTGATGGACAGGTGGTCAGGTGGCAGCAAGCAGCTTGACTCAAAAATTGCAAGGTTCCTTTATTGTCTCCTAGCAAAGGAAATAATTTGATAAATGCTGTAAAGATGTAATTAAATTGCTATTTAACATTCGCGGCCGGTAAGATGAAATCGGCTTAAAGGTACTTTTGAAAAACTTTATCTGCGCATATTTTTTCCAAGTTAGATCTAGGCTGAAGTAAATTTTTCGTGATACGGTCGAAAACTTGCGTAAGATACGACTTAACTGATCAGCGTTCGAGTGGATAGTGCGTCTGCTACTGAAAAGGTAGATTCGGGTTCGATATTCCCAGTCGGGTCAAACCAAATATTATAAAAAATGGTATTCCCAGATTTTCTGCTTGATGTTCACCTCGTTCAGCAACAATAAGGGACCCTGTGAAGCATCCACTGTGAGTGGTAAAAAAGAGTCCTTTCGCTGTCTCTTGGCCATGGCAACTTGGTGAATAAAATGTAAAATTACAATAAACTTGTGATGGTTACATTGCTAAATCATTGCAGTTACATTCTTATTCGGCAAGTTGCCCTAGCTGGAAGTAAGCGAAGTAATCACCATCCGCTTTTCGAGTCTAGCTGCCATCACCTGCATTACCGTCTACCATACGCAATGAATGCTTCACTGTCCCTTTTAATGTTGAACGTTAAACAGGAAAGTTGTGAATACCATAATCTATAGTTTGATTCGACCGAAAATCGAACCGAGTCTACCGTTTCAGTAGCAGACGCTTTATTCGTTGACCACTGATCTGATCAGTTTATGACCATTGCAGGGGAGCAATAAACATCAGCCTAATTTGAAACTGTTCAGTAACCAGCATTACATCAAAATACGAGTATTACTGTACATGCGATATAATAGTTAGCGATATTACGAGTAAGTGAGGTTCAAAATAATTTCTGATTATATTTAACACGCTCCCCTACTTTTTCATTTGCCATTCAGGTACCATTTTCTTTGATTACAACTCACAAGTTTTGGGCACTGTAGGATCAATTGCTCACTCATAATGAAATTGCTTGATCACTAAAACTATAAAGTGGAATATAAACATTTAGCAATGAAAATGTCCTCTTAAACGTCATTGCTGTATGCTGATAAAAACGGCCATAAAATTAATAAAAGGCGAGAATAATACTCGACGAAATCTTTTGATATTGAGCTTTATTTTGAGCAAAACGCAGCGTTGTAAGTAGGCAGAGTCAAATGCTGGTACTGATAGAGGCTTAGGTTACCAAGTTGTTCGATAACAAATAAAATCGGTGATTATTATTTGTAATTCATTTCTATTCGTAGCTTTCGATTTCAAAGATATTAATTGAGTGATATAGACTAGAAACTGCCTGTACTAAGTGCGCAATTTCAAACTTTGATTTTAAATGCGGGTGAAATTTTGTTACCGTTTATGGTGTCAAATTACAGTGCTTCAAAGTCAACTAAATGAGTTGGAATTCTTCACTCAAAAACCTCGCATTTGCCTTGAAATTCATACTTTAGTCAAGGCGTTATCGATGATGACTGATCTTTCGCGACGGCAATTGTTGTTTCATTGTTGTTGTAACATTTCACTTTACCGAAGTTTAGACAACAAAAACTTAAAATGTTAGTTTATGTCTAAGTCTATTTGGCATATGACCAATCTTGTACAACGAGACTTAACGGCGCGCATTCAAAATCCCATACAACTAAACCGTTTGAAAACTCTCAGCTTGCATCCTGAATTTTATTTACTTTTATGAAAACACAATAGGATTTGGGCATGTTATAAGTACCGTAGTTTCCTAATTGCTGTTCCAAAACTTAAATATTCAGACATCAAAAATGCGCTCATTTTTGCAACAATGATGATTAATTTTGAAATTTAATGATCAAACATTAAACTTTGTGTAGTGTGGAGGTCATCTTCACTCGTCAGGAAAATATAAAAAATAACGTTTGCTTTATGGTATCGTAAACTACTGCACTTTTGTGCAACGCATGACGATAAAATGACGGAATTTATCAAAAAAAAAAAAAAACATTCACTCATTTATTGAGTGAAGCAAGCACAATGCTTCCATTTGAAAAAATAATAAAAGAGAACCAGTCTAGTAAATGGAAGTTGTTTTTTTTCTTCTTGAGAAGGAAGCACTAATTAGCTATCAGAACATACAGTATATTTAGCGCTGCTGTTTCTTATTGTCTATACTCTTTATCGTTACTGATAAACGACCCTACATTCTATTTTTTCTTTGCTAACTTATGCGCGCTTTAATTGTTTTGCTGCATTTTCAAAAACGCATTTTGACAGTTAGTTAGACAGGAAAGAGTATTATAGCATTAAATATTTTTGGAAGCACAGAAAGCTGCAAATGCTTTCATCGAATTATGCATCTGTCTGATCGAAAATATACAAACGAATTAATATTTAAAATACTTTATTAGAAATCATTTTTAAAAAAATGGCGACAGTGAATTGTAACAAACATGCGCATCACAACAAATAATTTTGCATTTCAATTCATGGTAAATTCGTAGCACAATCAAAAAACACAATATCGTATCAATCACTAACAAGTGACGGAACTGCTTGGTTAGACGAATGACCAATACCCGTACATCCAAGCCATAAAAATTGTAGGTAAAAATTGAAATATTGTACCACATCAATTAATTTAATTATTGATATATTATATCACACTTTACGAGGCACTTTGGCAAATAATTCTGCAATTCACAAAAAAGCAGAATAAAATCGGTCTCTGTTAATTCGGTACATTCAGTTCGGTTTTATATAAAGCAAAAATGGTCTTAAAACTTAAAAACATTCTTCATGTATTGAACTTTTTAGCTGCACTGTATCGGTTTTACACGTTTTCCACAAACCAATGAAGTTAAACCGTAACTCTAACCCTATAGTGAATTAGTATGGCTTTGCGCCGATTCATTCGTAGCATGGGCAGGTAGGTAACACTAATTTAAAAAATAAATAAATAGAAAACAACTCAAAAGCTTAAATAAGAATACGACTGCTATTAACTGATTTCAATTGCCCATAAATATCTGGAAGAGTTTCATTGCAAGACTGTTTGCTGTCAGCACAAAGCCCAGCAGTTAGTTCATAAAGGCGGCCTGTACGGAAAGGATCAAGTACTAAAACATGGGTGTAAAAGGGAGTTGTACCTTCAACTGCATCATGAAATGGTAAACGAGACACGGGTTCAAAACCGTTAGATTGGTGAAATCGGGCGGCACGATCACTGTGACTGACTGCTACCACGAGGGGGGATTCGGGATTACACATCATGTCTTTAAGTGAAAGGGTATTTGATTGTGTTGAGTTGGTATTTTGGCTTTTTTTACTTGTTTTGGTTGATTTCTCGGCACTCTTTTGTGCGAATGCTGCGGAAGGTAAACCACGGTGGTGCAAGAGCGAAAATCGAGTTAAATCGCTGAAAGAAGTGTTGCGAAACAATTTACTAAAGAATCCTTTATCTTCTGTTTTTTCTTGACATTTGGGTGCAGTTTGGCTGTTTACGCGAGAAGACGATTGCTGCTTTATCCAATACTTTGCCATTATCCGAATTGCTTCTTTGTAAACGGCAGATCCCACTCCCTTTGATGTGTAATCTGGATCAATGGCACAAAACAATCCATTCCACAGCGGAATTCGTGCTCCGGATAGCTTCTGGGCAATGTTGTCGTTTTCCCATGCTTCGTACCTAAAGTAAATTATCATTAAATACATTGAAACCGTTAACTTGGATATCACAAACCAGACTATTTATCTCTTCATCTCGTATCTTTAAAAAGATTTATTTTTAGGATTTATCTTGAAATGCAGATCATATCTGTAAATTTGAGCTGAAAATGTCAGCGTCCATTGAGCAAAGCTTTCAGACTGATTTTGAGATGATGATTATCTGACCAATAAAATTTACTCGTAAAGTTTCATATTTTTGTGTTTACTGAAGAGCTCCAACAACGTTCTAAGTGGGGAGAAATACGTGGAAATTTTTCAGAATTACAAACAGATTGACATATCTCTAAAAACTTGTTCAAATAATTTGTTTTTACCTTTTCACGCGTTCCAGCCCTTCTGCTGATATTTTGGAAAGTTGATGTTTCTCATAAGCTTCCCAATACGGTTCATCACTTCCTATCGCCCATCCACAACCGTCACTAGAGGGCGGTACGAAAACCACACCACCCACCACTTTGTAGTAAGCTTCTTCGCCACTTCCAACCAAAACTTTTATCGCAAGCAAAATTCCTTGTCCACTTCCAACAGTGACGTCATAATTGGCGTCGAGATAGGCACGAAGAAATTCCTCTCTCTTTGATTGGTCAGGGACCATGTACTTGTACAGTGGGTAGCGAAGGAAAGATTTCACGTAACATTCCCGTATGGTTATCCAGTCCTCAGTGGACGTTGTCAGTTCAATTTTTGATTGCCTGTAAAAATGAACATTTCTGGGTAAAATGTGTGCCGGCATCAGGGACAACATTTACTTTTATTTTCCATCTAAGCAATATAACTGCAAGCAAATTTGAACCAAATTGGATGCGTTTTTTTGCAAAATAAAGTCTTGCAACACTACTTTCTAAAACAGAAAAGCCTGTGTTTTTAATTCAAAAAGTGATGGAGACTTTGCAAAAAAAAAAAAAAATCAGGCATGCTTAAAACTTCTACATCAGTGGAACAGAAATACCACCGAAATTCAACAAAGTATGCAATTCTAATAAAATACTTTGGGTACTTTTGTTTCAGAAGCGTTTATTGAGCTGGGCAATATTTCTTATTCACTGCTAAGCACTACTATATATCTCGGCTGCCAATGAAGGTTGCAAACGCAAATGTAGAAATACTAATGCGGGGCAGTTAAGCCTGTATGTAGTCTTGCAGTAGTGATTAAAAAATTAAAATTAAAACTTACTTTTGATTATTGTCCATAATATAAGGCTTGTATTCAGATGTTCTTGGCTTCTTTGGCGGTAAAGTGCAAAGTACTTCAGCAAAATTATAATACAAGAAATCAGCTTTAATTTACTTTAATTTCTAAGTCTGGCAAATTGAAAATAATCAATTAGTCCTGAAATAACTATGCCAGGGGCACAGGCAGAAAACAATCCAGACAAAATCCTGTCCAATTAACTATGATAAAATTCCGTTATCTGGACCAAATTCAACATTGATTTGACTAAACATGACCCGAAACTCGTTAATTGGGGAAGCAAATTATCGCTCACGACTCGGTTGAAATAAATTGTTTGGAAATTGATAAATAAACCATTATGTTTCCTAACGTTGACTTATTTCAACATTTTTTTCAAAAACACAAAAGTAGTTTTCTCAGAAAACATATCAGAATGAAGGATATCGATTTTGAATTTGGTGTATCATAAATCAACCGGATGATTTAATGGATTCTTTTTTTGTTCGGTAGTAGCTTATTGTAATGTAAAAGATTCTTCCAAGTTACAGTATACTCAAGTTTTGCAAAAAAAATGAATTGCTGATCATTCTAAATAGATACAGTGTGATATGCTAAAAGTAACTTTAAATCCAATTTAGGGCGGTGAAAAAGTTTTAAAATAAAAAAAATTCTCCGTGAAACATCGGTCGATGCAAGTTTCAAATAAAAAAAAACAAAAAAACTTAGTCTGAAGCACTGTACAAAACTATGTTTCGCTTACAAAAACATAAAAATGACTTTGCTGCAAAGCTGAAAAAAAAATTGGAGTTTTCGTCTATGGTCCGGGAAATACAACTAATATATTTATTGTATAAATTTCTAGTTTGTGTAAAGTTGTTTTTTTCATGCATATCATGTGCCGAAAAAGCTACAGCTAATAATTGAAGTGCTGCATCAACTTGACATAATTATAAATTTAAGTTGAAGTAGCTTCAGCTTACTCAAATCATTACAGTCCTAAAATCGTACATAATACTGCCTAATTACATTGCGATGAAATTAACTTTGAATATCTTCATCACGTTTTCTTTGCCTGCAAATTAGTACTCGACTGTATGAAACCACTGAACGACTTGGCCTTATAAGCTGCAGCTGTTTTGAAAAAAAAGAAAAAAGTTCGTACTGGCTCGCACAATATGCTTTTGATCGATGATGATTTGACCACCAGGTATTTGAAACACATCATAATAATATGCTTATGAAATACCGAAGATTTAAGCATTATATTTGCGAAGCCCAAATATGCAAGCTTTGCTGAAAAAATGAAACATAAAAATTCAACTCGGCTGGCCTATACTCGGCGCAAAATTCCTGCGCACCAAAATTACTAGCGTACTCTACACTATTTAGTTAGTTACTTAGTTTCAATTATAATAAATGCAGCTTGAACGCTTTTATTGAAAAAAAACAGGCGTAAGATGCAATTGAAAACTAACAAACGAGTAGCAGGTACACTAACGCTTTTACTCCAAGTGCAGCACTTAATCCAAGGGTGCAGGTTTTACAACTTTATGCCCAAAGTCTAAGGTCAGGCCTATTAAGAACCATGAATTTAATTGTACAACCAAACGATAAGGCTTTTTAATGCGACTTCTTCAATTTAAAATGGCTGCCATATTATAATTACTGTGAGAACATTATGATTGTTACCTGTAGGTTTTCGTTATAACTTCAAATCCGCAGAAGTCATATGACATTTGAGCACACCCACAAAGAAAACAAATAATCACTGGCAATACTGGTAACAGCTAATAACTAACACCAATACTGCTATTGTAAGTTTGCGCTCAAGGATAGCTTTAATAGTGAACACATAGAGATATTCCTAAGATCAAACAGCTGTTTCAATCAATTCATATTCATAAAATTATTTTGCTCATAGAAATCTGGTTTAGCACAGGTAATTTTGCTGGTTACATTTTCTAAAAAATAACGACTTAGCACTAAAACCGCTAACGGAAGCGTCGGTTTCTCTCTAAAAAAGTGAGAAAAAAATTTAGCATTTCCATGATTTCACGTGCCGCAGTTAGTCTTTTACGCAGAATCTACCGCATTTAAAACGTAACGTAAGATACCGGTAAAGTTCACCCAATTTTGCTACTCACTACCTAACACATCGTTCTGTCTTCTTCATATTTGACGGAATCTAAAAAGTAGTAAAGCAGGGAGGCATTTCGTCATGTATTTAGCTATATTGATTTGTACAGTCACTTCAAAACTGCTTTGAAAATTGTCACTATCTTAGCTTCATTGATTTGTACAGTCACTTCAAAACTGCTTTGAAAATTGTTATTATATCACTTTTTGTCAAGTTGCTGCGGCTAAAAGACAGAAAATCGATTTTATAGTCTTCGAGTCAAGCTGCTATCTGTCAACCACAAACGGTGGAGGCCTCACACTGTCGCAGTCACTGCTGAAAGAAGTAAGCAAGGAAGTAGTGAATACCAATTTTTATATTCTTTAGTTTGACCCAGCCGAGAATTGAACTCAAGTCTAATGTTCCAGCAGCAGATTTTACCATCAATAGGTTAATACTAAATTAATACACCGTTTTAAGTACAATATTAAGCATACTAAGTAAAATAAATTTGAATATTTTGTGTTAATTCTAAAATGTATTAGTATTCTAAAGCGACATAAGTTTTCTTCAATAAGCTATTTATCAATCTATGCTGCCCGTTAGCTTTTCTCTGGCGCCCTCTAATGAAAGTTTCACTAATTCCAGGTGTTTAGATGTTGAGAATAGGTAACTTTATATGAAGATTATCTCAAATTAGAGCTATTTTATAAAATAAACTAATGGAAGCAGCTGTTGCTAAAATAACTGTATTAGCTGATTGTAAATATGTCAAAATTTTGAGAATGAAAGTATTGAATTTCATGTAACGTAAGTAGGAAGTTAATAGTTTGTTGCTATGATTGGCTAAAACCGTCAACGTCCTATCACAAAGATCCTATGCTATTCAGCACAAATTGCGTGGAGTGAAAGTTAGATCAGCTGGTAAATAAAAATATGACATTACGTTAAGAACTTCCCGTGCAGCCTCAAAACCTAAATGATTGCATTTAATCTGTTTTATGATTTATGAGAAAAGATGGACAAGCTATCAAGTCTCTTTCTCTTTGAATAATGTAAAGCGCATAACTAAAATACGAGGCACAGCTTGTAAAATCGTGCTGTCTTTAGTTTTCTTAATTGTCAATGCCCCACCCAGAGCGGTAGGTATCGCGAGCCAGTAATTGCAGATCTTTGATGTTGTAATAAGTTATAATTTATAAACATACCAAAGTTTTGTGCTTGTTGACTCTGGTATCTGAAAAAGTCAATCCTTAGAAATATGCAAATTGCTGATTCTTATAAAGAGTTTAAAATTCTTTCTTCCTAACCCCTAAAGCTCTGAGTGTTTTCATTAATTTTAAGAACATCCAATCAGCTTGATATAAGCTAAATCGGATATCAACAAAATAACATAATTTGCATTTTAATGTCGTTCAGAAAGTTGAAATTTAACTATTGAAATATAAGCCAATAACATTTTGTGATGGTCTATCTTCAGATTCGTTCGAAAATTGAAGCTCAAAGATTTAAATAGACTTTGATAACGCACGTTTCAAGACAGAATCGCCAAGTTCTAGCAGCAACTTAAAGCCTACAGTCTCGATTTTAAGTGTCTATATTTTCGCGTCAAAAAAAGGTTATTTAGGTATATCGTATCGGGAAAAATATTCAAACGCCAATCGTGCACATTTGCTTGCTAACAAAAATTTCGCAATTTGCCTTCTGATAATTTAGCGGAAAATATTTTTATTTTTTGGCCTTCAAAGCCCTGCATGCAACAAAGCAATTTCGTCATGCTCACCTTTTGAGAGTAATTTAACGAATTAAATGCATGAGTTTTGTACATTTTTGTGATTTATTTCTCTTAAAACATAACCTTTGATTTTTAATCCGAAATTTTACATGTTTTATGTCAATCAAGGGCGGTCGGATCATAATACTGTATAAGTCCGAAACAATGTCTTGACGCGGGACAATTTCGCCCGGTATTTTTTGGGAACGTACAGCTTGGCAGTTGGCACTAAAGAATGATGTCACTGAAACCTACTCAAAAAGCCTAACGGAGATACAGTTTACTACGGGTTTTATTTCGTGCATATATACGAGCTTGGTTTTAGTTTCATACGCTCGACAAACATTGTGATCTTTGTTAGGTTTGTTTTCTTTTAGCTAAGCAAATTTTCGCTCAAAATATTTGCATATTAATTCACTGTTTAAGAATAAAATATAAATCACGCCGCGCAATTGCACAAATAGTCTATGACAACAATAGCAAACACTATACTATTGGTTGAATGAATATTTATGACATAAACTTATTGACAAACTTTTTTTTAACCAAAGAATATGCTGCGTGGTTAACTTGATGAAAACATTCGCATTCATCAAAACTTGAATGGGTTTCTCCTTACTGCACAAACAGCTATTCTATATTCAATTCACACAAAAAATATTGTGCTACTCCAGGGACAAAAAGAAAGAACACTCACTATAGTGGAAAAAAAACAACTTGAATAGCATTTCAGAAATCGCTGTTGCAAGTTCGAAAATTGCCATATTTGGTTATATTGGCTATATTTTGAAATGTTTTTTGTTGACGGATCAACCATTAAGACAATGGTTGCGATAAAAAGAAAAGATGAACTTACCGTAAGTGACACAAAACAGCTCTTTCAACTCTTCTAGAAAACTCTAAATCAAATTTACTAAAATGCAAGTACACCACTTGCTGGACTTTGACAGAACAATATTAAATGCAGCATATTTAAGAATACTGCAGATTAGCCGCACCACTTTGTTCTTGAAGCATTTCTACAAACAAATGTGACAATGTCAAACTTATTCCAACAGAATGAGTTAAAAAATGAATGAGACTGGAATTCACAACGGAGGTGAGATTTTCTTTTCGATCAATTCCATAACGTGATCAATATCAGGGACGAATCAAGTTAACTGACCGCCGCAAACTGACTGTCAACATTAGGGTTAGTTGGCGATCAGTTAGTTCGCGGTCAGTTTGTGGCGGTCAGTTGTCTTGGTCCCATATCAGGGACTGATGAAACAATCCGCAGAATTTGCACCATTACTGTGAAATGCCCAGTACTTATGACTTTATGTGAATAAGATTCGGTGAATCAAGTTTTTACCGAAACTTCTCTGTGGAATTATCGATATTGCATCATGGCTCTGATCTTTTTGAATCATCGTGCTTTCTTACTGTTTGTTTAGGCTTAAAGGTTTTAGGCGAAGAATATTATATTCCATACATAACCAATCAGAGAAAGTATTTGCTATGCATTACACCATTTACATCTTGAGTATTGAACATCCGATGTTCATATTTTAAGTATTTTCGATGCAAAAACGTTTTCATAAATTGAATAATCTGTTCTGGAAAGAAATGTACCGTACAAGAACCAATCAAGTCACTTTGTATGATGGAAGCAGATTAGTTAAAAATAACTGGCTGCGTCACCGAACAATGATTATTTTGAGAAAGACAGAAGACATGCAAAGCCTCAATATGGCTTATAATAATTACAACAGATTTATGAACAAATTACCATATTTAGAAGCGTTACAGCAAACGCTAAACTTTACCGTAAGCATTCGCAATAAAAATAAAAATTAATATTTGATACGAGTAAAGGTATTGAGACAAAAGTATTAATTTATAATCAATAAAATAAATAAAATTATGCCTTTGAGCTCTTTAGGGGGTGACAGTATGCAGCTAACAACAATTGTATGGTACATTAAAATTGGCAAATTTAAATAAAAATTAACTAAAATTAACATTTACTCGAAGCAAAATATTAATTATGCCGAAAATCGAACGCATACGAGCGTTTCCTTAGTTTGCTTTCACCAATACTGCTGGCGGCTTGTATGTAAAAAAGGCGGTTCATCGCGAGTACCAAACGATTTTATGCCCAGTGTAGACGGGCCTTAGTCGTAAACTGCAAGTGATATCGTTTCTAAATCAAGTAATGTTTTTAGCTAATTAGGACATTGACGAATTCGAACAGATGTTTCACATGAACCAATCTACCTATATACAAACTACGTCATTCATTCACACGCATAAACCTGGTAATCTGAGTCTGTCTAACCATGAACTTCTGAACAATAGCAGTCCATGAGAGACCATGACTCAACTAAATAATGGAAGTCCATTATTTAGAAGACCATGGTACAACCGCACCAATTCAACGCATTTTTTCTGGTTCTGTTTACATTAAGCCTTAGCAATTCAAAAATTTGGGCCAATATTATTTGTGTATACTCGAGCTCTTCACGTTCTGGAAATCGCAACTCAAGTCGTAATGGTAAACAGGAAAATCTAGAATCAATTTGAAACATCTCGTCCAGAATCAAATCACAGTTGCCAGCTTAATAGCCCGGTTTTAATTAAGTGTACTACAACACAGTATCCAAAAATCCAAAACGGAAAAGCATCATAAAATAATATTTAGGTCTCAATCAACTACGAGAATTTTAACAGCTTGTGATGCAATAAAAGGTCTGCCCCAGTCGGCACATACATTGGACTCAGTGACGGGACTGTTGAAGCTCATATCTTTTTATTCCTAATCACTTATTGAACTACTCGTTCATAAATTGTTTTGCTCTGCGGAATGGCTAATTTGCAATCAAGCTGTGTTTGATGTAATAATAGTAAGAACAATGGATTGGGTCACGTTGGTCAATAACCCAAATTGTCGCAAAGCCTTATCCTAATTATCTTACAAGAAACTGCATTAGGGGTAACGGGAAATTAAAAATATTCTTCAGCGACTCGGACTAGACCTATAATTTTATGAACACTTATATTGTCAATCCAATTAAGGGCAAAGAATTTATGACGTAATCATAGGAAGTTAGTAGGCAATTTAAGACAAAATCAGACATGCAATTGAACGGCGCTAATAATAATTAATTGTATTCGTATAGGTACAGCGCACGACATCAATGAAAATAATACAACAATAATCATTTGTTATTTGAACGTTAAATTTGAAAACAGTCGAAAACAATTTTGCAAGAATAATACATTACGAGGAGTAAAAAATAATTAAATGATCAGCTTTTCAAGAGTTGAGACGGCTGCTAATGCACGAAATACTGTACTGTACTAAATTTGACAGTTATTGTATTTTTGACCTAATTTTTTATAAATGTTCGAAAATATTTAAGTCATTTATGTTTCCTTTGTAATGTCCAAAAATAGATTGCTTCTTGTTTTGAATGAAAATCCTTGCCAAAATTATTGTGAAAGATTACGATTTTTTTCTTTTTTTAGACACTTAATCAAAAATTTTCAACCTAAAAAAAATATGAATAATGGCAACCCTGAAATTTAGTTGTGTGAATAAAGCAAGGTTTGTCAGCGTTTTCATGTGCAAAATGTACACACATTACATTATATTGCTCCTATGCCCTAAATGTTACCTCGCAATTAATACTTTTGGGCTATATATCATTACATTCAGCAGGTACAACTTTTAAACAAAATGCCACACAAGCTATTAAGTTGTAAACTGTAATAGACCAAGGGGCAAAAACGCAAATCATATCAAAACGTGCATATCCAAGTACAAACATAATTTAAAGACTTGAGCAGAAGACGTCAGTTCCTATTTGGTATAGGCGCAAAATAATGTAGGAAACAACCTGTGAAAAATACCACGTTGATCAACCTTCCAAATCTTTGGTTAACAGCCAACTTTATGCTAACCTGATCAAGGCCATTTGGCCAATATGTCCACCGCAAGGAGCTAATTGCTCAATAAATCATTAATTCCGTCTCAACCAGCTACAACTAACAAGCAATTTTGGCTAAAAAGATATTTTCCAGGCTCTAAATAGCATTTCCACACATATATATGTATATTTATGTTTCAAAGCATCCAAAATCTGATACTAGATTTAGAATTACATACTCAAGTTCCAACATCTTGGCAAAACCTTACAGGAATTAACACATTAAAAGCGGCGTTTACGTAATTACGCAATTTCATAATTAATTTTCGACACTGCATTACTCAACTGACGATAACATCAAAGGTTAACCACAGGCTCAATATTTAGCTCATTGTCTGAACCTAAACTTGGTCTGGTAGAGCTGTTAGCCTACCAATTGACCAATCTTTCAAGGTAAAACTTCCCTCACCGAACTACTATTTTAATGCTGCCGTCAACAGCTGCGGAGAGCCTGCTGGTGGTGGCAATTTTCTATTGAAAGTAAAATAATAAATATTTTCTATTGAAAGTAAAAAATCCAAAACATGGCCTCAAACAATTCTAAAAGCAAAAGAAAAATCCCTCTTGATAGTAGAGAAGATAAGCAGTTTAACATCTACTGCAAGGTCGTAAAACTCCAACAAAGCGGATATTTTTGGAAAGATGTGAAAAGCAGAAAGTTTTACTGCGATCTAACCAAAAATCTGGCATTGATTACGACCTACTACTTATTCAACAATCACGTCGTATTGCCCAGTCTATCAATGAGATCGATAGATTTGCGACAAAAAACCAAAATCTCAAAAACACACTTACTATTTAGGTTTTATGATGATTTTGGTTTTAAAGTATACGCTGATTGTTTTTAGATCTAACTTATGATGCCCCACTGGCAGGGCCTCATAGAGAAATTTTTTCAGGGGGTACGAGGATCGATGCCGGGCCCCCAAAATTACGTGAAGTACAAACAAATAAACCAAAAAAAGGTCTTCACTCAAAATTGCCCCCTTTTTTCTGCCCAAAATCAGGGACCCAAAAAGGGCAAGGGAGAAAAAAATTTTGGCCAAAACTTAACGCGACAACCTCAACTCTTCCGGGCCCGCCTAGACCCGGGCTTGGGTACGATGTACCCCCTAAACACCCCTCCCGTAGGCCCTGCCCACTGGGGTGAAATCGATTTTAATAAATAAAATAGTTGTATATAATTTACGACTGATTTCATATATGCCCGATAAGCTTGTGGCCAGTGGCGGATCTAGAAAATTTTGGTGGGGGGGGATTTTAAGCACAAAACCTCAAAAATTCGGATGTCTTCACCGAAATTGAGAGTGATTTTTCGACCGAATGCAGAAATTCAAACTTTTTTTCGCTCAAAATCAGGTGGTCTCCAAAAAAAAAAGGTCTTCACCAAAATTATGAGTGTTTTTCGGCCGAAATCGGAAATTCAAGCGTTTTTTTCGCCCAAAATTAGGTGGTCTCCAAAAAAAAAAAAAAAAAAAAGGTCTTCACCAAAATTGGGAGTGATTTTTCGGCCGGGTACGTTAGATTTAGGCTGGTGGGGGGGATGCATCCCTAACTGGAGCCGAATTATTCGAAATAGAGGCTGATTTTTCGGCCAAAATCGTTACTTTTAAGCTGGTGGGGGGGGATACATCCCCCCCATCCCCCCACCTAAATCCGCCACTGCTTGTGGCTATATTATTCTACTGATCATTAAATGCGAAGTCGTCGGAATTTCTTTCTTCTCCTGTGTGTGATTTTCATCCAAAACATGGCCTCAATCAATTCTATTGAAAGGCGTCGGACCACGAAGCAAAACTTTGAGGCCTGAGTTACTTTGAGCGTAATCGTGAGCATACAAGAATATCTTTAGTTTATTTTAAACAAAAATTCGTTACGCCCGATGTGCCACCTCACGACCGCACAAACAGCCATAGCAACTCGAAATTTACTAAGGATGCTTTCATACGTTCAGTTTTACGTGCAGTGTGTAGACCGGGCCTTAGTGTTGGGTGTAGACCATGCGTGAAGCGTAACACACGAAGATTCTCAATTATAAGGTTCACGTCAATATTCCTCCATTTGCTACGTTGGGGTATTAAAGCCCACCCAATTTGCACTCTGAGCAAAGTTTTTTAGAGTTTGTGCAGCTAAGTTTAATGATTTAAGGGTTTTGGTCGAGTTGAGCGTAGCGTAGCTGAGGTTGGTTTATTCTTTTAAAAATACAATAAATTCCTATTATAATATAATGAAATTGCAAAGAAATAAACTAGCCTTGCAGCTACGCTACGCTCAGCTCAATCAAAGGCAATAAACTACTACGCAATACGCAAGAGCGCAAGCTCAAAGTATTTACACTACGACGAGTAAAAAGTTATATCCAATTTAATTCCAAATCGAAATTTCTGATAAAATGTTGTTCTAAATATGCTTTTTAGTCTATTGCTGTCAGAAACTTTAAATTGTAGTACTGCAGTACGCATAATAACATCATTCAAATCAAATGAACTTTTATTCGGAATGGTTCAACGCTAACACCACAACACATTTTGTCCAACACTAAGCATGCACAAAAAGATGAAAATTGCGAAAGCACAAAAACCAAACCAGGAGACAGCGAAAATGACTATACAGTCTTCGAGTCAGTAGCCCCCTAGAAGCTGATATCAAGCAAAAGTAAACAGTAAAAACAACGCACGTAAAGATAAATACAAAGTTAAGGGTAGTTGAAGAATTTATTTGCCCAGTCCCTTCAGCTAAAAATTTAACCTGGAATTGGGATTTCTTTGGGCAAATTTTACACATGTCAGCATTAATATTGAAAATTTTTCAGGAGAAAGTGTGTAAAATCAAAATTGGGTTTTAATGCAGAAGAGCCATAGCAAAAAACAAAACATAAATACAAAAATAAAAACATAAGTCAGTTGACTTCGAAACACGGGAATGCTCCCGCGATAGGGGGCTCCGCCTCACCTGCGTCACTAGGGGTCGAAATGATTACCCATTTCGACGCGGAGACAGCATTAAGGTGCTGTCAAATGAAGTAGGATTGTAAGACGTGATGTCTCTGTGAACTATTAAATTAGTTCTGCCTATTTCACTTCAGGAATAATTTAACTTTATAAATTATCGTTGTTTGTGGTTGAGAGATTGTCCACTGCAGAAACAGCACGGGTGCAATATCATTTAGGCTATGTAACGCGATGTCTTGTGAACTATTGAATTAGTTCTGCCTATAAAAAAATATTGTATTCGCACTGGGTGAATTGTTGATCTTTGTCCTTTAACTCTCCCCCCCCCCCTTATCCACTTGGTCCCCTTGCCCATTTTATGTACTTAATTTTTCATCCCGGTCTATTAGCCCACTTGGTCCCCTGTCCAGAGTTAATTTTTTTTTTTTCGGGTTACCTTGGTCACAATTGCGATTATGTTTCACAATCCTGCTTTGATTTTAACTTAATGGGCTAGGTTACTCAGATTTTGAATTTCGGTTTACAGGCAAGCTTAGTTTAGTTTTTGAATTTCGGTTTGCAGACAAGCTTAGTTTAGTATTTGAATTTCGGTTTGAACGTCAGCTCTGCCGATGAGCGTTGGTATTACGCAACTCGAGTCCAGAGCAGTACGTGGGGAAAAAAA
Organism: Trididemnum nubilum; assembly: GCA_963965965.1. NCBI lineage: Eukaryota > Metazoa > Chordata > Ascidiacea > Aplousobranchia > Didemnidae > Trididemnum > Trididemnum nubilum. The sequence continues at coordinate 9,713,360 of OZ014482.1, read as the reverse complement.
ATTGGGTCTGCCTTTTTAGCAGCTGAAGTTACGAGATGAAGACGTTAGCCTATACCGATAGCTTGGTTATTCAAATTTACCGGTTGAGTTAGCCTAATTCAGGGATCAAAATTCTTTGCATTGTTTCGACTCCTCTTCACACTGATGATGAAGTCAGTTGACTTCGAAACACGGGAATGCTCCCGCGATAGGGGGCTCCGCCTCACCTGCGTCACTAGGGGTTGAAATGATTATACCCATTTCGACGCGGAGACAGCATTAAGGTGTTGTCAAATGAAGTAGGATTGTAAGACGTGATGTCTCTGTGAACTATTAAATTAGTTTGCCTATTTCACTTCAGGAATAATTTAACTTGTTAAAACATAAATACTTATCAAATATACTGCAAGTATTCACAGTTAGTAAATTTTTAGTTGATCAGAGTGTATCCAAACTAAGTTGACCATAACATGATCCTAAGCATTGCAAGTTTACTTCATTTTATTGTTAACTAAAGGGCAAAGGCTTTGCTAGTTATTAGATATCGATATCTAAATATTTTGACAGCATGTGATTTTTAGTTTCTTTGCACATTAGTTGGTTGAAGCTTGTTTTAATTCACATTGTACTTGGGCCCAGAGTTTTGGTCCAAGCATGGTCCGTCTACCTATTCCTTAGTTGGTGGGCTTAATGAAATACTTTGATTTGGAGCTATGTCTTGTGTTATGGTTATGAAGTGATCAGACTTGTGAATACAAAGACTGCTAGGCAAACCTATCTTGATTTGATGACAGACAATGCATATATTTTGCAACTTCAACAAAAAAAAATCTTCCACGCTTAGTAGTTGTAATTTGAGAAAAAATGGTTTTGTGTGAGCCCGATAATCAGCACCACCGATAATGCGAATAATCCGTTTTTGTAAGGACACCAAAGGGGTCAAATTACTGCGGGAACAAGAGCCCCAAGTAGGGATGCAATATTGCAAATACGGAAATATCATGTTTTTTTGTTCAGCATATCTTTTTGATCCTGTCAAAGCCCAAGAACCCCAAGCGGTTTTGGTGCTAATAGTTGCTTTGTATGGTTTCCACGATAAATTTCTGTCTATAAGCACACCCAAATGTTTGACGAGTCAGCTTCTCTCAAGCATATATTGTTAATTTTGAGTCCAAACTTACGCTTTAATTATTTATTGGTTACAATCATATATTCAGATTTCGTGTAATTGATAGTCAACTTGTTTGCTTCCATCCATTTTTCATTATGTTTGATTGCAGAATTTACATTTTCTTGCAGTTTTTGACTATGTTGTTGTGTTTCATGATTAATAAAGGGTCATTAGCATATAATTTAACAGCAAAATTTGCATTTTCTGGTAAATCGTTTATGAGTAATAAGAGTAATAGAGTGGGCCCAGTGTGGAGCCCTGGGGAACATCACATGTGGCTACGCGCATATCGGAATAGATTCCATTTACAACCGAACCCTGCTTTCGATTAGTTAAAAAAAACTTTGAATGAACTGAAATGTGACACCTCTTTTGCCATTGCAATCGAGTTTTTGCAATAGTATTTTATGATCAAAAGTGTCAAACGCCTTAGCAAGGATAAGAAAAATGCAACAGACATTTAATTTTTCATCTAGTCCAATACGAATGTCGTAGTGCAAATCAGAAATTGCATGAGATGTTGATAGTCCTGTTCTGAAACCATACTGAGAATTTTAATTAGTTGATTGTCCATTAAATATGAGTATGCACGAGTATAGATACATTTTTCAAAAATCTTGCAAAAAGATGATAGTAATGAAGTTGGACGATAATTGCTACATTAGGTTTTGCTGCCTTTTTTATAAACAGGTGTTATGTGTGCTATTTTTAGTATATCAGGAAATATTCCTTCCAATAGGCATTTATTATATAAAGTAGTTAAAATGGGTGTGATAACACCTGCAGTAAGCTTAATGCATTTTATTGGAATGCCATTGATTGCAGTACTTTTGTTTTGGTTTAAAGCACCTATTTGCAATATTTCTTGCTCAGTGATTGGCTTCAAAAACAAAGTATAAGAGATACTACAAGGTAATAATATATTGTTACTTACAGTTACATATAAGAAAGCCAATTTTAAATCTATATCAGCAAAGTAGTTCTTAAATGCATTACTAATATCATGGGAATCAGTGTGAATAACATTTACATCAATTTTGACTGTTCAATTTTACGCGTTAATTTGTTTCGGTACTTTTTATTAAATAAGCACAATTCAGAGTCATTGGGGTCCTTTTTTGATTCTACAGAAATATGTTCTTTTGTTTTAGTTGAAACAAGAATCACTTTTGTTAACCAGGGTTTTTTCCGCAATCTTTTAATCTTTCTAGTAGCTTTTTGTAGTTTAAGTTCAAGTTTATTTATTTTTGCCACAAAATTCACATAATATAAACAAACGATTAAAGTTAAAGAATTAATTTGGCAAGGGAGACTGCGAGTTGACCTCTCGGTCTTCTAAGTCTGCAGCCACCCCGATTACCAGTTAAAATGATATAAGTTAATAAAAAACATACTGTTGTCATGAAGCAAGTGACGAATTTCACCCAAATTGCAATACCAATGTTTTATACTGTATATTAAAGTTTTTGTAATACATACCAGTACATATTCAATAGATAATTTTTGTATGATACTTTAAAGCTTTGAAAAGATTGTTTGGTTTTAATGCTTGTTGGAATTTTTTTCCATATTTTAACATCTTGGTACCTGATGCTTTTTTGAAGTCTGGTTGTTTTGTAAAGAGGAATGTATAAGGTAGGATTGTTGGCAGTGCTTGATGAACGTGTACACTTTTGAGAAACTTGGTTAGTTTTAATGTAAAGGTTTGACAGTAAAGGTGGGAGACGTTGATGATAATGGTGAAATATCAGTTTGGCAACTTCATGCTTATATAATTCAGGAATTTTTAGGATTTTTAGTTTAGAGTAAAATGGTGTAGCATGGTCCATATATTTGCCGCCGCCGATAATTTTTACAGCTTTGTTTTGAAGTGTCTGTAATTTTGATAGGTAAGATTTGTGGGTACAACCCCAAATGGATAAACCATACAACAAATGAGGATGAATAAAAGCATAGTATAGTTTGAGAAGTGAATTAGAAGGAAGAAAATGTTTCAATTTTGAAAGAATGCCCACCGACCTAGCAACCTTATTTTCGACACTTTTAATGGGGGAATGGAAGTTTAACCGTGAATCAATAAAAACACCCAAATATTTTGCTTTATCGCATGATAATATTGGTAAGTTATTAACAATTAAGGTGACATGGGGACTTAGTATATTTTGTTTGGGGGAAATAATAAGATGGTTTGATTTTGATGGGTTTAAACTTAATTTGTTAGCAATGGACCAATCGTAAACGTTTGCTAAGTCTTTATTCATTTCAGTTTCTAATGATGCTAGATTTGGGCTATCTATTATGAGGCAAGTATCGTCAGCAAACAATCGTGGAAGACAATTGACGGAATTGTTTAGATCATTGATGTACAGTAGAAAAAGAAGTGGACCAAGTATTGACCCTTGAGCTACACCGTAAGTTATAGGTGCAATTTCAGATTGTATACCGTCAACCGAAACAAATTGTTTTCGATGTAAGAAAGAACAAATAAGTTTATGAGCGGGTCCTCGAATGCCATAATGATCAAGTTTTTTAAGCAAAATATCATGTGAGACTGTATCGAAAGCTTTTTGAAGATCTAAAAAGATAAGTCCTGTATATTTTCTTTGATTAATATTATCAAGAGTAGTTGTTACAATGTCAAGGCAGGCATGGCTAGGAGCTATGTGTTTCTGAAATCCGTATTGTGATTTATGAATAACGTTATGTTTTTTGAAAAATTCCAGAAATCTATTACACATAAGACGTTCAAGAATTTTAGAGAAACAAGTTAGTATTGAAATGGGTCGATAGTTGCTTGGGTTTGTTTTATTTCCTTTTTTGTGAAGAGGTATGATTTTAGCAAGTGAACAGTTTTCAGGAAATATGCCATTAATAAAGGAAAATTCAAAAAAGCATTGCAAGTATGGTGCGATGATGGTTGAGGCAACTTTGAGAAAATAAGCAGAAATGTCATCATGATTAACAGCTTTGTTCGTGTTAAGTGAAAGGATAATATTTGATATTTCTGTAGTGCTGGGTGATTTCAAAAAAATTGAATCAGAAACACGATTGGGTAAATAATTTGAGAAGTGTTGAATGGTATCAGATTGAGGGATATCATCAGCAAGATTTTTGCCTATAGTGCAAAAGAATTTATTAAAGGAATTTAGAATTGATTTAGGGTCAGTGGGTGTGTTTACAATTTTTTCTGTATCAAAACAATCAAAAAATGATGAAGTGCTTTTCGATTTCGAGGGAAGTACTGATCGTATTATTTCCCAAATCTTTTTCTGGTTATTTTTGTTTTGGTTTAACACCGAGGAATAATACAATTTTTTGGCAAGAGCTATTATCTTAGTAAGTTTGTTTGAATATTTTCGAAAAAAGGATTTTTGGCCGTCATTGCCTAGTAGGAAATGGGATTTGAACATAAAACGTCGTTTACGAATTGACATCAAAATGCCTTTGGTCTACCAAGGTTTCTTTTGTAATCTTTGTTGTCTGCGAGATAATTTCTTCTTTGGGGCATGAATATCAATAGTTGAAAAGATTGTCTGTGAAAATCCGTCAAAAATTGTATTATAATTACCAGTATTCAAAGCTGGTAGCTTTTCAAAATAAATAGATAAATTAGTTGCTAAATCTTCACAGAATAGTTCAGAATTTAAGGCTGATTTATCTCTTACATATAATTCTTGTTTCTTTTTCAACGGAGGTTTAGAGAAGTCATTTATGCAACAGCCTACAACATAATGATCTGATAAATCATCTCGTACAGGTATTACAAAAGGTATTATATTGTGGTTGACGTCATTAGTTATGATATGGTCAATAATACTCGAAGATCTGGAAGTTACTCTTGTTGGTAATGTAATTATTGGTATTACATTATAACTGAGCATCTCGTTAATATAATCATTTGCTGTTTTTGTTCTGCTTGATCTGTCAATATTGATGTTTAAATCACCTGCCAAACACAACGTTTTGTCACCAGAAGTGGCTTCATTCAAGCAAGAAGAAAAGTCACCTAAGAATTTCTCGATATTAGTTGTGGAGGGATGACGATATATAACTGCAAGTCTTATTGGTGACTTATTTTCATGATGGTGCAAATTTAACCAAATAGATTCAGAATTATGCAACTGATGTTGATTATCGTCTAAGGAAAATTTTAGATTTAGCGATACATAAACTGCAACACCACCAGCATTACTTTGAGGCGGAGTATGAACAAAGCTGTAATTAGGGAGATTTATGTTGGCCAGAGGTTGATCTTTAACGCGTGTTTCAGTTAAGCATATCACATCAGGTTTAAAAGGTAGAGACTGAAGAAATAAGCACAAGGAATCGAAATGTTTGTAAAGAGAGCGAATGTTTAAATGTACTAGAATAAGAGAATTAGAAAAATTAAAATTGGTTTTTGGCGCAACAACATCAAAATATATACAAGAATTTATTTTTGAGGTTAAAATTTGGAGAATTTTGTCACATGGCTCATTATTACTTTCTCGGACACAAGGTGGTGTGGCTGCTAGACTTGGAGTAATGAAATCGATTAAGTCAACTTCATCAAAAGTCAAAAGCGCCATTACACAACAGCAATGAACGAAGTGGTCAAACAGCACCATGACGGCGGTGGCGTTAGTGGTAAAAAAAATAAAATACTGTACAAGTAATGCAAATCAGAGGTAACCAAATTGATTGTGAATCAGTTTGTAAAATTTCTGAAAAGGGAAGCTATTTATGTAGATCATATCATATAAAACAATGTCGCAGAATAACCATCAACAAAAAACCGAAACTAAAAATTTAACACAAATAATAAACGTAATCAAAATATGGAGCTATTTAATAGTGTAGCCGAACTTCGAAAATACTTTTCTAAAGAGAAAAAATGTTATGAGTATAATAATAATAATGATTTGAGTGGTTTAAGCATGTTACAACTTAGAGCAACTCACTAGTTTCTTAATTATACTCTTTTCCTAGCTAGTTTGATTTCAGTACCGTAGAAAGAGGAGTGGGGGCTATAGTTTGCCCATTGGCTTGCCGACCAAAATGGAGAATAAAGAGAATACAGGTTTTTAGCACTTTTGAGACTTTCTTCTGCACCGAAATAGACCAAAAAAAAATTAATTTATTTAAAGTATATTTTAAAACGTTTATTTGAGGAAAGGGGAGGCCAATTTGGCAAAGCAAAACTCAAAAATCCGAGAAAACCCCCAAAAATCGCTAAAAACTTGCAATAAAATTAATCGCTCATTGAAACATGCCTAACACAGGTCCCATCAAAAAATATCTTAGCTCAAGAATGGGAGGGGGGCTAGTCAGTAGCCAATTACTAATCACCTTTCTCCAACCTAGTCCCCCAACCCCCCTAATTATACCTTTCTCTATAAAATTTATACTACCGGTATAGGATTTTATGATTTACCGAATTGTAAATAAAGAGAACTGAAGTTTTTTCAACAACTACCTCCCACGTAGCCCATGATTTATGCAACTAGCATAATCATATTTTTGCTAAGTTAACCTTCATGCCACGTTTTAATAGCACCAATTTTTATCAAAATAGGCCCAAATTTGAGTTGTTATTGCCAATGCAAAAGTTTCAAGCGCTGGGGGTTCGCCCCCAGACCCCCATAACAGTTCCCCCATTGCAGATTTCTGGTTACACTCCTGCTTGCTTTGATAAATAAATTAGAGATTTTAGCATAAAACACTAGCGGTCTATTTCCAAGTCGCTCCTTTCCGTAAATAAAAAGAACAGTAACAGTTAATTAAAAAACAGTAACAGTTAGTCAAATCAAAACAGTTACTTTTAATCAGCTCTTGGCAAATTCACAGATTCTTAGGCCTAGTAAGCGGCTAGATCGAGTGTTAGTTATGTTCAGTTATTAGTTCATGACTCTCTTGCCATCTACGTACAAACAGAATTCGCCATTTTGGAAACACCAACTGGCTCTTTTGTTTTCAAATCTTGCCTTCTTGTAAAACGGTAGCAATTGTTTTTTCTGTAGATAAAGGGGTTTGGGAAGATGTTCGCTGACATAGATTTTAGTTGCATCAGGATTATCGTTTAACCTGGCTTTATTGTAAACCTTAAGATGTTTCAGACTGTTCATCACCAATTGTTTGTCATAGTTGCTTGCAAGTTTGAAAATAATAGGTCTATTCACTTTAGTATTGTTGCGGTATAATGGGTGTTGAGGGAGCCTGTGCAGGTCAAGAATTTGTAAATCATCTACATTTTCAATATTTAGGCCTTCGATTAAAAATTTCTTTAGTTTAGTTTCAGTGGTAGATTTAGTTTCCCAAGCGTTGTTTTCTTCTTCATCAATACCATGAACAAGCAAATTAAAACGCTTACTGTACGCTTCTCCGCTTAGCTGTTCACGTTTAACAAGTTGAAGATAGCCTTCTACTTGCCCTGTAAGCCTAGTGATTTCAGATTGTTGACTATTGATCAACTTACGATCAGCAGCTTTCTCTTGTTGTAAAATTTCAAATTGATGCTTTAAATCAATAAATTCAGCATTTTCAGTTTTGTTCATGAGGTTTTGCTCTATTAAGGTGCGTTTAGACTGGACGCGAAGCAACGCGAAGCGAAGGTTGGCGACCTTCGCGAGTGGTCGATTACGTCACTCGCGCCTTCGCGAGTCTTCGCGAGTGGTTGCTAATCTTCGCGACTGGTCGCTTCATAGGCTAATTTTAACAACTTACTTTTAAAATGTATTCAATGAGCAGAAAGCTTTGTGTAGTTTATTATTGAAGCGCTATTATAGTAATCACAGGTTCTGTTTCGTCATAGCGCGCTGGAATTAAAACGAAGATTGAGTTTATATTATGTTATCACGCAATAACCGTGAAGAAGAGTCTAGAGTAATAGCTCAGGTAACAAAACAATCTTGAGAAAAAAATTTGTAAAGTTTAAGTGAAAAACGAAGTACAGTAGATCGAATTTGGAAATGAAAAGACAAGTCATTTCTTCAAAAACGTAGTAGTACTCGGCCTATTTACTAGCTATCAATGATTTGTTTAGATCCTTCCACTGAAAACTTGCCCTAATCTGTTTTGACGATGACAGTTCTGGGTTTTAATGCAGAAACGCAAAAAGCTGAAAGCAGATGTCAAAAGTTCTCTTTAGGTGTTTACTCAGTTAACAAATCCTTAAACGCTTTCACCATCCATGTCTCATTATGGTAGTGGTAGATCTACCGGTATCTTGTAGAGTGTAAACCAATAGGCTAGTCTACAGGTTCATTTAAATCATTAACTATGTTGTTTTTTTGATGTGATTTTTCTTTCTCAGGCAAGCATGTTATGATACCTGTAGTAAGCTTAAACAGTTGTTTGTATGTGTTATTTAGTGCTGTTTATGAAGACTCCCAATGTTAACTCTATGAGTGAAACTGAAAGCTGGATTTGTCATCAGTTATGTAGTGGATTTTTTGCTTATTGTGCAATGGATTGCTGTGTTGATTTGCTGGAGAAAGCAAAAAAACATAGCAGTTTTTGCATGATTTGACACTATCATCGAAGGACAAGAATTTAGCACAGTGATACCTGATACCAGCAGTTGCTTTGAGGAAAAGTCAGCCTCTAAAACTAAGTTTGGTGTTTTATTCGCTAGCGGAGCGCTTATCGATGTTTAGTGCGAAGTTAAATGCTGTCGAGAGCATTTTATTAGTTTGCATTTTCTTGCGGTACCAGTAGCTACGTTGCGACGGTTGCGTTTACCTCAAAGAGCTTCGCTTTAAACCACCGTTTGTAAGATACAGACAAATTTATAGCAGTAAGGTCAAGCCCCCTCTACGCATGTTTTTGGTTATGCCCCTGATAAAAAAAACATTTAGATTTTTTCATTTGAAAATTGTTACTCAAGCATCTGAATAAAAGTGTTGTTAGTTCTCACATTTTTATGTAACTGACGCTTCCTTCCCCAGTCCAATTATTTTTATTATAAATGCTGTATCAAGTTTTTTGTTTAGTTTAGAGAATGGAACAATAGTAATGAACTTGCTTGGCGGGTACTTCTCTACCAATAATAGTAACCTCAGCAAAAAAACAGAACTCACTTTCTACTGGTTAGATATATATTGGCTTTCTAGTTCATCTAAATACACTGACTGCAATTGCAATGATTGAACTTCAGACTTAAAATTGTTTACTTTGTCACTTTATTCACCATGTAAAGCAGTAAAAATTTTAAGAGACAGTAAAAATGTTTTGAAATTCACAAACAACTAAATTCAGATATTACACAAAGACACAGTAAATGAATATTTAACACACTTGACATTTCTATTTTCATCAATTAGGACTGGAGTGAAAAATCACTACCAGACTACAATATTCATAATTATAAAACTTGGGGTAGTCCAAAACCAATGCTTCCAGTGCAACTTGATCACGATCACAAAGCTTCAGAAACAAGAAGACTTTTAAGAGGACATTCAGAAGAAAAAATTCCCTGTTTGTAGCTATTCAAAGAAGTGACTAGGCTACTAATTAGGCCAATCCAAAAGTTCATAGGAATTTTTCGATTTTTTGTATCTATCTAGCTCTTGTATGTAGCAGTGTAGCTTGAAACCAATTCTAAATACAGTTCTTTTCACCAAGTTGGCTTGGTCAAAAAGGCAGTGAAAAAAGTTTTACGAGTTTTCCAGTATTCAAGGAATTGTTCAATTGTGGTTACTTTTAAAACAACAAGCTAACAAACAATGGGTAAAAACACTATCAACACACTCAAAACTAGCCTGTTGGTGGGTTATTTTATATTCTGAAAAAAAACATCATGTTAGTTCAAGTTTACTTTAAGACAAAAAAGCAAAAGCTGCTCAGCCAAAAGAACTACAGGACTGGTCTTCTGCTATGCTGCACAGAATAAAAAGTTTTGTTTTAAAAGCTAGATGTCGTGGGGCTAGGCCTACTGCTTTGCTGCATTCATAATAATGAAGCTTTGAGATCCAGCATGGCTATGAAAAATCACTCTAGGATTTACAGCCTTATATGTCTAGATCCAAATTAACTTGGTTTGGCTAGCCTAGGGCTATCGCGAATCTAACTTTGCCAACAACCTAGGCCTACTCTTTGGACTGATAAATAGGCGCTGAACCATACAAATGAACTATTTATATTAGTTCCTAGCAAACTGCGATCGTAAAAATCAAATCAGTGAATTAGTTGGTTATCTTACTACAGCCTGCAAGCAAGCGCTGTTGCGCAACTGCTCGCGAAGGTTGCGAGCGGTCGCAACCTTTCGCGAGCTGTCGATGACGTCAAATTTTGGTTGCTTTGCGTCGCTTCGCGTTGCTTCGCGTCCAGTCTAAACGCACCCTTACTTCGCATCTTTCAGACAGCTTACCATCTATTTCTTCAACCTGTGCTTGGGTGCTAGTTAACGCTTTTTCCAAATTGCCAACTCTCATCTTTAGGTCATTAAGGACCTCCAAAATTTGGTCTAACTTGGCCTATACTCTGTCTTCCTTCATATTTATGAAATGTTTGCTGACTAAGTATCTTTAAACGGTTTACCAATGACTTAAAATTAAGCACTAGACGCCACACTTAACCACTCTTTACAGAGCCTGACAAACACGTCCGTCGTCCATGAAAGACAATGGGAAAAAGTGGAGCATGTTTATCAATAGTTGTTTTAAAAATGTTTATGAATTCATTAAAAGCAATTTCCGGCATTGCATTACTTACGGTTGAGCTTTTCAAATATTCATCATTTAAATCTTTAATAAACTTTTCGGCTACAAACTGGGACATATTTCTAAACACATGGCAAGTATTTACTTGCTTTTGAGTCACACAACTTATATTGAACAGCAACGAAAAATGGTCAGACGTGTGTTGCATTTTTCTTGACGTTGCAAAGGCATGTACCGCTTGTGCTGAGTCACCTGAGACTGGGTTTTTCGCAAAAAAAATCCAATTTAAGTCAGAGCGCAGCCATCAATTGCTTCAGAAGTCCGAAGCGAAACACTATCGAGCTCAGGCCACCCGTGCATTTCGAGCAAGCTCAGCCGAAACTCATCAAGCTAAAACCTACATGGAACAAATACTGTAAATAGTGAGCCTCATAAACTAAAATCGAAGCCTATAGCGTGGATCAGGCATGCCTACAGTATATCGTGTTATCTTGATAGCAATATAGGCCCAGTACCGGATATTTTGTTGGAGCACCACTGCAAAATGTTTTTCCGCATTCATCAAAATTCCAGTAACTAATCTAGCCAGAACAAAGCTAGTCTCGCTGTCTGATGATGTAGGCTATACTAAAGTGGAGCCGATGCAAGGTCGTTGAGAGAGGACAAGCAGTGATGGAGTGCCCAGCAGCGTCGGAATTTGGGCATGCGCTGATTTAGGGAACTCCGTGCTGGTTAACGCTTGACCTGAAGCTTACACTAAACACATATCACCATTAAATTTAGAAAAACCGGCCAAATTTGAGTGAAGACCTTTTTTAGACTTGACCTTGCTTTCGAGGGGTAAATTACCGGAACCGGTATTGTACCGGTACAGGCAGTTGTTCGGTTGAGAAGCAACCCATTCGCTTTGGATCTGTTGCAGGCCTGTAGTATCTCTCTATGGTCCTGAGGCGCTGTAATCTATACAATATCGTAGTCTAGAGGCTAGACTACCGAACCTACCACTTAGTCGATTGGGCTAACCCGGTAGCTTACCGGTATCCTGCAGGCTGCAGCCAATCGGCAATCGGGTGTTACTACCCCTTTACACTCGAGAATGGCCTAATACAATCCTTAAATATTACTAACGTAAGGAACGGGTATTTTCCCAATCCATGCCTTTTCAATTCTTTCAGCGTGTCGGAAGTCATGATGATCCGAAGTTAGCAAAATATCAAGACAGCCAGTAGCAATAGGCTTTGAAGGCTTGAATAAGTTACGCATATAGTCCTAAACTTAACTCTCAGGTAGATCTCAGAAGTTGAAACTTGTTAGGCACTTTCAAAGCTTGAATAGACGACTATGCAGCATGCACGCTTGCAGTTGCTGCGAAGTGCCATTTGCAACACTGGAATCTGCATCAAATAAATTCCCGCGCGTTTTCGCAGGTTGTAAGCGCTTGACCTCACTTGACTTGACATTTGAATTTTGACCAATCCAAAGAGTCCTTGTTTTCTCTTCAGTATCTGACTTTTTGGCTCAATGGCTGAAATCTTGCTGTAGGCTATTTGCTGCCGGAATACTGCAGTAATAGATTTGCTCAATTTTAGCAAACCAGTTTTTTTTCGGTATTATGGGTAGGGGCGCCGAGAGCCAAACGTGAGCCCGGGGATATCTTAAATATTGGGCTCCCTTATATTTTTTAATTCAACGTTACAAGCCGCACGTCCTGTTTTTTCATTTAATTACCCAGCAGTGTAAGCATAATAAGACTTTTCAATAAGACGATTTCACACTGAAGAGCGACAATGACAGCAAGGGCTGGGGGGGCGAAGCCCCCCGCCGATGAAAAATTTCTATGAATTGTAAGCTAAAATATGCAATTTTGAGATTGAAATTTATTGGAATTCTTTAAGCAGCCCTGAACAGTTGGTACACTTACCTGATAGTTGATTCCGGTACTGTTAGAGGACATAGCGTTAGACCTTGACATACGCTTTTTCGCAATAGCGTTAAACACTACCGAAATAATTATCCACAATCGCAGAATCAGGCAATCAGCGGGGGCCCGTCCTGAGCTAGCCAGCGGGAGTCCATATACAAAACCAGCGGAGTCAGCAGGAGTCTATCCTTAGTGGCCCATCCTTAGCTACCCTACTTGATACTGTTAAAGGCCAATGCTAGACCTTAAAACACCCTTTTAGCAATGGCGTTAGACACTACCAAAATAATTATGCACAATCGCGGAATCAGTGGGGGCCCGTTCTTGGTCCTGAGCTGGTCAGTGGGGGCCCATAAGCAGAACCTTTGGTGTCAGCATGAGCCCATATGCAGAACCCGCGGAGTCAGCGGGGGCCCAAATGTAGAACCCACGGAGTCAGTGCAGGGGGCCATTCTTAGGCAGTCATCAGGGGCCCATCCTTAGCTAGTCCTCCCCACAAAAGAAGACCTATTTGTTTGCAGAAAACCCTTGTTACGGCGAGTTTTGCTTGGAATGGATTGTTTTTTCCATTTCCGTGCGGAATCGATTTTAATTTTGACTTCGGGGACTCCCTACGAAGTCTTTGTTCTGTTTCGCGCCATTACCCACATTTCAGTCTTGAAATGTTAGTAGTGGCAGGCGTGTACTCAATGTTGCTTGGCGTAGTCCTACTCTATAGTTGAAGTGTATAAATCAGTGTTTAGTGCAACTAAAGTTTTACTACAGTACAGCCTAAAGCTGGTTTAGCCTTCGGGCAGCTATCACTGGCTGTATGGTTTGGATTTGCCTACTGCAGATGCTTTCTGAAGTGTTGTTTCTGTAGCGTGCAGTTGCCTATTGTAGGCTGTTGTGTAGTCTAAGGCGTGGTTAACTGTATTGCCGGTTGTGTGTGATAGTTTAGTTACCCTTTGAGCAAGCCCTCTTGGGCTACTTACTCGTACGTATTGCTGCAGTTACCGTAGTTCTTCATTGGACCTAGTTGCAGGCTAGTAGTCTACCGATACCGATTTAGATTGTTGTGTACCGATATCTGTTTGCCATCTGTTATTGTTCGATTGTAGTAAGGTTGGTACTGTACCCAGGCGAGTATTTGTACTGTATATCGTGTTTGCTTTACTGCATTGTGTTTAGATCTTTGCATAGCAGACTTTAACGTCTTCGATAGATAGGTAGGGTTGCTGACTACGTTGTATTAGCTTAGTGAGTTAGAGTAGGTTGGTGATTCTGCTTGTTACTGTGTCGATTAACTGGCGATTTGGATTTTGAACTGCCTAGAACTTCATTACAATTCGTAACCGAATTTCTGGGGTGTTTGCTGCTTTTATTCCTAGTTGTCAGACGTTGAGAGCACAAGGGTTTTATTCGATTAGATTCTACCGTTAGGTTATGGTGTTGTTCCCCGCTATCTGACGGTAACAACCCTGTTTGAGTCAGAGCGTTGCTCTAATGTCATGATGATATCTGCACGTTACTTGCACAGCGGCGATCGCTGTTCACTTTTCAGTGTGATCTTAATGGGCCCCCTGAAGTCCATGGGCCCCGGGGTCATTGTCCCTGATTATGGGTAATTGTAATTACATTTTATTCGCCAAGTTGCCTTGGCCAGGAGACAGCGAAGGAACTTTTCGGTCTTCGAGTCAAGCTGCCACCCGCCCACATGTCTACCACACACGGCGGAGGCTTCACCCTGTTCCTTTAATTGCTGAGCGTCAAGCAGGAAAGCTGTGAATACCAATTTTTATAGTCTTTGGTTTGACCCGACCGGGAATCGAACCCGAGTCTACCGCTTCAATAGCAGACGCTCTATCCATTCGACCACTTTCGCTAATATTCAATTTAAGTTACATTTCACATCGAATTTTAGAAAAAAAAAATTTTTTTTTTTAAGTCATATTTCAAGTTTCTTAATTGATCCAACAAAAGACCCAACCCTACTGCTTTTCAGGAATTGGCCAATCTAGATCACAACAGTAACGATACCAGACCTATATTTTGAGACGGAAGTGCTGGTGATGGTTGACTCGATGACATTTAGTCCTTCGCCATCACCTCATGAAGAACTGTACATAATTTATCTCGAAACTGTATAACTGCTTGTGTAATGCGCATAATTCAGTCGCTGTGCTTGATGAAAAAAAAAAAAGGTAGAATGGTAATGGTAATGATCGGTAGGCCTACAGGTCTCTGCGTTAAGCCAGTGCCTCCGAACAAGGTTAACAAGGGCAGTGGCGTAGGCAGGATTTTTTTAGTGAGGGGCGGCTTTTTCCTGAAGTCAACGTGAAGACCAAAAAAAGCCTCTGGCAACCTTAATAACCGCTCAGTTTTGATCGGGCAATAAAACCAATTCAGTTTTCAGTTATAACTGTATCAAACAAATATAAAAAGTAACGAAGCAAAAATTGGCTTATCGTCTTCAGTGCAATATTTAGTGACTATAGTTGTCGATTGGGAAATGGGCTTCGTTAGGAAACTTGTGGCTGATTGACTTAGTTTATTTTACGAACTTAAAACTAGAACTGAAAAATGAGCTTCTTATTAATAGACCATGATCACAACTAAGGAAAGACCAACTGTACTCTATCAACTGAAAACCAGATTTTTAAGTCGCAAATCAAATTGTAAATCAAACCTTGCAGTAAACGTTTAAAAATAAAGCAAACGGAGATTGAGCTCGTAATCACCACAAATCCCGCGAAAGCAAGACGTGGTGCGCGCATCACGTCTCACCAACCCGAGCGCTTGCAGAGACTACGAGTTCGAAACTCAACACAAGAATTGTAAGCAAAATGAAAATGAAGCACAGGATAGCCACAAACTTAGGGTTTATTTCTACAGTATGTCCAGTTTATCTGGGCCTTGTCAATGCAAAAGAAATAAATACTTCTACAGTAAATGGGTCGCTTTAGCCGGAGCGGAGCCGGCAATTTGCTAGCATTTTCCCATCTCAATTGGCCTTGATTAATTTAGAAGTAGCCTCAAATTTTACCTCTTATGGCTCCTAAAAAAAGTCAAGAAAAAAAGCATCACGTGTATTTGTCAGCTTCATGGCGTGTTTGCAAGATAAAAGCAATAAGCTATATAAAAAGGCGAATTATGTAAGAAAAAGTAATGACAATAGCAAAAAATGTCTTTTTACTTTATTAGGAAATAAACGTGTTTGTTTTATATTTATACCGCTACTTGATTACTTCGATCACCTTTTTAGGTATGATCACGATAGCATACAAATGTGCTGGTGTTGCGTCAAATGTCAACATAAAATTACAAGATCACTGCAAGTACGCGTAGTTGCGTCACTTACGTCCGTAGTCTAATTATGATCATAAATTCATATTTTTCCATATTTACAAAAGCCTTACGTTGACTTAATTAAATTGTTAAGCTTGCATTTTGTGAATGTGAACATTGGACATATTTGGCCCAATGCTTCAAAATGCTGCTTTAATAGCTGTAGCGTAATGATTTGCTCTTGATGTCTTTAAATTATTTTCAAGTGTCAGCATGTGATTTTGAATAATCCATGTTCGCAACTGTGACGTGCATCCTGTAATATTTAGTGGCTATGGTGCGTCAAAAGATTTTTCGTATGAAAGAGATTTTCATGCAGAAGGTATAAAAGATGCATCTATGCAGGAAAATTTATTCTTGATTCTCGTTTTTACATTTGGATCCGTTATGTGTCGCTATTGTATTTTTAACAGCTTTACACTTTTGCCAGTCTTGGGTTGTTTCTTCTTTGAAAAAAAAGGCAATTTATCCGAAATACCGTTGTTAATTGAACTACTTAGTACTTACTATACAGGTGTACACTGTAGTGACTGCGCTATACCACCGGTTAGAACTATTTGTCGACGTTGGTTTTTCCACTGTTTCCAACATTTTCTCTCCTGATTTTGCCAATTCTTTGCGACTTCCAAGCATTGCTCGACTTTTTTACGAATTCTACGATGTTGGCAATGGCATTTCAAATTAAAACCTGAATTACGTTTAAAATTTTCACAAAATATTCTACACTTTTTTTAAAAATTGTAATCGATCATTTTAGAACCTGTAAAGGTTTACAGGGATGTTGAAAAATGTTGGCATTTTCTTCAATATTGAGTTAACAGAACTTCTGATCAAAGATCAAATTTCAATGACAAACGCGAGATTTGAGTGTAATTATTTATTGATTATTTTGAATTTAAGCCGACGTAGCGACAATAATGTGTTAATATTTTTGGTGTGGCTTTGGCACAGAATGTCAATTTTGCTTAAGTTATCGATTATTTCCGACATATTATTTTCTTAGAAAGAAGAGACAATTCGTGGTCATTAGATAAACGAAAATTTGATATTATTTAATGATTTCTCTATTTTCTATTGATTGGTCAAATTTTCACCCCGAACCAAAATATTTTTGCTGTGTCACAATTATGCCAATACTCAGTAAATATCAAGAAATTTTGATCAACAAATAATAAAATGTCATTTTACCTCAGCGTATGATCAGCAAATAATCCATAAATACTGGAAAGATTAGTCATTTTATATTTTAGGACCAAGAGTTTTTTTTTCTAAAGCTTTTTCAAAGGTATCCTACAAATTCAAAAAAACTACGGTTCCTAATCAAGCAGCAATTAAGAGTAAAACAGGAACCTTGTGATGATACAACTGTCTTGATGGAGAAAGCCTAAGATCATCGAAATTTTCAAAGGTTTCGGTTATCCAAATGTTTGCATACCCATTAATTTGAAAAATATGTTTATTTAAAATATTTTTGCTGACAACTCAATATGCAAACAAGTGTGAATAGTTGAAAAAATAATGAATTTGCTTTCGCGTTTAATCCTACCGTTAGATTGCATTAACGAGACAGCAAAAACTAAGTTTAGCTCTGTTTTTGACTTTGAATAGCTCGAACTTTGGTAATGTTTCAGAAATCTTACCATACGATACTACAGAGAACCAAAGCAAAAATATCAACAAATTTTTTAAATCACAAGAACAATATTTTGGGTAACGATCAAATCGCATTGCTTTCAAGTTGTAATGACTAAATTGTTTGAGTGCTTATTTTAGAAAAAATTAAAATATTAAAATTTAATAAATTAAAAAGCTTGGCAATTTGTTTTACTCGAAATTTAGGGATTATTTTTTTCCGAATCGGATAAAAATTATCGTTTTTAAAAGTTAAGCCCCGCGTTTAAAATTTACGGCAGTTCCACATAACAATGTAAAATTATTATCAATCTTTGGCTGATATCTTTTGGTTCCAAATAATACTCATTTGTTTTAAACAGTTGAAATAGAGTGAAAATCACAAAATGTTAGTATACTATGATGTTATTATCAATTTGAAAGCTTTGGTAGGTCTTAACCCGATTTAAAATTGAATATATTGTGAAACAACTAAAATATTAAAATTTTGACTTTTCAAAACAAAAACAGTATTACTGTAGATGCTAAGAATCTCATTACAGTTTAATAGCCAATGCAGTTATGATTGTAATGTAATTTGATCGATAGCGCTTTGACTGTATGTAGCCTGTATTAAAAAAACAAAACATAAAAGACATTATGACATAAGTCGAACAAGTTGAAGTTAATGTTTCCAAACGTTTTCAATTACTAACCTGTGGACGCACAATCAAATCAACTTTACCGAAACTTGATCTGATTGGTCCATATTTTTCCTCCACTCACGAGGAACGACGGTGGCGCTTTTATTTTGGACGAATTATCCTCACCCGCGTAGGAGTTGACCGTATTTAAAGTTTTTTGATTGACAGTTGACTTCTCACGTAAATTTGCTGCTTACTTGAGCCACAGTGCAGAGATAATCATCGTAAAGCGTCTTATCTTGGAATATATCAACGTGACCATCATGCAGGTCGAACCGAGATCATGAGAACAGGGTATTCGTAAAAACGACGCCTTTACTCTCTCAGCCACGCTACTGAAAAACTAATCACAATATATTAGAAGTTTAATTTCCAATCGCTGTTTTTTTCATCTAGAATTTTACGAATAGTAACCCCCCCCCCCAAGTCACTTTGACGAGACAAATTTCAGAGAACTACCGCATGATCAAAAAACCATATAGCTTGTTCTAACCCCCATTTATGGATAAGCCATTGGCGTTTATAAAACATTATTTTAATAAATGAAAAAAAAAGTAACAAAAAAATACTGCAAAGTTTAATTGTAAGCGGTTAGGGAAACGGGAAAAATAATTGCAGTGCTTTGTGGACATTGTATAAGTTCAAATTTTAACTCTTAAAATACATCAATTAGCTAAAATCATTCATCAGTTTTGAAAAATTCGCTTCTCTAGTTAGTCGTAACAGCCGTGTTAAACATTTTGCAGACCTTGTACAGAAAGGTGGGTTAAATATTGAAAATTGTTGAAGCAAAACCTGGGGTTAGAAACTGAGTTTCTAATCGTCACGCAATGCACGCAAACGTAAATGATCCATTAAATTTTACGTAGTCAGTTGCAGTGAGGCAAACTAATTCCATTTATGGATGATTTTAATTTTGAAACAGCAAAATAAAACTCTAACAGCGAATTGTTGAATAATAACTTTTTGTGATTTCAAAGTCACTGTGTGACAAAAATATCTCCGCACATGCGCGTTGAAAACGTAAAACAACAAAATATCCAACCGGCTAGTTGGTCGAGCGGTAACGCTTTCGTCTCTGGAGTGGGAGGGCTAAGGATCTAATCTCGGGCCAGTCAAATCTAACACAGTGTTGCCAACGGTTGGCCACCGCTGCGACTTTCTTCGACGGGAGCTGTGCTGCCCGAAGGTGCAGTGACGCGGAGATGGTCCCCGCCAACTCGTCATACGCTTCGACGTAATACAGCTAGTATAATGAGAGGTTTGGGTTGATAAAATATCCACGCACACGATTACCAATGAAATAAACACAATAGAAACACACAAAAATATTACAATGCTCTACAGTAAATTTCTTGCTCGAAGCTTAAAATTTTATAATCATAGTGCTAATACTCGTATGTCAGCAGGTTGGATTAACTACAGTAAAACATGAGAACGCTGAAGTTGCCGTTGTCGCAAATGAATCAAAATGAAATTATTTTCATAAAAATTGCAGTTACATATTTTTCAACTAAGCTGCATTGGCCAATAAAAATAGCCTTTGCCAGGAGACAGCTGAGAAACCTTTTAGTCTTTTACTCGAGTACGAGGCATCATATTTACAAAAATTAATATTTTACGTCAGTGTTTCAATAGCGAAATTGGCATTTAAAGTGCTATCGAAATTTGAATAGTGCACGCTACCTATTCAAAGCGTCTCGTGTCAAGCCAGTGCCTGCATCACCGAAATATATTTACGGGGTTAGGTTTGATTCTAGTTTCGACCTAGTTTATATTTAAATTTTATAGTACTATGAAGTATTGCACTAATCATAATTTGCATAACCAGTAATTGATTTTAATGAAGCAATACAGCTTTTTTACTATTAGTGTCACGAAAGACAACAAAACCAACTTTCTGTAGGACTATAAATAATGAAGTTAATTAACGAAATATATAAATAAAACTAAATCTATAATCTCACCCTCATAACGTAGTACACGTCGCAAAAGGTGAAGTTCAAAATTTTAAACCTTACAGGTTCTTATGAGCTACAGCAGGGGTTCTCAAACTTTTGGTGTTATGGAGCCCTTGAAGAGTTTGACCATTATTTACGGAGCCCCTCAATAAATATCTAAAACAAAAATGTAAACGAATAGCTTGCGGAGCCCCTAGATTTCTCTAAAGGAGCCATTGGGCTCCGCTCCGAACACTTTGAGAACCTATGTGCCACGGTACGCTCAACTTTCACTATCGAGCTCTGTTTTGAATCAGTTGAACGTGGTTTTTATCACGGCAACCTCACCCTCAGTTTTTTTTTTGTTCAAACGTAACTAAGAATTTACCTTGATTCTTATCAAAAAACAGCACATATTACACAAATACTAAAACGTAACTGCCATGCAAATTAATATGACTGAATAGTGCCATCTGATGATCAGATTTCTAGTAAAGCTTTGCTTTAATTAAAAAATTATGAAATCGACATGATTTGGGTTGGTTTGATCCACCCTGCTCTTTCCCTTTGGATGAGAGTGTGAAGCAATAGAATGCCTCACAATAGGTTCCCAGTAATGGGTTGGGAAATCCGGAAAGAAACGGTAATTTCCACGCCAATCAGCGGGTATTTATTACCACACTGACGGCAACGGATGATGGTACCTATAAGTCCTTCTTACAAACCGATAGATGGCAGCTTTCCTAATATCCCCCCCAAAGAGCAGGTCATAGCAATGGTTGTCCGGAGGGTTTGTATGCAATTTCTAATCCATATAGTTTACAGTAATGCACTAAGTGCAATGCTATGCAATTACGAAAAGTTTTGTTCACGTTTGACTGTGACTGGGCACCCCTCGTTTTTTTAGATCAAGTGCAAGCACAAACACAGTAAAGGAAAACCCTTCGTCATTATAGTCAATATGAAACAACTCTTGAAAGCCATTCAGTTTGTAGTAATGAACCGAACGTTTTCCGTGGCAAATGCCAATGAGTTGTGGACTCTTGGATGTGGTCTCAGGGGTTTTGTGCAAAGAAGAAAGGCTTTGGGGCAAACAATCTCTTTTTTGATCCTTGGGTTTAAGTAAGCCAACACCTTTAGATCTCAACTTCTGTTGATTTATATCGTTATGGTTTAAATGCTTATTTGTTTGAGCATTCTTCGATGGAGGAGATATCAAGAGGCTTTCATTAGACTGACGTTTGGCATCTTCTGTTTTTCTTTTGCTTTCAAACTTTGGAGAAGAATTTTTTTGAGTACTTAGACTCTCCAACCTCTTGGTCCATGCTTCCGAAAATAGTTGCAAACCTTCTTCAAACATTTTGCTGGCTATTCCTTGAGATGTATACTCCGTAAGCATTGCACAAAACAATCCGTTAAACATTGGTAAGCCAGCTTCCAAAAGCTTTGCAGTCACCGTAGCAAATTCCCACGCTTCATATCTAAACAAATTGTAAATTCTTTAATGAAGTTCGTATTAATTCTAATCTCTTTACAGTGCTGGCTCCTCCATTTTGGGGCTCACCAATATCAGTGGTCAAGTGGATAGAAAGTCAGCAACTAAATCAGAAGATTCTGGTTCGAATGCCGGTCTAGTCAACCAAAAATTATAAAAAACTTGTATAGTTGCTTGACGCTCAGCATTAAAAAGAAAAGTGTGAAACCTCCACCGTATGTGGTAAACTGGAGGGCAAGTAGTCTTGATTCAATTATTTTTGATTTATTATTTGGATTCATCGCATGCAACAGTTCTATAGTTGCATACGCTGAATGCAAATCAGAAATCAAGAATATTTTAACCAAAACAATACAGCCAAAATACTGTAGACTTTTAGAAAGTATTTATCGATTGAGAAGTTTTGGTTAATTTCATTAAACCATCGCCAATTTTATTCCAATAAAATTGATAAAATATGAAAAAATTAACCAGAACGTCTCAATAAATATGCTCAGCCGAATTGTTTTTGAATAAATTACTTAAAAACTCTTTTTACCTTGCTCGGATTGTTTCGATGAGTCAAAAATAAAACAACCACCCTAAGGGTCACACAACATGCCTGACATGTTCTGTCACGATAGCAGACACAAAAAGTACATTACGCAGATAAATGGTGCGAATATCAAACTGTCAGTTTGACATCTACAAACAAAAACTTTGCATTTGCAATGAACCTTTGCCAAAAACGTTTAGACTTACCCTAAATGAAAAAATTTACCCCATGAAGCAGTGTACACTGTACAGTGTATGCAGAGACCAACCACACACAACTAACAACATGACGACAAGACATAACTAATACGATGGTCGTGATTACGTGTTAGAAATAGAACTTTTTTCCACAACCATATTTGAGCCAAGAGTAATGATCGAGAACCAGAAACTTGATATTTACCAGGAGTGCAGAAGGTTCCCAAACTTCTATTTTGAAGCCTTTTAATCGATTAAAAATTGCTCTTTATAGCACATCAGACTTAAGTTCGCTCAAATGCTTTTCCATTGTTTATGCTACATGCTATCCAACATGTTCATCCAAATTTTAAAAAAGTTTACAGTAAATTGGTCATCTAACACAACCAAGTTCTTATGACACCAGTGGCGCAAAAAAAGGGATAAGTAGCAACGACAGCTAGAAAGTTTAATCATATTATAAATTCTTTTAAACTTGTTTTGGATTAGACCACAAAGTAAAAAAGAACTGAGTAAATTAATTCTTTCAATAGTCTTCTAAATCTTAGCAGTTTATTTCTTTGAAATGGCTTATACCAAAGACATAAAACTAAATGATACGCAACTCTTTTTCTCACTCTTTTTCCTTTTTCTTTATTGTGCAGATTTTTGCTCTGTCTTTGCCCGCGCTGATCTGCTGACAGTGACTGTATTGTACAGCCTTTGCCTTGCTCAACTAACAATAGGTAGCAATTATAACAAATATCGTTGTCTCTGGAAGTTGTGGGTTTGGGTAATTTACGTAAAGTTTTGTCAACTACTAAATTACCCCCCAAAATCCAATTTTCGAGTAAATTTTGCGTGAAATACATAAATATCAACGTGTTATCGCAACTTAATGTTACGACATCACTGAAATGTAAATAAGAAAAGCGTTGTTATTTTGTCTATTGTTGTGGTTTCTCATTTCTTCTGCTTTTCTGAGTCAAAATGTATTGACTAGGGTTGTACAAAGTAGAATTTCGAATCCTTGAGATTCGAATCTCCAGAGAAACGAATCTCAAAACACATTTTTTATCGGGTAATTGGATTCGAAAAAAATCTTTTGAAGCACCGCCAAAACGCGAAGAGTGGTGCGTATTATGCAGTTTCAAGCAACCTAACTGTCAAGCCGCATTTCATTGATAGTGCATTGCACTCAAGCGTGCCCGCATGTTTGACTTATTTTTTCGCCATTGTGTTTTTTTAAATTTTTCCAATAAAACTGTATTGATTATGCATAATCCCAATTTGCAGTGAGTTATTCTAGAATAGGATTCGAAATTCTAGATTCGAAATGTCTATTCTAGAATTATTCTAGAATACTACATTATTCTACGTTGTACAACCCTAGTAATGACTGTTTCACACTGAATTGATTGAACTACTCGAAATATGTAAGTGTCAGTTTTACGTTTCATTTTGTGTTGTTGTTACGGTAGCATTGAACTATGAAGAGTCAAGAGCGTATGTTAATTTTCGTTGCTTCCATGCCAGAAATGGCAAAAATAAACTGAATTAAATAATGTTAAAAAAACTTGCCGTAGTTTTTTACGGCATATAATATCCTTTTTCATAAGAACCAATAAATATTAAGTTAAGGCTGGCTGTTCGTAGTTTTTTGCCGAATTTTAGCCTCAATTGTTCTTAAATTTTGAAAATACAGATGTTAATTTTAGCGATCACATTTGTACAACTGTTTAAGATGTTAATTTTAGCGACCATATAGGTAAAACTGTTTAAGTTGTTTAGTCCCAAAGCTTTCTGTGTTTGAGTGAACGCTTTTTACTGCTTTTGCCGCAAAATTGCTCTTTTTTCGACTTGAACGACTGCCAAAAATTTTCTCAGTTACTCGCATAGAGCGCAACAGCATTCTTGGATCTCATAATAGTTGCAATTTTGCTCGCAAATATTAGAAAACCACTGAAATTTTACCGTTTTGAATCAGTACAGGATTAAGTTTCTTTTATTAATTTGGATTTTTTTTCTTTTTCGTTTATCCTTAATTTATTTCTGCTGCTGAGGCTGTAATTTTTCTTAATTTGTTCTTAAATTTTGAGCAAAAATGAGCGTAGTATTCTTATAAAATTGTTCTAGAAAAGAGTATATATGATTAGTTAGTTTGTGCGTTTTTGATTTCTTTTTTTTAACATAACATTAACTTCTACTTTGGAATGCGGAGTCTTTGCTGCTGAAAAATCTTGCTTTTTTTTACAAAAAAGATTGATTTTATAATATTTTTGCGAGAAATTTCGGCTGCAAATTTTATTTTGGAGGATCGCCGCTCAAGAAATTTTTGCTTTTTTCATTAAGAAAACAGTCGATTTGAGACGTTTTAGTGAAAAAAATTTGAATTTATCAAAATAATGTAGTGAAAAATCACGGGTATGTTTTAAAATTGACTGCAGAGAAACTCCAAAGCAGTTGCGGTTTTGTCTAATATACAGCGCCATCGTTGTTCCATGACCGCAGGATAAAGCAAAAATAAGTCATCAGCTACAGCATACGATCAAAACTCTAAATGTCGTCTAATGTCTTAGTTAAACCCCTCTACCTTAGAAGATTCATATATTTTACGAACTTCTTGCGAAAAAGCGTCAACGCACCTTTTTTTCGGAATTAGTGACTGCAATACGTCCTTGTGTCCTTGGGAAAGACATTTAACGCATATTTCCCATTAGGGCGAAGCAGTCTACCCGCAGTATGGGCCCAGCAGTCTACCCGTAGTATGGGCCCAGCCAGAGGATAGACTTGCAAATAGAATCCAAAAAAGTGCTCGGCGTCATAGACGTAGCTAGGATTTTTGATTAGTGGAGCCCAAGCCGCAAAGCAATGACGTCATCACAACTTTTCAAAAGGAATTTATAATGGGACAAAGATACCGTAAAATGGAGGATCAGAAGCAGAAGCATGGGTTACCATGTAACCAGGATTTTGCTAAAGGGGGTCAGAACTTAAACCAAAACTTGAAAAGTTTTCAAAAAGTTGTAAATTGGGAGAGATGGCGAGTAAACTAGTGCACTTAAACGTATCACAGACTAGGGTTTGGGGGCAAAGCCCCCGCGGATGGGCGATTTTTTGTAATGTTTTAGAAAAAATTACAATTCTAAGGCCATTTGGATTAAATTTCGCACGCTTGTAAATCCATTTAAAATCACTAAATTTTTAAGATTTGAAAGCCAACTGAAAAAATTAAATTGTTCAATCTTCCATTTACTTGCAGGTCAAGTCCAACACACAATTAAAATCTTGCATTTTTAGGTTAAATTTTGCAAGTGGCTTGGTCCAGGTAGGGTGAAGCAAGATGCAATGCCTCCTGCAATATTTCTAGCAGTTAGTAAACAATAATTCACTCAAAGATTTGCCTTGGAGATTTTTGTTTTATCATAAAAATAACCAGTTTTAGGAGTACATAAACGACCAGGACCAGGCTCGCTCAATTCAAATTCAACAATTTGTTCAAAAAGCATTTTCCCAAGCTAGTTTTTTTTCAAAAGTATTTTGTCGCGTTAAAACTGCTGAAATGGAGGTGGATTGTTATTCAAAGTTGGTAAAATAGATGGTTACGATTATGTTCACAAAAAGGTTAGATGAGGGACTGAGGTTGCAACTTTTAGGACAAAAAGCCTGAGTTTCTTCCGGATAATACATTTACTTTGGTTGGATATTAATATTGTACTGTTGAACGCAAAAGTGGTAAAATAAACTTAAGCTGAAAAAAGGCTTTGTTGTCATTATTTTTATCATTCGTGGTAATTAAATTGCCCCCCCCCCCTCTTGGCTACGTCTGTGCTAGGCGTTGATGGAGTAAGACAGACGCCAAGTGCCTGGTTCATACGAATGATCGATCGAGTGACTGCAGCAGAAGTTCATGACCTATGAAAAATGTTGGTGCAGATGAGTAAGACTTCGACTATTTCGTTCACACTCTTTAAACGTTTTAGAATGGACACGATTCTACTCTGAATAGGCTACCGAAGACCTGTAGAAGCAGCTCCAATTTTCAAGAAATCGCTTTCACTCGAATGACATAAACAAGAATACAGATTAGCTCCCTTCAAACCACCGTTAATTACTTTGCAAGCACATTATTAGCGCTTCAACCGACCTTTTTCAAACTGCGCACTAATCGCCAGTGCCAGAGAAAAGCAGAAGAGTGAGGCCTGCAGCCAAGGGTGACCAAGAAGAGAATAAAATGAGCGCAGTCGCGCAGTTTCGGATCGTCTAGTTTTACGTCATTGCTTAAACCGTTCGAAATGCTATCCACATGAAGTACAAAACACTTTTTTTTTTTCGAAAAATTACGAAATTCGCCCTCCAACCCCATCATGACTTCCCGCGGCTGTTTAAATTCCTCCCACTTCTTAGCAAAAACCTCTTTGCGCACCTGTACGACGCTACACTGGTGGAAATTACTGTTAGAATGGTGGAAAATTACCTGATGAGAGCAAGCTACAGTATAGTTTGTTTCATTCGCAGAGAATGATAACATTGATAACAAGCAAAATATAGAATTAAATTTTCTAAAGAATCGTGTAAGAGGCATTCATTCGTTTACATTCATAGAAATAGGCTAGCTAATATTGAGATCGGTTGAAAAGCTACTAAAGGGGCATTCAGGTCAAGTTTTTCACTGCTGACTAATGTGTTGGAAAAAGCCTAAAATGCATTTTCACCAAATTTGAACTTTTTACGTCCTTTTTCAAGATATTCCAGTTGTTCAAGATTAATAATTTTTCCCTTATTTGTCAGTGTTGCAGCAAAAGATTAACGTTTGTAAAGCTGGCTTACATTTACGTGATAAGCAGCTAATTTTCGATTCTGACCCTTTGATTTGTCTTAAAGCGACATTGAGATCTAGTTTTAACTCATTTATTGCCATGCAAAACAAAATTGTATTTTTTAAAATTTTTGAGACGAATTTCAGAATTCTTCGACTTTACTTCCAAAGATATTTGCATTTCTTTTTTCCGCTATTTGTGCCAACCCTGCCAATTTTTTTGAAAAATTTTGAATTAGCCATTAGATGTCGCTCATGTGGATGCAGCGATAATGTCAGGAAAGCAAAATTACTGCGGTTACAAAGACATGCGGTCTGTTGGGTGATAACTCCCTAGATTCGAGATATCTTCTGAAGTGTGGTACTTTCCTTGGTCGATTGTAGCGGACGACGCCACAAATGCGCAAATGAATATTTTTTATTTTTGCTTTATTTTCTTTATCTTAAGGTTTAGGTGAAATAGGCAGGCGCGTAGCCAGGATTTGGAAAAGGGGGGGGGGGCTATTTTGAAAGAGTGAGAAGTGTGCAAACGACCTTGACTCGAATTTTCATTGATCTTGAATCAATTTCAGACGGTTTGTCCGAAACTTGAGGCGAAATGTCTCGGAAAGGTCGGAAATTCAAAGCTTTTTTCCTCCCAAAATTAGGTGATCTCCAAAAAAAAAAAAAAAGGTCTCCACCAAAATTGTGGCTGCTATTTCGTCCAATTTTGCAAATTCAGACGTTTGAGGGGGGGCTGTTTTCGAATGGGGGGGGCTATTTTCCATTTTTCACAGAAAATCGGCCTCAAAAGCACAAAAAGCATGCGATTTTGCATACTTCACAAGCCAATGAGGGGGGCTCGAGCCCCCCCGCCCCCCCCTGGCTACGCTGCTGGAAATAGGCTT
Organism: Trididemnum nubilum; assembly: GCA_963965965.1. Taxonomy (NCBI): domain Eukaryota; kingdom Metazoa; phylum Chordata; class Ascidiacea; order Aplousobranchia; family Didemnidae; genus Trididemnum; species Trididemnum nubilum. The sequence continues at coordinate 9,685,157 of OZ014482.1, read as the reverse complement.
CTCACTATTCACTACCAATCTGCAATAGGCCTGCCACAAAGCCTAGCTCTTGAGTCTACTAGCCTATCATTAGGTAAGTAGCCCACCAGTAGATTTTTAAAAGCTGTAAAGTCTAAGCCAGCCCACAACGCTTTCATACCGTAGGCTTAGTTTTCTCTAATAACTACTAAAAAACAATTAAGTAGGCTTATATGACCTGACTCCAGCCAAAATTCCAATCGGCCTAGGGCTAGGCTTATTTTTCAAGTTTCTTTCAAAGTGCACCAAACCGAATATCTTTGTGTAAAAAGAGCAAAATTCAAACCGATAAGCCCAATTTTACTTCTAAAAACACTTCTTTTTCGCCGAAGCCACAGCAAAGGCCTGGCAATATTACATCCCAAACCCGAGACCTACCAGATGACTAAGTTGGCTTGAAGCCACGTAAGCAAATTTGATGCTGCCACGTTGCCACAGCCGAATTTTTTCCCGTAAAGTCAATTTTTTTCCGTTAAAGCTATATTTAACGTCAAACAATGAAAAACGGAACAAGAACGTTGGTATTCAATTATTTTTTACACATTTTGAGTTAAAATTCAAAAATTAGGGTGCGGTGTCCTTTTAACAGCAACTCTGCTGCAAAACCATTATTGAAAATTAAAAACATGTAGTAACTTGTAAAGTTTTGTTTCTAATTGGTAACCATGGCAATATTTCTAAGGCGAAAAACTTTCCTAAGGAAAAATTTAACCAGCTATATCTCGCGAACGGAAAATCGTACAAAATTTAAATTCGGTAAAGTTATAGTCTTTCAATCTGTCAAAAAATTTTGAGAGAAAATTGAGCAAAAAAAAATTTTGACTTCAATGCCCTTTTAAGCAATTGAACATACTAAAAGCTAAAATAACATTGTCCAAATGGTATGGGTTTATGCACAATGATTTTGAATAAGACGGAGTGATTTTATGTATTATGGGTGTTGTTCAGCTTTGCTATGTTAAGAGCAGCCTAACGGAGGTATCGCACATACTCTACATTCACCAAGCATTGTTAGTTAGGCTTGGTTTTCTTTTGATGTATTGCTTCTAAAATTTAAGTAAACATTAATGAACGACTGAATCAAGAGCATGAAATAAATTATTTCAAAGCCTTTTATGTGTATACAGGGAAAACGCACTATAAAAGTTGGAAAATAAAAATTCGTAGCATCGAGTCATAAAATGAAAACCAGAAGCATCACGAGTTCACGACACTTTGGCCTTGTTATAGGCTTTTGCAACATGATTGCCATTGAAACGTAACAACGTTTAATACACCTAAATTTTTCAATGATTTGCTCCAAACAAAACAACGGTAGTAAAAAATAGGTGAATAAAATCAATGTTTAGTAAAATTCCCTTTTAAACGCTCTTTATTGTCTAGTCTTTTCATTGAAAGATGTAGAAGTAGCTAATACAGTCCGAAAATAGTGGGTGAGAATGGTTAGTTTTTGGCCGGAAGAGGAATTCAGACTAATTTTGTATTAGATCATTTAATAAAATGCAAGAATAATAAAATGAAAATGGAGCGCATGAAAACACAGAAATAAGTAATAGGAATTGTTAAAAGCAATGAAAAGACGAAAAAAAAATTACTGAAATTACCTTTTAACTCGTTCCATCCCCTCTTTTGAGATTTGCGGTAGTTGATGTTTTTCATAAGCTTGCCAGTAAACTTCGTCATCTTGAATGGCCCACCCTTTGCCGGTGCTGGAAGGAAAAACAAGGAGGAGTCCCCCAACTAGCATATTGCGCTCATTTCGAGAGTTGATTGGAGTCGAAAAGATTGTTTCTTCGCATTCTGCTGCCCGCAGTCCCAAAAGAACAGCTTGTCCGCTTTTAACAGTGACTTCATAATTGGCATCAAAATAAGCGCGAAGAAATTCCTCTCGTTTAGGCCTGTCAGGAACCATGTACTTGTAGAGCGGATATTCAAAAAAGGATTGGACGTAGCATTCCCGGATGACTTTCCACTCTTCTGCTGAATTGATCACTTCAAGTCTAAAGCTCCTACAAATCAAAAAATTACGATCAAAATTAGGGACCAAATTTACTAAAAATTGCGAAAACAAATTTAAAATTATCAATGTTTTGCTAAAAACGTTATATTTTTAGTAACGGGATACTTTGTCTTTAAACCAACGTTTTCTAGGAGTTTTGAATTTTTTTTGACCTACAACCAACACCAATAAATGATATGCTGAAAGATATGAGAGCAATTATGAGCATTTTTTTTTAAAGAAGAAAAATGTCCATTAAAAATAAAAACTTTCATGACCAGAAATTTTGTAGATGCTTTTGAATTTCTAACAAAAAGACCAGGTTAATTTCTAAATAATCTATCCGGTATTTGAAAAAAAATTATTGAAGACTATCATTCATAGATTATGTTGGGTGGACTCTTTGTAGTTAAACATTTAGAATCAACAGTTTTTAATCGTCTTTCATTACCGATATAAAGCAGTGATTTAATGGTCTGTTCATAGTATTACTGCAAGAGTAAGCCGTCAACCATCCAAAAGTGGTTTTAAGGGCCTGGGAAATATCATCCCTCAAACTCTTGGTTTAAAGACGGTTGAACAAACCCTTTACTCATAAGAAACTGTAGTTTCTAATATAATACATTTCCTTATGCTAGACAATGCTGTTTTAAAATCATGATTGCTGTCACCCACCTGGTCATTCTGAATATTTTTCAAGTAAACTGTTCACATCAGCTACAAACGTATGTCTTCAGTTTTCTTTGGAATGCTTTTCTTGCCCAATCAAAAAAAAATAGTAAAATAGAATTGAAATAAATTTAACTTCACTTTCGCTTGCTGTGCGGTTTGTTCACAATCAATAACGTTTTAAAATTTAAATTTTTTTGTCAAACATCATTGTTATTAATAAATTGATCTAATGTACATACTGCAGTGAAAAAGAGCATCATTCCTAACTGATCTAAAAATAAAAATAGAGTTGATGTGGCCGTAAACGCTGATTTATCATAATTTTTCACATATGACAAAAAGGCAGTAGAATTGCAAGCTTCAGAAGTACAGAAATTATTGTTCACAAAGTTTCACAAGATAGGAAGTTTACAATTTTGCTTCTTTTTTACAAATTTGTTCGACTCAGAGACGAAATCCACAGAAGATCGCTGTTGCTTTTACTGTCATACTTTTTTCTTTGCATTTGCTGTACAATAAGTGGAGCAATAATTGCAGCAATGAAGCAAAGACGCCAAAATCATGACGATTTATCAGCGGATCTTCCAAATCCGCCTAAATAAAATCCGTGCACGTTACAACACTGCTTGCGTTAAATAGTCACGGAACAACCAGCGTTTTTGCAAGTCCACTTTTGAGGTCCGACCCTTTTTCCGAAACCTCGTGCCAGCTTTTTGCGGCGTTATACCTAAAAAGTGCATAATCGCGGTAGTACCAGCCAATCAAAAGTGCCAAATTGCGATAGAACCAGCCAATCAAAAGTGTCAAATCGCGATAGAACCACCCAATCAAAATTGCAAAATCGCGATAGAACGAGCCAATCAAGTAGTGCAAAATCGCGATAGAACCAGCAAATCAAAAGTGCCGAATCGCAATAGAACCAGCTAATCAAAAGTGCAACATCGCGATTGAACCGTGCTGATCAAAGAGTTTATATGACACCAAAAGAACACTCCTAACATATCAACGTTAATACTGTTTGATTGGCACTGTTCTTTTGTAGTTTAGCACTTTCTTTAGCGTAATCCTGCTAGAAGCAGTCACCGGAACCGGCCTCAAATGCCGGGTCTGAAAAGTGGAAAGTAAAATTGTTGTAATGGAATATGTGTTTCGACTGAAGAGCTCCTTTCCTATCATTCTAGAGCTAATTTTATCTACTTTCTCAGTTTTGAAAAGAAAAGTCTTAAGCCGGTATATTCACAAAAAAACGTAAATACCCCGTAGCATGGTGTGCCAGATACTCCGATTTCTTCCTATACCGGATGGATTGTTCCGCATTGATTGCTCGCAGCGATTCTTGTTGTTGACAATTTTGGTGTTAAGTGTGGTATCTCATGTAATTGTCCAGCATTATGTCAAAAAATACCAACTAATTCCCTATTAACGGATTATAAGGGGCTTTAAGCAGAGCTTTTTGCTCTGATATAAACTTATTACAAGTAATTTTAGCTTTTAGCTTGAGATAAAGCGATAAAAACAAGGTCCTTTATGAAGATCGCTTCTTTCAATATCCAATAAAAACATTGCCTTTCAGTCGTCACTATCATTCTATTTTAGCCTGGGTGCTATATTCAAAAGTCAAGTTGATTTTAGTTAAAGTGCGATATATCAGTTTTGCATTGGCGCACCTTTAAAAACAACGACGTAAGATAACTCTGAAGAGCCATAATGAAAACAAAGTTTTTTCCAATATTCATTCGATCGAATTTGAATAGACTGGAATTTTATGCTTGGATTGAACTTTATGAAACTCAGTCGAAAAATTTCAAGTACTATATTATTATTATTACTATGTGAGAGGATTTTTAATTATTCTGATTTTCATAAGTCGAAGCGGACAATGGCACTGCGATTTCCATTTGCGTCAGCCAAAATTTTTCTGTAGTGGGCAAGGATCAAGAATCTGCTTTAGGATTTTCCTGTTAAGGTAAAAAATTGGAATTTTCTTACTTCACGAAAACGTGTGGACTAATTTCTAATTACAGTTTTTCGCAACTCCGTAACAATAACTCTTGTAATTAACTGTTTTAACTGTTATCCTGCTATCCTGACCTAAACGACTTATAAATAGATAGCTGCTAACCTAAATCGCTGCAAATTGCAGAAGGTAATTCAAAGTAATGAGCTATCACAACCACATTTATTGCGCTTATCTCGAACCTCTAGTTCATTACAATTTTGCTCTATGCAGTACTTAGTAACTGTTATTGCTTTTTACGCACTATTTACGCCTTCCATAAATAAAAACAACTACCACCACAGTACGTTAACTTCTAGCTAATCTTTTGCAAAAGAATAATTGAAGATGAGTGAATGCGAGCCTTTTTTTTCAATCAATAGGCTTCACTCATTCATGACGGTGTGAGCGAACGTTCAAAGCTATCGTTTTACGATTTTTTAACCAAGCAATTAACGTTGACTGCTGAATTAAATAAAATGTTTTTTTTTTGTGGACTAAACATAAACAAAAATTTTATTCTGCAATTACTACTTTGCCTAGTCAAATGCGACTGGAGTAACCATTTTGTTCCTTCATAAAGTATCTCATTAATTAATATTGTGGTTGATAAAAACATACTTATGGACTTTGCTAAAAAATAAAACAAACTTATTTAACAAGAATACAACTAAAATACGGTAAAAGTTATTTCAATAGACGTTTCCGTTGTAACCTTTAATCATTATCAATCTTATTCAAATAGAATAATATTGCATGTCAATTTCGTTCACTTTATTCCAACACAATTCTTATTTTTGAATAAGATATTACTACTGTAATTTACAATAACTTGCCTTTGGTATACGGAAAAAATTTGGTCTCAACAAAATCTAACCGAGAGCTCAAAGAGCAGAATACTGTGTAATTCGGGAGTAATATTTTTAATAATAAATTACCTTTTTGAAAAGACTGGTACTAAAACCAAAATTAGCAAGTTATTCGCAATTATACAACATAGCTGCCACATATTCCCTTACAGCAAAACAAATAAACACTGGAGTACCAGACTCGCAAATCTCCGTTGTTGTTTTTGCTGCTGTAGAAAGGATGTTTTCGTTGTTTCGTTGAATTTTTTTCGCAAGATATAATGGGACTTTCATAAGCAATACGATATCCCTTTTGCTTGTTTGTTTTAGACAAGAACAACAAACCATATTCCACTGCCTGCTGTTTGTTGGCAAATTTCTCCGGAAGGCAAACTTCTGAACGTGATGTGAGCTCCCACATTTATTTTTACTACCAAACGTTCAATATGTCACTTCTGTGAGAGCATGCAGACAAGTGGTAGAATTAGTCAAGCGGAAAGGGTCATTTTAAAAAAGTACAAGATTTAAGGCTCACCCGCTTACATTGATTATGCATGTGACCGTTTTTACTATTTTTAATAATCGGAATAAAGGTAAAATAAATCTCTCCTGTAGCCTTTTTAAATAAGTGAAAGCATATTTTATTTGAACAGTCAAAGCCTCTTGTTACGTCGTGTTTGAATTTCGATGTATTGCCACTTTGTAATTTAATTTGAACTCTTCATGCGACGCTCCCATTCATAATAACTATGTGTAAAAAATTGTAAACTTCCTTTCAGTTATCATTTCGTAATTTTTTGTATCTAAACTTTGCTTTGTTTCGAACTTCGAACCTTCGCCTTTTGTCTTGATGCATAGCGTATTCCAGAATTTTTGGCCCCGATTCGACCTTCTGAAACACGTTGAAAATATGCGGCGTTTTTATTACGCGCTAGCCACTGCTCTTTTACGCTTCACAGAACAATTGTCACATAAGGGTTTCTTAACGCAATAATTTGTTCTTTTTCTGATACGACGCTTGTTGAGTACAGAGTGGTGTTGCTAGAACTGTTACTGATACTGCAACGTTTAAACTGTTGCTGATACTGCAACGTTTAAACTGTTACTGTTACTGCGGCGATTCATTTCTGTGTGCTTCTGATGTTCAACTGAACTTGAAATTTACGGGTATGTACGAATTTGTTTAATTGCTGCTATATTTGATAGTCGCCGAAAATTAGCGATCAGGAGTAAGTTGCTTATTTTATTGTTTAGACGCTGTGTTCGTTTCTCTGCGCTACCTTTCCTGAACTCGTACGGCTGGCATCAAATTATTCGGTATGTTTAGTTGCTTATCGTTTATGTTAACCCTCTGCCGTTTAGCACATCATGTCCATTGAATTCAGGCTGTATTTTTGTCTTTATTTTAGAAACCGCCTCTAAGCATCGCAACAGCTTTTCTCTGAATATATGGTTTTCTGCTCAAGTTGGTGTTGTGGTGCGAACAGCGCGCGTTTCGAGAGCCAGCATATTCTATGTACCGATACGAAGTTACCAGCGCTTCATTTAAGTATCCTACACCTCTATTTATAAAAAAGTTACACTTTTAGTTTTAGCATATATTGCTGAATCGTGTCAAAGCTGTAATTGAAGTCAAGGTCATTGATGCAATGTTCTATAAATGCCACTGAAGCTAAACAAAAGTTTTGTAAATAGGATTAATTACGTCGATATAAAACAGCTGTTTCATCTATAAGGACTTAGTTACAAAAGTTTAAAATAGCTAATAGTCCATGCAACAGTACAACAAAATTTTTTTTTTGTATTACTGCGTATATCAGAGTAACGCTACGTTAAGGACTTAGGCATACCGTGACAAAAAATTGCCTACAATAACAGAAAAAAATCTTTAAAAAAATTTTTTGAATAGCTTTATATTTTCAAAAACTTATCTTTTTATGAGTGATCGCCGAGTAGGCCTATATGCAAAAGTTTTACTTGGTATAATCGACTCTATTCTATCTTACTACTTTTCTAAAACATTACATCATTAGTTACCATGCGTTAGCCCGAAAATCAGTTTCGGGAATGGTATACTATATTTTCTAGCTTCGGGCCTTTAAAAATCTACTAACCTTCCAGGTAAGCCAGTAGTCAAGACGAAGTACTGGTCTTGTTTTTGGCCTCTGTCGAAACGTCCCTTAACAACTTCAAGCTACATATTCGCACCTTCTGTTCAAATTGTTCTTTTTTTCAAATCAGCATGCTATTTAATAGCAAGCTGCTTTTAATGAAGTCAATATTTTTTGCTGAATATTCGAAGACCTGGCATAACCCTAGAAAAGTAATGGTATACAATGCGTCCGCGGATCACCTTTTTTTCGCAACGTGCTAGGCGATGTCATATTGATCGATTACCCAGTAAAGTGCTTGCCTTTTGAGTTAAAACAGCTTTGTATTTACTTGGTCCTTATTTACTCCGAACCGTCAGCAAATAGGAGCAACCTTAAAATAACTGACGGTGTTTTTCTTTGAGATATTGAACCCCAGGCTAAGTATGAAATCTTTACGTTCGCCTCGCAAAGCTGAACTTGAACCCAATATTCGAGACCTTTGCGATTGTCATTCAGCAAACTTTACCATTCTTAAGCGACGAGAATACAAGTTGTCATTTCCAGCTCGAAGTGAAAATATGCGATGAACCTGTTTTGTCTTTTGGAAAAGCAACTTATTGCATAATCACCGCTAAGTTCAAAATTTTTTATGTAAGAACCAGAGGTGGAGTCCTCGAGGACACATTTTGATGTCCTTGGCCTCAAAGGTCAAGTCCTTAGCCTCGAAACCTCAAGTCCTCGAAAATTGCCCTGTCCTCGGCTCGATCGAGGATAGAAGTATTTTTTGAATTGTTAAAATTTTGTAGATCGCCTGAAAAAAATTTTTGAAGACCTCTTTTTTTCGGAGATCGCCTGAAAAAAAATTTTGAAGACCTTTTTTTGTGAGAACACCTGAAAAAAAATTTTGGAGGTCGTTTTTTTTTAGAACACTTGCGCCTGTGTCCTTGACCTCAAGCATTCCTGTTTTTGGCCTCGAGAGGGTCTGTCGTCGGAACGGCTGTCCTTGGCCTTGGATTTTTTTGTGTCCGTGGCCTTGAGCCTTGTGTCTTCGACTCCACCTCTGGTAAGAACCAGAAGATTTTGAGTTAATGCTGATGGTTCTTAATTTGTTAAATTTTAAGCAAAAATGAGTCGTGAAAAACTGCAATTGAAAATGCACAGTATTATAGCAATACTCACTATTAATGCAGGCAGTAACGCTGTGCCTTATCTATCAGTCCCCAACCAGCCATAAGTTTCAGCAGAAAATCAGTATTTTATTGAATTTCTAGTTTCATACAAATTCAAAACCCAATTTACCAAGAGATAATCCAATCACTGGGTAAACAAATAACACTCTTTACAACATGCCGCGAATTTCTCAATAGTACTACTTACTCGCTTAGTCCATTCTACACTCTGCTTAAAGATCGTAAACGTTACCATCATTGTACTATCATTTACTGTATGGTATACCTCTTTTTTCACGCACTCTATAAGTTGTGCAAATAATATAAATCAATAAAAATCAAACTACAGTATTTGTTTCTTTGTACAACTTGAATGCTAGCAAAGCGTAAATAAAGATAGAAGAAGCGTCGGAACGTTTCTGAATTCACAATCAGAAGTTTTATGTTACTACAAACAGTGGCGTAACCAAATGAATGCAAAGCAATCTAATCAAAATATGCATGCTTTTGAAATGCTTCAAACTTGACTAGGAAGTGAGGGGACTGAAAGTGCTAGGTAATTGAATTTCGTCAAAGGCTTCCAAATCGTAGCAATTAGTTTGTTCAAACGACGCCACAAATTTGCGAAATGTCATCCAAATCAGTGGCGTCGCTAAGGATGGTGACACCCGGGGCGGAATTTCGTGGTGTCATCCTTCATAATGTATAATAGGCGGGAAAAGATTATATTTTAAAGATAGCGGCTTTATTTCATTACTGTTAGATAGCTGTTGTTAATTGACTAGCTCAATAACTTCTCATTGTAAGGTTCTAAAACGTGGAAGTATGAGCAGCACACATCGGGTATCAGGCGCGTAACCAGAAATCTGCAATGTGAGGAGGGGCTGTTTCGGGAATCTGGAATCGGAGCCCCCAGCGCTTGAACATTTTTTTTTTTTTGCAAAAATAACGTAAATTTAATGTTATTTTGATACAATTAATGCTTTCAAAAGGTGGCTTAAAAATTAGCAGTATAAAAACATATTTAGACTCAGGCACGTTTCCAAATATGTACAATGGGGGGAGGGGGTAGGGTTGTTGTTTTCGGGGATCTAGGGGCTAAGTCCCCATTCGCCGGAGACTGGAAGTTAGGGAGGAACCCCCCCAGCTCTTCAAAATTTGTGTTTTTTTTTTTAAACTGATATTTAGGCTATATTTTGACAAAAATTAATGCTTTTAAAACGTGGCATAGAAATTAGCAGTGCAAAAACATGATTAAACTGGTTGCATAAATGAGCAATGGTTTTGTGGCAGGGTTGGAAGTCGATGCGGTTTAAAAGCAAAGACGAATCGATACTTCACGCAAAAAACAAAGAGTAAAGTAAAGAAACAAAAAGCAAAGATATCAGAAACAAAAAGCAAAGATTAGTAACTGATGCCCAAATGCGAACAAAAATTTTTATTCTATTTTTCATAAGGATGCACTAAAATTTTTGCCACATTGACCATTGAATGAAACTTGTGAGTGGAAAAACTATCATTACCGGTACTATCAAGGATAAAAAAAAAATGCACTTTTAGGCAGTACGTAAATTGTAAAATTTTGCTTGGGGGGACGCTTTTGCAGCCTTGACCAAACTTCGGTGGAAATTATGTAATTCCGTCCCCGCAATTGAATGAAGACCAAAAAAAAGGTCTTTGCCGAAAACTGAAGTGTTTTTTCCCCGAAATCAGTTAAAGACCAAAAAAAAAAGGTCTTCACCGCAATTTGGGACTATTTGGCTGGGATTTATTCGTGCTGGCTGGCTCTTGTTCGTTTCATCATCCAGCTCTCAAATCTCGATGGGTGGACGTCTAAATCTCGATGGGGGGGACGCTAACTCTCGATGGGGGTGTGCGTCCCCCCGCGTCCTCCCTACAATTTAAGTACTGCTTTTAGGATAATATTATAAAGAGCAATATAGCATAAGAGAAACAAAACGATGTAAGCTTGGGCAGACTCAACAAGAACAAAAGTAAAGTTTGAAGATTCTAACAATCGATAAAATGTAAGCAAAAAACATAGAAAAGGCGATAATCGATAGAAAAAATTGAAAGCAAAGCATCTGCGATAATGGATAACAGAAAAGCAAAGATTGTAGTATCGATTACTAATCGATACTTCCAACCATGCTTTGTGGGATATGGCTAATGGTAAAATTTCGGTTCTTTTATTTACAAGTTGTTAAATCATAAAATCTTATAGCTCAATCAAACTCACAAGGAGTGATCCATTTCGTCTATATTCAATTGAGAGAGAATTCGGGGAAAGGGAGGAAGGGCTAATGGAACGATATTTGAGTCGAAGTAATTGGTAATTAGCTACTACTGAATGGCCACCCACAATTCCTAAGCTCATATTTTTCTTTTGATGAACCCTATATTCAGCATGTTTCAACAAGCGATTAAATTTGATTGCTTAGTTTTGGCCATTTTCACTGTTTTTACTAATTTGTAAATGCTATTTTTGACAAACTAGCGCCCCCCTCTAAATAAATGTTTCAAAAGATGCTTAAAAACCTTTTTTTGTCCATTCCGGTGTGCTAAACATTTCCAATGATATTAAACATATTGTTTTGTTTTTTTGCTTTGTTTGGTGTCATAAAATGGTGACACCCGGAACGGCCCCCCCCCTCTTAGCAAAGCCACTGAACTAAATGGCGTTTAAAGCGTCTGTTTTCCCGGAGCAACACAAAAATTTTTCTGCAAGGAGCTTGGCCTAGACCCCCTTCGGCTCTTGAAACGCAAATTTTGATCTTGGGTTTAAGCCGCCTTCACCCCTCTAAACGAAATCCATGTTACGCGCCTGACTACGCATGTGAGCTCAAACTTGTTCATCTCTTACGTCATTCATTGTTTTCTGCTGCAAATATCAATCTTAATGCGTTTCTATACGGAACAAACTACATTCGAATACACGAAAAACGTGCAAATTTATATTGTGTAATTGCATTTAAGCACCCTATACTTGTAAACTGGTGTTATTCTGATTTCTTTCTTTCTGAGAATTAAAATTAACTGAGCGTAGTTTACTCGTTTCAAACTATTTGAATAATAACTTCGTTGGCTTTTCAGCTGCTATATGCTACTTCCAGTTAAATTAGCGATATAATGTTACTGTAGTCAGGATGATGTAGTTAGACATTAGGCAACGAGATGTAAACAAAACTGCAACGCAATTTACCTTATCTCATCTCAAGCGCCTCTGTGGCTAGCTTATCGAAACGATAGACTAATATAATTTGATTTTCTTTCCAAATTTCATAATACTGTGCATACTATGCCTGTTGATCAAAAAAGGCTTAGTAGCACAACTTCGTACCTCAACTTCTTGCGACGAGCAATTCCGATTTGATTCAAAAATAACTTGAAATTAAATGCTTTTCAGCTTTTGCAACAGCCATGGGCAGCTATTAGACTTTTTTTTTATACGAACACGAGACTCAATTTTTGCTCACTAAGCTTAATCATGCTAAAACCAAGAGAACACAGGCGCTAGAACAGCGCATTCGTAAGTAATCACCAGTTTTCTTGGCCATTTCTACATTGCCATCACTGTTCTATTGATTTGTTTGACAGTAGTCATGATCTAGACCAAAACTTTTAAAACAGCAAGAGTAGATTTGCGCCATTTTATTCTTTAATAAAGTTAACAAGCTAAAAACCATCAAGGCCAAATTTGTGAAAATTTACATGATTTATTTTGCGTATCTATTTTTTCTGCTGCAAATAACCACAATGCTTTTCTATGCGGAGCAAACTACATTACACTGTATGCTAATATTAGGCCTAATTAATAGTGATGTATTGACGCATTCCTGCCAGAGTTTTAATCGTTTGCTTGCTTTCTGCTTTAAGCCTAAATTCTACCCACGAGGAAGTCCAGGAAAGAGTCACCCGAAAGGCAACTACTTAAAACAAGCAAAGCGAAAGTTGTCCTTCTACAGGATTCAAGCCTGCAGCCTTTGGATTACACGTAATCGCTTGTTTTAAGTAGTCGCCATGGTGGTGCTATTCCCTCGACTTCAACGCTGATAGCCTTTAGGCCAGAAAGCACGCAAACGATTAAAATACATTATATGTATTGATATCATCAATACACGAAAAGCATGCAAAGAATGTATTATAGCATTTAAGCACTTTACTCTGGATCTGTTCATACTGTGATTTTTTTTCTGAAAGCTGTCCGAGCTGGGTTGATTACTCTGGATCATGTTCGACTCTGCACGCGCTAAGTAACGAATTGTTTCGAAAAGCTGTGCAAATTAACAATCAATTTCTTCCCTGTAGCATCGGCTGTTTTGTGAGCTAAACTGAATCACGGTTTACAATCAATCAAATCAAATCTTTCATTATACTCGCTGGATTACGCCGAAGCGTATAACGAGTTGGCGGGGCCCATCTCCGCGTCATTGCGCCCGGGCAACACAGCTTCTTTCGAAGAAATGTCGCAGTGGTAGCGAGCCGTTGGCAACAGTGTGCCAGATTTGACCGGCCCGAGATTTGAACCTCAGACCTCCCGCTCCAGAGACGAACGCGTTACCGCTCGACCAACTGGCCGGTTAATCACGGTTTACCACAGCAAAATTTCGAACAGTGATTGCATTTTACTAGCAGTACTGAGCGTATGTCTAATCGCTCAAGCGCACGTTACCATTACGCAGCTTTTGGAACATTTTAATGTAAATACGATATCACAACAGGAAGCTCAAGGTTAACACACTCAAAAAGATGATCAACTAAAATGGGAAATGCATTGCAATTATATCTTTTATTCACGAAGTTACCTTGGCCAGGAGACAGTCATGTGATCATACGATCTTCGAGTCAGGCTTTGACCTGCCCAGCTGTCTACCACAAACGACGGAGGCATCGTAATGGACCTTTTAATAGCGAACGTTAAGCAGGGAAGCCGTGAATAATACTTTTTTATAACTTAATCGTTAATTTGACCTGACCGGGAATCAAATCCAGGTCTACTGTTTAAATAGCAGAAACTTTATCCAATCGATCATTGTATTTACAACCTGTTTAGACTAAGAATCCAAACTAAATCAAGATACTTGTCGTAATCCACAATATTAGTATAAAAAGAACAAGTCAGATCTGGTTCCGTTACGCAACAACCGCAATAACATTTAATACATTGCAATTATTCACTTTAGTTACCTGTAGCTAATACAACACGATTTCTATAAAAAAGGTCACCAAGCGGTGAAATTTCAATTAATTAAAAGCAGCAATCTAGCTGGCATATATCGCAAAAAAAAAGAAAATATTTACGTTTCGATTCCTGGTACTTACTCGTAGTCATGAAAAAGGGGCGTGAAAATTCGTTTGTACAATGCAGAGGGTTTACCTAAGCACTTAGAAAAGGACAGATGATCCCTTTAGATTGTAAGTGGCACAAAATAATTTTTTAAGATGTTGAATAATTTAAGCAAAACATCTGACTCATAAAGAAAACAGTTTCAGGAAAATCCTTACAGCATATGTCATCATAATTACATACTTTTGTTAGAAGCTAGGAGGCTTAGTTAAATTTCCAAACCAAAAACCATGTAACCATGCACGCAATAAATGCATAAAACTAATTGCAACTTGTCGTTGCGTGAATCTCTGGCTCTCTTTAACGGCAAAAACGATAAATAGAAGCTTGGCAGAAAGGCATGACAAACTGTTGTTTCTCGACCTTTGAAACGATTTAGTTTCACATTTGTTTTCCCATTTCATTGATCTGAACTTAACCATGGTTTTCCAACGCCGAGTTTCGAACCAGGATTGAATGTTGCTGGCAGCGTGTAATGTTTAACCACCAGTCAAACTGCAAATTGCCGCAGGATTTTTTGGCTCATCACAGCTTTTTAATTTAAGGTGACAGTCCTCGTTCGAGCGTATGGACCAGGAACTCAGCGTCTGTCTAACCACACTAATGCCAAACACCATTTTTGGGGGTTCTGTTTGCAAGTTTTTCATCAGGCTGGGCCACCACAACTGCTAGACTGCTTGGCCACAATTAAAAACAAGCGTAATGTGTCTTTGCCCTAAAGACACATTGCAGCTCGGGATGCGGTGGCAGTCCCGGCGAATATCAATGGTGCTTTCGATAAGAATCCAATTCGGTTTCTCAATCAGTAAAACTCAAAGCCCAACCATTTAGCCGCTACACTATATTGGCTGACGAGTTTCTCTTCTGTAACATCAACCTGGTAGCTTGGCAGTACAGCTGTGTTTTCAATCCAATAGCTAAAGATTCAAGTCAAATAAACGAAGATTCAGCCCATTGTTTAACATCGGTATTACAGTCGGGATATTTATCTATTGCTTCTTTCAACTGCCGGTCGGTAATAAGCAACAACATCGGCCGGTAATCTTTGGAAACTTTTGAGGCAATGGTAATTCTGTTGTCTTTGGGCTGCAAAAATTCCAGTTCTACTAAGTGTTCGTACGCTTTGAAAACGACTGCTTTTGAGTAGTTTTGCAAAACGTGTGATTTTTTCTGGGAAAACTTTAAAAACTCGTTGTACACCATTTGGAAATTAAACGGTTTTCCACTGTGAATGTTAGACAGATGGTTCATCGCAATCATTAAACATAGTTCTAACATCGTAACCCCGCGAAGCATCGATAATTTCGAATCAGCAAAAATAACCCTTTCAGAATCAGCAATATCTGCAACTGTTATGGCTGTGTGATTGTCACTTAACTTGGCAACTGGAAGAGTAAGCAAAGCCTGCAAACCAGGAGTTTCTTTGCTAATATGAAATTGTTTCTTCAAAATTTCAATTACAGAAGGATCTCTTGATAATTTTTGAATGTTGCTATTCCACTGCTTATACTGAGACTTGAATCTATAATGTTTCTTCTTTGATTCGGGAGAAAAATGAAGTAAATTAACAAACCCGTCAACATAATCGTCAAACGACCACCTATTACAAACAAAAAACTGCCGATGGGAAAACCTGGATTTTACGCGTTTTTCTAGCAACTCCATCACATCTATCCGACTTGTGACCCCTACTACAGCCATGGGGGTTAGCCCTGCTTGAGTAATATCCAACAGATTATAAAGCAGATTTTGATTTTTGTGGTGGGCGAACAAATCGAATTCTTCAAGAATAAACAATATCGGCAATGACTCCGAGTTGCCTCCCCTTAAAGCTTGGAGCAAAAATGCAAGAGTTTCGGCAAAAGTTCCAAACACGCGGTCCCCAAGAGTGTTTTCTAAGTGCAACTGACGCGTGATTTCGTCCAGAGCAATTCTGAAAAAAAAGCAAAATTTCATAAATAACATGGAAAAAATAGCAACAGCCTCTTTTTGATTTGAATTGCTGTGAATGCAATATGAAAAAGTGCAAGTGTCAGCGAACAAAAATAGCAGCATTGACGCCGTGTTTAAGATAGTATCATAAACTCGTAACAATAAGATAAGCGATTGGCCTTAAAGCGTATCGAGAATAGTATTGCTATTTTGCATATTTTTTTCCATTCACGGACACATTCGAATCCATAGACCAAACCTTAGGTTAAAATGGGGGTAAAAGTTACTTTTGAGTTCGAGTTGCATGGTAAACATTAGTATTAAGTTTTAACCCTGTATCATCAAACTTAAAGTAGGCTTCAAATGTCAGATGTCTCAGTGAGTGAAAGAAAATACATAAACATACTGCACTACTGTTTGTGATCAAAATGGTGTAAATGCGCCACCTAGAGGATAGTGGAAAAAGGCATAATTGAAAACTACAAAATCTTTAGATTTTCAAAAATCAATCAATTTAGCCACTAAAGCACAACCCAATGGAAAAATAGATCTACACCTTAATTACTTTAGATGATTGGATACAACTTGTGTTCTTTTTAAATAATTTGTACCGTAACTTAAATGTACAAGACACATTTACAAGTAGAACATTATTTGTCGAAACTTTATTGAGACAATATACAGTATCTATTTATCGACATTTATTTTTTACTGCAACATAGCCTTTGCACACTGATAAGATTAATTTAAACTCATTTTTTCTGTGTGATAATATCTCTAATATAGACAAAGTGAATTGAAGGTATGTTATTCAGGCTCCAGTTTGACATTGTTGTTGTGGTAGCGCTAGCACATTTATCCTCACGTCATTGGACAGCGTCACACGCTAACCACTGCATGATCATTGTGTAAAGAACTTAAGTGTTTTAAGGAATCCATTCGTCAATAGTAGTAAAAAATCTAAGTTCATGGTGCTTTAAATCATAACAGCAGATACAAACCAATACCTGTCATCTGTCTGTAGGAAGCCATTGAGTTGAACCACCAAATATTGCTTTCCAATTCCACATAAATCATTCAGACATCTTTTCACCAACAGGCTTTTACCCGAACCTTTCATCCCTACAACTAGCACAGAGTTGCTCTCTCCATATTCAACTGTTCGTCGAAGCAGCGAAGTTAGTTCATTTTGCTGCGGCTTCAAGTCGTCACGAATTTCTTTCGGTAGCAATACGCCACTCAATCTTTTTCTCAAAGTATTTTTGAGATTAAATAGAAATTCACCCTCCATCATATACTTAATTAAACCTAGATATGGACA
The DNA here is from genome assembly GCA_963965965.1 of Trididemnum nubilum. Classification (NCBI taxonomy): domain Eukaryota; kingdom Metazoa; phylum Chordata; class Ascidiacea; order Aplousobranchia; family Didemnidae; genus Trididemnum; species Trididemnum nubilum. The sequence goes on along the minus strand of OZ014482.1, from coordinate 9,667,762 downwards.
CTTTTCTAAAAATTAAAATGCAAGTAATGATTAGTAAGTGCATATCAAATAATACACATCATGCAAGCATACAAAACAGAATTCTTTGTTCACACTGTAACAGTATACCAGTAATATGTAAGATATTTAGCAAAAAATATATCATTTAAAATATTGTGCAGCTAAAACAAAACTTGAAGCATAGACATAACGAGAATATTTACGGTACAGTGTACAATACAAAACCTCTTATTTAATCGCCTCAGAACAACGTCCGTACAGTGATTCAACAATCGATATATTAACACGATTTGGTTGCCGTTTGCAAGAATTAGTTACCTTTGACAAATTCAACTGTTATAATCAGAAAGCACACCACTAGTAGTGTTACAACAAAGTTAGAAAAGCAGTGAAAGTATGACCAACTTACAGCTTAAGCGTTTGGTTGACAATGTTCAATTTTTTTTTTCTTGGAATTGGTTAGAAACATTATCAGTTTATGAGGGGAGAGTAAAAAGCACCGAATATTGGCGCCGAAAAGGTCCGTGCCAAACTGGGCACGGCGAAAAGTCGTGGACCCGTTTATGAGCATTGTTGAATAATTTCACACAAAACACTTAAAGCTACATAGTAGTAAGAATATTGACAAGAGACGATAGACAATTCCTATCAACATCAACATTCTTGCAAGCTGAAAATAAAGTTTGAAAAGTTGCTGCTTTGCCATTTCTCCTTAACCACAATATTAATCCATATTTGCACTGCATTTTCACAATGGGATTAGATTTTTTGCACTGATCAATATCAGAGGTTCGTAAACCCAATTCATACAATACAGATTCCCACGAATCATGAACTAATGTTTTGCTAAATCTCATCAGTTCAAGTTCCGAAGGAATTAAGTCTTCCTTTTCAAATGGTAGCAGAATGTCTGTAGCAACACTTGTATCTACAAAAATATTATAACGATAATCAAAATCCATTAGCCCAACAAAGCCTACTGACAGACTGAGCTAGCGCTTGCAAAAAAGCAAAAACTTAAATTTACAAAGCAAAAACTTAAGTAAATCTTAAATTTACAAACATTTCCATTCAAACATACCCATATAATAATTCATCTGTGTAATGTTGGTGTTTGACAATTGGAAATAATGACATAAATTAAATTTCTATCCAGTATCATCCTCAAATGCTGTGAACTTATGACAATTGCAATTTACAAGCAAAAGCGATACGTAAAGATGGAATTTTAAAAATCTTAATCTTGTAGACTCAAATTAATGCTTGTTAACTAACAATTTTGATCATCTCAAAGTAACTAACAAATACAGGCTGAAAGGCTTAGGTTTATTAACAGTGTCCATGAGATAAATAAATTCTTTTCAGTTTTAAATATATCAGAAATTATGCCATAATCAAATAGAATAACATTCATTCAAATTTTATTGACAAATTACTTAAAAAAAAACTTTGCCTTTAGTATTTAATAACCAAAAAAAGATAAACTTACCATTACATGTCAAATTTAATCCAGCCATTTGAGCATCAGATCTTAATTGATTAGCTATCCAGGAGTAATCAGAGTCAAGAATTTCACAAAACTTTGCAAAAGTATTAAATTCTGAATGCTGCAGTGCATCTAGCAAGATTTCGGTAGAATAAATAGGCACTTTTTCAGCTTTTATTTGTTGATATTGTCTCTCATTAATGATATTCTGACTGTACAATTCTTCTACAATAATTTCATCTCCATTAATCGTAGAGATTAAAACTTTTCGATGTTTTTTAATAAGTTTTTCCATCAGATCCAAGTTTCAAAGCTTAGAATAATCAGTAACAATTCAGTAAATGTAATACAGCAACCATCTGCTCAATTTATTTCTCAAGAAATAGGCTAACATTTAAACAAGCAAACTTATTAAGAAATTGCTATGTTTAACTTCAACTGCTCAGTTCTTATAGCTTTTACTCTGCAAACAGCAAAAAAATTTCAGCAATATACCAGTAGGTGTATGCCAGTAAGTCTGCTGTACATGTACTTGTAAAGTGTTGGCCTACTGTCAGTATATATATCATTCTCTGTTATCATATAAAAAAAAGATAAAAGCTAAAAATGCTACCAGTACTTTATAAAGAACTGATTGCGTACAGTGCTCATCAAACGGGCACTTAAGTATTAATCAATATAGGACTACAAAATTAATTGTCTAGATCTCTCGTCTATTCTGTGTTCATTCAACTATTGTCAAATTCCATGATTGACAGTTTCAATAGGCTAGGCAAACTTAACCACTGCCAACCCAGAACCAGTACTGAGGAGATAACTTATAAAAACACCTAACACAGACAAAAGGGTGTCGTTAAGTATGAGCCGTCGCTTTTTTTTCGGAAGCTCTGCGACTCATGTATGAGCACGCATGCTCTCTCTCCTCTCCGGTCTAAGCTATTCCCCAAATCTAGCACAAACTACGGTTGGAAGTCGATGCTGTTTAAAAGCAAAGACAAATCCATATTGATAGTTCACACAAAAAGCAAAGAATTGTCGATAGTTGATGTTCATTGGAAACAAACAGCAAAAATTAGTAATCGATGCCGAAATTCAAACAAAAATCTTTATTCTATTTTTCATTACGATGCACCAAAATTTTTGCATTATTGACTGTTAAATGAAACTTGTGAGTGGAAAAACTATCATTACCATATTACAAAGGACATAAAAAATACACTTTTAGGATAATTATAGAGAGCAATATAGCATACAAGAAACGAAACAATGTAAGCTTTGGCAGACTCAATAAGAACAAAAGTAAAGTTTAAAGATTCTACCAATCGATAACATGTAGGCAAAAAGCATAAAAAAGGCGATAATCAATAGAAAAAATTGAAAGTAAAGCATCTGCAATAATCGATAACAGAAAAGCAAAGAATGTAGTATCAATTACTAAGAGATATTTCCAACCCTGGTCCTAACCATGATGAGTGCACGCATATAAAGAGGAGCGAGAGCGCGTACACACTCATACACGAGTCGCAGAGGTTCTGAAAAAAAGCCGACGGCTTATGCTTAACAACATTCTGATAAAATGCACCTCAATTTCACGTTTAGATTTTTTTTCTCAAAAATACCCAGCTCTGAGCTGAGCTTAGTAAACCAAAGTCCAGTCTTAGTTGTTATTACACAACACTAAACAGGCACTAGACCGATCAGTGGTCGAGTGGATAGAGCGTCTGCTACTGAAGCGGTAGACTCTGGTTTGATTCCCGGTCGGGTCAAACCAAAGACTATAAAAATTGGTATTCACAGCTTTCCTGCTTGACATTCAGCATTAAAAGGGACAGTGTGAAGCCTCCGCCGTGTGTGGTAGATAGGTGGGCAGGTGGCAGCTTGACTCGAAGATCGAAAGGTCCCTTCGCTGTCTCCTGGCCAAGGCAACTTGGTGAATAAAATGTAATTACCATTACAATTGCAGCAAGAGCAGTGTTCCCAGCAAGAGTGCCTTAAAAACATCAGATTTCTAAAAAAAAATCAGAAAATATCAAATCCGAGCTTTTTCACTAATTTCAGCAAATTACAGTACATGCGAAAAAAAGGGTTAAATTGGACTGACTAACTTTTTTTTTGGAAGTGGCTAGTGTTATGCTACGTACATAAAACCCATAAAAAGAATAAGAGAGCAAAAAGTGAGCGCTCATTAGCTCTTTTTTATTATATTCCAAACGGATATAAGCAATCATTTTGTCATATTTTCTTTTACTATGTATTTCAACTAACCCTCGAAAAATAACATAAAAATCTACCACAGAGATAAAAGCAAATTCAACTCTGAGGAATTCTGCCACCAACTAGAATCAAACTTGCAAGCTTTTAATCTGCAAATTTACAATGCTACACCTGATAATTTTAATCAGCTGATTGCAGAATTCGTCGCGTTGATTGAAAACACAATTGAAATCCATGTGTCACTTAAAAAACTGTCACGTAAACAGCAAAAATTACAGTCGGAGCCTTGCATTACAAAAGGCATTTTAATTTCTGTTCGTCACAAACGCAAATTATACAAGAGCCATTTTTTAGCAGGCACTGAGATCTAGAAAAGGTTTTACAAGAAGTTGTTAAACACACTAACCAAATTAAAAACCGCATCTAAGAAAATTTACTACAGACAAGAATTTGGTAGAAATCTGAACAATCCTTGCAAAACCTGGGAACTAATTAGATCTGCACTACGTACAAACCAATCCCGAATTAACAAATCAAAAATAGATGGTCAAGAAATGAACAAAAGTTCCTCAATCGCTGAAAAACTCAATAAACATTTCATATCAGTCGGTAAAAACTTGGCCGACAAAATCCAAACTAATGATAATAACCTATTTTCAAAACACTTGAACCAGAAAGTGGCCTCATTGATGTTCCTTGAACCACCAAGGCACAGCAAAGTGTTCAATATCATATACTCTCTGCGTCTTCGCAAATCTTCAGTGCGCAATAATATTGACTCATACTTTATCCACATAGCATGTGATCTACTTACACCATATCTAACCTATCTTTTTCATTTATCTTTTGAATTTGGTATCGTTCCTGACTGTCTTAAAACAGCCTAAATAATCCCTATCTTTAAAGCTGGACCTAAAACTGATATTAATAACTACCAACCTATATCATTGCTATCAAACTTTTCTAAAATCCTAGAAAAACTTGTCTATATCCGTCTTTTGAAATTTCTTGAGAAAAATAAAATCACCCTAACTATTGGTTTTCGACATAACTTATCTACCACAAATGCTATGCTGGATATTAATGAGCAAAATAAACAACCATATGAATAAAAAAATTCACTGAATTAATACTTTTGGATTTAAGGAAGACGTTTTGTATGGTTTCGCAAGATGTACTCTTTAAAAAATTACATCATTATGGTGTTTGAGGTGTAGTATCTGACCTGCTCAATCTTACCTCACTGGACGTAAACAGTTTGTGTACATTGATGGGAGCTATTCCACAACTAAAACAATACAATTTGGTGTTCCTTAAGGATCAAACTTCGGTCCTATACTTTTCTCTACTTATGTCAACGATATATTCAACATTTTTGACTTTACTCCTGTGCAATATGCTGATGACACTTGTATATATGTCAAAGCTTCAGAAGAAAAAGATTTACAAAGCTTAATGAACCGCAAAGTTGAAATAGCTAATCGGTGAATGAAAGCTAATAAGCTGACACTTAACGCTGCAAAATCTAGTGCTTTAGTTATAAATCCAGGAGTTAAAACTGCCACACAAAAAACAAAAATATTACCGATATGTGAAGGTTTTCCAATAGCTGTAAACGGTAATGTCAAGTACTTGGGACTATGGATTGACAAAAATCTTAAATTTGACATTAATCTCAAATTTGTTGAGCGTAAAATCGCCTGCGCAGTAGGTATAGGTACTTAATAATTAAATGCTATTTCCCAAAAGAAATTTTATTGCAACTCTATTATGCATTAATTTATCCTCACCTTCTTTATGCGATTCCCATATGGGGTTCTGCCTACAAATTTTATCTCCACAAAATTTCTATTCTCCAAAACAAAGCCGTTAAAATTGTTACCCCAACAAAATGGAATTCCAGCGCAAACCCTTCATCTACCAATCTGAATCTATAAAGGTCTTGAAATGAAACAAACTTTACCATTATCACGAAGTTGGTAAAATACTGCATAATTTATAGGTATATAGTGACTATTTCACCGAAAATTTTCAAGTTAAAGAGAATAAAACGAAAATGAGAAATATTCATCCGCTTTTTTTCATTCACTTTTTTTGGGGTTAAGATTAGGGTTTAGGTTAGAGTTTGGGTTAGGGTTGGATTTGGGAATAGTTTGAGAGTAGCCTAAGGGTTTGAGTTTGGGTTAGATTTGAGTCAGAATTAATAAAAAAGTAGACAAAAATTTCCGGTGAAACAAAGCCTTCCTAATTTATACCATAAAGAGGTTACCAGTGATTTCGTCACAGTGATTTTGCCACAAAGTGAGGGTTAGGGCAAGACAGCTCTGGGGATAGTAGAATAGTTTAATGACTGCTGTTCTTAGTCAATTCCTAAATTTCAATACAATGGTAGTATAATACGGTTAGCAGATAGGCCTATTCTGTCTTTTGTTGTGCTCAAAATGCCGTCTGTCACGTAATCATTTGTGACGAAATCACTGTGACGAAATCACTTTGTGACGAAATCACTGGCAACCCCATAAAGATAAACAACATCCATCCTAACCTACACCAACACTTCACAAAGTCCAATGTCAGACATTCCCGCCCTACCCACAGTTCCTCTTCTCTCATGTTTACTACCCCATTGATGAAAAGTACAAAGCTGCAACTATCTTTCTTATACCAGGGTGTTAAAACCTAGAACTCTATTCCCACATCAAAATTTCCTCCTTCTCTAAGTTTAAATCTGATTCTAAGCAGTTCTTTTTAACAACATTTAATTAGAATTTTAGCTAAAATAGTCTCATCTCATCTCTCTCAAAACAATATGGTAACTTCAAATACTCGTAGGCCAGAAGCTCTTATGAGCAAAAAGGTGCATAATCGCAGATCGGGGGCTGTTTTGTTTGACTAGATGACTGTAACAGGTTCCTTCCAGTCTCCGGTCGTGAAAAAAGTTATTTTTCATTTTTTGCTTTGCAAACTATTTTTATGTAGTGTGTCATTTATTGCATCTTATAGCAACAAATAATAAATCAAACTTGAACTTTTAAATTATTGCTGGGTTTGGGTTAGGATTTGAGTTTGCGTTAGGTTTAGGGTTGGGGTTAGGGCTAGGATAGCGATTTCTTATTCCTATGTAACGTACGGTAACAGCACCCTCTGCCCATTTTTTTTTTGGAGAACACCTAGGCTATCTTCCAACTGTTTTCCTCTGAAGACTTGATTCGATAGCCTACTTTTTTTCTCTTTTTGTCGGAGATCAGTATTTTTAACTGTTTATGTTTGTCCAAATGAATTGAGTGAATAAAACTTTATGTAACCTGCTTAGGGGCGCCAAGAGCCAAACGTGGGCCCATGGTCAGCTCAAAGTCAAATTCTATGCATCTCCGATTTTGTAAACTCCAAAACAGAAGGCCAAAATGCCACAGTTTTGTCGGGATTTTGATGTGATCTCAACAAAAAAAAAAGCCTTCAAGCTGCAAGGAAAAATGCCACAGTCTTCTCAGGATTTTGATGTGATCTCCTAAAAAAAAAAAGGTCTTCGGTTTTCCACATACTGATTCCTCAGTGTCATTTCAATGGGCCCCCTGAAGCCAACGGGCCCACATGAGGCCCCCTAAAGTGCATGGGCCCCGGGGTCATTGTACCCCCTGCCCCCCTCCCCTCTCGTAGGCTCTGAACCTGCTTTCCAATCTCTTTTTTTGACTTCTCCCTCTATTTCATTTGCTTTAATTTACATCAGACTAGGCCTATACCAATTGAAAACATCAGATTTCCTCCAAACAAGCTTACCGTACGTTACATCAGATTTTCATCAAAAAGGATCAGACATCCGATTGCAAATCAAAAACATTAGATCTGATGTAATTACATCAACGGCTTCAACGCTGGGAACACTAGCCCACAACAAAAGTCGACCAAACCTATCCTACCCCTGAAGGTTCAGCAAATCACATCTCGCGCCACCGTCCTGAATTCGTGAATTCACAGAGAACTATATAATGCTTTGAATGAGTTTGAGCGGAGTAACTAATTAATCATTCCATTTCAATTCATACACGAACGAGGAGCTAGTCGTTTAAAACTTACGCAGGGAGCCGCACTCAAGCGCAACGGTACGTCGCTTTCGTTAGCAAAAAAGCTGCTGCCACGTAATTGCTATCCCTCAGGCTGGCATCACTGCCCCAACCCTAACTGTAATGCAAGGTTTTGAAGCAAAAAAAGATTACTCCGTGCATTTCCTTCCCTGATCCTGCTTACTGCGTCTATACTCCGAATCTTCCATTCCATGCATTCGCAACCCAAGCACGAATCGAACTCGGGTGTGATGGTTGGAAGCTGAGCACGATAACCACTACACTACGCAGCTTGCAACAATGCAATGACAAAATGTCGTATTTAAACCAAATGTATGAGAAAAAGGTAATGGCACGTGCGTGACTTTTGCATGACTAGCTTCTACTCAAAGTTCGTATAACTCCGTATTTTATTTACAAACTTTACTCCAAACTACAGTAGTATTAGCATAGTCATTATCAGAGGTGGAGTCGAGGACACAAGGCTTGAGGCCAAGGACACAAAAACAATCCGAGGCCAAGGCCAAGGACAGCCTTTCGGAGGACAGAACCTCTCGAGGCCAAGGACAGGAATGCTCGAGGCCAAGGCCAAGGACCGAGGACACAGGCGCAATCGTTCTCCTAAAAAAAAAGGTCTTCAAAAATTTTTTTCAAGCGATCTCCAATTCATTGGCGTACCCAAAATTTTTGATTAAGGAAGGCCTAAATCACAAATCATATGATATGACATCACCAAAATTTTTCCTAAGAAGAAGTTTTTGCGGGACAAAGATATCGTAGGATGAAAGATCTGAAATTGTTGTTGCCTGTTTGCGCGTAACCTGGATTTTGCAAAGGAAGAGGGCTTAACCCAATATAGTTGAAAAATGCAAATATCTAACTTTGGGAACGTGTTGAGAAAGCTAGTGTAACTCAAATGTATCACAGACGGGGGTCTGGGGGCGGAGCCCCCAGCTGCCGGAGGCTTGGGAGTCTGGGGGCGAAGCCCCCAGCCGTTGGGCAATTTTTTGTAATTTTTTGGAAAAAAAAGCTATTTTAATGCCATTGGATCACATTTCGCAAGTGTTCAGAGCCATTTGAAAGCACTAGATTTTTGACATTTGAAAGCCAATTGAAATAATCAAATTGTTTAGTCCTCCTTTTACTAGCAATTTAAGTCCAAAACACGTTTAACATCTTGCATTTTGGAGTTAAATTTTAATTGTGAGTGATTTAGTCCAGGTAGGGGGAGGTAAGCAGTGGCGGATTTAGGGGGGGGATGCATCCCCCCCACCAGCCTAAACATAACGTGCATATGAATAATACTTAACTTATTTGAAAAAGCAATCATTGAATAGTCGTTAGCCCGTGTGACTGCGATATAATTACAAAAGCCAAGGGGAGGGGGGGGTGCAAGAAAATAGTATTTGTGCAGCGAAGTTTTTACAAAACAGAAATTAGTCTTTTACAGGTCCAATTGATTTGAAGGCGCCAAATCAGCAAAACTCACAAGTTGCACTTTTCAGCGATAAAGGCATAGGAGCACAACCAGTGGCGGAGTTATGGGGGCGGATGGGGGGACACATCCCCCATTAGCGTAAGCATAACGTGCAAATGAATACCGGTATTAAAGTTATTTGAAAAAAAGCAATCAGTGAATTTTTGATAGGCCGTGTAACTGTGATATAATTTCTAATGCCCTGTGAGGAGAGGGACAGAAAAATGTAATTTTTACAGCGAAGTTTTTACAAAACAGAAATTAGTCTTTTATGGGTCCGATTGATTTGAAAGCGCCGAATTAGCAAAATTTAAAACTTGCACTTTTCAGCGATAAAGCCTACACAATGCAAATCATTTCTTCAGTGACATATTAGGCTTATAAAAAGTGAGCATTAAGCGAGGTCAAGAACATTAATTCTAAGCAGTAGTATTGACAGGGGGGCGGGGGGCTATTATAATAGCCCCTCGATTGGTCTGTCAACCAAAATGAAAAATAAAAAATATCACGTTTTTAGCACTTCTGAGACTGTTTTTCGCACTGAAATAGACCAAAAAGTGATTTAAAGCATTTTTTGAAACATATGCTTAAAGGGGCAATTTGTCAAAAATAAAACTCACAAATCATAAAAAAACTATAAAAAATGACCAAAAATAAGCAATAAAATTTGATCGCTAGTGTAAAAAACTTGAACACGGGTTTCATCAACAAATATATTATAGGCCTAAACTCAGAAATGGGGTGGAGTGGAGAGGCTATTCAGTATTGGTTAATTAACAATCACTTGTCTCAATTCTCTTTCCATCAGCCTCTCTCCAATTATTTTTTGCTATAAAATATAGATGAAACAAATTACTCCTTGCAAGCTTTATTGAAGTATAAGATTTTATGCTTATGATTTATCAGCATCCAAATAAGAGAACTAAAATGTTACCATTAACCACCTCTCACATAGGCCATTTATGCAACCAGTTGAATCATGTTTGCACTGCCAATTTCTATGCCGCATTTTAAAAGCATTATTTTATCAAACTAGCTCTAAAATTAAATTATTTTTGCAAAAAAATGCAAAATTTTTGAGCGCTGAGGGCTCCGCCCCCAGACCCCTAAAACAGCCACTGCTTTGCGAATTCCTGGCTACGCACCTAGGTACAACACATCCAAATTTTTGAGGTTTTGTGCTTAAAATTTTTATCATCCCCCCCCACCAAAATTTTCTGGATCCGCCACTGGAGGTAAGGTCCATTGTCTCTGGCTGCATTTTAGATAATAATCGAATAATAATCCACTCGAAGATTTTTCTTAGAGATTTTTGTTTTGTCATAAAAATAACCAGTTATAGGAGTACCTGTTCGCCAGAGGGCCGAGAACCCTCAATTGAAGTTCAATGATTCGTTCAATCAGCATTTTCCATGGCTAATTTTTTTTTAAACTATTTTGTACGTAAAAGTCGGCGAGGTTGGAGGTGAAATACTGAATTGTTTTTGAAAAGTGGTACAATAGATGGTTACGTCTACTAACCATGTTATTGCCGGGCCGGATTTACATCGCGCTAGGCCCCTGGCACTTTGGAGATTTTCGCAGCATCTTTCTCGGAAATATAGGTGAAGACCAAAAAAATCTTACGATTTCAGCTCGGGGCCCCTAGCTGGTGCTGCGTCATATTATGGTAAATCCGGCCCTGATTAATGCATTACGTTCACAAAAAGGCTAGATGTGGGTCTGAGATAGCAACTTTTAAGACAAAAATTCTCCATTTCTTCTGGGTTATACGTTTAAATTGGCTGGCAAAAACTGATTGAGTGGGACCCGGCGCCCCTGGTCTTCGATGTTGTAAATTAGTTATACTGTTGTCAGCGAAAAATGCTAGAAACAAACTGAAACTGAAGAAACAATTGGCTTTTTTGTCACATTTTTGTCATTTGTGAAATTACAATTAGGGGGGGGGCCTGCCTCCCTCCCTTTGCCTACGCCTATGCTCCAATTGAGGAAAACAAAAAAGATGTTCGCAACTTTTCTGCGATGTTTCTGGAGTTTTCCAACGAAATTTCAACTCTTCAAAAAATAGTGCTGTCCTCGAGCCGAGGACAGGGCAATTTTCGTGGACTTGAGGCTTCGAGGCCAAGGACTTGAGGCTTCGAGGCCAAGGCCAAGGACTTCAAAATGTGTCCTCGAGACCAAGGACGTCCTCGAGGACTCCACCTCTGGTCGTTATATTAGTGTTTAGTCAACTCAATCAATGACTGCTCCTTTAAGGTTCAAGCCACAGCAGTGTTCAAGCATGAGCAATAGTACAAATACAATCAAGAAAAAATACAGTAATAAAAAAAATAGGAAGAGTGTGTACTATGGCACCGTTTGTGGAAAACTCTGGCCGTATATTTTCATGATATAATGAACAATTATTAATCATTATTAGGGCAATTTTCTGCCACTTTTGTAAGTTTATTTTACAACTTCAGGTAGCTTCCTATTTAAGTATCACGAAAATTCATTACAGCATGAATCGAGTTGTTTGCACAAACTTTATTTTGCAAGTTAAATTATTCCTAAAGCAGAGGCGGAGTCTTCGAGGACGTCCTTGAGGACACATTTTGAAGTCCTTGGCCTTGACTTCGAGGTTCAAGTCCTTGGCCTTGGCCTCGAGGCCTCAAGTCCTCGAAAATTGGCCTGTCCTCGGCTCGAGGACAGCACTTTTTCGAAGTGTTGAAATTTTGTAGATCGCCTGAAAAAAAATTTTAGAAGGCGTTTTTTACTGGAGAACGCCTGAAAAAAATATTTGAAGACCTTTTTTTTTTGGAGAACACTTGCGCTTGTGTCCTTAGCCTCGAGCATTCCTGTCCTTGGCCTCGAGAGGGTCTGTGCTCGGAAGGGCTGTCCTTGGCCTCGAGCCTTGCGTCCTCGACTCCACCTCCGTCCTAAAGTGAAATAGGCAGAACTAATATAGTTTACAGAGACATCACGTTTTACAATCCTACTTCATTTGACAACACCTTAATGTTGTCTCCACATCTAATGAAGTAGGACTGTAAGACATGATGCCTCTGCGAACTATTAACTTAGTTCTGCCTATTTTACTTTAGCAATAATTTAACTTGTTAATTTATTTTTCAACTTTTTCGGTTTTTAAGGGTAATTTTTGGTCCTAACTTTTACCAAATATAGTCAAAAAATAACTTTCAACGGAACAGTGATTTTAAAGCTATTGGAAAAAACAAAAACCGTCTAAAGCAAATGTCAGCGCAGTACTTTGTGGTAAGCTGTTACAATGCCAAGCAACGTCATGCAGTTAGTAGAGAAGCTTCTGCAAACTGGACAAGCTGTTCGCTGAATATCGTCAGTCCTCACTTTGTCCAAGACAATGTTTGCAAATATTTAGCTGTGCATGCAAACAAATCAGGTGAATAGTGGACACAAACTTCGAAAACTGCTTTTACTATTCGTTATATTCTTTTTATGCTGCTTTGCAACTTTTTGTTTAATCATTTACTTGCTTTCTGACCAAAGGGCTACCAGCGCGAAAGCCAAGGGAAGAGCCACCAGAACGGCGACTACTTATAACCAAGGATGGCAGTACGGTACGGTACGTTTAGAATTTGCGTACTACCTACCTCGCACCTTGAACCGTACCGTACCAGCGTACCGTATTTCAGTTCAATTTTGGAAGCGTACCGTACCAACGGACCGTACCCGTACCATTACAAAAAATGCGTACCGTACCAGCGTACCGTACTTCTTAGCAAAAATTGAGGCGTATCGTACCGTACCAACGTACCATACTGCCATCCTTGCTTTTAGGTACTCTCACCTTTAAGTGACTTTAAAATCACAAGCCTATAAATCAGCGAGCTCAATTCACACATTTAGCGTCGGTTTTAGCGGTTTTTTGCCTCTGTGTACAAAAAGCCAGCGTAATGTGCGAAAAGTCTGGGGTTTTTAATTAAAAGAGCGTACTAACGTACCGTACCCGTACCTTTACAAAAACGGCGTACCGTGCCCGTACCATTACAAAAAAACGTACCGTACCAGCGTACCGTACTTCTTAGCAAAAATTGAGGCGTACCGTACCGTACTGTCATCCTTGCTTATAACAACCACGTGAGCTAAAGAAGACGTCTCCTCGCATGCTTAATTATGGCTATTTAAGCCTTAAACCACCCAGCAACTTGCTGGTCGTATGGTGTAAATAATAATTTGATTGTGATGTTTTGACGTTTTGCGGGGCCAGAGTTTTAATGTTTTAATCGTTTACGTACTACCTGGCCTAAAGGCTACCAGCGAGGAAGCCTATGAAAGATATTCGAATAATTCGAAGGCTGCAGGTTCGAATCATGCGGAAAGACAGCTTTTTCAAATTGCTTGTTTTAGGTAGTCGCCGCTATGGTGATTCTTCCCCAGGCTTCCGCCGCTGGCAGGCTTCAGGCCAGATAGCACGTAAACAATTAAACATTAAAACTCTGGGCCCACAAATGTCAAAGCATCTGAATTAAATGAATTATTTTCAACTCATGTCAAAACAAGAGTTCGCCAAAACGATCGTTTTTTTTTCGAGCTAGAGTTCAAGCAGGGATATCCTAGGTTCAAACTAGAGTTCGCAGCCTTGGCCCTTGGTACTTGGTAGACGCTGCGATAGGAAGTCGGGTTCATGACTCATAAGCTATATGACAGCTGTTCGATTGCTAATGGATTGTTTCTTTGTTCAGCTCGAGTCTTTTAAATTGTTGTTCTGTCTACTGATTATCAGTTTATCACTATTTAGTATCAAATTTGAAACGTTTTGCGACTAGGGGTTTCTATAGAATTGCATAGATGTTTCTGTTTGCGATTTACGATCAGTGCCGTCGCCAGAGCAACCGAAGTGAGGGGGCACTAGCCGAAAGGGGGCACTAAAACAAACTGAACTTTTGCAAATAAAAAGTAATATTTTACGGCTGCAACTTATGAGCCATTTTAACAATTTTGTACTCATATTTGAAAAAAGTGACGTATAATGCCGGCACCATTTCTCTGCTGGTTTCGTATCCGGCCCATATAACACTAGGCAACAAAAATTTTTATCTTTTGCTTTTTACGGTTTTTCAACTGTTGGCTAATTTTGGGGCGCTGATTTCAAAAATGTTAATAGTTTTTTTTCTGTGACGTCTAGTTTTTTACTTATTTGTATTGCAATTGTATCCTGTTAACATGTAGTAGTAGCAATTTTTGCATTTGCTTTTTACCTAAATGAGCTCAAAAATATATGCTTTAGTCGTCTTTTCTTTTCTCGTAATTAATCAATGCTCTGAGAACTTCGTTACGATATCTTATCAATTTATAAGGAGTTAATAGTTACAAATCTTTGTGATATACTGGCAAGTGTTTGGCTCCTCTCTTCGATAAAAGATTTTGTTTTGCTTCTTCTAAACTGGCTGTATTAATGGAGAAAGCGATATCAGCTCTTAAACCGAGAAAGTGGTAGCAGGTCCAGAGAATCGAATAATTGTTCTTGAACATCAAAAAGTTTTACTACAAGCATTCTGGCTATGCTTGAGGAAGAACCACATTCATCACAAGCATTCCTAATTCCACGCCTATTGAACCAAAATGACCCAAAGAATTTAGTTTGAGATTTCGGACTAATCAACAAAAATCAGAGATTCTTGCTTCTAGATTTAAACAAACAGTGGAACATAATAATGCTGCATTGCTGCAACGAGGCCGTTAAATGTACATATATTTTCGTTTGCGGCATACCATGCTTTAGAATTGCTTCTCGGTACATAATAGTGTATGCGTTTGCTGAAATATCAATGACCTATTTCATGGCCTTAGTCAGTCAATCAGTGTCAGTTTATTCATGTACTAGTACACGCAAACAAAGAAAAATCCACATTTGGAATATACAGTTGCATGTAAATAGAGTACGGTACATAGCGAGACCACGAAAGAGCGAAGCGCTCACCGAGTCAGGGCCACCCTATTTCACACATTAATTTTTTTGCTTTTATGAAATAATGCCTTAGATCTGAGCACATTCTTGACGAGTGGAGACCGTTTATTGATTCAAGCAACGCAAGTTTGAGACTGTTTTGCTCCAAATGGGAAATCATTTGTCATTACTCATTTAGCCCACGCCTCTGGATTAAAAGAAATGAAATAATGGAGTTGGTTTTACATTTGATCAAACGATTCAATCTATAACTAGAATATTTGTAGAGATCTCAAAGTGATTGTCCTTCTTGGTTTATGAATGGGTTATACTAAGCACCAATGCTTCTTGTGTCGGTGGGACAGCCGTTAACAGCACTATATTACATGATAGCAGCACTATATTTGAAAAGATTATTTATCATGTTTCTTTACTTGATCCTACCAAAGTGTTTACGTCAAGTTAGGACTCTTAGAAAATTTCTTAGAGTAATGGATCGAAATGACAATCGATTTATATGACAACCTGCAGCAGCGATTTTCCGCCAAGTCTGATGCCAAAAAAGCTGATAGAATATTCATAGGACCAGAAATTTGGAAGCTAATGAATGAAGAAAGATTTGGTAAAAGGCTAAGCTCATCAGAAAAAGAAGCATGGTATCAATTTTGTTTAGTGGTCTAAATTTTTTTAGGCAACAAATCATCTTCATAAGTCAGCATTGTTTATGATTTTCTATGCAGCTACAAAAGTGTTTGTGCTTCTCCATTTCCACCGCGGATTTGTTCCCTTCTTACATTGGAATGATTTCATGAAAAAATTAAACAGATGGAAGATCGCTAGCAGGGGAAAATAGCTCGGACTATGGTGGCAGATTATGTACTGCTGGTTTTTCAGCGAGAAAGTGGTGCTGAGCGTATTGTGAGAATCTAGCAAAAAGCGCAAAGTATTTTTAACTGTTAACTGCAACATTCGGTTGATATTTTGGGGGGTTTTAAACTCAATAAACTTTCAAAGTGCCATTGTCGAAATTGTTGGGACACCTGTTTGTTGACGAATACATCAAAGACGCTTTTTATATATTGCAGTGATCAAGTTACCATGATTGTTACGCCAAATATAACGCATTTTTTCATTATATTTTTTTCAAATAACTAAAAAACCTTAGCACAAAAATAAAGGCAGATTTGAAATCAGCGCCTCAAATATACTCTGAAACACTTCTCCTCTTCAAAGATGCAAAAATTTTATTGCCTTGTGTAATCGCTTGAAAAATCTGTCTTCATCAGTGAATGCGACCAAAAGCGCAACCGAGATTTTGCTAAGAGGAAGGGGACTTGCAGCAAAAGTAAAATTATGTCGTACAAAATTTATCTAATTTAGGCCCCGTGCTGAACAAACTGATGCAACTCAAGCGTATCAGAGAGGGAGACTGAGACTCCAGCCGCTGAGTGATTTTGCGGCAAAAATATCGATTTTAACGCCATTTCAATCACACTTCGCACGTTTTTGAAGCCATGTGAACTACAGTAAATTGCTAAAATTCAGATGTCGTTGCAAGAATTAAATTGCCTAGCCTCTTCTATCTCACTTATACTTCAAGTCAAGTCCAAAACATGTTTCAACAATTAAACCATTGTAGTTTTGGGTTAAATCTAAATGACTTGACTGACTAAAGGGTGTTGAAGCCCTTCCCTTTGGCTGCGCCACTGACTGTTACCTAAAAAAGTTTTAAGTGTGCTCTGTAAAACCATAAACAACTGGTGTTTTAAAAAAATGTTTTTACGTATTGTTTCAGGTCACAATCACTAACGAAGTACCGGTAGCAATTCTCTATTGGCTTGCATCCTTATTCCGTGACACATCCGCAAAGGCGTGTTATAAGACGGATTATTGCGTCACATTTTTATACAGCAGTTGGTGGCCAGCAATTTTGAAAAGAATCGTGAAAACTACAAACAAAAATTAACGGAATTATGTTTGAACGTTATTATTCCTTTTTCCGTTATTGCCTATTGTCTTGTCGTCACGTGACGTTCCAAAAACGTGTTCTGAGTGAGCCGAAATGAGGGGGGTACAAGCAGTCGTTATAGTAAGCACTGCCCCCTGGGCCCCCCGTAGCGACGGCACTGCTAACGGTTACAGTCTAAAAATTACTGTATAAAACAAAGATAACAAACAAACTTGTGGTTGAACAGTAAACACTAAAAAAATATTGTATCCGCCATCAACATGATAAGCAGCAATCAGCAATTAAAACAAGTTAGGGACAAAAATTGTCTCAACTCAAGGTTCATGAAATTAAAAATAAAATAGCATAATCAAAAAGCATTTACAGTGTGATACCGCTAATTTACAATTTTACCTAAAACATTAATAAAATGGACTGGTTTACGTTCTTTCAAAGAAAGGAAAATCCATCTCATCATCAGCAACATTTGGGTAGGCTATAGAACCGTAAATAAATGACGGTTCGTGAACGACATGGCGAAAGACTGAATACCAGAATCGAGATTTAGATCACATATCTTGGAAGATGAAGTTAAAATAGATCAACTTTCTTTTTCATTTCCATTCTTTTCCATTTTGGTAATTTCCAAAATTCATCCCGCGTCATTCCGAATATGGAGTAAAATTCTTTGTACGTTAAATGTTGCTAAAAAAATAAAATAAGCAAACACAGGTAACAGATATTACACGTTTAAATTAAAAAAAAAGCTTAAACGAGGACTGAAGGCAAAATTAATAGGGATATCTTAAGTTAGGGCAATCGCATTAGATTAGATCGGCGTTGACTCCATAGGGGCCCCCCTAATTTTAATTTTTATTGGCAACTCTTACGTTTCAACTCAGTAGTCTATCCCACGAAGGCCTATATTAACGGTTGAAAGGCCTCTGTGGCTTAGCCTACTTGCGGTATTGCCTTAAAATAGAACTAAGATAGCGTCGCCGATGTCATCAAAGTCAGGGTTGCCAATAAAAATTATGTGAAGAAAGGTCTTTACTTCGTTTTTGAAGTAGAATATCTCTGAAACAGCTGGGTCAAGAAGGATGGAATTAACGCCAACTACTTCATCCAATACGATTATCCTTACTTTAGATATACCACCATTGATTTTGCTATCAGTCCATGTTTAATTTTATCGGGTGAGGCAAAAATAACATTAGTTCTACATCATTTAATATGGTAAAATCATGTATTTTAAGTTTTTTAGAAGTTACAGTAGGTATAAAAATGGACGTATCATTTTCCCCCCAGCAGTTCCCGTTATATATCTGTCAGATTACCAAGCTATTAAAAGTGTTGAAATTTTGTTACAATATATATTGTAATTATTCAAAACCGTAATGAAGATGGCGACAGGTGACGACCTCCTCGAAAGCCATTCGAGCTCTATCGCCAATGTATTGCTCTGCGTGGACTTTCTATTATTTTCCTTTTGACCAAGAAAATCGGCTTCTGAGATGGTGAGTGAAAACCTTATTTTCGGTTTCACCTGTTTTCCTCGTAGAAAATGGCAGTACAATCGATATTTTGATTTGTTTGTAATTCAAAGTTTCACCCTCCCACTCCAACATTATCGCTTTAATTTAAATTACTTCTGACAAGGTTCACACCTAACAGCATATAAATTTATTAACTATATGATGCAGCATCTCAAAATATTTTTCACGAACTCTCCTTACATAGAACAAAAAATAATCCAAGTGATCAGATACGCCAGGAATTGCCAATATTTAAAAGCGGTAATTCATCCAGCCAATTCTGGTGGTTTATAAAAGCTCAAATTGAACTATAATTTTTGATGTTTTTTGTGTTAATTTTGAGGCTGCAGTTGCAAAGATATTCAACAACTGTAAAAAGATATCCCCTGAAAATAGTTTTTGGAAACTCTAAGTTTTGTTCTTCCCGCCAAAACCACAGTTCTCTGACCTAGTAGGCCTAGTGTGGTTTTGGGGGGAAGAACAAAACTCAGAGTTTCCAAGAACTTTTTTCGGGGGATATCTTTTTGTATTTGTTGAATATCTTTGCAACCGCAACCCCAAAATTAAAACAAAAAATATCAAAAATTGTAGTTCAATTTTAACTATTGTAAACCACCGGAATTGGCTGGATGATTCACCGCCTTTAAAGGAAAATAAAACTTAATGTTGCCATCCTGTCATACAACACCTTACGTAGGCCTATGCTGTACCTTTTTCTAAAGTTGCGTTTTTGCATAGCGGTTTTTACAATCAAAAACGAAACTTCAGCCATGTGTACTGTAAACGAGTTTTCGCATCGTGAAACTGGTTTTCGTTACTTTTCATCGTTCACAACGCAAGGTTTCGTAAATTGTAGTCGTCGAAATTGCTATGTGTAAAAAAACTTTTTTGTCATGCTGTGTAGGCGCAGGTTTGACAACCAGTTGCGAGCCTTCGCTGTCAAACTTGTAAACGCATTTATGCGGCCTGAGATCATTATTGGTTCATTAACCAGCCACCCAGGCGCGTCGCCAGCGGGGAGGCAGGGGGGGCAATGCCCCCTCGATTTTCGTTTTTGCCCCCGATTTTTTTCTTGCCCCCCACGGTATTTTTTTGGGAGGAAGAAGTTGGTGTTTTTGAGCGGAAAAAACGTAAAAATTTGCGATTTCGGCCAGAAAAAGCCTTCAGATTTTGGCGAAGACCTTTCTTTTTTTTTTTGAGATCACCTGCTTTTGGTCGAAAAATTTGTGATTTCGGCCAGAAAAAGCCTCCGGATTTCGGCGAAGACCTTTCCTTTTTTTTTTTTTTTTTTTTTTGGAGATCACCTGCTTTTGGTCGGAAAATTTGTGTTTAGGCCAGAAAAAGCCTTCGCATTTCGGCGAAAACCTTTGCCCCCTGATTTTAATTTTGCCCCCCCGATCTCGAGAAGCTGGCGACGCCCCTGCAGCCACCATGAAATGCGCCAAGCAGGCAAGCACTAACATCTACTAGATAAAAAACAGAAAAACCTAAAAAATAAAAAAAGCAGATGATCTGAAGGAAGCAAAAATGATATTAACTTACTTCTAGTTTTGTCCGATCAACACCTTTTGGTAATCTTTGATTTCTAGTGGACAAGATGTGATAAGGAAATAGCTGAAAATATAAACAATTTTCAAAAAATTACGTTTAATTAGTGGTAACGTCATCACTGCGACGTCACGTGCGATTGTTTAGACTATATGTCAAATATTGACGTCGCATACAGGTTTCATAACATTATTTCACCTTAAACAGGTCAAAATACTCAGTTTTGATGGAGTGACTCTAACTAACCTCGAAGTTGGTCACTTCTTCTAAAGCCAGCAACTTTGCATTGTTGAAAACAAGAAGGTTATTTATGTTTTTTCTCGTGTTAAGTAGATCAAACATTTAAAGCCGAACGTAAACGAGGACTAAAGTCAAAATCAATGAGGGTATCTACAGTTAGACCAATTGCATAAGATTGGATTATTGTCGTTGACTCCACCCTTCTTGCCCCAGGCGTCCCAAAGACATTCTACTTCAAACACGAGATAGGGGCCTCTAATACTATAATTTTTATTAACATCCCTGACGTTGATATCTAATGTTGCAATTGATATTACCAAACAATCTTCTCTAACCAGCTTGGATCTGTTTGCTGACAAGATCAAACTGACCAGTGCGTAGCGAAACCAGTCAATGCAGTAGCCTAATAGCGCCGTTGCTTTAGGTGAGTGATTTCTAATTTAAATCGTAATTACATTTTATTTATCAAGTTGCCTTGGCCAAGGAACCTTTTTATCTTCATATAGAACTGGGATGGCGTCGCTAACGACGCTAAGGCTATCAACGTCCGGGTTGCCAATAAAAATTAAAACATTGGAGGCCCTTACGTCGTGTTTGAAGAAGAATATCTTTGGAACGGCTGGTCAAAAAGGATGGAGTCAACACCAATCTAGTTCAACACGATTCGCCTAACTTTAGATACCCCCATTGATTTTGCCTTTAGTCCTCGTTTAAGTTTCTCAGAGGAAAATCGAAATTCTTGAAGCTTTCAGTTACACTTTTATTTCTCTTCAATTTAAATGAAATTTTCTCGTGGTCGGAACTGTAATTCAAAAAGAATTGAGAGTAATGATCAACTATACCAGTAAACGTACTTTCACATTTTCAGCAATTTCCGGCATTGAAGTTCCTTTTGGAATTCGTTTATCGTCATTTACCAATATAAACGTTCCGTTATCGACATTAACTGTTGAAAAATAACATAAGATTTGAAAGTAATGGAGAATAAAATATTGTAATAAACGCCATTTCGAAAGCTGTATTTTACTGGTTTAGGAAAATATTAAATACATAGCTTAAAATGTTTATATCAAACGAAACGTATTTTAAAAACGGAAATGGGTGGTTTTCTAGTTGACAACGACATTAGATAATTCAAAAATATCTAATGATGTTGTGAGCTCGAAAACCACCCATTTCGGTTTTTCATTGAGTCGGAAATTTCCCCCCAAACTTCATGCTTTTTAAAATTTTTTAGACAACAATTTTAAAGCATTCTGTCCAATATCATGAAAACCGAAAAGAAATTATCGTTTGTGAAAACTTGAGTAACTTTTTTCTTCATAGTGCCTTTAAGGAAGATTGAGCGGAGTTATGCAAAATCCGTCTCGGTTACGGATAAAGAGCATTAACCTTCATGGTTTTCATCAGTTTCCGCTGTTGAATAGTTATTGTTGACGTTGTCGTCTTTCTGTAAATACGAACATGTTAAGAATTGTGCCTCTCCCGCAAAGTACTATATTAATTATTTCAACGAAATTTTAAATAATACCATTGTTGCCTATAGAAATTGCGTAAGAAATAAACATGATAGTTTGCTAGTTTTTTTGTTGTTTTTTTTTGCGTATATTGCATAACTATTCCTCCCCACAAAAGATGAGTTAATAAAAATGAAAAACTCATCAAAAATTTACAATTTTTAGTTGACCACGAAGGAAAGAATTCAATTTTCTATGTAAGACAAGGTATTATTTCATTTTTAGCGTTGTGCTCTTCTTGTGATTGATATTGAACATTTTTTTGCCAACTTTAAGTTATTTCTATATTACGAAGTTGAGAATAATAGAATGTCTTCAGTACGTTGCTCAAGCCAAACAACAATGCTGCACGCTAGTTAGATTATAATACTTACCCTTGTCACTAAGCATTGAACGCTTTGAGTTTGTTCCCGAGCTTCTCGAAGGGTCCGAGACGGAGCTGTTGGAAAACAATTACTCCGGTTCAAGAATAATTGAGCTTATCTTTTTTACGCCCCACAAGCGAATAAAGATAGTGCAGTAAAGTTAACGAGTAACAAGTCAGCGACAAAGCTAATATTTGCAAGTTTTTTGTGATCGAAGAATTCCGTAATCGTAAAAATTCATTTTGCTAGAAACGCAGCATGAGATATCGGTTACGGCCGGATTAATCTTTTATGAGTAGCAAATTATACAGGAGTGAGCGGTCAATAATGGTCCACATCATGGACTTTTTAAAGCTTATTCTTTTGTAGTGCTATTCGTTTTTATTTTTATTTTGCTTCGTAATGTTTTGAATAAGTATTGAGAAATTAATGCTCAAGTAAGCCGTTAAATTTTTTTTTTTTTTTTCAGAAACAAATCAGAACTTACATGCGTTAACGGGATTTTTGAAACGAGGTTTTGAAAAAACTTTGTTACTGGCATTAGGCGACCGAGACGTCCACCTTGGATCAAGACTTTGCCTTTCCATGTCAGCTTCTAACTTTTCCTGCTCCACCATCACCATTTTCCCCAAGCTACAAGGTAACTTCATGATCTAGAAGTATAGAAAAAAACTTAAATGGTAGATGTTGGATGGATATCCCTGGGAGTATTCTTAATTTTCTTCGACCTGAAATTTGCGTTATGCAGATCTGTCATTGCCTTTTCTTACAGCCAAGCGCGCAGCATCCGCAATTTTGCTAAAAAGGGGCTTTGATAAACCCGAAGTAGCAATTTTTCTGTTTGAAAAATGTCTTAATTGGGCGGCGCGTAGGGCTAACTAGTATAACTCAAGCGTATCACAGACTGCGTTCCGCGGGCAGAGCCTCCAGCCACCGAAGGCCATTGGGGTTTGGCGGCTCCGGCCCCTCTGGTTGCGTCAGTGCCTATTGCTAACTGAGGACAGGCTTTATATCACTCAGCCATCCAAGCTCTGCTTTGATGCGATCTCGATATAACGTTGGCCTAATTACAAAAATGCTATTGTGTGGTCACCGCCATTGCTTCGTTCTGACCGTAGTCTGCTGTAATCTAATCTATAATCGAAACATTGTTTTTTTGAGAATGAATTTATTTGAGTTTTTGGCTTTGCGCTACTGCAAGTTAGAGGTTACAATGTTGAGGTGTTTGGGGCAGTTAGACACAGAAGTTAAGAAACGCGGTAAGATGTAGAGTTAGGATAATGCTAGGACTTATTTTCCGCAACAAGCTCTGCGATGAATTGTCTGCATACGCTTCATACTAAACTTACCGCGTCTATCTAGCCAGGGTCAAACTGACCGTGTATGGTTGCGTACGGAAACTAATGCGATCTTAGATTCGGTCTGCAATGTGCGTAAAATCGTCAGCGTACAAGCGTAACCTTTGTTTGTTTTAACCAACCGGCAGTTTCCTCGCTGGTAAGGTGATACGCCAAGCGTACCGAATTTTTGTTTGAAATAAACTAAACATAAGCTCGTGTGCTCACCATTTTACGCACGGTGTAAACCGGCCTTTAAATGCAACCCTGCTCACTTCTTCGGTGTTTCTTTTTCGTTTTTCTTCTTTATCTTGCACAAACTTTTCTGTGACTTCCTCATCAATTTTATCTTCCCATCTCGAATACCAAGAACCTGATATTATTACAAAATTTGTAAAGAAAGCATTGTCAAAAAAGTTGGAGCAACTTTGGAGCAAAGGCAATTTTTTAAAACTAATGCATATGCAGCGATCTGGATAACATTGATGTGGCTTTGAATTTCAATGGCAATTTGTTATTGATCTTTCACCGTTTCAAATGTTAAAGTTAAACAATACGTAAACGGAGTAGGCTACTTTGCTACATTTCAGGTTTTTTCAAGTTTTTCTTAAAGATATACCGTACAATGCACAATTAAACAATCCGAATAAAAGACACTAGAATTTTAAGCAAAATACTTACACAAACACCAAGCTGAAGCAAGCGTGCAAATAGAACAAAATTATTAAACTTTTAACATCGGCAAAAATTAGCGTAATAAAAGATCAAAAGAAAAAACTTGATAAAGGGGCCATTGTAAATTGCTAATACTCTAAAGAACTTGATTTAACAAGTTAAATTGTTCCTGAAGCGAAATCTGCAGAACTAATTTAATAGTTCGCAGAGACATCACGTCTTACAATCCTACATGATTAAACAACACCTCAATGCTGTCTCCATGTCTAACTGAGTAAATCGTTTCAACTTCTAGTGACGCAGGTTAGGCGGAGACATAGGCGTAGCTGGGGGGAAAGGCCGGGGGGCCTGCCCCCCCAGTTGAAATGCCACCAATGATAAAAAAGCGACAACAAAGTCTATTGTTTCTTCAATTTCAGTTAGTTTTTTTTAGCCTCTTCTCGTCAGAGTTGTAAGTCAGGCAGGGCTTTTGGGTCGGGGTCGGGCCTAACGTTGGCAAAAATTTCGGGTTTAATTCGGGCCTGAGACGTACTTTTTGTCTTAGGTGCACAAAAACATAATCAAAATAACTTGGCAGCATTGCTAAATTTTTCATATCTAACTTAACTTTCGGGCTTTTTCGGAAATGATTTGGGCTTCAAATTAATTTTCGGGTTCGGGCCTGAACTAGTCGGCCCGTTTACAACTCTGCTTCGCCTACAACAATACACGCATATAACAGTAATTAACAGAGGTGGAGTCGAGGACACAAGGCTCGAGGCCAAGGCCAAGGACAAAAAAAATTTCAAGGCCAAGGACAGACCCTCTCGAGGCCAAGGCCAAGGATCAAAGACACAGACGCAAGTGTTCTCCAAAAAAAAAAGGTCTTCAAATATTTTTTTTCAGGCGATCTGTACTTGAGGAAACCAAAAAAAGGTCTTTGCAGATTTTCCGCGAGGTTTCTGGCGTTTTCTAACGAAATTTCAACGGTTCAAAAATAGTGCTTTTCTCGAGCCGAGGACAGGGCAATTTTGGAGGACTTGAGGCTTCGAGGCCAAGGTCAAGGACTTCAAAATGTGTCCTCGAAGACGTCCTCGAGGCCAAAGACGTCCTCGAGGACTCGAACTCTGGTAATTAACAATAATATTGCCAACCAGGGGGCCCAGGCCCCCTCTATTCAATTTTTGCCAACCAATTTAAATGTATAACCTAGATGAAATCAAGGGCTTTGTCCTAAAAGTTGCTACCTCAGGCTCTCATAAAAAGTTCGTAAAATCGTTCATAAAAAGGATCCGTGCTGCCCATAGACGCAATAACGCTAATAGGAGCCCTGCATGTAAACTCACCACACGCTTAGGAGTAACACAGCAAGGATGATGAAGATTTGATGCACCAGTTTCTTTTTTACACAGTACCACACAAGTCAACTCACGTCGATAGGAAGAACGTGACGGAGAAGGTGACGCTTGCCAACTCCTTTGGTTTTGATCCATAATCGAGGTATAATCCACTCCTGATTCCGGGTGAATATTAACGACGTGTTTAGGACTTAAAATCTTTGGCGATCCTTGACTAGTTGTTTCTTTGACGTAATCTAATAAAAGCGCGTTGTAATCATCCGATAAAACAACAAACTTTTTGGCTAAAGATTATATGCACTACCAACCAATCCTTGCTCACTGTAATTTCTTCAGCATATCGTCAAAATATAGTTGAAATATAGTAAAAAATCGAATAGCTTCTATACGAATAAGATTTCCCCCTGATGATCTCATTTATGGGTGAGAAAAAACTTTGGGTTTTTTGAGTTTCTAATTAGGCTACTTGATGTTTTGTTACTGCGGTGTTATTTGCTCATCGAGCACTTGCTGATAGCAACCCCTGTTGGACTCGTTTTTAGGATGGGTTTAATTAAACAGCAGTTGGGGTGTACATCACTTGTCGCTATTACTGCATAACGGTGACGTTCTTTTACCGCATAAGAAGACTCGTACAACTCTGCAGACAACAAGATATACATGGAAAAAATAAACTAGCGTTTTGCCTGGATGGTGAAAATGAGTTGGAGTTTTAGTATGAGATGAGCAAGAAGACTGGTTGCTTTGGTTGGATATAGAAGAGGATATTGCGGAGTTGGAAGGAGTTAGAGAAGAATCCGCATCTTCCTGCAAACCAGAATTACGTGAACATTATTAACAATTTTCTTCAGACGTTATTCTAAAATAATTTGATCAGTTATTGCGATCAAATCCCACAGTGAGCAACAAAGCTAACAGTGAAATTATGCACTGCCATTGTTGATGCCCTAGCATTTTTGTCTCACTCCACTGAATTATTTTTCAGAAGCTTTTATGATATAGCGTTTGTTTATAGGAACGATACTAAAAACTGTATTGGCAAACAACACCGACGATACATAAAAACTCCAAACTTTTTCGAGCAAAATATTATTTTTGTTAACTCTTAATTCTTTTTTTTGTGATGTCATCATGTCAATATCGCAGAGAACCGAAATCAATGTTGACCGTCGGGCATAGGCGTAGCCAGGATTTTAGATTTTTGGGGGAACTCAAATCACAAATCACATGCAATGACGTTATCAGAAATTTGCGAAAGAGAAACTTTTAGTGAGACAAAGATATTGTAGATTGGAAGATCAGAAGCCGTAGCCTGTGTTGGCACATAACCGCGATTTTGCTATAGGTAGAGGGCTAAAACTCCAAGTAAAATGTGTAAATCGGAAGACCTATTGGGCAAGCTAATGCAACCCTAACGTATCGCAGATGGGGCCTGGGGGCGAAGCCCAGCGGCTGGGCGATTTTTTAACATTTTTTGGGAAAACTAGCTATTTTAGTGCATTTAATCGCATTTCGCACGTGTTTAGAGTCATTTGAAAGAACTAGATTTTTCACATTTGAAAGCCAAATGAAAATATTAAATTGTTCAATTCTTTTTTTACTAACTATTTAAGTCAAAAACACGTTTAAAATCTTGCATTTTTGGGTTAAATCTTGTAAGTGATTTGGCCCAGGTAGGGGGAAATAAGTTACGTTGCCTGCTGCAATATTTTAGTAATAAATAATAATCCACGTGAATATTTTCCTTAGAGGTTTTGTTTTGTCATAAAAATAACCAGTTGTAAGAGTACATGTACGACCAGGGGCCCCAGGCCCCCTCAATTCAAATTCAATAATTAGTTCAATGACCATTTCCCCTAGCTAATTTTTTTTTGTTCAAAAGTATTTTGCCGCATAAAAACTGGCGAGGTGAAGGTGAATATTGTTATTTAAAATTGGTACAATATATGGTTACGTCGAGTAACCATGTTATTGCCCCGGCCGGATTTGCATTGCGAGGGGCCCTTGGCCCTGGAAGATTTTCGCGGTATCTTCCTACCAAGCATAGGTGGAGACCAAAAAAAAGTCTCACCATCTGAGCGCAGGGCCCCTAGCTGGTATTATGCTATATTATGGTAAGGTATTATCTGTGCCATATTATGGTAAATCCGGCACTTGTAGTAATTGCATTACATTGACAATAAGGTTAGATAAGGGCCTGAGATAGCAACTTTGAGGACAAAAACTATCCATTTCTCCCAGGTTATACATTAAAATCGGTATGCAAAAATTGAATTGAGGAGGGTCGAGGCCCTGATCGTCAATATTGTTGTTAATTACTGTTGTAAGCAAAAAATGCTAAAAGAAACTGAAGCTAAACACAAAATAAGCTTTTTTGATCACGTTTTTGTCATCAGTGACATTTCAATTGGGGGGCGGGCTCCCTCCTGGCCACGGCTATGCCGTTGGGTGACCAGTTCGACTGCGCAATGTGAATTTGGTTTCTTTGGCCTGCATTTGTTAGAAAATTCTAGTCCAGCTCCAAGTTCTTTACGAATACCCAGATCGTATAAATCGGGTTCTACCCGCACCCTGGTGACGTTAATGTGTCTTTCGATAAGGTGCTTTACGATGATTATCTCTGCTTGGTGACTTTGAACAAGCTACAAATTTACGTGGGATAAGTCAAACATCAATCGGAAGACTTGAAATACGGTCGACTCAAAAGCGAGTGAGGACGATTTGTGCAAAATAAAAGCGCCAGCGGCGCTTCCTCGTGCGAGGAGGATGAATATGGATCAATCAATCAAACTTACTCTGTTATCAAACTGACGAGGATTTTTATTGTTGTTCAGCTCAGACGAGTTGTCCAAATCTCTTGACGCAGTTCCATGACCTACATAATAATAACGTAATCGAATCATAAAAACGAGCCATAACAACCTTTTTTACTCGTGCATATTGCTGACATTTCGATCGTTTTTCTTTTTGCTTTTCTGGAACAATAAATCAAGAATTTGAACCGTAGAACGGAGGCAAAAAAAAGAAAAGTGCATGGTCACACCCACGTCTACGTAAATTACGTGCAAATCATTCAGCCGAGCTCAAATTTTAAACGAATTCAAAGTGATTGAAATTTGAACGTGATGACTAACTTCTCAAAGAATATCGAGATATTCAGCATTATTTTCAACTGCGGCGCAATAAAACAAATGAGTACACTTGTCTTGCCTCCAGTCCACTATCTAATGCGTATGATCTTTGCTCTGTAGTTGAAATTTCTGATCAAACGGTCAAAGAATGAAATTTTATCCTTATTATCAAAGAATGAAATTTTATCCTCGTCATTCCAGTATATCTAGACCGGCTGACTGAGGTTTGTTGTTAAGCTGTCTTAGAGAAAAAAAGAGTACAGTATCACTAACTTTTCTGCATGAATTTCATCATAGCTGAATAAGCAGTTTTTCATCGATTTGCACTAATATTATTTTTGATAATTTCTTTTTTTATCTTGTTTTCTTCACCACCTGACATTGAAAGTTGTAAGAACAGCCTAAGTTTCAAAAACCTGAAAATGAAAAAAGAATTTTTAAGTTTCGAAACACAATTTCAATAAACTGACGGCTACAGCACTCACTAAATTTAGTTCAGTGGTTTTCTTTTCAGTTAAAATATCTGCAATCAACTTAAATTTCTTAGCTGTAAACAACATCTACTGGAAGCGTTTTCGTTGTTGAATTGATTAAAATCAAGTTCTCAGAGTCCTTACCCTATCAAGTGCCACTTCACAGTGTAATCAGCAAGTGATAAAAAGTGGGTTCCCAGTTTTATGGTACAACTAACACTTTTGACAGTAAAAACAATGCAATTTTAGAATACAGTATGACTACTATGCAATCGTGATCGTTATTCTTTGTTTATTGTATCAAGTTTTACTCTTGTTAGTTGTTAGTTCATTCAATTGGAGCAAAAAAATCGATTGTGATCTCAAATTTCGGGCTAATGTTATCGTAATAAATTATGTTTTTGAACAGCTATTAATCTACAGATTCCGATTTTGTTGGATATAGGGTGTGATAGAGTAATGTGAAGGGTAGTAATTTGGCAAGCCGGGTATACCGAGTTTTAGATGAAAGGAAACAATGGATATGCTCGCACGCTCACAATTTTACACACAGTGTGCACAGTAGACAAGGACTAAACTGTCAAAAGCTTTAATAAGAATTTTACCCATGTTCCGTCGCTAACGAAAAGTATACTAAAGCATATTGGGCAATCCACTCTCAAAATATTTTTTGAGTTTGCTTTTGTACCCGGTCTCTGACTTAGAAAACTCCTTTTTGCGCTGTCAGTCTAATGCATAATTGCGTGAACTATCCATTACTAGTACTATATGCTTTGCAAAACAGCTTTTTGTCTGTGGTTTGTCTGAATGCATTCGCTTTTCTATCGCTACAGCCAACGCCCGACAAGAATTAAGCGATCAATAGCAAAACGACTTAAGTGGAACCTTCTATTTGAGTTTTTATTTATTTATGCATGAAAAATAATAAATAATTTAAGCGAAGAAGCTAAGGAAGGTAATTTGGATGCTGTGTCATGCAGTGTTAAGATACAACAGCATTATAACTGTGAGGCCTTGTCTACAATGCCACATTTTTTCTAGACCATATTAGTTATTGTCAATATCCAAGATACTTAATTGTAAAAAATTAACTCAAATTTTAAAAATCATATGTGGCAGTCATTAAATTGTTTTAGTCATTTTTCAAATAGCAAACTGTGATAAAATGAAAAACAAGCAAATTTAAGAAATGATCGATATTTTTGCCTTTCGCAATCAGCTATGCTGTCTTATCGCCGACTGTACCATATTCTCCCCTTTGTACATCTAAGATTTTCGCTTGTACCACCAATAAAAGCGCGTCGAAAACCATAGTAACACATTAATAGAAACTAAAGCTTCCTGCATTCTTAATGCGCATTACGTTATGACTCAATTTACTCAAATCAAACCTTTTATTATACTCGCTTTAAGACGCCGATGCGTGTAACGAGTTGGTGAGGCCTATCTCTTCGTCATTGCGCCCGGGCAACACAGCTTCTTCCGAAGTAATGTCACACTGGTTGCGAGCCGTTGGCAACGCTGTGTTTGATTTGACCGGACCGAGATTTGAACCTCCGTCTTGAGAGGCGAAAGCGTTGCCGCTTGACCGACTGGCCGGAAACTCAAATAGTCCTGCTTTTAAATCGAAGCAATATTATATTCCTTGTTGTTTTCCGGGTGATACACCTTTCGGTGACGTCTATTTTCAATTATCGTTTTTTCAGCTGTAACTTTCTGCCAAAGATTAAAGAGAATAAATTCGAAACAAGGATTTATTAATATTATTACGCGTCAAAAATCGGACAACAAATACGTCATGCATACGCCACTGATAACAATTTTATTTAGGCTCAAAACCAACTAACCTACCTGTATAAACTGAAATACAATTCATCATAGCTAGCCAAAAATTAATTGCAAAACTGCATTGTTTACTATATAGTTTAGTACATACTCCAAATCACTTTTTAATGCACGAGTTTTTCATATCTTTCCTGATCAGTTTCATCTTTTACTCGCTTACAAAATTCGGAAGACCGCATGGAAGTCATATCAACAGCTGTGGGTAAATATTAACTTAAAACAAATGAACTAGATAAAACATATTTGCCAAAACTAATGTGTTATATGTGCAAGCAAATAATGTATAGAGCCGGAGCTACAGATGGTTTGCAGGTTACTGCATGTTTTTGTCAACGTTATTGTGTTCGAACAGTACATTAGTATTAGGTAATAGCAATAAGGCCTACAAGATATATTTGGGTTACGTCACCGATTCAAATACTGTAATACTAAAAAAATAACGAGGGCTTCAAAAAACATGCATTCGAATCGATTGCCGGTGCCAACTTTTAATTGAAAGGTGTAACACATCGAGCCGTATTACAAGAGCATTCGAATCGATTGCCGGTGCCAACTTTTAATTGAAAGGTGTAACACATCGAGCCGTATTACAAGAGCAAAATTTAACCAAAGTCTGACTTAAAAGAGTAATTTCACCCCGAATTACTAGTAAACCAGGCTTTTATCAACTCAAGTTCCGTCTGTTCAACTGTGTAGTCTCGTAAGAATCGCTTTTTTAACAGGAAACTTGAAGATGTGCAAACAAGCAAATGATACGGCGGAAGTTTTTAAAATTTGTATCAGCACTTAAAGTTTTTGCTCAAACCCGACTTGGATTCAGGCTGCCTATTATAATACGCCCCGCAATTGCAAAATGAGCTCAAGTGGCGGGAAAAAGTATACAAACAGCAAGAAGCACAAAAGTGGAGCCTACAAACATCAGAAAAAACCTTTAGTTATTCCAGAAATTGCTTAGTGACTTAATAGGAACTCCCCACTTCGGTGAAATGCTGAAATTATCAAAGCGTAACTGCTCCAAATAACCGCGTAGTTGACGTTAAAGAATTTGCTACGAACCCCAAAGCAATGAGGTTGCAGAATCAAAGTTATCGTTAATCACTACTAATATTCATTTTAACCCTTTACGCACCATCGACTGGCAACGGAACATGCCAAATGGGAAAATACGCTACTGAAATGGTAAACGTGAGTTTGATTCTAGGTCGAGTCAGACCAAAAACAATGGCATTAATTCACAATTCCCGGCTAGATTTCCACAGTAAGAAACTTTCATCTCCAAAACAAAAGGTGGGAGCTTGTTTGAAAGATTACAAATCATTTTGATGTCTCGTGATCAAGGCAACGTAGTATATTAATATAGCAATTAAACGTTATATTGGGTGATTCAAAAGCAAGCTGAAAGCCCAAGATTTGCGAGTCAACAATAACACGGGTTCAGGTTCCATCAGACTTGCTCAAAACACGTCTTAATTTGAATTTTAACAGCAGCATGGCTGGTTCAAGAAATACACTTAAGCATTAGAAGCAACCTACACTAATTGGCAAAGGTGGGCAAGTTAATGTAAAACCTACACTAAGTAATTGGACGTTTTCATTAAAACTTTAAAAATTGCGCATTTTGCTAGCAACGGAATAACCTTAGTGTATCATGCACGATAGGCAAAATTGTTAACATCTTCAGCAACATTTCCTAATAATGTTCCAACGTACATCAAGGAAATAGTACCGAGTACAATACAGTACAACACTTCGTAAATCGCACTTTTTTGTTCTGTGACGCAAACAAGCGTTATATTTGGATGCAACAATAGAGCGCCTTCTAACGGAAACGAAAAGTTTGCTTTTCGAGTTCTGTCCATTTGCCTGAGTGCAAAATGGATCTCCTAGCAGTTAGATAAAAAAAAATTTAAATAAAAATCTTAAAACATTTTTCGATGTATAGCTCTGTGTCTGTCTTCTTCGTATTCTCGTTTTGTGATCCAAATTTTCTTGAATGTGTCGAGAGAAGCGAGAATGGACCCACTGAAAATATAGCAAAATTATCAGCTTGTACGATTGCAACTGGTTGTGACAGGTACCAACCAAGGGTTACTTTGGAATTGGCGTTAGAGAAGGGCAAACAATTATGATAGACAAAAATTGACAACATAATATGAATTTTTTTTGGTTTTGTTCAACTTTAGCACAATGATCACTGAAACCGGAAGGTTGCGGGGTCCAAATTCGATACTAGAACTGGGCAATAGTAAGCAGTTGTTGCGAACTGTAAACATAGTATCGTCCGGACTCGCTGTTTCTGACCAACAAGATGAAAGGCGAAATATGACCCCGTGTCGAGGAGTGGTAGATGCAGCGTGAAGCCATAAGCACAAAGTTAAGAGTGTCGATACTCTATCCAAGAGCTAGTCTACACAAGTACTCTTAATTGTGGATAGAGTGCCTGCTTCTGAACCAATAACTTGGGTTCGATTCCCAGTGGGGTCAAAACAATGACTAAAATATAAAATTGATATTTAAAGTATCCTTGCTGAACGTTTAGCATTGAAAGGGAACGTGGGAAGCTTCCACCGTGTGTGGTAGGACACATGGGACCTTGACTAGACGACCGAAAAGTCTCTTCGCTGACTCGCGGCCAAAGCAAACAACTGTACTCAAAAACAACACAAAATTCTGTTACGTACCCAATCCAGGTGGAATAGAGTCGTTCTTGCGTTGCCAAGATTCTTATTTTAACGTCTTTCGGTGCGAGACGTTTCACTTCAGCCAAGATGCGATCTCCGAAACCTACACGAGATGAAAGAATCTAGCAATCTAGTAGAAATCTATCCAATGCAGCCGTGGCTAAAAATGGACTTACACACATAGGAGCAAATGCTCTTAACGAAGAAAAAAAAGTCGTAAATCGCAAATACCTATAAAAGTCGTTTTCTACCACAACCTGCTTTGGAAATTATCAATGTTAACGATCGACCTTTTTTTCCGTCAACTGAGAACTTAACTTCAGACTCTACTTAATCAGCAAGTTTTCGCCAAGAGAAGTTCAGTTTTTTAGTCAATGACCTTATGTTTTGCTGAATGACTGGAAATCAAAATGACCAAGATATTTAAACCATTTTACTCATTTCTGGATGTACAAAAAATTTTAAATGATAGAAATATTACAATCTCCAAACTCAGACATTCAAGCGAAAATGCCCTGGATCCGCACTCCACGGTGCTAAAACTTTAGCATTTACTCTACCTTTAATTAACGTGGAACCACCAGACAGCACCATGTTTTGATACAAAGTTCTTCTAAGGTCCATATCGCATTTCTGTATGCTGTTCACTAGAACTTCGTGAATTCCCTGGCATTCCTCTCCAATTAAATCGGGCTGGAATAACACTTCTGGAGCACGGAATTTGCTTGAGCCGATCTGGAAAGTGTTTGAAAGAAGATTTTTGAGTCATTTTCAGTACATTGTACCTAACTGTAGTTGTTCGCATCGTAAGGCTTGGTTTACGCTTGGCATAAACATAAGGTCAAGAAATCAAACCTTACTTCGATTGTGCTTCCGTCGGGTAACTGAAAGGCTTTCTTTTCATTTTCAGCAGTGTCTTCTTTTAGTGTTTGCGGTGAGAGGTAGCATGCTTTCTAAACAACAAGTCAGCAATTGAAAAAGTAGTCCTTTAAATCAGGATAAGCTATGGGATAGTTTTCGGATAAGTTGTAGATTTCTGGAATACGATTTCATGCAGTAAAACGCCAGTCAGCCAAACATTTAACTAAGCAGATTCGAATGCGATTCACCAACCATCACGATTTTAAAATGGCAAAAATGCAAGAGTTCAGCGTAAAAGCAAAGTTGCAACTTGGCACTTGGTTTGAAACATATAGTTTTGTTACAGCTATCTATTCAAAGTAACACCGCAGTTACACTCCTTTTATGGTTTATCATTACGTTTTGTTAATAAACCACTGAACTTACTTCTTTTATAGTTCTAACAATTTCTTTTTCTGCTGTGGTCTTGAAATTGAAACCTTCTTTTCTCAAAAGCAGCTGCAAATATCTGCAAAAAGTATCACATTATTATTGCCTAGTAACATCTAAAAATCCTCAATTGACCACACATAAGAGTTTTAGAGGTATGTACACATCAGAGATTAAAACAATCAGAAAACCACTAATTTTTTAGGTGCAAGCAGACCAAACAAAATATGAAATCCATCCAACCGTTTTGTAGATTTGTTCCAAATATGATGGAGTTTACAAAAACATAAATTAGAATCACACTTTTTGCAACTTGAATGAAGTAGCATAAGTTAACTTAAAATATATGCAGTACTTTGCCTAGTTTCAAAAGTCATTGTCACCTCGTAACATCTCTTCCAGCAATATCGTTTCTAATAATGGAATGAGGTAGTGAAAAACCTTCATAAATTGGAACTGCGTGTGTGACGCCATCGCCAGCATCCAGTACAACTCCTGTGGTCTTACCAGCAGCATATCTGAAACAAACAATTGCATAGATTTGCACTGCAATTATAAAGCATGAAAAGATATTACCGTAACTGTGGGTCAAACTAAATGTTTTTAACTAGTGCTAACTTGATATGTATCTGAAAGAATTAAAGCTCATTTTTAATATAAAGCAAAGAGCAAAAACGTGAGCGTTTCAAATAATAAACATATTTTTACTGAACGTTTCAAGACATTACTAGTCTCATCATCAGCAGATAAAATTTTATCTGCTAATGATGAGACTAGTATTGTCTTCAAGCGTTCATTAAAAATATGCTCGTTCACCTGTTGGCTTTTTGCTTTATTTTAAGATTACTTAAACGTTGCAATCATTACGCTCCAAAACTCATTTTGCTTCATATTTATAGAATGTCTGTCTTACAAAGCCTTTAAAATTTTTAATGCAGGAAGAGATTCATTTTTTGAGTATGATACTTTGACGCTAAATGACAAGAAAGAAAAAAACAACTCATATAGAAGTTTCAGTTTGTTCAACGCAACTTGACCAGTTTCAATTCCACAAAGTTAGATTAATGTTCAAGTACAACCTAACGACAGAAATTTCAATTATTTGAATTTACAGACACCAATTTTAAGGCAATATAACACACTACATAACTAGAGTATATACATGTAGCATGCAAGAGTGTTGAACAAAACTTACAAAGACAAAATTGCTTGAATAGATACAAAAAACGCAGGAACATTAAATGTTTCAAAAAAGATCTCCGCAGCTTTTTCTCTGTTTTGTCGAGGATTGAGAGGGGCTTCAGTAAGTAATACCGGATGCTCTTCTGGAAATGTTTGTAACTCATTCTTGGAATAAACATATTGCCAAATACGCTCCATATCATTCCAATCTGTCACAATCCCGTGCTGCATAAAAGAAGATGAAATAACATTATTAACAAAACTGCAAAAAATGGCAACCTTGAAATAATTATCTAGTAAAGAAGAATTTCACAAAAAAAAATGCAAAAATTAGCATCAAAATGATAACTAGCCTGTACCAAATTTTGGTGACTTTCTTCAATTTCTTAGGAACTCTCCCAAAAGTTGTGGTTCAACTATAAAGTCAATTTACCACCAAAATTTTTTGATTAAATTTTTGTTTTACGCCTCCTCAAAATGCATTTCCATGGCAACGCAACAAAAATCGAAAAAAATGACCATAACTCTGCAACCGCTCATGCTAGATGCAATTTTTTTTTTTTTCAAAAGATGAAGAATACCCAAGTTTCTATTTACTCTCAATACATTATACCAGTCTAACTGCTCAATTTTAAGTAAAATGAAGAAAACACGTTTTTTAATAATTTTATTGAATTTTCTATGATATATCTCATTGCATAGAGACGTTATGGAATTTGTGTAGCAATATATAGTAACTTTTATTGGCTACACTGTAGTAATTGTTATATTAGGGCAAATACTGATTGCTTCTTAAAGTGTTCCTGATTCGACAGCTAGTACTGTAAGTGCTGAAAAGCAGTAACATCATGACAGAAATGTAATGTTTAGCTTATACAGGGTGATTCAAAAGTCTCCATACACAGAAAATGTTGTTTTTATTTGTATAAAACAATTTCATTAAATGACAGACTCGATGTGGCCACCATTGTTTTGAATACACATCATGATACGCTTAACCCACTCACTGTGAACTCGCAATAGTACATCTGGGGATATTTGTGCAAATGAATTGATAATGCGGTCCTTCAAATGGTTTACGTTTCTTATACTTTCTTGATACACCATAGCTTTCAAATGACCCCAAAGATAGAAATCAAGAGGGGTCAAATCAGGGGATCGAGGAGGCCACTCAACTGGTCCACGTCTACCAATCCACGCATCTGGAAGTAATTGATTCAAGTATTGTCGCACTTGAATACCATAATGGGGTGGGGCACCATCTTGTTGGAAATATGCTGGAAGGTTACCATTTGCGCTTAACAGTGTTGGAAAACTTCTTCTTGTTTCATGTTTAAATACTTATTGGCATTAAGATTTCCATCAATGAAAATTGGTCCAATGATTTTGTCACCCCAAATCCCAGCCCAAACCATCACTTTACCAGCACCTTGCATTTTTGATGAACTTATCCAATGAGGGTTAGCATTACTCCAATAACGCATATTTTGGCGATTAACCTCACCATTGACGTAAAAGTTAGCTTCGTCGGTAAACATAATCTTATTTGAAAAGTTTTCATCATCATTCAATTTGCAAACTACCCATTCACAAAATTCCAGTCGTCTATCAGGGTCATCTTCACTTATGTGGTGCAGCATTTGTAATTTGTAAGGATGCCACTTACTTGCTTTTAAAATGCGAGTGATACTTGTTTGACTAACCCCAGTTTTAACAGACAGTCTTCGTGTACTTTTTCGGGGGCTCTGTGTTAATACTTCTAAAACTCTAGCGGTTGTGTTTTCATCCGTTACTGTACGTGGTCTACCACTTCTTCTTTGATCTTCAACAGATCCAGTTTTTTTAAACTTCACAAAAAGTTTTGCTACAGTATCGTGTGTTATGCTGGTTCCATGTTTTCTGTTAAATTCTTCAGCAATCTTGCGGCTACTTCCAGACATCAATATGATTTCAATTCTTTGTTGTTTGGTCAATAACATCTTTAGGGTACCTAATAGAATTAATTACAAAAAAATACCTAAAAACAAAAAAAATAGAATTAGAAAATATAACTAAACAATAAATAATTTATGCCTTTGTATGGAGACTTTTGAATCACCCTGTATAATTAATCTCTGCTGTATTCTGTTATTTTCACATTTTATTTCTGTGGGCTTTGAAAAATGTTGAATTGTCAGTAAAAACTTGGCTGCTTTCTGTTCACAAAAGAAAATGACTCTGACAGAACTGCAATTTTCAGTACAAATTCCTTTGCTGTTAAAGATGTGCACAACTGCTCATGAATTTAAAAAGCTAGCATGCTAAGCTTCAATAAGAAATAAAAACACTAGTTAATCAAAAGCAACACGTACTGCTGAGAAGACTGCTATTAAGGGAAAGAGATGGCGTTTAAACTATGATTTTGACTTATACTATATCAGGGTTTAACCAAAAAATTTTGGTATCACCTGGTGCATACCATGCACTAGATTGGTTTCCAGAAACGCAAGTAAATCAGAACTCTAGATTACTGAAGACAAGTGCAAGGTAGACCCTAAGTCCTGCATCAAAGCAATCCTGATGAGTTCTTTGAACCGATTAATCCAAACAATGTTCATTCCTCTATGAAAGAACATCTTTCCTATGCCCAAGAAAAGGAAAAAATATCTTACCTTGTTGATTTTACAGTGTTTCACATCATTCGCTACATATTTTTTTGTGCACACCGCACAACTTATGACCCACCCTATGCATTGGGATATATACGAAAATCTTTTAAATAAGCTCGATCTAAACAGCTTGCAGTTAATATAAAATGATTACAAGAGTTTTGGTACTTGCTTCGTAATGAAAACGAAGTCAGCTTGTCATGTATGTGATTGAGGTATTACTGGAATAAAGGGTAATTGGCTCATGTTCAACAGAATAGGCTGTACCAAATTTTGGTGACTTTCTTCAATTTCTTAGGAACTCTCTTAAAGTTGTGGTTCAACTACAAATTCAATTTATCATCAAAATTTTTTGATTAAATTTTTGTTTTACGCCTCCTCAAAATGCGTTTCCATGGCAACGCAACAAAAATCGAAAAAAATGGCCATAACTCTGTAACCGCTCATGCTAGATGCAATTTTTTTTTCTAAAGATGAAGAATACCCAAGTTTCTATTTACTCTCAATACATTATACCCATCTAACTGCTCAATTTTTCAAGTAAAATCAAGAAAACAAATTTTTTCTAATATTATTGTATTTTCGATGACATATCTCATTGCATAGAGGCGTAATGGAATTTGTGCAGTAATATATGGTTACTTTCAAATAACTATACTATCATTATAGAGTAATTGTTGTATTGGAACATGTTAATTGAATCTCACAATGTTCACTGATAAGATAGCTAGTACTGTAAGTGTTGAAAAGCGAAAAATCATTAAGACAGAATTGAATGTATCAACTTATTTATGATCACTGACTGTATCCTTGTTGTTTTCACATCTAAATTTTTTGCAATTGTTCTAAACAGGCATCGTATTTTGGTTCTGGACAATACCATGCTTATTATGCCTAGGTTTAGTAATTACTAAATAGGTATAGTATAGTATGCTCCCAAGCCAACATGCTATTGGTTGGCATCATGCTTCTATTTAGGAAAACAACCTACTTCTCTTTGCTTAAAAAACATTAAAAATTTCAATAAAATTTGGCTGCTTTTTGCCCAAAAAAGAAGCAAAACATATGATGCAGCATGTGCTGCTGAGAAGTCTGTATTCAAAGTGAAGAATTGAT
This sequence comes from Trididemnum nubilum, assembly GCA_963965965.1. Lineage (NCBI taxonomy): Eukaryota > Metazoa > Chordata > Ascidiacea > Aplousobranchia > Didemnidae > Trididemnum > Trididemnum nubilum. The sequence goes on along the minus strand of OZ014482.1, from coordinate 9,627,748 downwards.
GAATAAAAATTGATGTTGACTTGGCATCACATAATCATGCTTTACTAAGATCTTTGGAAAAAAAACAGGCTAACAAGAGAGTCAAAACAACTGTTTCTAGAAAGCTGTAAACAAATATATTGTGCTGCATCTGAAAAGTTTAAACTAAAAGCAATGTGTATCAAGTACTTTGACGTTACCAGAAGACTTCTAATGCTTACAACACTAAAAGCCTTAAAAGACATCATCACAAAAAAAGATGTGAAAACTAAAAAAATTTTTGATAAGATTAGTGTAGGAGTAAAGAGTAGAAAAAAAGAATGAATGTTTAACAGAAAAAAAAATCTGAAGCCAAAAGTGTAAATACTAGGAATAAAACTAATATTGACATCAGTAGTTAAACAGATGTAAAAAAGTTTGAATTGACATGTCCAACTCAGCCAGCATCCAAGAGCAGAGCATGAAGCTTCAGCAGAATTAGTGGTTGCTAAAAGTGTAACAACTAAAAAGTTCGAAACAGATTGCTGTTAAACTTGGTTCAGGATACAGCATTGAGACTTTTTTTGTTTTACTGCATTGGAATGATAAAATGCTTCAAGATGTGTAACACATCATCAAGAGTGTTGATTGATAACCACTGTGTTCCCTCTAACTTTAAGGCTAATCGGCGAGTGCCCAAATTTTCTTTAAACAATAGTGCCCAAAGCCCCAAAAAGATGTTTATGTGCCCTAAATTTTGTGCCAATCCAGTATTAAAGTAGACTAAATGTCATATTTCCACAGATTTGTCGAATTTTCTAAAGCTATGTTTACTATATTGCCAAAAATTATTTGCCCTTGCTCCAACAAATCGCCGATTCGCTGAAAAAAATCGGCTTAGTGGGAACACTGTTGATAACAAGTTTGAACATAAAATCTAAAAGAGCAGAAATGGGTCATTTCTTTTACATAGGCTTATAATCCCTACAATTATTTTCCAGAATCAATAACCCTATAAAATATAAATAAACTATAGCTAAACCAAGTTTATCAGCTCAACTACAGAGGAATATATGCATTTTCCCGATTTGATGTACTTTCTTGCTGTTCTTAGTACACCAGAACCAAACAGTTCTTTCAGAATCTTGAATATCTCAATTATTGTCACCAGGAATATAAATTAAACCAAGTTTACTAGCTCAACTTATAACCTTGATTTAATTTATATTCCTGGTGACAATGACAACAATTGAGATATAGCTAAACCAATTAAACAATTCTCAACATGATACTTGAAATGCAACATGACATTTAGCAGTCATAAAGCAAGAAATGATGAATGCAAACTATTCTTCATTCAAGCTCACCTCCATTGGGTAACGAATGCTTAATAAGCCCCGATGTTCTTGAGCTTTTGGTCCAATAAAAATATCACCTTCCAATGCACCTGCCATAACTCGGACATGTTTTGGACGACCAATGCTAGAATTTAAAAGGAAACAGTTTAAATGACTTTGTTGTTTTGTTAATTTCGTTTTTTTGAAGAAGCAATCAATAAATTTTACTCTTTGTTTTAAGTCAATGTCAAGTTTACACAGTTGCATGCATATTCCACTACACCTTTGTCTCTATTTAATGAGGCTATTTGTAATTAGAAAGAACAAAACACTTTTCAACACAATTTGACATCTTATTTACAGTGCAACACAATCAGTATGCTAAAGACAAAGCACAAAACATAAACTTTGAATAGACAATAATGTTTGCAATGGAATTTTACCTTGCTCTTGTACGTCGGAATTTATTCAATGACTTTATATGCGATAGCAGTACACCACACACTAGTAAAATTGTTATCATTTATCAATACGCAGTTTTAATAACTTGCAACTACCTGCTCATTAATATATCAGTACTTACTAATTTGGAAAATAAGATTTAGGAACTTGATCACCAGCAAATCCTGCTTTTATCATTCCTGAGCCCTGGAATAAAAAAAATTTAACATTACAACACAAAATCATCAATCAGCCCAATCAGTATCATATTGTGGTTCAACCAACTTTTTAATTATGGAAGTGGCTATTTGGCCACTAGGGGCACAATAGCATTTTGCCTCTGTTAGAGTTTTTGGCATTGGAGACAAAATTGCATTTAAGGCTATTTTGCCTCCAATGCCAAAATACCATGTCGCTATTTTGCCCTAGTGGCAAAATAGCCACTGCCTTTAATCATTCCATCCATTACTTACATGAGTACAGTAACTACTGCTTGTACTCTAATTTTTAAACATTCTATGCTTTTTTATAGTATGCTTCACACTTTAACATGCAGGCATATTACAGAAAAAAACAAAGCAAAGCAAAATAAACAAGACTAGTACCAGTAGTTACTGATTAGTAGACAGTAGACTGATGCATTACTCACATTGTCAATAACTACTGGTTGATTTGTGATGATGTCATAAGAATCCATATCTAAAGATTGACATACACTCTTTTGTTTTACTCTCAGCTCTGCTGCAGTGATCAGGTGATGATCAGATGAAGAATCTAATCAACTGAATTGTGGTTGTCAATGGATCAAAAAGCAGCTGGACGGAGATTCAGAGGCAACAGTTCAGAGTTAGCAACAATGTAACTGCTGCTGACTGGTAATGTATTTGTAACAATATGTAGCCTACTTTGAAGTTCAATTGATACCTGTTGGCCAATACCGGTATATATTGGTAAATGATAATACGCAGAGGGCAAGTTAATGCAAAACGTTAGCTTTGTTAACTACTAGTTTGTTAGCAAACTCCATACCTCCACTAACATTACAGTACTTCGTTATTTTCAGCTTCAATTAATGAAAGTTAATGAAGTCAATTAATTCGCTAACACTTTGAGTTTAAGTGTAATTTACATTTCTTTTTATTCATTCACTTCAAGAACACGTAATGACATCAAGGGAGTCGGCAAAAAATTTTTCAGGGGAAAGCCAGTAAGAACTGAGATTAGAGCCAGTATTAACTACGGTATATACTAAAAATGGAAATTTTTTTGAAATTTGTGAGGTTTAAGTGAGAGTGTGTGAAAATCCAGGGGGGGCATGGTCCCCCTGCCCCCCCTTGTCCATGCCTACGAATGACATTTATCAACTATCGAGCTGATTCATGATTGTAAGAAAAAATTTATCGTTATGGAAGTCTTTTCAGTTTTTGTGCTTTGAAAGTAACGATACATTTTTACAGTCTAATCTAATTTTAAGATAAGAATGGGTTCATATGCACCAACAAATCAATAATTGGTAAACTTTGAAAGTTGCAAACAGCGATAATTAATAGACCTATGAGGCGGCATCTTATCATTTGCTACAAAAAAAGGATTTCTTTCTTCACTTTTTCTTCTACAAAACTTGCGCTAATTTGCAACAAGTTGTCACAGTCACGCAACTGCTGCAACCCATGACATCACGTCACATATCGAAGTAAATCAAGCAACAAAATAGCAGCAACCAAAATCCAAATTCAACAGAATCGCCCATTGCTCATAGGCTGCGCAGTCGAGCTAATTAACCGAAATCGAAACACTTCTTTTGACCCAAGCTGCCAAACGCCACTACAAAGTTTTACCAGTGCAGACTAGTTTGCGCCAGTACAATGAATGAATGGTGCACGAAATACACAATGAAAACCTTTATAACAACATACCGATACTGGGTACCGGTAACAGAAGTGGAGTCACAGACACAAGGCTCGAGGCCAAGGACACAAAAAAAATCCGGTGCCCAGGCCAAGGACAGCTCTGGACAGACCCTCTCAAAGCCAAGGACAAGAATGCTCGTGGCCATGGCCAAGGACCAAGCGCAAGTGCTCTCCAAAAGCAAAAAAACGATCTTCAGAAAAAATTTTCAGGCAATTTAAAAAAAAAAGGTCCTCACAAAAATTTTTCAGGTGATCTTCAGAAAAAAACGTTTTCCAAAAACTTTTCAGAAGTTCCACAAACTTTTAACAACTCTAAAAAATAGCCTAGTGCTGTCCTTGAGCCGAGGACAGGGCAATTTCCCGAGGACTCAAGGCCAAGGACTTGACCTTCGAGGCCAAGCCCAAGGACTTTAAAAAAATGTGTCCTCGAGGACTCCACCTCTGACCGGTAAGTTAGCTTAATGAAACTTATAACCGATACTTACCGGTAATTAATGTAACTACCATACATACTGTAATTTAGTCTGTTAAGAGAAAATTTTTAACAAATTAAATACCGGTAACACAAGCCTAATACTGTACTAGTTCATAAAAAAGTTAGCTTCGTTATCAACAGATCAACAAATTTGTTCCCACCTATGATAATACAGAACTGAGTAGCTAGCCTGCAGTAAGAGTATGGTAAGCTTACTGTATCTATTAGGCTACCGGTATCTGGTTATTAATGTAGCGAATAGCTTAGCCTATTAAACTGAAAGCTAGATTAACTCTGACTGCAAAGAAATCGGAATTTTTTTTAGGTTTCAAGCAGCTCTTGAATTACCTTACTAGTGTATCGCACGGTACCGGTCCATTACAATTTAGCCTACAGTACGGAATCTGTAATAGGCCTAGTCTAGCAATTGAATTAATCACATTTCTGGTGGAAAATACACCAGACAACCTTGTGCTCATTCAACCGTTGTCCCTTGTCTTGCAGTTTGCATCATACGCACACCTTTTAAACAACCTCGCCCCATTTTTCCCATCCCATTTTGAACCGTTGGCAATTTATGGCTATTAGAAAGTTGACAAATATATGCTAATCCGGCGCAGAGAGTGGATGACAAAAATTTTGCGCCAAATGAACGCAAAATTTGTGTTGGCGCGGCGCCAACGCCAAGCAAAGTCCCTATAAGTCCAAACGTAGACTTTTTATTTAGAAGACTAGAAATAGACGAGCAGAGAAAACGTGAAAAGGATTAAAGAAAAAAAGATTGCTCTTGTTCCGAAGGCTATTGCGGTCACGCACATTCGACTGATTTATTAGGACATCTTTGTATAGCGAGTGAACCTTGACAAAAAAATTCACGCTGATTGGACGAATTGGCATATTTTAGAACAAATAAACTGTCAATAAAAAAAACCCTTTGGGTCGCCAGGATTGTAAAATTGCATAGAATAGTAAGCAAAAGTAAGGCATGGCCCCCCCTTTGGAAGTTGTGCATCAGGTTTGATCACACAAAGGGTATGTTCTGTGCGTTTATTCGAGGATTATGCTAAGATTTGGGCAAAAATTCGGACCAAATTTAAGTGAAGGCCTTTTTTTTGCTCTTCACCTAATTTTGGGCAAAAAACTGGACTAATTTTTTGGGTGGAACAATTTCTGATTCAGATGTTTGCTCTTCTCAAAGTTTCTAAAGTTCCTGCCCCCCCCCCTATTTCAAAATCATGCGTACGCTACTGGACAAGGCTGATGGTTTTGTGCACCGCAGCGATATAGCTGATGCTGAAGCCAGAGGTGGAGTCCTCGAGAACGTTCTTGGCCTTGAGTACGTCTCCCTAAAACAAGCTACCAAGCTCGCTACAAAAGCAAATTCTTGATAAAACTTGACAAAATTATTACTCAATTTTAAAAGTCAGCACTTTTCCAAAATTAGCCGCATAGTGAAGTTCAGAGTTAGTAGGCCTACGCTCACCTGGGCACACCCAGCGTAACTATAATATGTGGTCGACGTAACTCGCTACGAATCAAAATGCAACTCAAAACTTCCACAACTCTGACAAAACCACTGAAACTGATGCTAGTTCAAATAGCCTAGGCGACTGATACGTAGCCTACGGAAGCGAACAAAAGTAGAGCCATGCTCTACTTGAAGCGTAAAGGTGAATGTACAGTATCCGTTTTTCGTCCGTTTTTGTCCGTTTTTTTGCGTTTTTGCTTCTCCGTGAAAAAGTATGCGCTTTTTCAAAAACGGACAAAATTAGTTTTTTTGTCGTCCGGACGAAAGCGCATCCGCAAATTTTACTTGAGGTGAATTTACACAATAGGCCTATCCGTTTTTTGTCCGTTTTTTTTTACGTTTTTGCTTCTCCGTGAAAAAATATGCGCTTTTTCAAAAACGGACAAAAACGGACGAAAAACGGATATTTGTGTAAATTCACCTAAAGCAAAATCTGCGGATGCGCTTTCGTCCTGACGACAAAAAAAAGCTAATGTGCGTATACTGTTTGCATTTACGTGCGTAAAAAAAAGCGGATGCGTTTTCCGTAAGAACAAAAAACGTACGAAAAACGGATACTGTGGAAATCCACCTTTACAGATGTTTCGCGTAACAAACATGCAAGCCTGCAGAATCGTTACCAGTACTTCGTTAGTAATTATGACATGAACAATACCCGTGAAAACATTATTTTTTTAAACCAACTGTTTTGATTTTTAGAGCACACTCTTTCTTTTCTTTCTGAGTTTTATTTTGAATGACAAGTCACAATGTTGACACCAAAACAGGAGGCGTACGAAAAACGCAGCCTCACATTTACATGACAAAAGCAAAATCATAAAGATAAAATACGACGTACTCAGAGGTGGGCAGTAACTAGTTACTGTAGTAACTAGTTACTGTAACTAGTTACTTTTTTAGTAACTGTAACTTTGTTACTTTTTCAAAAAAGTAACAAAAGTGGGAACTGGTCACTATTTTGAGACATTAAAAAGTTACTAGTTACAGTTACTTTTGTTTTTGGTACTGTTAAAAAAGGTTCTTTTGTTAGATTTTGGTTAAATGAAACACCTCCATGTAATCCCTGTTGGCGCAACGGATTACAGATTTTTATTTGCGTGCTAACGTGGCAACCCTAACCATGCAGTGAGAAGATATTACACCGTTTTTAAATTAAAGACCTCCTTTTTGTGATCTAATCAGTAACGTTCTAATGTCTTTCCTGCCGGGATTGTTTTGATTGCGTAAATTTTACCAATAGCGTGTAGTGTTCGTTCAGCAGATAACGTTGTTGTTAATATAGCCGCTTTACCCCTTTTGTTGCTTTTTGTTTTGAAATGACATTTTAAAACACAAAGACAGCATGGGCAAAAACATTTTGAAGCCCAAACGTTCTGGTCTCAACAATAAACATTTTGAGATGCTTGCTTTCTTAAAAGGCATTAAATAAAGTGCATCAATGTGTTACGCAGTGGTGCCGATCTTTGTTGAGCATTGGGAGAGATAATTTGCAATTTTACCCCAATTTTGCCCTATTTTCAACATTGGGCGGGATGAACTTCAACCACGATTTTGTTCAGGTTTGGAAATTTAGTGGAGACCAAAAAAATTCAAATGGAACACTTTTTTTCCCCAAATTCAGGTGAAGACCAAAAAAAAAAGGTCTTCATCAGAAATAGAACACTTTTTCCCCAATTTTCACTCAGATGTACTGTACACTCATTCAAATCATTGGGGGAGATATATTCCCCCATCCCCCCTTGTTTCGGCACCCCTGGTGCTACGTTGTGTATTTTTGTTATAACAACAGCAACAATAGCCATAAGCAGCGTGTGAAAAGGCACCACATGAAAATTAGAAAATGAATAGAGAAATAAATTTGTTACTACCGGTTCCAAAGCACAAAATTAACATTTTCGATACTTAATTCATTCCGGCAACTAGAATGTGACATCGCAAGCGATATCCGGGGACTTTGCGAAAGTACGTAACTTTACTGATCTAAAAAACTTTACAACTCCGTTAAGCGTGTTTATGGTTGCTGATAGTCAGATCTGAAATACTCTGCTTTCGAATTTCATAATGTTCCATTAACTTGATCAGGTTTATGGTTAACGGCTTTCAAAATTTTGCGTTAAATTCCCATAATTACTTTCTATAATTAAAAACACGATTAATTAGTAAAGTACTGGTACTAAAAACTATAGAATACCAGTGAATTAACACAAAAATATTGTCGACCACTAACAAGCTATTCTTGCCGTCAACTAATGCGTCTTTTCTGCTCGATCTTCGATTGGTTATGTGTCTTTGTTCAGATAAAAGCTACAAATTATTATCTATTTACAATCGTGTTGGCAGATGAGGGCATCAAAATGACGGCATAGAGAAAAAGCTTCCGGCATAAAACGATTGATTTAGTAAATTCCCAGGCAAGAATGACAATTGGGAAACCATAATGCTTACATAAGTTATACACTGAAAAATTGGAATGCGATTAGCTTACAGGGCCCATTTGGCATGGTCTTTTCAATGTGGTCCACCAAATTTTGTTACCTTTAATCTTGGATTCATATTAACCTATTCAATAGATTTAATTTGTTTAGCTTTCGTAGTTAATGGGGGCAGGTGTCAATATAATTAGAGGACCTTTATAGTATGGCATCCCAAATTTTTTTCATATGTTGAAAATTTCATTTTTCTTTAAGCTTGAATGGTTACAAAATTTGAAAGACATAAAATTTCATTTTTCTTTAAGCTTGAATGGTTACAAAATTTGAAAGACATATTTGAGGAGGACTACCCAATTTGTGGCAATTGAAATTTAGTCTTAACTTTATCTTTCCTTTGTATTCTTAATCTTTCTTAAGCCTAGCTTAATTGGTTGAAAAGTTTAAAATTTTGAGGATCTACTTGAGGGACCCCCATTATGGTTACCGCAAAGTTTGTAATATTATAACTTTTTGTTATACAGGGTGGTCCATAAGTCGCGCACCAAAGAATTACGTGAATTGTGATGTCAAACGATGTAAAATCTGCGGGGTGAAATATTTCCCTTTTCTTGGGTGTAAAATACAGATTCTTTTGTAGAATATAATGAAGCAAGGTTTGTGCGTAAGTACAGAATGTTTTAAATGCTTTGGTGCGCGAATTACGGCCCACCCTGTATATACCTATCCTGAAAATTACATGAGTCTAGCTTAAGTGGATAAAAACTATTAATTTTGGCAATGCTGTTTGAAAAGGACCTCTCCAATGTGGTACCCCAAAGTTTTGTCAAATTTTATATTTTCTACACATTTGTCTATCCTGAAAATTTCATGTCTCTAGCTTAAGCAATTAAAAAGTTTAAATTTTGGCATCCACGTTTAAGGAGGACCCCCCATTATTGTACCTCCAAATTTTGGCATATGATATATCTTTTATATATATTTACCTAATCTGAAAATTTTATCATTCTAATTTGGATGGTTTAAAGTTTGAATTTTGGCTGCCTGTTTGAAAAGGACCCCCTCATTTTTTTTATTCCCAAATTTTGCCAAATTTTATTTTTTCTTTATGTTTGCCTACCCTAAAAATTTCATGTGTATAGCTTAAAAGGTTAAAAAATTTAAACTTTGGCGGCCTTGTTTGAAAGGGACCCCCTCATTTTGGTACCCCCAAATTTTGTCAAATTTCATATTTCCCTTATATTTACTTACCTTGAAAATTTCATTGTTCTAGCTTTAAAGATGAAAAAGTTTAAATTTTGGAGGGGCCGTTTGGGGGAGACCCCCCATCGTGGCACCCCCGATTTCAGGCGGGTACCAGTACTTTTGGATATCTATAATAGCTCAAAGTATGATCCATATGCGGTTTGTGGTTGAAAAAAAGGTAGTGATAGAAGAAAGAAGAAAAAAAGAAAAAAAATTATCCAGGGCGAAATAAATGAATATAACCATGATAAAGGTCGTAAGTACCATGTTCAAAAAACATAAACTTTTTTTCGTTAATGTTGGTAGTTATCGAGATATACCGGTTAAAAATTGTCTTCTTTTTGCTGATTTTTGGCCTCAGAAATTGCGATCACGTGACTGGGCGCCTCCAAACTTGGTGAGCATACATTCTCTATCTACACCCAAGTTGTGCTCAAATTTCAACCTTCCACGTTCAGTAAATTTATAGCTATAAGCGAATTAATAAATTTTCGAGACAAAAATGGCAGTTTTTTCTCAAATTTAGAGTTCCTAAATCACCATTACGTGACCTAGGTTCCTCAAAATTGGCATACGTGATGCTTTTAATTATTGTCCTATTATATCCAAAATTCAACTTTTTATGTTGAACCGTTTTTTAGTTATAAGCAAATCATTAAATTTCGCTGCTCATCTATCAAAATGGCTGAGTAAAAACAAAAGTCCTGCGCGCGCGTGCGTGAAGTCCCAATTAAATTTATTAAAAGTAACTGTAACTAGTTACTTTTTCAAAATGGTAACTGTAACTGTAACTTAGTTACTTTTTTTGCCGAGTAACTGTAACTGTAACTCAGTTACTTTTACAAAGTAACTTGCCTACCACTGAATGTACTTGCAATAGAGATAGAGACTGCCACGCTCACGCCACCTGACTATCAAAACAGGCAAAACAACAAACAAAAATGAATATTAACACTCTAGATTTTGAGGTCGCAGTCAGTGGCTCAACCAGGATGGAAGGGCTTTAGCCCCCTTAGCAAAGTCACTTAGAAAATTTAACCTCAAAATACGAGCGTTTAAACGTATTTTTGACTTAACCTGAATAAGGTGGGGGGATGAATGTTCTAAGCAATTTAATTATTTGAAATGACTTCTAAATTTTAGAAATTTAGTTATTCATGTGGCTTCAAAAAGTGCGAAATGTGATTAAAATGGCGTAAAAATTGCGACATTTTTGCTGCAAAATGGCAAAAATCACCTAGCGGCTGGGTTCCCGTCCACAGCAACTAAAAAAGATTTAGTGACTACAGCCGTTTGTGACACGCTTGAGTTGCATCAGTTTGTTCAGCTTGGTGGCTAAATTAGGCAGTTTTTGTGAAAAAAAAAAACAATAAACTTTTGGCTCACCTCTCTTAGCAAAATCATGGTTGCACGTCTGGTAGCATTCCTTGAAGGGTTGCCAACCGTCCCAGAATGCCCAGTACAGTCCCGGAATTGACGTCTGGCGTCCCATGTCCCGGACCGGGCCACGTCTGTCCCAGAATTTGCTGACAACCAAGGCGTTCTAACATATAAGGCCACGTAAGCATGTCAGCTTCGTTCAAAACTAGAAACGGATGTGATTCACGCGAATATTTTTGTAAATAAAAGTAGTTTACATCATTCTATGTGCGTCAATCAAATAAAAATGAGTTGGCAGTAATATTGTGGACAAGACGTTTCGTTAACTGTGACGTCCTGACGACATAACAATGAAATAAGTTAAACAATCGTAAAATGGAGGATAAATCCAGTCAAGGGCGTACGCAGGGGGGGTTGGGGGTTCAAACCCCCCCATTGGTCTGTCCACTAAAATGCACAATAAAGAAAATATCACGTTTTTAGCACTTCTGAGCCTGTTTTTGTAGCTTTTGTTTTGAACAATTTTTTCGTGATCGTTCAGTTGCAAACCTTATGATGTTAACTATAATAGATGTATGCTTAATGCTTAATTGTTTTTTGTTTGAAAAGTTGTATTTGCATTACGCACTGTATAACTTTGATTCCATCTTGTTACATTGCACTAAATAATTTATTCGCCAAAGCATAGATCGCGAACAAATTTTTAATGCCACTTTTGAACCCCCCCTATTGAAAAATCCTGCGTACGCCACTGAATCCAGTCCCCTTAGTTTGAGACGACCATTCGACTTCGTTCATCAATTGAAAAAAAAGCAGGTAAATTTTTAAACGGTTTTGTAGCTGTAAGCGTAAAAGGCGAGTAAAGAAAGCAGTTTAAAAGTAAAGGTGGAAGATACGGCTAGATTGATTAGTTTGCATAAAGTTAGTTAATAGGCTATTTAGTTTTTAGGCCTATATTGCACTGTTAGTGTGAGGCTTTTTTGTGAGCAGGTTTTCATTATTCAGCAGTTTTCAGGCTTACATGGCCTTCTAATAGGACGCCTTGCAGATAGCTCTTTGTCTTAGTCTGAGCGAGAGTTCATTGCTTATTATATTTCCGTAAAGATTAGGCTACGAATTTTAACATAAACTTTTGGCAGGAAATTTACATAGAAATTTACTGACGGAAATCACCCTGAACTTGCTGTTGCAGTGAACGATACCAAAGATTTATGTTTTTTTTCCTTTACAAGTGTTATGGAAGTTCTTCATATTTTTATAAAATTTATAATCCCATGTCATCTTCACAAACCGAGTTAGTTGAACTAAGTGATCCTCGTGCAGGGCCGCCGAGAGGGGGGGCAGGGGGTACAATGACCCCGTGGCCCATGGGCTTTAGGGGACCCATGGGGTTCGTTGGCTTCAGGGAGCCCAGCAGAGGGCCCATGTGTTGGAAGGGGCCAATCGAAATGACACTGAGACATCAGCATCTTCAGCCCGAAGACCTTTTTTTTTTTTTTTTTTTTGGTCGTGACTATTTCACCGAAAGTTTTCAAGTTAAAGAGAATAAAACGAAAATGAGAAATATTCATCCGCGCATTTTTCATTTGCTTTTTTAGGGTTAAGATTAGGGTTTAGGTTAGGGTTCGATTTGGGAATAGTTTTAGAGTAAGCATTTGAGTTAGGGTTAGATTTGAGTCAGAATTATTAAAAAACTAGATAAAAATTTCCGGTGAAATAAAGCCTTCCTTTTTTTTGGAGATCACTTGTTTTTGGCCCGAAAAAACCTTCAAATTTCGGTGAAAACCCTTTTTTTTTTGGAAATCACATCATATTTCGGACAAAACTGCGGCATTTTCTCCGTCCGTTTTGGACTTCACAGAACCGGAAATCCGTCATATTTAAGCTGGCCCCGAGCCCACGTTTGGCTTCCGGCGGCCCTGCCCTAGTGCAAGAAGTAATGTATACGCGCTCTAGCGGCTCTACGGTTCGTAGAGATAATAACAAACAAAGTTAACGCATTGCTTTAAGTGCAACAAAAGTTTAGCAGTACACCACCCCTTATTTTTTGTTAGAGTTAAAACAAATGGTGTACATTTTTTCTGTTTTCAGTGTTTTTTGCATTTATGCTTCAAAGATTCACTATTTCGCACGTTTCTTTCATTATGATAAAATTATTTAGAGGCTGGGGGTTGGTTAATAACGCTGCTCGATCATCACTCTATGACGCGCAGCACCCACTGTTGCTTTTGATGTCATTCGTGTGTCGTAAGCTTCTGTTGCATCACTTTTCAAATTCTAAGCATTAAGGTGTCCCGGAAAGGTTAAACGCAAAGCTGGCAAACCTAATTCCTTGCTGTAGGTAGATTTTTTAAGCAATTATGGGACGCAGACTAAACGAGCTAAGAAACGTTACCGGCCTAATTTTTGAAATAGCGCATAATTGCGTAGCCGTACAAGAACTGAAGATCAGTGTTTATAAGCAAATTTTAGTGCCCCCCACTTTTAGCTAGTGCCCGCTCGCTTCATTTGCTCTGGCGACGGCACTGATCTCTATCTTATTCGATATATTTGCTCCTCCAATCGGTTCATTTAAAATGTTAATCGCTATCGTGTAATCTTATACTCACAACCAATTTGCGTAACAATGAAATATGTGATACGTAGTCGCTTAAAAATGCTTGCAAAAGCTTATTTGTTCTTTCTCATTATAAGTTGGCTTGGGTGGGGCAAAACCAAGTGGGCATTAATGTACATTATTAGAAAACGTTGTCATTTACCTTTTGGGCTTGGTTTTGCTCAACCGCAACCCCTTGTTTCTTGTTGTGTTTCGTGTTTGGTGCAACATATATACAATAATTTGGTATTATTGTATATAGTAATAAAGTTATAGTTGATCCTAAAAAATTTTTGGATTGCTTTTTCTCGAAGGATGTGTGCTGACAAACTCATTTTGTTTATCTTCTTTCTATTGTAAAAATGTCTTATATTTTAAAGTAAATTGCTCTGGTAGATCTGTGTTGTTATTTGAAATGCTAAAATTTTATCAGTGTTCCTGTCAGTTTACATTTTGAGCGCTTTTGTAGTGATACCAGGCGCTTGCTGTCGCTTCAGAAGTACTGGATCTTTTTTAATTTCAACCAAAAATTTTAAATCCATTGCATTTCATACATATATTTGTGTTTTTGATTAAATTTTGTTGTGGTGCTAATAAACCATCGCTGTTATAAAGCACCAATATTCACAATAATAATAAATAAATAAATTTCAGTAAAGTAGTTTGGCTAACATATACGTGCATTTTATTCTCAAAACTGTTCGTATGGCACCTTTTAAGTGTATTATTTCGGGTTAAATTTTAGTTATTTTTTGCCATGCCGTAATGTCCCGCATTATTTATTTCTATTTTTTGAACAATATACAGTTTAAGTTTGCAGAAATTCGATTGCGGTTTGGTCAGACGGGCACGGTGAAAGGCTGAAGGCTCCAGAGTTTCGCTGGAGCACCTACATTCAACAGAGTTACGGAGGGCTTCTGCAACAATGGTCTATCCATAGACATATCGCTGATTGCCGATTGGTAAAACAAAATCGATAAAGCAAAATTGACTAAATAGGGCGGAACCGTCATGAGTCTCAAAATAATTTTTGATTGCTTTTGAAGCGGACTTATTGGTCGAATAGCTCCATTATTCGATTTTTATTTTAATTCTTTTGATTTTATGTCGTTTATTACGAAAATGCCCTTTTTTCACCACATTAACAGTTAACACTGTTGGAAACAACATGTCAATAATAAGGTAAAAAAGAATAATTTATTAACACAACTTACAAAAATTTAATGTTTATTTTTAATGCAAATGGTTTTGCCTTTGACGCGCATTATTATTCTTATTTCAACAAGGAAGTCAACCATGCTAGTTATCTTTTTAGGAAAATTATAAAAATGGTCAGACAGTGAAATACATCCAGCGTTTAGGACTACGCTTGATTTGGAAGTTGCTTGAACTTAAAGCACTTAAAACCTCACAAATATAGAACAAACAAAAAGGAATAATTTATGCGTAATTGCGGAAGTACTGCATAATGTTAATAGTGACTACCAATTTTCAACGATTGCACTTATAGTCACTTTCTATTCTAATCCAAGCTAGGCTCCGTGCAGTCAGTCACTCATTAGTCAAGGAAAGTTGTCAGGTAACTGCTAAGAAAAAAGCTTGCAATTTCGTGATTTCGAAATTGCACACTATTTTACGTTACAGTAGGTTACTTTTTATTTAGGATTCAAGATTTATGAAAGAGAGGTATAACGTATCACAGCCATCAAGTTATAGTCAACTAACTACGCTGAAAATTACAGGTTAATGACCTACAATTTAAAGCAATTTAGAAACGTTGTGTGTTTTTCGTGTCAGCCTCGCCTTTTCTTGGGTTAGATACCGATAAATAGATGCAAAACAATATTACCTAAAACGGATAATTTTGTAGAGCGGCATTAAAAAAAACATTTTACGTTGATTTGAAGCCAATTGAGCAATCGATATTGCCTGTATGATTTTCTCAACATAAATTACCCCAATTTGATTTTTAAAATTTGTTAACTGCGAGGGACGATTGTAGAAGAGCAATTGGGCTAGTAATAAAGAAACCATAAATTTTGCAACATAGTTTATTTTGTTGGCAAGCTGTGAAAGTATTCACCTTAGTTTGTTTTTTTGTATGCTTTTCCATCCATTTTTGTAGGCTATACTGAAGCAGCTACGGAAGATAATTGCCTCCTCCCATTGGCCTGCCGACCAAAATGCAGAATTAGGAAACTACCGCGTTTTTAGCACTTCTGAGACTGTTTTTTGCACTGGAATAGACTAAAAAAATGATTTAAAGCATAGTTTAAATCGTTTGTTGAGGGGGGGGGGAGCGGGGATAATTTGTCAAAAATAAAACTCATAAATCAGAAAAAAAAAATTGCCAAAAACTGGTATTCAAATTTTATCGCTTATTGAAAAATGTTTAACATATAGGTTTTATTAAAAATATATATAAGCTTAGAAATAGGGGGATATTCAGTACTAGTTAATAACCAATCACTTCTCTCAAACTTCCTTCCATTAGTCCCCTAATTATATCTTTCTTAATAAAATATAGACGAAATAGAATCAATCCTCCTTGAGAGTTTTGTTGAGCACCGGTATAGGATTTTATAATTTACTAGCTTGTAAATAAGAGAACTAAAATTTAAGCGATAGCTACCTCCCATATAGCTCATTTATGCAACTAGTATAATCACGTTTTTGCGTTGCTAATTTTTATGCCATGTTTCAATAACATCGATTTGTATCAAAATAGGTCTAAAATTAAGTTATTTTTGCTAAAAAAATAAAAAATTTTTGAGCTCTGGGGGCTGCGCCCCCTTACTTCCATGACAATCCCCTATTGCAGATTTCTGGCTAGCCGCCTACACAGCGATGCCTACGGCTTGCACAGCGACAACATTTCTTCGAATAGAACAGTGTTGCCCCGGTGCAATGACACGGAGGTGGACCTTGCAAACTTGTTACAAACGCTTCGGCGTGATACAGAGAGTATAATAAAAGCTTTGATTTGGTTTGCAAAATTTTTGGAGAATATAGCACCCGGGCGCAGCCAGGATTTTTGAAGTTTTTGATGATTTTTTGATGATTTTTGGGGGCAAACCAGAAATTTTTTGATGATTTTTTGATGATTTTTGGGGGCAAACCAGAAATCAAGTGCAATGACGTCATCACAAAGTTTCAAAAAAGGAAATTTTTTGGGGCAAAGATATCGTAGAATGGAAGATCAGAAGCTTGGTTTGACACTTAAACAAAATTTTGCTAAAGGGAGAGAGCTTAAACTAAAAATTTAAAAGTGAAAACGTCCAAATTGGGAGACGTGTTGAGTAAAGTAGTGTAACTGAAACGGATTTCAAACTGGGGTCTGGGGGAGGAGCCCTCAGCCGCCGGAGGCTATGGAGTGTGGGGGCGAATTTTTAGCAATTTTTTTGGAAAAAAGCCATTTTAATACCATTGGATCACATTTCGTACGTGTTCAGAGCGATTTGAAAGAACTAAATTTTTAATATTTAAATGCCAATTAAAAAAAATTAAATTGCTCAATCCTCATTTTACTTACAATTTAAATCCAAAACACTTTAAAACCTTGTATTTTGGGGTAAAATTTTGTGATTTGGCCCAGGTAGGAGGGAGCAAGGTAGATTGCCTCCTGCAATATTTTAACAGTAAATAATGACCCACTCGAAGATTTTCCTTAGAG
Source organism: Trididemnum nubilum (assembly GCA_963965965.1). Taxonomy (NCBI): domain Eukaryota; kingdom Metazoa; phylum Chordata; class Ascidiacea; order Aplousobranchia; family Didemnidae; genus Trididemnum; species Trididemnum nubilum. Next base: position 9,610,776 of record OZ014482.1, on the reverse strand, counting down.
AGTTTTATTTTGTAATGAAAATAACCAAGTATAGGAATACATCTACGATTGTACGGCCAGGGGGCCCAGGCCCCCTCAATTCAAATTTAATATGTTGTTCAATGAGCATTTCCCGTAGCTAAGTTATTTTTGAAAAGTATTTCGTCGCGTAGAAACTGGAGAAGAGGGGGTGAATTGTTTCTGTTGAAAAATGGTACAATAGGAGGTTACGCTTACTAACCATGTCATTGCCTTGGGCCCCTGGCACTTTGGGGATTTTCGCGACATCTTCCGGCCAAATATAGTTGAAGACCAAAAAAGTATTATCATCTGAGCGCGAGGCTTCTGGCACTGTGCCAAATGGTAAATGCGGCCCACGTTATTGCGTACGTTCATAAAAAGATTAGATGTGGGCATGATGCAGCAACTTTTAGGACAAAAAGCCTTAATTTCACCCGGGTTAAACGTTTAAATTGGTTGGCAAAAATTGAATTGAGGGGGCCCGGACCCCGTGGTTGTCAATATTATTGGTAATTACTGTTTTGCGCGTGTACTGCTGTTGTGCGCGAAAAATGGTAAAATAAAACTGAAACCAAAGAAACAATAGGCTTTTTTTATCACATCTTTATCATTGGTGGCATTTCAATTGGGGGAGCCCGGGCCCCCTGCTCTTCCCCCCCCCTTTGGCTACGCCTATGATAGCACCGTTATAAAATTAAAACCGAAAAAAAGTATTGCGTTATTAAATTTTCCCTCAAATGCTTAAAATTGTTTACACTGTAAATATCATTGAAAAGAACACAGTCTCACTTTAATTTTTTTCGAATTTTATTTTTTGAAACGAAAAATTTATTAGCTATAATACAGGTAATACGAGGCTCAAACAACGTCACAGGTGGTGGTTTATTGTCTGTGTTTGTTTTGTCAACTATAGGATGCCTACTGCGTACGGTAGCTTGCGCCCAACGCGAACTAACTTTTTTCTTTTGGAACACAACTTGTAAGTTTTGTTAGAGCGATTATTTAGCACTTTCAGTATAAGTTGGCTAATAACCAAGTTACTGGTAGTTAGACGTTTCAAAGGCCTACCGTTTAGCAGCTTTTAGAAGAAAAGATATGGCAATATTTTGAATCAGAGAAAGCCATTGCTTATTCGTAGTTATGTTAGCTTTGATGTTTTTACATCAGGTCTGACGTTTTTGACTTGCAATATGACGGTTGTTGTTTTTGATGAAAATCTGATGTAATTTGCTTTCAGGAGCAAATCTAAAGTTTTTAATTAAAATTTGATGAGGAAAGCGCAAATATTGGCTAACAGCTATGGAAATTAGGTCATTTCCGAAAAAAAAAAGCTCTCCCTCACTATAAATGAGAAAAAGGTTGAAAAGAAGGTGATTTCCAAAAAGAGAGAAGTACAAAAACAAACCCAATTTCGCCTCTGTTCATGAATGTTTCTTTTGAAAATTTGCTGAAAAAGCCCGGTTTTGTGGTTTTGATATTTTTTCTGTAAAAATCTAATGTTTTTTGAAAAACCCTCGCTGGCATCACTGGTTTTTCGCCACTTGTGTATTGCGTCAATTGGAGGAGTCGAACCAAAATCAATGAAATGGCAAGAGATTCATGTTTGTAAAAAATGTCCTGAGAAAACAACATTTTTCCTCTCTAGCAAATATGTCGTAAATGCAAACTATAAGCGATTTACAGCAAACGAAGTACCAGTTAGTCGTGGAATACTAGTGGCGCAGCAGCGAGCAATACGGTTCTGTGTAAGCTTGGATTGTGGAGAATATAGTTGAAAGTTAATCTTTTCTGATAAGCGTTAATCCATTCTAAATTAAATCGATATGACGCGGTATATACTTTTGCACTGCTTGCAGTTCATTCGTTAAATTTTAAAGCTGTTTTTACGAAAGACATGCAAGCGGCATTAAATTCACAAAGCCTTGAACTAAAGTTGCTACTGTAAACTGATTGGTCAGAAGTGAAGTTGATTATAGAGTGTCGGTACCGTAGACAATTATCTATCTACGTTCTGCACTATAGAATTTTAATTATGAATGATAAAACAATTGCTTGATAGACGGTTTTAAAAAGGTTTTAGTCTGATTTAGGCATGTTTTTTGACTATTTGATGATGTAGAAAAGGAAATGAAATCGGTAAATAAGATGAGCCTAGCAGTTCAGAATTGAGCAGTGCTGTAAGTTACAACCATAAGCTATTGCTTTCGGAAGGTATATTAAAAAAAATCTAAAACTATCTGTATCAGGGCCGCAACTAAGGGGGCAAAAGGGGGCGGCGCCCCCCTATAATTTCCAGCATGCTCACCCTTTCCGTTGCGGCTGTTGCGAGAAAGCAACTTTTTTTTTAGAAAGCAACAGAAAACTAGGAAATAAGTGGAACAATTTGGCGAGATGACCTTTTTTTTTTGGAGATCAACAGAAAACTTGGAGAAAAGTAGACCAATTTGGTGCAATGACTTTTTTTTTTTTTTTTTTTGGAGATCAACAGAAAACTGCGAGAAAAGTAGACCAAGCCAAAATTTTTGACCCCCCCAGAATGAAATTTTGCCCGCATGACAACAGCGTTCTAGTTGCGGCACTGATCTGTATTCATTTTTAGTCAAAAGATTGTTTTGGTGTAACAATCTTTTTATTACGGAAAGCTTTGTGATTAAAAGTGGGATCATAGGCAGTGACTATGGTGGGATTGACCGTGGACAGTTTTTAGCTCCGATGAAAAAGGCTTAGAAAAGTCTAAAGTAGCTATGCGGCCTTAACCAAAATGATACAAAGTTTAAATGTTTTGCTCTAAAAATGTAGAGAAAGTTTTGTCAAAATATTAGTCAATAAATTCTGACAAATTTGTGAGAATTTGTCAGACTGAATTTGTAAAATTTGACACTGATTTTTTATGAGAACAATTTTGTAAGAACGCGTGGCTCATTTTTGCTCAAAATTTAAGAACATATTAAGAACAATTCCAGCCTCAGCAACAAAAAATAATATTAAGAACAAACGAAAAAGAATAGATTTGAAATCAAAAAAGAAGCTAAATTCTGCACTGATTCAAAACGATAAAATTGGAGTTATTTTCTGGCATTTACAAGCAAATATGCAACAAGTCTGAGACTATAGAGTGCTGTTGACTGTTGAGCACTGCGCAGGCAACTTGAAAGTTTATTGGCTCTCGTTCAAATGAAAATGCTCGCTTTTTTCGCTTTCGCGATTTCACGATCTTGCAAAAATAGCAAAAAAAGCGTTTACTCGAGCAGACAGAGCATTGGGAATAAAACGATTTCACAAACATGGTCGCCATAATTGACATTGATGCTCTCAAAATTTAAGAACAAGTTAAGAACAAATGAGTCTGAAAATTGGCAAAAAAATTAAGAACAGCCAGCCTCAACTCAAAATTTACTAGTTCTTATAAAAAAAGTGTATTTATTGCGCTCAGATGTTGCAAATTTTTTAAAAGAAATCTTGAGCATAATATTAGCGTTTTGTCCTATGTCAAATTAATGAATTTTTAGATTGAAAACAATACTCCTAAAATCTATTTTGACCCAAGCGGGTCACCCTCAGCTCTAATTTATAAACGGGTTTATAACTAATCACCCTCTCCCTCAGTTACAAGCAGGGGGCCACCTTCAGCTATCAGTAACTTTTAACTAAGAGTGACCCGCTTGAGTCGAAATCGATTTTATTGTTTTCTAAAATAAAAATTTGATTTAGTATGTAGGATTGGTATCTTAAACATTTTTAAGCAAGAAGTTGATGATCAGACAGTTTAGAGTTACGGTTTCATTTTTATCGTTGTTTTTATCTAGTGTCTAAAATCAAAAGACATTCAGTCAATAAAACACTCAAGTGCGATGTCGGAGGGTTTTTCTCATTCCAATAATATTCTTATTTGCAAAGCGTGTTTGTTGCTCCCATTTAGTCACAGCCTTCCGGGTCTAATTTTGAGTTTGTGGCTAATAAAAAAATTACTCAGGCATCTGTCTTTATTTGTGCTCAGATAAGATGCAATATTATGTACCGGGTTTTGTTTGTTGATTTTCTATTCATAAGGAGCTTGAGCAATGTCGTTATGGGTCTATTACACAGGCAGTCTTTTTTGGTTTTCAGTAATTAAAGTAAGCGAAATTCAAGCAGAAGCACAACCAGGATTTCGCTAAAGAAAGAGCTAACCCCAAGTGCGGAATACGAGATGATACAAGACTGCGTAATTGTAATTACATTTTATTCACCAAGTTGCTTTGGCCAGGAGACAGCGAAGGGACCTTTCGGTTTTCGAGTCAAACTGCCACCTGCCCACCTGTCTACCACACACGGTGGGGGCTTTACACTGTCCGTCCCTTTGATTGCTAAACGGCAAGCAGGGAAGCTGTGAATATCAATTTTTATAGTCTTTAGTTTGACTCGACCGGGAATCAAACCCGAGTCTATCGTTTTAGTAGCAGACGCCTTATCAACTCGATCACTGATCGTTGTACTACACTATTTATAGTCAAGTAAGGCACTAACAGCAGTCATTGTCACTGGCGTAACTGATGGAGGAGCGGAGGAGCATTTGCCCTTCAGGTCCCTTTAGATCTGGGCCCCCTTCTAAGTAATGGGCTCGCATGTGCAACGAAATTCTGGAAAAAGCAAACAACAAAAGCGAAAAAACCTATTCACCTAAATTCGACAGAAAAAAGCAACGAGTTTACTGTGAAGCAAGTCCGTTTTGGGTTTTATCTAACTTTGACGAAAACAAGCAAAAAAATTTTTTTATTGCTTGTTTTAGGAGCGGAGGAGCATTTGCCCTTCAGGTCCCTTTGGATCTGGGCCCCATTCTAAGTAATGGGCTCGCATGTGCAACGAAATTCTGGAAAAAGCAAACAACAAAAGCGAAAAAACCTATTCACCTTAATTAGACAGAAAAAGCAATAATAAGTTTTCTGTGAAGCAAGCCCTTTTTGGGTTTCATCTAACTTTGACGAAAATAAGCAATAAATTTTTTTTACGTAAAATTGAAAGAAAAATGCAGCAAATTTTAAGTGAAGTTTAATAATTGCCTTCCCGTCCTCAAACCTTTACTGGTCAGTGTGTGGCTCAGCCACATAAAAACTCTACAAAATTTTTGATCCGTTTAGTTTTAGTCGTATCGCTACCAAATTACGATCAGTATTTTTGGAAAAAATATAGGATTACTTTTATTGGTCGATTATTTGTACAAACAAGCACGATGCTGTCAATTTTTAGATCAATCCACTTGATACTTTGCATATAGTAGACACGTTTAATTGATTGTAATTTGCGTATGCGCTTTCCTTAGGACGGACTATCTGAATCCGCTAGTACCGATGATGTACCACACGCGGGTTTATGATACAGCAGTTTTCCAAGCGGTGAAAATGGTTAGAAAAATTTAAGGATATGTGCTTACGGGTACATCTCGAGTTGAAACTCTGGAATGCATCAATTCAATAAAAGCGAAACTGCCTGCTACTTGCAAACAATGATTTAGATTAGCAGTCTTAAATAGGTTTTATGCAAATTTTATTGAAAAGTCACCACAATGTGCTAGAATCATAGTACTGATCTGAAGCGATTATTAAAATTGCGTAGACTGTAAAAAGTAGAATCTAGGTCAGGAATTCTAGACTACAGTAGAGCCTAGGGCCGTAGGTAGACGCGTTGTTCAGTGGGGTTCAATGATAATATCCTTATCTTTAGTTACCATTTTTAATGGGGGTGAAGCATCCATCCAATTTTGGTAGTTTACAATAGCTATAATCGAAATATAATTTTTGAAATGTATTGTTCTCATTTTGGGGCAGCGATTGCAAAGATATTTAACAAATACAAAAAGATTTCCCCTGTAAAAGTTTTTGGAAACCTGAATCTGTTTTCCCACCATGAACTTCCAAGAAAAAAGAGAAACTAATTGATATTTACCCATCCAGTAATGTCACATGGCCGATCCAATTTCGGTAAAACCCTTCCTTTTTGTGGAAATTCGGACTGGGAGAACAAACTCAGGTTTTCCAAAAACTGTTTTAGGGAAATATCTTTTTGCATGTGTTGAATATCTTCGTAATCGCAATCCCAAAATGAGAACAAAAAACTTCAAAAATTATAGTTCAATTTTTTACTATTGTAAACTACGGGAATTGGCTGGATGTTTTACCCCCTTTAAAGTTGCAGAGATACTAAATAAAAAATTCTTGGCTTGAGCCCCGTTGGCCCCCTTCTCGATACGGCCTTGGCATCGTATTGTAGCCTTGAGTCGTGGTAAACTTACAGTACTAAACGCAGGCGCGTAGCCAAGAATTCGCAAGGGGGGGGGGGCTTTTTTGGAAGCTGGAAACAACAGTAAACGAACTTGACCCAAATTTTCATCAGCCTTGAATCAGATTTTAGCGGTTTTTCCTGTCAAAATCAAGTGATCTCAAAAGATAAAAAAAAGTTTTCACCAAAATTGAAATGGTATTTCCGGCCAAATTTAGGTGATCTCCAAAAAAAAATTCAGGCGGTTTTCCTGACCAATTTTCTGGTTTTCTTGACCAAACTCCACTTTTCTGGTCTACATCACAGCAAGTCCTTCACAACCTCTACTCGTCAATCTCATTGAGGAGGGCTATTTTCATTTTTGGAGCAAAAATCGGCCTCAAGAGCACCAAAAATGTGCTACTTTGCATACTTTTCAGGCCAATGGGGGGGCTCGAGCCCCCCCTCCCCCCCTGGCTACGCTACTGACTAAACGTAGCTGTAATAGACAATATTTTGATTGATTTCTAGGCCTACCTACCGGTGATAGCCATTAATTGAGGTTATATTACGACGAAACGTTTTGCTGGTTATATTGAGAAAGAAGTAAAAGGTTATTGTTTGTATGGACTGAAATCGTAAGCGTAACCTAAAAAATATTAACAAAAAAGTTACTGAAATTTTGCCTTTTTGTTGAAAGTACTAGCCATAGTTTGCAACTTGTGGAAGTATCTATTTTTTCGATCAATTTACAAGTGCCTTTATATTCATAAATATAGGCAGTTACTAAGGAGACAATCTTTGAATTGCTGTATTTCTTCAATGATTATTTTTGGAAGTCGTTAAAGTTGTTTAGTACTCATTCACCTGTGACAGCAGCAGGTTAATTCCAATCTCGTACTGACATTTTCTTTGGCCTGAGGAAAACTTTTGAGATAGGTGACTCGTTTTGGGCAAATTGATCTACATCTACATATTAAGATCTGGTGTGGATATGCATCTGGGATAAATTGCGCTTAATGGCAACCAAGACTATGGCAACGACTGAGGTAAAAAATTGAAAGTAATATTTCATTCCTGTTTTAGTTGTGTAATTTAGCGTGTCTACCTACATTACGTATTGAAAACATGATAAAGTATGGATGAAGTTCAAATAAGTAGCGCTTTTATATCCTTTGACTAAATCTCGAGCTGCTGTTGAAGAAGGGATTATGGATAAGGACTTCCATTCAATGCTGTTTTTCTAACGATTCTAAAAAGTTTTTCCCAAGAAGAGTAAAACCGTAGGTAAGTATCTTCTATTTTGCATGCAAATTATCGGTTTGTCTGTGCATATTGAAGCCGTGGGTATCGTGCTGCTGAAGTTCAACTTTTGAAGGCTGGGAATCTTTCGTTCGTATGAACCAGGCACGCTGCGTTTGTATAACCACACCAACGCAGAGCACTTTTTTTGCAAGTCTGACGTCATGCTGGCTCCACAACGGGTAGACTACTGGCCGTGATGGGAAATATGCGTAAAGTGTCTTTCCAAGGACGCATTGCCGGTTCGAGAATCGAACCAGGGGTCAGCAACCTTTCGGTCACTTGCCCGACGCTCTACCACTGAGCTATCGCTGCCGCCGAGTCTGGGAAAGTTCCATATGCAAAGGGCATCAGACACATAAAAATAGGTATGGACTTTTTTTCTCTAAACCGGGACTTTTTTTTTTTGAAAATAGTTGTGTAAAATGGCAGTGTTGTTGTTTAGATTTTTTTCAAAGTTCCATTTCCATAAATTTAAATTACGTTGGAAGTTCGAAAATGGTGTCTTTTTGGATTGTTTATAATGTTGCGTAAAATCTTATTGCAGAAGAAACAGTTGAATCGTCTAAAAGATGGCGAAGAAGCCCTTAAGTTTTATAGTTTGCTGCTATTTATTCACTATTTTTAAATGGAGTTTGCGCCATCTTTCTAAAATTGAACGCTAGGCATGAAAGCTGTGGAGGCTAATAATAAAGTTTTGACTCGGAATCGAACCCGAGTGTACCGGTTCAAGACATCAGGTGCTCTATTCTCTTCATCACATAATCCTGTAAAATGAGTTAATAATTTGTTTGCATTAACATTGTAATTGCATAGCCAGAGGCAGAGAAATAAGCCCCACCCGGAAATGTTGGAGCTACCCCTGGAAAATTTCCACTCAGCATTTTTTAGCTGTAATTGGCAATTACGGATAATGTTAAGTCCCGCCTGAACAGCGCATCTGACAACGGCCTTCGGTACTTCAGATCACATTAATGGCTTTTCTCTCCATTTTTCGAATGTTATTAGGCTGCTTAATTTCATTACCGCGAGGTGGCGCTATGGTTAAAAAGTGTATACGAAACCAGGGCGACATTGCAAACAAGGATTTGGGGAAAAATCAGAAGGAGCAAGTACGCAGAACCCACTCGAATTATTATATCAGCCTTTTGTCAAGTAATACTTGACTCTTTGGTCCAATCTAATAGCACAATAACGTAATATCAGATGCACATTTCTGGTTTTGGTGGAGCCTAATACTACATAAAGCGAGTCGCAACATCACGATCAATATTGCTTGAAGTTTTTATTACAAAATTTCATAAAATCGATAGTTATGCAATTGAAACCAAATTGTTTCTCTGTAACGCGAAAATACTACATTTCTATCATTTTTGTCAGAAATGTGGATCAATAAATACGAATCTGTAATGCACAGATAACACTTAGCCCTTGCGAGTTGCGGTTCGATGAGTTTTGTTTCCAATTGTATTAGTAGCGACCAGCGAGACTTATCAATATCAGTAGATAATCCCTTGGATATCTTTTATTTACGTACCTCTACATTTACATCTTGCTTCAATAATAATATCAATCGATAGTATAATTTGTTTTGTAAAGTCTATTCCAAACATATAGTTTGTTTTTTCATTGAAAACAAACTGTAATAATGCCAAACAATGTCTGATACTGTTGATTCAATACATGCAAAAGAAATCTTTCCAACCGATGCTTGGCGCCTTTCTTGTTTTTCTCCAGCCTCAACACTATTTGCAATGCTACGGCACCGGGTATGAATCGGTAATACTGTAGATATAGTTGCAATTTTGGATGTTTGATTGAAGGAAACTGACGTATTTGTGGAGTATTTTGGTTTTGATGCGTTATCTCATTTAATGGCATTTGATTGCTTCAGTGTAAACTTTACAAATATCGTTTGATTGCCGAAGTATTTTGAGCAGTTTATATTTGAATGATTGTTTTGTCAGCTGCAGACTACAATCTTCGCTTTTCGCATACGAACTCGCGAAAAAAAAAATTCGCGGGTCAGAGATCACACCAAAATTTATACTTTTTCGGAAGTTAAGTTAGCAAAAAAACAATTTCCCCGGTCTTAGCGTACGCGTTCGAGCGTATTTGTTGTTTATATTAGCCAAAAATTCGGTTAGCGCGGGCGCTGACGGTATATTGTACCAGCAGGGTAACCTCATTTTATCAGCGCAAAATTTATTGATTGGGCAACTAATATGCTTGTAGGCAATTGTATGTGAAGCGTAGGTCGGCCTGTAATCTTTTGGTATGTTTCAGCTTATGTACTTATACTTTTAGCTTGTGGTTTTCTTCCAGACTTTATGATTTTAAATTGACATGACTAGATTTTTTTCTCTAGACTCGGCTTCAATATTTTTCTTTGGGAAATTTTTGCTGTTTTATTTCATTAATGCAAATTGTTATTTTTTTGGCGTTTTTTGATCTTAGGGTCTCTTTACCCACAATTTATTGGCAATGGCAGGTGATTGTGGGTTTAGGGAAATTTAGGAGGAAATAAATTTGACTCATAAAAGCACGGACTTTTCTTTCATCCATAAACCGATCAAACTTATGCATCCTTAGCATTTTCAGCGATTTTTTGAGGCTAAAATTGATAACAAAATAGCTCGTAAAAATTTAATGTCCTTTTGCGTCATTCCAGTTGAGATTTTAGCATATTTTTAGAGAGTTACGACGTAAAAATAATTTTCAACCGTTTTATCGCAAATTATTTTTTGTCTTTGGTAACAGCAAAATTTCCAGTTTTTTTTGAAGATACCTCTTTATGTTAGCCAGCATCCGAGAGACTATCAGTATTCAATAGCAGCGTGATCAAAATGGCAAAAGTGTCGTTTTTACGACTACTTCATGATCGCATGATGTGGGTTCAACCGCAGTCTGGTCGTATTGTTGCATGCGTGGATAAGACGCTTTACGATGAAATTATCTTGGCTTGGTGGCTTCCAACAAACAGCAAATTCAGTGAACAAGAATTCGAAGAAATTCGCATGAACAATGAATGGATCGTCGGAAACTCTTAAGCAGTGCGGATTCCTCCTCGCGCGAAGTGGTCCTCACAATGAAAAGTGTACAGATCGTCCGGGACGTTAGCTTCTGATGTTGTCCGGTGACAGGAGGATAACGTACCTAACAACAAGTATGGGACGAATGTTTGATTGATTGTACGATATGCTGTCCCTGGTCTCTACAACAACCTTGCAGATTCAGTCACAATGAAATGGAGTGGCGACAGTGAACAAACCAATGAATAAGTTTTGTAATTTTGTTACTGTCTTCGTTTCAACACAGCGCTATGTAGTGGCTGTGTGGTTTTAACTTTCAAACCTTTGTCATTACGCTGTTTGTAGTAGGCGTAATTCGAATCCCATTTGGATCGCAGTTTTTTTTTCGTGCAATCCAAGGGAGATTTAGCTAACGAGGAAAATAATATCTTCCACTTTCGTATTATTCAATAACAAAACTAAATCATTGCTAAGTATCTTAATTATTCATTTCGTCACCAAAAGCCTTTTCTTTCAATAAAAATCCGAAACCTTTATATTGGCTTGTGTTTGGACAAATTACGATTTTCGTAACATTAGTATGGAAAGAGTTATGAAACAGCAAAATTTCGTTCTCTAATGCAGTAGCTGTTGTGCTGTGATTAGAACAAATTTATTCATTATTTTTACGACGATTCCGGAAAATCATATGAACAATAAAGTATGAACACCTAATAGAAATGCGGATATTCAAAGTTCAAAAAGAAAGATTGCTGTCAAGGTGAAAGTAGACCTTATCAGAGCAAGACGTTGAGAGAACGACGGATAATTAAATCTCTGGTTACCACAAGTGTGTCAACTGTCAAGTTGATGGAAATTTCGCTAATTTCTCAGAGAATCGCAGACAAGAGTATTTGATTAATTCTAGATTCTAAATTTTAAAGGAAAGTAATAGACAATGTTGCGACTACAGTACGTACTGGAAAAAGTTGCTGTATACTACGTGACAGTGGAGCTGTTTTGCTAGAAAAGAATATGCCCCTTAAACTAGAAAAAAAAAGACTAAAGATTATAAAATCAACTTGAAGGAAAGACTGCATTCGTTTAACCTTAGCAGGCCAATCTCTGCTGCAAGCTTTGAGTTTTCAAAAATGCTGGTTTCAATGCATATTACACGTAATATTTGCTTGCTTTTGGTTTGGCGCGGCTTGTCTCCAATCTCTAAGGAATTACTCAGATAAATGACGCAGTTCGAATGCATACATTCTCATAACTTCCTTTTAAACTTTGTACATAATAATAGATTATGAGCTGTAAGAGCAAAAACTTCTGATACTGACAGGTAGCTAATTCACTTGCTAATTGTCAAAGCCGTTGTTGTCTTTAGTCTTTAGCTAGAAGATGATTAGAGGTAGTCTTTAGCTAGAAAATGATATTGGAAACGATGAAGCAGTTTGAACTTTTCCTTCCTTTTTTTGGGTCTTTTTTCGATTTTAAAAAGAAACCAAAAGGACTTCGAAAGTATGCATGTTAGAAAAGGTAGTAAATACTTTGAAAATCTTGCAAGCCTTCACCATATATTTAGTAAAGAATCAGAAAAAAAATGCCTTTACTAGTAACGTTCATACTTCAGAATGATATTTTAGTAATAAGCATTGTGAAATACGGTATAGCATTTGATTTAACTTAGCTTTGGTAACATTTATTTGACCGATTTATCTATCATCTACCTTTTACTGCTATTTTGTGTTTTTTCTATGATAATTTTATTGCACTGTTAATTGGCATAGTTTGTAATGATGTTAGATTAGATGAAGGGATGCGGTAAGGTTGTTTCATGTGTTTGTCCACTTCTGGCATCCATATGTCACATTTTGTTGACAATTTATAGACATGTTTTTGAGGTTGATGTAAATTTGTGAAAAGTACACAGACCAGGGACTGCTCTTGCTCTGGTTAGATCTGGAGCTGGAAGCAAACGTTTTACTATCCAAGATTTTGGGAGAAAATATTTTAAAGGAAAATAATAAATTAAACAGAGAAAGAAAATAAATAAATATTCATCCGTGCTTTTTTGATTTGCATATAGTATTTAAGCATTAAGGTAAGGGTTTGAGCTAGTTTTTTTTTTTTTTCTGAAAAAAAGGTATTCTTTTGTATTTTAGAGAAACGTATACTACTATGTAATTTTCTTTTACTTGTTGTGGTATTGCAAGAAAGTATAAATTAAAAAAAAGATGAATTTTACTTCGAAATTTAAGAAAATAATTTGTTTAACGCACCGCATAAGTTGTAGAACCCGCCACGAAATATTGCGCCATGTAGTATCTGAAAATCAAATCCACATCGGCCATTTTATGCACAACAAATACTGCAAGTTATTGTTGCGTAGCTGCGAAGCTACAAAAGCACCAAATCGCTTTCAATTATAATTACCTGATTGTGTAATGCCAGTAGTTTCAAGTAAACCTACATATTAGATGCGGAGGTGTAACTTATATGTCCAACTGTCTATACAGTTAAGAAATAAAACTTATTTAAAAAGCAGCTGGTGTGGCGCAGTGCTATTTCCCCGTAGGAGGAGAATGCATTAGATACGCGTAAACTAAGCTTCAGCTCAGGACCGTGGTGTGTTCTGTTCGAGAGAAAAGATATCAACTAAATGGTGTAGTAACTAATAACTATGGCTTTGGAAACTGAAAGTAAACTAAATAATTTGGGGTAAAATTGGGGGTAAAGATAAAGTCAAAATTAGGGTTAGAGTCTGGGCCGTAGCCAGAAAGGGGTCAAGCGGGGCCTTATCCCGCCGTGCACGAAGATTCTCAACATTTTAGCGCTACGCAGGTCCCTTATTATGCAACTTTTTCTAAGAGTTACAACAGTAAGTTTCGTTTGTTTTAAAGAGCTTACGACGTTGTAATCCTTGTGACGTGTTGATTAATAATCCCAAAGTTGATAAAGCTAGCCATTTGATTTCTGTAGTGTCCACTGTTTACTTCTTGTGAGGAAATGGCGGTCTTGTGTTTATGCTGGTTCGATTGTAAGAAAAAGACGAAGTATGTTTGTATTATGAAGAAGTAATGAGCTCAAAATCGATTAGATCAGATTTAGTTATTGATTTTGCATTTGTATTTGTCATCGAGCTACATCAACGATATTTCTAGCAAGGATCGCTGTGATGTTTGAACGTAAATCTGTGACTAAATTAAACGTTTGGTCAGAAGCTGGAAAGTTTCAGAAATATTGGTGTTTATTTTTGAATTCGTTTGAATAAGATTAATAACAACTTTGGTAAGTCAAAAAATCTAATAAAAAGCATTGTACTGCTCTCCTGGATCTATTTCAGTTTTTCCTAAAATGTCAAATTTTTATATTTCTAAACTATTTTATTCTTCAAAGCAATTATATTGAGAATGACAAAAAAGCCGACCAATAAATTAAAGCACATTAAGTCTATTTTTTCAAGGTGTTTGTTTTAGTTTTTCTTGGCTCTACTTTATTTTTGGCGAAGTATTTCAGAATAATTTTTAAATTGTAATACTTTGACAATTCAAGTTCAATAAGAAGTTTATTCTTTGTCGATAATATTTATTGGTTGTCGGGCTTAGATATTGAATTCAGAATAACCATGAAAGTATATCTGCTGACTGTTAACTATAACACACTTTAAAAAAACTCAAAATCAAAATTTTACTTCGTGAACGTACAAGCGTATTTTTAGTTTATTGTTAACAGAAATTCGGTATGCCCGGCGTACCACTGATCAAGCTGCCAGTTGATTAAGTTAAACTAAAGATACGCCACTATACTGTATGTTCTCGATTTTACGCACAGTGGAAACTGGGCCTAAGCCAGTTGTTACTTTCTAACGTGAATATAGATAGCATCCTCTTATTCGTTGATAAATAATTAATTTGCGAACTAGACTGCATTTGATTTGTTGGAGCTGTTTTGACGAATTTATTTGGTTATAGCTACAAATTATTGCTGAAGTTATTAAAGCAAGGTAAACACTGAAAGAATTCCAAATCAGCAGACAAAACCTGAATTCAAACTTCAAAGTTTATAACTTTTTAGGTTTTTAGGCAGGCATCTCACTCAGTAAATAAATCGTTAGTTGAATTTATTTGCTATAGCTATTATTACCAGAATGCTTTTAATGATCTACTAGTGGAAGGAAAAGATGAATTTATAAAGCCAATGAGGGCTTTTCACTCGCATTTTATGAATATACAACTTTCTGCTTATGTAATGTAATGGGATCGTTACAGGAGACAGGATGTTTAGCGACCGATTGAGCTTAGACGTAAGTGAGTCACCCTTCAAAACAAAAAAATTGATCAAATCAAATCTTTTATTATACTCGCTGTATCTTACGCCGAAGCGTGTAACGAGTTTGCCGGAACCATCTCCGCGTCATTGCGCCCCGGCAACACAGCTTCTCTCGAAGAAATGTTGCAGAGATGGCGAGCCGTTGGCAACACCGTATCCGATTTGATCAGTCGGAGACTTGAACCTACAGCTCTAGAGACGAACTCGTTACCACTCGGCAAGCTGACAGGTTCGAAAAGTTGAATATTTCAGTAATTGTCATACTGTTACGTCCTTATCTGCCAAGTCGTGTTTGTCGGATAGAACATAAGTACGTTGCTGTCTCCGCGTCATGATTCACACGGTGGAGGCTTCACACCGCTTCTTTTAATGCTGGACATCAAAAAGGAAAGCTTTAAATATCATCTAATAACTTGACGCCACTGGTAATCGAACCCAGTTTACGGTTTCAATAGCAGACGCTCTATATGCATTACATCTCAAACATTGGATGTGTTTTAGTATATCGCATTGTTATAGACGTCCACGACAGAAAGCTCAAAAATGTTTTAGCACGTCCTTAAACTGGTGAATGCTGGGACTTATACGCAGAATTACCTCGAAAATAGGATTTTTAAATTTTAGATTTGAAAAGATTTGAAGTAACCTATTTGAACAAGATTGAGGTGGTGCAAAATTTGAATATGGCTTTCAGGAAAGTGGACTTTGCTGATAGTCGTTTTAAAAGGAAGCTACTCTTTTGGTAAACAATTTGTTTCATGACCACGTTTTGACACAAATGATATCCATTCTGGCTGTGAAAAATATATTAAAAGTCAATGGAATTTTGAATTCTGGTCTATTATCATTCTGATGTGTTCATTAGTTCAACCGTATTATATCTAAGTAAACAGAATACTGTAAATAAGATCAGTTTCGTTTGTAATCTATTCGTTGCATTAGGTACTTGTTCAAGCAGATAATGTCACCTATGGCAGGTTCTTGTTACCGCAAAACATCAAGAAAATATTGCTGAGAAAGTAGGCTATATACAAAATTGCAAATCGCCCAATAAGGCTATGCTAAGAGAGATTGAGTACCGGTATAGAGAGACCGAGAAAGTGAAGATGCTGTTTTCAAAATTGTTAAAAAAGATAAAGAGTTTAGTGTAGGTAGGCCTGCCAAACTGACTGTGTCGCGCAACGGTAGGTGGTGAATAGATTTCAACCCTGTAAGTTGAAAGTTCGATTATCTGCTGTTGCAAATTCTCCGAGAGTTTCTAAATGTCCGTGTAAAAAATTGCCCTGTATTTCTATGGAGCATTGGCGTTGGCAGGATTTTGTAAAGGGGGATGGGGGCTTTTTGTCGAAATTTAAGTGAATACCAAACTAAAAACCTCACTATATGAAAGCCGGTGCTCTCTCCAAAAGACTTGGAATTCCTTGCCTTTCTGTGAAAATCAAGCACTTTTTTTCCGGATTTAAGATAAAGACCTAACAAAGTCTTCAACCTGTAGTAATGCAGTTTGTTCGCATTCACTCCATTCAGGTTTCTTGGGTCGGAACCACATTCATTGTTTACTGGTCTGCGTGCAAAGAGGGGAAGGGGTGGATCGGTGGTTTTTAATGGTGGACTGCAGTACATAAATAGAGTTTTAACAATACCAACATATATGCATTGCACGATCTCCCTCCCCTCCTAAATACGCTACTACTTATGAGTCAAGTTCATTCTGTGTTTAAAGTTAACATTTTCAAGTTCTAGCGATTAACGCTTTTACTAATGTTCAGGTATCCGCTTCTATTTTTAATAATTTTTTGTTAAATTTATGTAATTATGGAAGGGTCAGGGTAAGTACAAACAATCAATTAAAACGATTTGTTTCATTTGATGCTAGCATAATTATTTGGATTGTAGGTTCGTTGAGATGTGCATGTCTTTGTCGGTCTGCTTTAAGAGCATGTAAATTTAGTATGAAGTTTGGCTGCAGGCCGCTTCCTCACGTCTTTGTCATTGCTGCTTGTGTGGTTAAGTTCCTTTTTTTTTCTTAGCTACTTCCTGTTTTCTGTGTATTACCTGCTTTTTTATGTTGCACGATACTATTGCTGATCCGATTGCGTTTGTTCAGTAAAATTTGTGATGAGTGTGTTTTAAGTCAGTTCTTGTATGTGAACCAAGCACTGTGCGTTTGGAACCAAGCACTGTGCGCTTGTGTTGCCTCACCAACACTCAGCACCCTTTTTGGTTTTTGTTTACAAGTCTTTTGTTTGGCTGGGCCACTACAACTGGTAGACTGCTTGACCCTAATTGAAAATAAGAGGAATGAAGGCAAAAATCAATGAGGATATCTAAACTTAGGGCAATTGCATATGATTAAATTTAAGTTGACCCCATACTTCTTGACTCAACCATTCCAGATATTCTACTTCAGACACGACGTAGCGGCATCTCCAATCGTAATTTTTAATGGTAGTCCTGACGTTGATAACAGCGGCGACGTCATCTTAGTTCTATTCTAAGGCAATGCCGCAATTAGGCTAAGCTGCAAAAGCCTTTTAACATACATATAATTTAATAAAGGCCTCTGTATGCTAGGCTAGTCCATTGAAACGTCAGGACTGCCGATAAAAATTATAGTTAGGGAGACCCCTAGGCAGTGTCAAGAAGGATGAAGTCAACGCCAATCTAATCTAATAGGATAGCCCTAGCTTAAGATACCACCATTGATTTTGCCTTCAGTCCTCTTTTAAGCGTCTTTCCCAAGGACGCAACGACGCATTGAAACTTGGGAGTCGAACTGAGAGTTTGCAACCTTTTCAATTGCTAACTATTTGTTGAATAAACAAAGTTAAGTTTTTTGCTGTGGTTGTTTGTTGCATGTGAAAGTATACGTGAAAAGTTATGTTTTTTTCTTGCAAGCAATTCCTACTCTTTGGTTTTGCTTGCTTGAATTAAATAACCAAGTTTAGCTTGTTACTCGTCTCTTTATACTATTTCGTGTCTACTTTGTGCTCTACTGATGCTGCGGTAGTCGAGTCGTTGGCTGGTTTGCCACTGGAATCGAAGGTCTCAAACTCAATTTCCAGGCCGATTACATCAGCCACCGTGTTGCCAATGGCTCGCATCACAGCTTCATGTTTTTCATAAGAATCTGGATCAGGCGTAATGACGCAAAATCTTCCCTCACACTCGTCACATGCTACGGCGTATTTTATCGCGTATCCCGAAGATTGTTTTTTTAATTAGTATTTTCTGTGTTGTTTCAGATTGTTTGTGAAAGAAATTTGGAGGGATTATGTCTCGACAACGCCTCTTTCCATTTGAAGATGACAGTTGTTGTCAAGTCAGCTCCTCTTCTCGATATTACTCCTTGACAAGAAAACAATTGTCCGGATTTCCTTCTCCAGGAGGAGAGTAAGTAGGATGAGGAGAACCCTTATTTTGCTAAAGTAGGGACTTGAATCCGACGTTAAAAAGTTCTTTTTCAAGAAATGTCTCAAATTTTGGTGTTGAGGAAACTGGTGCAACGTAAGCATATCACAAACGAGGGTCTGGGGGTGAAACTCCCAGTCGATAGGCGAATTTGTAATTTTTCGGAAAAAATAGTCATTTAACAGTGTTTGGATCACGTTTCGCAGGTTTTTAGAGCCATTTTGAATAACTTATGGCTAAAATTTGAAAGCCGGTTGAAGAATTAAAGTCCTTCAGCCCCCTTTACTTACAGATCAAGTTCAAAACATGTCTACACGCTTGTATTTTGGGGTAAAATTTTGTAAGTAACTTGGCTAAGGGGGGCTGAAACCCCCTTACCCCATCCTCTGGTTGCACCACTCCGCGTAGGTATAAGCTTAACGGGATTTTCATTGTTTCAGCACCAGCTATTGTAATTTAATAAAGTCTCTCAAGGATGCAGAAACGATGCATTTCAACTTAATATAGTGCACCTGCACACTGCGCACATAAACATCATTCCAAACCATAACTGTTAAATCATCATCAAACAAACTTGTAGTAAATCTCGATTTTTGTCACCTAGAATATAAATTAAATCAAGTTTATTAGCTCAACTGATGGAGTAGAAAACTTTTTCGCCAACGTTGCGATAGGCTATGCTCTGGGCATGTACTACATATCTTCATCAGGGCTAGAATGCGAAGTGAAAAACTGTTGTAGTTGGATTATCCATTATTATCATAGCAGCAAATTTAATGACAGAAAAATCTGAATTGATATGTTGTTAGCAAATATACGGTGAAAGCAGTGACGGATCCAGAAAATTTTGGTGGGGGGGGGATTTGAAGCACAAAACCTCAAAAATTCGGATGTCTTCACCAAAATTGAGACTGATTTTTCGGCCGAAATCGGAAATTCAAACGTTTTTTTCGCCCAAATTCAGGTGGTCTCCAAAAAAAAAAGGTCTTCACCAAAATTGAGACTAATTTTTCGGCCGAAATCGGAAATTCAAACGTTTTTTTCGCCCAAATTCAGGTGGTCTCCAAAAAAAAAAAAAAAAAAAGAAGGTCTTCACCAAAATTGAGACTAATTTTTCGGCCGAAATCGGAAATTCAAACGTTTTTTTCGCCCAAATTCGGGTGGTCTCCAAAAAAAAAAAAAAAAAAAAAGGTCTTCACCAAAATTGAGACTAATTTTTCGGCCGAAATCGGAAATTCAAACGTTTTTTTCGCCCAAATTCAGGTGGTCTCCAAAATAAAAAAAAAAAAAAAAAAAAAGGTCTTCACCAAAATTGAGACTGATTTTTCGCCGGATTGGTTACGTTTAGGTCGGTGGGGGGGTATGCATCCCGAAATGGAGCCGATTTATTCGAAACAGAGGCTGATTTTTCGGCCAAAATCGTTACTTTTAGGCTGGTGGGGGGGGATGCATCCCCCCCATCCCCCCCCCTAAATCCGCCACTGGGTGAAAGTACATACGAAACACGGCAAATAGCTCGATAATTGGAACGACCGACGCTCGCGTCGCGTGTTCCTCTGTTTTTACTCGGCCATTTTCCAACTAACGAGTGCGAAATTTCAGACTTTTGCTTATAACTCGAGAACGGTTGGGTCTAGCAACATGAAATTTGGACAGCAGTTTGAGATTAATGAGTTGTATGTTTGTATTAAATTTCGAGGCAATAGGTCACGTGACTTTGGTTTTACAACCCGAAAACCGCCCCGCAAGTTTGGCGTAAAAAGCGGTCTCAGTCAAAAACGGCTTAAGTACAGCAAAAAATATTTCATAGGGTTGTATGTCTCAAGATACCCTTTCATCCCAACCAACCCATTTTTGGCCGCGATGAAGTTTATTTCTTTTTTTTTTCCTTTTTTTTCCTTTTTTTTTTCTTTTTTTTCTTCCTAATTTTTGTACGCTCTTCTCCTAAACCACAAAACATGGAAATCTAATTTTTGTGTAAAGTTGTTGAGCTGCAAATGCAATATTTTTTTCCGAAATTTTTTGGGGCAACTCCACCGGGAACCCCCCCAAAATGGGGCCCCAAAAACCCCATTTTTTGAACGGCTCAAGCTAGGGTGCTAGTTGTTTTTGATATCAGTAGATATTTAACAGACAAATATTTTGGCATAGTTTGGGGGTGCCACCCCCCCCGGGGACCCCCAAATGGGCCCCCCAAAAATCAATTTTTTGAACGGCTCAAGGTAGAGTTCTACTTTTTTTTGATATCAGTAGATATTTAACAGACAAATATTTTGACATAGTTTGGGGGTGCCACCCCCCCGGGGACCCCCCAAAAATCAATTTTTTGAATGGCTTAACTTAGAGTGCCAGTGTTTTATGATATTAGCAGATATTTAACAAACAAATATTTTGACATAGTTTGGGGGTGCCACCCTCCCGGGGACCCCCCAAATGGACCCCCCAAAAATCAATTTTTTGAACGGCTTGACTTAGAGTGCCAGTGTTTTATGATATCAGCAGATATTTAACAGACAAATATTTCGACATAGTTTGGGGGTGCCACCCCCCTGGGAACCCCCCCAAATGGACCCCCCAAAAATCAATTTTTTGAATAGCTCAAGTTGGGTGCCAGTCTGTTTTGATATCAGGAGATATTTAACAAACAAATATTTTGACATAGTTTGGGGGTGCCACCCCCCCCCCAGGGACCCCCAAATAGACCCCCAAAAATCAATTTTTGAACGGCTCAAGTTAGGGTGCCAGTGTTTTATGATATCAGGAGGTATTTAACTGACAAATATTTTGACTCTAGTTTTCTGGAGGTTCCATAATCAGATATTTTTGAATAGTTGCTGATTTTACGGTAGACAAAAAGTACTTTTGAGCGTCACAGCATTAGCTATGCGTCGGTCGTTCACTGGGTTTGCTGGCAAACTCCCATCTAATTGCGTTATTGTTTGCACAACTAGCCACTACCCAGCAAAGATAATTATTACCAAAAGCACTGGGCGGTAAAATGTGTTCAAGAATAATATTCTAGTCTAGTATTTTCGTTAGAAAAAGGATTCCTTAATATCAAAATGTGTCTTTCCACAATTCAACGTTGTTTTTACTTCGCAGTTAAATGCTTCTGCAATCATTAGACGAGAGTGATTGGTTGAAAATTCGTCGCGTGATTGTAAATGATATCGATAACAATAAATGCCACCTTTAGCAGCAAAAACAAAGAATGTTTAAAACGCTTTAATTACCTTGCTACAAAAAAAAACAAACAAAACAAACGTGATGGGTAAAATTAGCCATTATCTAAGAGATTAGATAACGTAAGCATCATAGTTGCTAATGACAGCTCCATTAATCTTAAACCAAAGGCATCGTATTCCTAACATCAGCATCACAATCGGGAGTGGAATCGATCTCGTGGAAGGCCCATTACGAGAAATTACGCTAAGTCAGCAACCAGAATTTATTTTGAGTAATTGTCTTAAAAGTCAGTACATAGAGCAGAGGGAGGGCCGATTGTCCTTCCCCCACCCCAGTTAGAAGGTGTGCATTTGCGCTTTTGGTTTCGCCATCAATGGAATAAAGTTGAAAATTCACTAATTCAAAGGTATTATTATAGAAATAAACGCGTAAATTAGGCCTCTCCCTAATACCCTCTGGAAAAAAGTGTGGGGGGAGGCTGGACCCACTCGGTTCCCCCGGTTACGTCACCTATGTGTTTAATTCGAGCTCATTAAAGCAATCGAAATCCATTTATTTAATCTAACGTCCTAAATGTAGGTCATGCAAGTAGTTGACAATTAAGGCATGTGATATCTGAGATTAGTGCAGAGTCACAACAAGAAGCTGACATCTTCTCAATGCTCATAACCATACTTCAACATATAGACATATTAATAGTTGGCATAAATTGCAATCTTGCAATATTGTACTGTGTACTTACTGTGAATTTACAAGCAGATTAGCAGCGCTTACGGTTTTGTATGTGACTGTTACGTAACTACGAAAGATGCATGACACTATATCACAACAACTGCTGTGTACATACAAGCCGTTAATGGGACACAGGTCGTTTTTGTTTGCGATTAAATCACTGTTTACGAGTATTAATCGAGCCTTGTTAGTGTGCGTTGCTATGTTGTTACGCTTTTCACATAAATCTTAACTATGCTGACTCGAATAGTTTTCAATCTCATTATTGAGTGACTTTATTGACTTACTCGAGTGACTTTTAATCTCATTATTATGCTAACTCGAGCGACTTCGGCCGCATGGATTATGCTCGAGTGCATCGCGATGTCACTTTTCTGAAGATTAGTCAGGAGTCGTTGGGTCGCTGATTTCGTGTAGGCCTAAGGGTTTTGTTGTTGATTAAAATGCAGTATGTTGTGTAGTTTTCTTCTCATTTAGCGCAAGAGCCTATAAAAAAACGTAATCTTGTTATAATTGTTTTAGTTACAAATCTGCTACACTTGATCGGAAAAGTGTGAAAAGCATTGACAAGATGCCTAACCTCTTTGGCACTTTGCCTCGGCAGCAGCCGGGATCGTCGCTGGAATTTCGAACCAAAATCAAAGCGATTGGAGCCTTCACAAACATGTACCTCACATCTAGAGAGGCTAAAGATGAAGAACTTAGTTATCTGGAGTAAGAAATGGTCATTTTTATAAGTAATAGAAGCATTGCATTTGTCATTTCCACGATTTAAATACATACAGTAATGATATTTAGTATTTTTGTGTTTCAAATATTTTATGCTTCAAAAGTGTGCTTTAAAAATTCTTACCGACTATGAAATGTCTTTGGACTGGCTCTTTTGAATATTTGATATTATGCTGTTTTGATAATCTTACAATTAAAAATTTTTTGTATATCCTTTGCTAAAATATTACGGCAAGTGTTTATTAGTCATTTCGCTAGGTTTTGATTGTTTGTTTGTTTGTTCTTATGAACCTGGCACTCTGCGTCTGTCTAACCACACCAACGCAGGGTACTTTTTTTGGTTCCGTTAGCAAATTTTTTGTCAGCCTGGACCACCTCAGCGGATAGATTGCTTGGCCTCAATGAAAAATAAGTGTAAAGTGTGTTTCCCAAGGACACAGTGACGAATTGCCAGTTCGAGAATCGAACCACGGGTCTACAACCTTTTGATCATTAGCCCTACGCTCTACCACTGACCAAGCTATTGCCGTCGCTTCGCTAGGTTTGCTTTACGCTTCTCTTGAATTACTTTTGGTGCTGAGACTAAATCTTTGTTTTTATATTTTAATTTTTTGCTGCAGGGCTGTTGAGAGTGGAGATTTAGACAAAGTCGAAGAGATTCTTGAAAAGCATAAACATTTAGTACTTGATGAGGAGGAGGAGGAATGTGACGAGAGCGCTGACGAGGATGAGAATGTTCGTGTGATTGAAAACGGAGTGAAAAACGAAACTGAGCTATCCGCAAATATCGTTCCGCCAGAATCTCCATCGAAATCGACTGCTGTCCGCGACGAAAATGGATCCACTACTTCAATTAAAAATGAGACCAAAATTTGTGTCGAAATGGTAGAAACGAAAGAGGAACAATCTGAAAAAGACGAAAAGCGCCCAAAAGACGATCAGCACCTATACCCGATGGGAAAAGCTGGACCCGTTAGAAAACGACGCACGACGAATCGGCGGCTTTCAGCTGTCGGCGCCGGTTTGTGGCAAAAAGTTACGTCTAATGTTGCTTCTCCATTGCCAGTGTCCCTTGCCAAGCAAAACAGTTTCAAACACAAAGGCAAAAATGCTCTTGACGTGGAATCAATCGCTTCAAATGACGATAGAAGAAAAGTGAAATTCAATAAAAACTGCAAAGACCAATGGGGTCGATCTGCCTTGTTCATAGCCATGATTCATCAAAATCTGGATATGTTGGAACTTCTTCTGCATTACAAGGTAAAATGTTTAAAAAACTGAATCTTTCTCAACTTCAAAAACCAGAAAAAAACAACGACGAAGTTGAAACGGTAGCTCAGCTATCTTGTCATCATGTCAATTCCAAAATGCCTAAGGAATCAGCCTCAAACTATAATTAAAAACCTTATTCTCATTATCTTTCGTGATGAAATCGATTTGGACTCAAACGGTTCATTCTTAGTTATCTTATTTGATTAAGATGACTGAGGAATGAGGATAACCAGTTTGGGTCAAATCGATTTTATCTTCTAAAATGATAAAAACTAGGTTTTTAATATTTTGTAGCTGGTTCCTCAGCTCTTTTGAGAATGACATTTGAGATTACAAAGCAGGTTGTGAAAACGCTTTGTAAGAACATCTTGATCAAATAATGCAATTTGCGTAACTGCGACTCCAAGTCTGTTAGAGTGCTAAATGACATTAGTAGTTACTTACAGTATTTACATTCCAGCTTGTTTACGGTGTTTGATACGACAGCGTTGACTGAATGATATTTGCCAGTTTGTAAGCTTGCTCTAACTTTTGCGAATTAGTTTGGATTAGACCAAACACTGGTAGGAATTATTTCAATATTGTTTCATCAGCTTTCATACTGTAAATTCATCTTTTTGGAGTTTTTGTTTTTAGAGAAGTGCAGCCTCAATCATTCATTTTGTTTACATTAGGATAAATCAATTATCATTTGGGCGATTTAAATCACAAATTTTACCAGGTGAAAAGCGAAGAATGCCTTTATCACGCTATAGATTTTGGATATTATGACATAGTAGAGTTATTCGTGCAGAATGATAATAACACCTCGCAAATGATCAAAAGAAAAGACTCATTTTATCCTCCAGGTCAGTGTTGTGATTTACGCAGCTGAAGTTGCAAGTATATCTAGATTTTTGACTCACCAGAGCGAGGAGAAATCTAGAAAGAGATATATATTTTCACTTGCGAGGTTTCTGGTTCAGTTCGTTCTAAGGTTGCAACTTATGCGTGGGTATTGGATATAGATCTGTAACATTTTTTGGTGCTCCTTCCGGATTTCTGATTGTCTTTTTAGTCTTTTTAAATTAAGGATTAGTTTTCTTTCTTTCCTAGTTTCGATTTTTATTGGACTGAAAAATATTAATTTTACAATTTTCGACCTTTTAGGCTTAACTCCGTTCCAGTTGGCTGCACATAAGAATGATTACGTCATGCTTCGAATACTACATTCTCATGGATATGGGTACGATTTTGTTCACCTAAAGTACAACGATCCTTATTCAAGTTGAAATGATTGTAAGAAAAGACTGTCCTTTATTTTGTCTTATTTCCTGTCTGCTATTTACATTTTTTTCCGATGAAAATTTAGTGTTTGGCGAACTGCTAACATCTACCAAATTATTAAACTCTTCAGAGAAGCCTGGAAAAATGTGAAGTTCTGGTTTGTAATTCCTACTTAAATAGTAGTTGTCTATGGATGGTTTATACTTAAGTAGTGGTCTATGGATGGTCTATACTTAAGTGATGGTCAATGGATGAGTATATACTTAAGTAGTGGTCTATGGACGGTCTATACTTAAGTGGTGGTCAATGGATAAGTATAATAATACTAAGAGTGTTTACTGTTTATGCTTTGCATTGTGAAATAAAACAAGACTCGAATTTACTTGTAGAATTACTCCGGAATCGAAGCAGAGAGCTTTTTCGAAGAAAAATCGAAAGTACCAGGCCTCTCCCGACCAGTCTTCAGTGTTAGAGCGAGCCTGGGATTCCTCCAACCACCAGTTGCTGTATTACCGAGCAATATCAAGCCCTGCTTACTTAGTCCTGACCTTTACAGAAGGCTTGGAAGGTAATTAAACTGTTCAGTAGAAATGTTTTTGTCTCCCAGTTTTTATACTTCTTTTCACTAACACTGATACTTCCAGCTTTGATCGTTGCTTGGTATTCAGTTCTAAACCGAGTTTGGGGGTGGTAATTTCATTTTGGGTTGATACGGGTGCTGTCAGCTAGTAGCTTCAAAGAAGCTGAAAATTCTAACTGGTAAGAAGTAAAAAATCAATTGAAAACATGAAAATGCTCAACTACCATCACTTTTCTCGTGGTTGAAGGATAAGGATGTAATCAAACAGCGACCAAAGCTTTGTAACTAAATTGATACTTAACTTCATTACAACTTTATAAACCAACTAGGCTCGTTGCAACTGGCCGTTATTGACGTGGGGGATTACTTTCGCATATTTTTTTTTTTTTATTTAATATTTCAAATTAAGCCCAAATCAAATCTTTCGTTGAACTCGCTGTATATGCCGAAGCGTGTAACGAGTTGGCGGGGCCCATCTCCGCGTTATTACGCCCGGGCAACACAGCTCCAGTCGAAGAAATGTTGCAGCGGTGGCGATCCGTTGGCAACCTTGTGTCCGATTTGACCGGCCCGAAATTTAAACCTCAGACATTCCGCTCAAGAGACGAATATTTAGTTTTGATATTTGTCAGGTTCATCATTGTTGTGTTTGTTTTAGAGATTTCAAATAATGGCGGGGATCTCCTTGACACGATTTTCGAGCGATATGCCGAGTTGAAGAGAAAAATTTCTCAAGAACCTACTGTGCGAAGCCTCTACCAACCTTTGGCGGAACAGGCAAGCCTTTTGTTTCTAGAGTGTTATTTTAATATTCGGACGCACTGAAATGTACATTATAAGAGTTTTTTAGGAGACTTGGTTACTTTTCGCCAAAATTGTGCTGTATATTACTGACCTTTTTTATGCTCATTTCTGCTTTTTGCTATACCAGTTATTTTGCTGATTTAGACACTGACAGTGATAGGCCGTTATTGATTCAACTACAATGCTTTTTTAATCGTTTCGCGTGCTTCTGGCCTAAAGGCTACCAGCGCGGAAGCCTAGGGAAGAGCCACCAGAACGGTGACTACCGGTACTTAAAACAAGCAATGCGAAAAAGTTATCTTCCCACAGGATTCAAACCTGCAACGTTTGGATTACCGTTCCACTGCTATACCACTTGAGCTAAAAATTAAGCATGCGAAAAGACGTCCTTTCTAGCTCAAGTGGTATGGCAGTGGACCCTTAATCCAAAGGTTGCAGGTTCGAATCCTGTGGAAGGATAACTTTTTCGCATTGTTTGTTTTTAAGCAATCACCGTTCTGGTGGCTTTTCCGTTCTGCGCTGGTAGTCTTTAGGCCAGAAGTACGCAAAACGATTAAATATTAAAACTCTGGCCTGCAAACGACAAAACATCACAATTAAATTATTACAATGCCTTTTGCTGAAGTGCATTAGTTTTATGCTTATACTTATGTCAATCTAAGCGATTCAAAAAGATATGACTTTCGCTGTGATTTTCAAACTGCTTAGTTTTTGGTGACGCTTAAGTTAGTAATCATTTTGTTCTAACTTAGATTGAAGATTTTGCTTGTGATCTTCTCAGTGAAGTTCGATCATCGTCAGATCTTGCCAGTTTACTCCGGTTTGATCCGCCTGGCCAAAATCGCCTGGTAAGTGCACTATCTTGATGTCCTTCATGGTCGACTCCTGGGAAGCCTTGTCAACTTCCACTGGCAGTTAGGTGGCTATAACAACCACCAACCCTGCAGCTCCAATGATATTTCACATTGTAGCTCAAGTCATATAAGCACAGAGCTGGACAGCGCTGTTTCGAGCTTTTAGCTCTCATCGGCAGCCCTCAGCTATCTAGATAGCTGAGGGCTAGATAGCTGAGCCCTTTCACCCTAGATAGCTGAGGGCTAGATAGCTGAGCCCTTTCACCCTAGATAGCTGAGGGCTGCCGATGAGAGCTAAAAGCTCGAAACAGCGCTGTCCAGCTCTGTGCTGATCGCCTGGTAAGTTTGTGATGTTCGAAATTTGAATATTTCAAACAGGTCAAACTGATTTAATGGAACTAACTTGGTTCAATTTGCAGGCCAGCCAACGCAACCATCTCGCACCAGTGCAGCGAGCTATTGAAGTACGAATGAAGCGGTTTGTTGCTCACGAACATTCCCAGCTTGCTATCTCTACCATGCGGCTTGGCACTTTATTTGAAAAAGAACACGGATGGCGTACGTCTACCGCCCGATTTTTTCTTGCCATGATATTCCCTATTCTCTGTCTTGTTTTTAACATTTGGCCCAGTTCAAAGTAAGCGAAAAATGTTATTGGAATTTTTTAAAAAACTATTTATTTGAAGAAAGATCAGAAATGTTTTAAGATAGCAATCAAAACGTCTTTTTTGCTATGGGCAATTTTTGTTATTTTTTAAAAAAAGCCCTTTCAACGCCTTCTGGATCACATTTCGCACACTTTTAAGCTGTTTGAAAGAACTAAATTGCTAAGATTTGGAAGCAACTTGAAAAATTAAGTTAGCCAGCCCTTTCATCCCCCTTTTACTTACTGGTCAAGTGCAAAACACGTTTAAACGGCTTTCACTCTGGATTAAATTTTCCCAAGTGACTTAGCTGAAGGGGGAAGGGGTTGAACCCTTCTTGACCTCCCTGGTTGCGCCACTGCTAGCTTTAGTGTTTTTGAAAGTGCTTAGATTAGTTAATAATAGTGATAAGTTAATGCAATAGTTTGTTAAAAAATTTTCCGCTTATTTTAACCTTTATTTTTAGGTTTGGAACCCTGTTGCGCAACCCAATGGTAAATATGAGCTGTCACATCATGTCAGAAATTTCCTTTTTGATACTAATGATAATGCGTTTGGTGCTACTTACAATGGTGTACGAGTGCGACTGTTTGGGAACTAGCCTGTATCCAATAGACTACATCATTCTGTTATGGATTATCGCTCGTTTTGTCAACCAGGTTCGTAAGAAGGAAATCAGAACTGTAATTTAATCACATGTTTTTTCACCACATTTCTTTGTCAGGAGACTGCGAAGGAATCTTTATGGTTTTCGAAACAAGCTGCCACTTGTCTACCACACACGGTGGAGGCTTTACACTGTCTCTTGTGCTGAACGTCAAACAGGGAAGCTGTGAATACCAATTTTTTAGTCTTTGGTTTGGCCCGACCGGGAATCGAACCCGAGTGTACCGTTTCAGTAGCGGACGTTCTATCTACTCGATCTCTGATCGGTGCATAGAATTGTAAATTGTTTCACACGCACATAAAACCAATTCTAATTTCTAACCAGCATAATTTATATGATTATATTGTTAGTGCGCTACTCAAAAAGCAACGATTTTGGCGAGCTGCAAAAAGTACAAAGCATGCATGATAGCGATTCATTTTCCTAAGGTAAAATCACAGCAAAACCTGTAAAATTTCCACCATAGAGGTAGTGAGGTAGAACAATAAATCCTATCCAAAATTAGCGTAGAGAGAATGGCTTAATATTAAAACCATCGGTCTATTATAATCACATTCACAGATCTTAAGTTTATAATCTTTATATGGAGCTATTTTTGCGATTTTAGATCAAGAAATTCCGCGAAGTAAAATTCGTTGCAGTGTTGAAGAACGTTTGGGCATTGAACGATTTGGCAACTTTAATTCTGTTCACCTTGGTCATCATATTGAAAATCTACGACATGGCCAGCGTGCAGAGTACGATTGGGCCAAACGAATGTCCCTTCACAATCATGAACAATACGGACTTTCTAAGAAAGCACAATATTGCTGACATGGAAGAATTTAGGGTAAGAGTTAACGTTTAGGTTTTTGTGGCTTTTGACAGATGTGTCAAAAGTGCCATTTTCATAGTGGGGTACTCAAAAAAGAAAAAAATTGATTATGTCATCCGTTATCTCAAAAATGGAAGTTGTGTATATGCTTTTACAACATGTTGTAAGGCTCGAGCAAAAAAAAAACACTTTTAGTATGGTTTAGTAACTTTGCAATCCAGACAATGATAGAGTTCGAAACACCCCTCCACACGTACTGTTTGACATGTTTGGGATATTTCTAGTAACCCTTTATTATTTTTGTTATGTGGGTAAAAGAAGGGCAGTTCAGTGAATTAGTTGCTGCGCAGGCAAAATAACCCGAAAATAACTCTTAACTGGTAACACACGTAACACAACGAGTGTAATGAAGATGACCTGACGTAGATATGCAATAGAGATTTTTGAAGCTAGGCCGTTGAAATGTTGGCATTTTAGTTTTGTTATTCTGTTTGAGCTTTGAAATTTGCACTTTGTTTTACCGTTTGAGCAAAATTAAAGTACAGCAAAAATTTTGAATTAATCAAATGATTATTGTAGCGTCGATGTACTCGAAGCGAATGGTACGGCTACGAATCGTGGCCGGTCACTATGTCAGAAGCAGCCTTGGCGGTCATCTATCTCTTCATTCACGTGCGAGCTATGGAACTTCTTTATACCGATCGGACTTTCGGTACGAGTATCTTTCAAAATGCTATTTATCGAATCGTGTTAAAGTTTTGTGCTGTTTTCCTGTTGTTTTGGCCAGCAGTAACTGCGTATACAATATCTTCAGAGCTTCCTAAGCTACTTATACTGCCTCTTCCTTGAGGTACCTCAAACTAATTGCTCATGCACTCTGACGACTACAAGCATTTAGAAGAGTGAACTTTTGTTGAGTTTTAGTCTAACTCGGCTGGAAAAGGAACCCAGGTCTTGTAGGTTAAGAGAAGGCGTTCTATCTATATAAACTCCTGATTGGTGCGCATAAAGGCTAAGATCTTGTAATTTTTTTTTGCTTTTAGGACCTCTACAGCTTTCGATTGACCGCATGTTTTTGGACACCTTCCGTTTTCTCTGTGTATTTTTTGTTACATTTTTTGCCTTTGCATTCGCGATGACTCAACTCTATTGGGCCTGGGGGCGGGTAAGTTCCTAGGATAGTTTCAATAACAACCATTCAAGGCATTTTAGAGTGTTTAGATCCGGTTTTGGGCTCCATGCGGTTTCCGGGCTTTCTAGCTCTTTTTGAAAGATTGAAATGTAAATTCTTAAACAACCCCGATATCTGCAACATTTACTGTTAAAGTGTTACTTCAAAAATGGAAGGAAGCCTCTGTTTGCTGCCTTCTGCATAAAATCAGCAAACAAAACGAGTTTTCTAGTAACTAAGCACAAAATATCAAATGAAGAGTTGGTTGGTGGTACAGAACTTGAGAATTGCCTTGATTAAAATGTTCATATCTTTGAAGCTTTGTCTGACACTTGTCAAGAAGAACCGTCAGAATGGAGAGCGCCGAAAAATGAGCGGCTATTTATAGGAAAAAGCCGAGCCGTGATTGGCTGGAAAAGGACTAATGAGAAAGCGTCATTAGTGTACAATCTTTAGGCTGTATACGAATTCTTTTTGTCTGCAGAGGGCTTTGAATTTTCATCTATCTGCTCTTGAAGCCACTTTCATCAAAACTTCTAACCCCGCCCTCTGCCGCTTGTTAAATTCTAAACTTTGCAATTAGTCCACAGCAAGCGATACGCGTATTTAGTTTACAATAAATTTCTGTATAGAGTATAATGCTTTAGTCAGTGTCTACTCATACTAGAGCAGGGGAGCCCAAAGTTTTTGAGAAACGGGCCGCAGTTATTTCAAGCGGGCTGCGCAATCAAGATCGGCCCGAATTAGGAAATAGTTTCTTGTGAGATTTAAAGTAAAACTGACTGAAATTTAGGTGAACACAAAAAAAGTTCTTCACCGTATTTGGATGTGATTTTTGTTGGAAAATCCGATGGTGGTCAATCGAAACAAAAGAAAACTGATTTGTTTTCTAGCAAAATTTCTCTGCTAGTTCATTTCAAAACGGGGTTTGGGCAGCCTTATACGAAAGTACAAACTGTCGAATTTTGTTGTGACAAAGCCACCTCTTGACTATAACCGATCAGTGGTCGAGTGGATAGAGCGACTGCTACTGATGCAGTAGACACGGGATCGATTCCCGGTCGGGTCAAAGATTATAAAAATTGGTGTTCAGTATTCACAGCTTTCGTGCTTGACTTTTAGCAATTACAGAGACAGTGTAAAGCCCCATCGTGTGTGGTAGACAAATGGGCAGGTGTCAGCTTGACTTGAAGACCGAAAGGTTCCTTCGCTGTCTCCTGGTCAAAGCAATCTGGAAAATAAAGATGTAATTTCAATTACTTTGATGTTGTTGAATTTTCAGCCTAAACAACGCCAGCTCAATATGACGCTTGCAGATGGATTTCAATTGTGTGAACAAGGATCGGATTATTCAGAAGCAGTTTGCCATCCAGTTTACTCGTTCATATATCACTCGCTACTCGAGCAATATTGGACGTTATATGGTTACGGTTGGGGCGAAGAACCTCCTGCTGCAACTAAAATACCGAATTTTGCTCACAGTGATAGAAACTATGAGGTAAGTAACTGTGAATATTTGACGTTTGCATTTGCAATGATTTATATGGAGGTTATTAGCAATAAATTGTGGTAACAATCTTTAGATACGCTCGATTCAAGTTTTAGTTGGAAAACTGGAACTATTCGGCTTTTTCTTTCGCGTGAGAATGATACAGTCCACTAAATGTATTACCATCGCATCTGGCATCCCCTAGGATCTCGCCTATCATCTTCATAGCGCAAATGCGAAAGAAAAGAGGCAAAATGCACGCAATTAAATGCCCCAATGAAACGCCACTCCATAGCCTGGATCGACTCTGTAGTTCGCTAACATCCAGGCTAACCTGGTAGAGGTGTGTCCTTTGTCGATCAAGTATGGATAAGAAATCCTTCTGCAGCTTACCTGTGGGCAAACTGGGGATTTGCTACAGGAGCTTAATCTTCTCCAGTGTTTCGCCTCATCGAAGCTTCTGAAAGGAAACCTTTTTGCTTCTTTCCTCTCAATCTTTATTCTCAGGTTCAATCTTGGAGTATGTGATCCAATTGTTGAGTCTTTGCGCTTCCAACCTTCAAAAGAGGTTGAGTGGCATCACCGTCATTCCTAACAATGTGTATAGGTGATATTGGAATATAGCTACTGATATTGGAAAACAGCAAGCGAATTGCTTTTAGCTAATGAAAATAAATATATTTAGGCATGCTAATTACCTCGAATTTTTAGGGAGTTACAGTTATCGCTGGTCAAATTGTGTCTATGATTTTCCATGCTTGGTCTGTTGTTGTAATGCTCAATATGCTAGTTGCTATGATGTCACATTCTTTCGATCGGGTTCGGAATAATGCGGAATTGGAATGGAAGTTCCATAGATCTGTAATGTGGATGAAATTTATCCGGAAAGGAATCTATCCTCGCCCGCCTCCTATGAACTTAATCCCATCGACAAGAGATTTAAGAAGCGCTTATAATTTTATCCGAGTACGTAGCATGTACTTGAGCTTTCCTTTGCCTGCTTGATTTCTCTTAATAGTTGCCGAGAAGTACACACTCATGCATGCATCGCTGTTTCATTTCACCTTGATTATCTTTTCGGTTGCGACGGCGTGCGGCGTGGTTTATTTGACACTGCGCCAGATCGGTGATCAAAAAGATTCTAGCTGCTGGTTCGCTTCCCAAACTTGCAATGTGTCGTTCCATCTTTGGAAAAAGCAGTAAAAGCTTATTTCCCATTGAGACTTAGTATTCTACTTGCCTTGCTGGCCCCGACTGACAACATTAAAGTGATAACTATGCAGAACTACTCAGTACAAACTAACAAAAATAACTAAGATGACTTCTTTTTTTTAGTCGAAATTGCCAAATTGTTGCAGCGGAAATTACATTCCAAACAGGGAACCACTTCAAGAAAAAACTAAGAAAGAGAACAGGAACTACCGTCAGGCTCTGAAACATATTACGCACAGGTAGGGCAACAATGAGCAATATATTTTTTATCATTTGTTAATGGTACTGTTTTGCTAGGCGTTACCATTATTGTAGCAATGTTTAACTATAACGTTTGTGTTGAGTCGAGAAAGCTTGAGTTAAGTCAAAATATTTTTTATTGTTGGGATTTTGGCAATTTTAGATTTGATCTTACTAGGATTTTTCAGCAGACTTCAACATACAGTAGGTTGGTGTTCATTTAAAATTTCGTTCTGCTTCGATTATTGTATATGTTGGAAACCGTTTCGCTCTTATGTTAATATTTTCTTCAAAAACCGCATCATGAGATTGGTTAATGTGGCAAAGTTTATATTACATTTCGCTCCCTAAAACTGATTTTACAACAGACAACTCCACTGTTTTCAAAAACAAAATGAGCCAAACTTAGCAAGGGTAAGAGACGCAAACGCCATAAACCGAAGGTTATTTGTATTTGAAATTTTTGTTTTAAGTTTAACCTCAAGGTTATGTCTGAAATTGTTGTTTTCTCGACACGAGTTCATTGTTTTCCCAGGTACATGCGCCGCAATCTACTGCCAGATTTCCGCCATGATGAGATCGACCAGCCGGTGAGTCGTGCAATGGGGGGAAATGCAGGTTTAACCAGAAGGGGGAGCTCCATGATAGAGGAGAGCGGCGTTAAAAACTTTTTTAACCGAAATTCAGAAGCTTGACCTCATTGAAACAAGAACAAATGTTAGAAATTACGTTTTCAAAATTTTTTTTTTAAACTTGGTCAGTGTTTTGTTATTTAACTGCTTTATATTCTATTTTGCACCAATAGCTCTTACGTTGTATCAAAATTAGAAGCACATATTTTATTATGTCTGAAATTTCTTAGCTGTTTGACTTTTTGTTAGGTTTTATTAACCCATTTAAAGTTGAAAATTGGTAGGTTTTTATTGCGATTCCAATATTTTGACATTTTTTTTCGCTTAAAGGAGAAAAAATAACGCATGGTAGGATATGCAATCTTTTTTCGAATTGATTTTTTTGTAATTGAAAAGGAATGAGTATCAGAACCAGCTAGGCAGTCTTAATGTTTTTTTTTCTCCCGCCAAGACGTATTTAATTGGATTTTTTCTGCATTTGATTTCAAATCTTTTTTTGGGGGGGAGGGTCAGTTCATCAAAAACTTACCTTAAGATTTAGCACAAAATACGAACATCAAAGAGTAAGTTAGAAAAAGTAATGATTTTTCAGATTATTAATTCTTCAATTAGTATTGCAAGCCTGCGGATAGTCAGGAATATGATGATGTTTCTGTTGGTAGATTAATGCTTCATATTAACTATTATGTTTGGATATTTCGCTTTATAAAAATGTTAACGATTAAAAAAGTACTCTACGGCATCATATGTTTAAAAGTTTTGCCGAATTCTTTCAGGTTAGTGCAAATGCTAATTCTATTTTGTTGTTATTTTTATTTCATCATGCTTTTTTATGCTGCTACTTTTTCATTTAAAAATTTGTTTACGTATAGTCATATAAAAAATGTTTTTTGAAGCTTTGCTGCTGCTGTAAAACGTATTAGTCATATAAAAATCATTAAATGCTGGTTAACCGTGGCTTATGATTCAAAAGTGCTGTTCACTTCGTATTTAGCAATTAGCAAGATAGAAAAGTTGTAAATCTTTTGTACTGTGTTTCTTAGTAGCGCGTAATTGATTTCGCTATTTTGCTGTATTCTGATAAAATATGCATTGAACATTGGCGCAAACAGGGGGGCTAAGGGAGCTTCAGCCCCCTCTCTTAGCCAAGTAACTTGGAACATTTAACCCGAAAATACAAGCGTTTAGACATGTTTCGGACTTGACTTGTAGGTAAGGGTAGACTGACGGGGCTGGGCTATTTTATTCTTTCAAATGATTTCCCAATTTTAGCAATTTAGTTCTTTCAAATGGCTCCAAAATCGTGCGAAATGTGGTCTAAATGACGCGAATATGGCTATTTTATGCTGAAAATAACACAAAAATCGCTCAGCGGTTGAGGTCTTTGCTCTCGGACTTCCGTCTATGATGTGCTTGAATTGTGCCGGTTTGCTCAGTACGTTGCCAGTTACTTAAATTGATGCAATTGTCTTTTTTCAGTGTTTTGTGGCCAATAATTTATTATGTTACGGCCAGAATGCTGCTAAACACGATAAGGATAAACGTTTCGGAGTGCTGTCCTAAATCATCGTCATCCTTGTTTTATTAGCAATTTTGCATGAATAGCAATTTGAACAGAATGTGAGTAAATCCAAAAAAGCAGCCCTTAACTTTTGTAATTTTGATGAATTGTTAATCAAGTTTGTAGTATTTTTTATGCCTCCTGTGAGACAAATTTTGCGGTAATTCAAATCTATCTTATCAGCTCGAGTTGTCCCGGTATCCTTACTTTGATAAAATCTAATTCTGTAGTTGTGTAGGTTGATTTTTATGCGCACTTAAAAGTTATATTTTGCCTTATGCGGGCAATAAGTCACTTGTGGGCATGTGCTTGTGGTTGTGCTCTATTATTCAATGCTGTGCATTAACAAGTGCTTTTGTTTTTTTTGTTATGTGTGCCTGTTTCGATAAGTTTTTTTAATATGCTTCATTTTTCATATTAAATTGATTCTACAGTATCTTCTGATCATTTTGTTATCAACGAGCAGCCCAAAACATTAAATTTTTCTCGGAAAGTCGCAAACAATTAATCATCATTGTGATGCGAGAAATAAAGTAGAGTAGTTCGAAGAGGAGGTGGAAAAGATGAAGTAACATTTGAAAAATGCACAAATAACTATTTTATGCGTAGGGTCATATCTGATGGGTCACTACCTAAGAGTCATAAAATTTAGCATTCTGTGGCCAAACTTTTGCAAGCGGCTGGGTGACTTTGGTCAGTATTTGGAGACAAAACTTAGGTCAAGGCCTGACTTGCGTGGAATTTTAATGAGCTAATAAAAACTTTAAAATTTGGACTTGAAAACTCAAATAGGTAGACTTCGAAAATTTTGATTCAGGGTACACTCAGATAAGTCAGGTACAATCAGTATTGAATAAACAATCAAATTTGATTGCTCGTTGAAAAATACTTAACAAAAGTTTCATTAAAAAATATATAAGCTTAGGTATTCAGTATTAGTTACTAATCACTTCTCTCGAATCTCGTTCCATTAACCCCACACCCCCAATTATCCTTCTTTATGAAATATAGGCAAAAGTGATTACCCCTTGTGAGTTTTATTGAACTATAGGATTTTATTATTTACCAGCTTGTAAATTAGAGAACTGAAATTCTCCCATTAGTCACCTCCCACATAGCCAGCCCATTTAGGCATAGGTGGGCACAAGTCCGTTAATCCGTTAATAACGAAGCTAACTTTTTCATTTACTCGTTAATCCGTTAAAAAGTTTTTTTATGATAACGGAATAAATTAACTTCCGTTAAATTCTATTAACTTCCGTTAAGGTTTTTATCGTTAATATCTTGCACCATTTCTTCATCGTACCGATACTAACCAGTTTGCACTGGTAAAACTTCTTGCGCATTAGCACGAGTTTTGTAGAAGAAATCGAAGAAAGAAGCTCTTTTTTGTGGCAAATAATAACCTGCAGCCTCATAGGTCTGTTAATTATCGTGGTTCGCAATTTCCAAAGATTTTCCGATCGCGGCTTCGTTGTACATTTGAACTAATTTTTATCCAAAAGTTAGATTAGACTGTAAAATATAACTTCGAAAACACAAAAAGACCACCATAGCAATAGATATTTCTCTACAATCAGATCAACAACGTCAATACGTGTTCTAGAAGCAAGTGAATAAAACGAAATGTAAATTACACGCAAAATATTAACGAATTTACGGACTTTATTAATTTCCGTTAATTAAAGCTGAAAATAACGGATTAACGTTAACATAGGTGTGAAGTTTGTGAACTGACTATTGGTTAACGAAGCTAATGTTTTGCATTAACTTGCCCACCTATGCCGTTAGGTAAATAGTATACGTGTTTTTGCACTGCTAATTTCCGTGCAACGTTTTAAAAGCATTAAGTTTTATCAAAATAGGCCTAAAATTAAGTTATTTTTGCCCAAAACTAAAAATTTTCGAGCTCTGGGAGCGCCCCCAGACCAGGCGCGTAGCCAGGATTTGGAAAAGGGGGGGCTATTTTGAAAGAGTGAGAAGTGTGCAAACGACGTTGACTCGAATTTTCATTGACCTTGAATCAGTTTCAGATGGTTTGTACGAAATTTGAGACGAAATGTCTCGGAGAGATCGGAAATTCAAAGGTTTTTTCCGCCCAAACTTAGGTGATCTCCAAAAAAAAAAAAAAAAGGTCTTCGCCAAAATTCAGACTGATTTTTCGGCCGAAATCCAAAAGTCAAACGTTTTTTCCGCCCAAAATTAGGTGATCTCCAAAAAAAAAAAAAAAAAAAAAGGTCTTCGCCAAAATTCAGACTGATTTTTCGGCCGAAATCCAAAATTCAAACGTTTTTTCCGCCCAAACTTAGGTGATCTCCAAAAAAAAAAAAAAAAAAAAAAAAAAGGTCTTCGCCAAAATTCAGGGCGATTTTTCACCCAATTTCGCAAGTTCAAACGTTTGAGGGGGGGCTCTTTTCGTATGGGGGGGGCTATTTTCCATTTTTCACAGAAAATCGGCCTCAAAAGCACAAAAAACATGCTTTTTTGCATACTTCACAAGCCAATGGGGGGGCCCCCCCCTGGCTACCCCCGCCCCCCCCCTGGCTACGCTACTGCCCCAGACCCCGTAACAGCTCCCCCATTGCAGATGTTTAGCTGTGCGTCTGCATTGCAATTTAGTGCTGAAATACTGTCAATTTTTAATATTGTCATTTCATCAGCTGCTGAAAGTTGTGGGCAAAAACGGCTCAGAGTGGCGAACGATAGTGAGAAAAGAACACCTTGGTGAAACCAAAATGTTAGAGAAGCTATTCGAGCAAAGAAAAATGCGTTTAAGGCCTTGCTACAGGACAAATCGTCATCTGATTTGCAATTCTAGTACACTGAGGCGCGAAAAGCGGCAACTTCAGCTGTAAA
This sequence comes from Trididemnum nubilum, assembly GCA_963965965.1. Classification (NCBI taxonomy): domain Eukaryota; kingdom Metazoa; phylum Chordata; class Ascidiacea; order Aplousobranchia; family Didemnidae; genus Trididemnum; species Trididemnum nubilum. Next base: position 9,571,777 of record OZ014482.1, on the reverse strand, counting down.
GAAATCCAAGGAGAAGCCATGGAAAGAGTTTGGTCGTCGGTTGGATTTTTAACTATTTTTCGTCGAACAAAGTATTTTGGCACACCATCCGCCGTTTACGTGGCAAAAGATAGAGTGTCACGTACTCCAAGTGCCGCAACTAGAACGCTGTTCTAAGGGGGGGGGGGAATTTCTTTCTGGGTGGCCAAAATTTTTGGGTTGGTTGATCTCCAAAAAAAGGTCATCGCGCCAACTCGATCTAATTTTCTTCAAGTTTTTTGTTGATCTCCAATAAAAAAAGCCACCATCTTAAAAATGCCGCAAGGGTAAGGGGTGTTTGAGGGGGGGCAAAATTTTTGTTTGGGGAGCGCCGCCCCCTGGCACCCCTTAGTAGCGGCCCCGCGTACTCCATCAAGGATTCTGCAGGTAACATTCTAACGGATGAGAATGAAATTCTTTTACGATGTAGAGAATACTTTGAAGATCTTATGAATCCCGTAAAGGCATCGACTCGTGACCAGGGGTGCCGAAACCAGGAAGTGATGGTGGGAATATATCCTCCAATAATTTGACTGTATCCTCCCCAATAGTTTGAGTATGGTTTACATCTGCATCCCCCCCAATGATTTGACTCTGGTGTGCATCTGAGCGCAGATGTCCACTGAATTCGGGAAAAAAAGTGTTCCATTTTTGGTGAAGACCTTTTTTTTTTGGTCTTCACTTGAAATTGGGGAAAAAGTGTTCCTCTTTTGGTGAAGACATTTTTTTTTGGTCTTCACTTAATTTGCTCACCTAAACAAAATCGTAGTTGAGGTTCATCCCCCTAATGTTGAAACTAAGGCAAAATTGGGGTAAAATTGCAAATTATCCCCCCCAACTCAACGTTCAACAAAGATCTGCACCCCTGCTCATGACACACACGAAGTGACACATTCAGGGGAAGAGGAAGTTTATTCTGCAGCAGAAGTAGCAACGGCAACTAAAGAGATAAAATCTGGAAAAGCTGCAGGTGAAGATGAAATCAGACCCGAGATGTTGAAAGCGCTGACTGGAGAAAGATTTCTCTAGTTAACGCGAGTGAGTCAAGTTGCATGGATGTTTGGCAAAACTCGCACAGATTGGCAAACAGGTGTGATTATTCCGACGTTCAAGAAAAGAGATCGCAAGCAATGTACAAACTACAGAGGGAAATCACTCCTCAGTTTGCCGGAGAAAATATATGCCAAATACCTTGAAAGGAAATGCCGAGAAATAGTGGAATCAAAACTGGAAGATGGTCAGTGCGGTTTTTGTCCGGGTCGCAGCACTACCGGCCAAATCTTCACTCTAAAGCAAATCTTCGAGAAATCTTGGGATGCTTTGTCGATCTTGAAAAAGCATATGACCGAGTTGCTCGGGATAAACTTAGGAAGATTTTGCGGGAGCATGGCGTTAAGCTATGGCTCCACCAGTGTAATTACGAAATTCTCACTCACGGTATTAATTTTTTCGGTGATAATTTATTTTTGTTCAAATTAACACTGGTGGAGGCAAAATTTTTTACTGAACAAATCTTACCAGAGTACCTCTGTTCCACCAGTGAGAATTTAAAATCATCACCACAAAACTCAGTGTTAATTTCGGAAAAATTCGCACTGGTGGAGACAACGTACGTTTTTCTAATTAATACTGAAGGGGCAGTGGGAGTCATTGTTTAAGCATAATGTGTTGTTCCTGAATGGTGAGATAGTATTCCTTCAAAAATCTTTTTTGAAAGTTCTCTTGAGAAGAAGCTTGAGCTCTTCAAGAAGTGAAGACGAATACTTAGCACTCGTAGCCTTTGCTTTGAGCAAAAGCAAACGAAGGCACAAAAAATTGGTAAGAGATTTTTTGAAGAAAAGAGACGAAAAAGGTAGCTACAATATGGTTCGAGAGTTAACCGTGGGTAACAGAGAGATGTACTTTAGACATAGGTGGGCAAGTTAATGCAAAACGTTAGCTTCGTTAACCACTAGTCCGTTAATAAACTTCATACCTCCGTTAACGTTAATCCGTTATTTTCAGCTTTAATTAACGGAAGTTAGTAAAGTCCGTTAATTCGTTAACATTTTACGTGTAATTTACATTTCGTTTAATTCACTCGCTTCTAGAATACGTATTGACGCTGTTGAGCAGATTGTAAGGAAATATTTATTGCTATGGTGGTCTTTTTGTGTTTTGGAAGTTACATTTTACAGTCTAATCTAATTTCAAGATAGAAATAGGTTCAAATGCACTAACGACGCTGCGATCGGAAAATCTTTGGAAATTGCAAAGAGCGATAATTAATAGACCTATGAGGCTACAGCTTATTGTTTGTCACAAAAAAGAGCTCCTTTCTTCGCTTTCTTCTATAAAACTCGTGCTGATACGCAACAAGTGCTACCAGTGCAAACTGGTTTGTACCGGTACGATGAGTGAATGGTGCAAGATATTAACAATAAAAACGTTAACGGAAGTCAACAGAACTTAACGGAAGTTACTTTAGTCCGTTAACAAAACTTAACGGAACTTAATTTAGTCCGTTAACATGAAAAAACTTTTTAACGGATTAACGAGTTCAAGAAAAAGTTAGCTTCGTTATTAACGGATTAACGATTAACGGACTTGTGCCCACCTATGACTTTAGATATATGCGATGACACCCAATCGAATGGAGCACTTACTTTCTTTGGGCACTCCTCTCGTAACTACGTTATCAACTAATCATAGAAAGCCCATTCCCCCTGAGCAGCGGTTTCGGTCATTTTGAGCCATCTTGCTACAGGAGAATCTCAAATCTCCCTAAGTTTGCAAAACTGCATTAAACGACAACCAATTTCAAAAATAATACCCGAAACATGCAAAGCTTTATAACGATGCACTTGTTACTAAGTATGTTAACACGCCACTGTCACAGGAAGATTGGCTTGCAATTTCACAGCAGTTTCAAGATCGATGGAACTTGCCTCACATTGTAGGTGCTTTGAATGCATGAATGGTAAACACATTCGGATACCACTTTATTTTACAATTATAAAGGCGTTTTCGGCATGATTTTGCTCGCTGTATGTGATGCAAAGTACTGTTTCACTATTTGACATGGACCAGTACCGTAGCAACAACGACAGCGGCGTGTTACTCAACAGTAAAACGGGCAAAAAACTTGCTCAGGGATCGCTAAACAGTTCTAATGGAACTACACTCAATGAATACGCAGAATACTCTTTTCTATTTTTTGCTAGGGTTAACACGCCGCTAGTACAATGTGATGTTATGCAATACTTATTATGAGGGTATAATAGGCTTTAATGAGGTCTTTATGACCAAATTTCGGTAAGAATTTCAGTGTTAATTTCAGTGATAAAATATGAAAACTTTTTCATATTTTCTTACTGAAATTATCAACTAAATTGATGGCAAAATTCTAATTAATACTGAAAATGAAATTAATACCGCCGTCTCCACCAAAATTAACGCTCAGTGAGAATATCTGGCCGGTGAGAATTTTCAGTGTTAATTTTTTGACGCACGGTACTAATTTTTTTACGCATGGTGATAATCTTAAAATTCTCACTGCAAGAAATTAATGCATGTTGTCTCCACCTGTGTGAATTTTAAAATAATACCGAATTTTGCGGTAAGAATTTCAAATTCTCACTGGTGGAGCCATAGCTTTAATGGTCAATTGTTGCGTGCCATTAAGTCATTCTACAGCCGACCGTAGATTTGTGTTCGAGTAAATGGCAAGCAATCACAGCCGTTCTATGTGGGCGTTGAACTCCGGCAAGGATGTTGTCATGAAACGAGAACTGTCGAAAAAGGCAAAGCTCTCAATTTTCAAAACAAATTTTTTACCCATTCTCACTTATGGTCATGAATCTTGGGTAATGGCCGAAAGAGTGCGATTACCAGTGCAGGCGTCCGAAATGAGGGTTTAAGAAAAATCGAAGGAGTTACACTGTTTAACAAGGTGCGTAGCCCTGAGATTCGACAATCTCTTGACATCGAGCCGTTACTTGTCCGAATTGAAAGATCTCAGCTTACATGGTTTGGCCATGTAAGCAGAATGCCTCAGGAAAGACTCCCCAAACAAGGTTTACTTGCCAAAGCAAATGGGAGAAGACCATTTGGACAACCAAGAACTAGATGGACCAATACATTGAGGATCTTAAATGAAGTCGATTGGGACTTAACCCAAGCAAAATAATGGATGTAATTGAAGGCTGTGAAGTGTGGCGGCTTAATCTCACGCTGCTGCCCCCGCTACCCCCTTGGAAAAGCGGGCAATGAAGATGGAAGAAGAAGAAGATCTAACCATGACACATTGAGTCGATGTCGGTCAACTTCTAACGTCATCAACCGGTACGACAAAGTACCAGGCGCGTTTGACAAAACCGGTATACTGTATTTGGATATTGGATACAAATGCTTTTAGGTAGTGCTTTGGTTTTCCTTTTTGAATACCAAATAAGGAAAGTTATGACGTCAGACTTGACACGCAGCTGCATGTGGGAGGGGAAATTTTTTTCTCCAGAGACTTTCATCACAAGGCCTAATTGGTTGCTACTGCATAAGACTATCTTTAATATGAAGATTTACTATACGATGAATGAATGAATGAAGATTTCATTTTTATCACAAACCTTCAGTTTAAAACAACGCAGAAGATCTTGCTTCCAACATGAATCAAATCTTTCACTATGCTCGCTTTGCTGCGCCGAAGCGTGTAGCGAGTTTTCCAGGAAATTTCCGCGCTATTGGGCCCGTGCCACACAGCTTCTTTCGAAGAAATATTGCAGTGGCGGCAAGCAGTTGGCAACACTGTGTCCGATTTAACCAAACCAAGATTTGAACCTAAGACCTACCGCACCAGAAACAAACGCGCTACCGCTTGACCAACAGGCCGGTGCTGCTAAAATGATCACACCGAAATCGATGTTAATAAACGCGGTCTCTTGCTCTCTTACAGAAAAATGAACCAAAAAACAAGATCGAAAAATGCTTCAAATTAACTTGCTATAAAATTTATTAAAAACCTAGAAGACAATAAATTACAAGTTGGTTCAGTCTCTGGTTGTCAAAAAAACGATTACGAATGGGATTTGAACATTCACACTCAGTTCCGAAGCTTGCTGTGCGAGTAACAAGCGCGTGAATTTCTTGGGTAAGGTTAGAATGAATATTATCAACCTTTCCAGTCACATCACGTGACCAATCCAATTTTGTTAAAAACACCCTTTTTCGTCTAAATTGGGGTTGAGGGAATCAAATAGAGTGTATTTAATCCCCTCAACTCTATTTCATCCCCCCAAACCCAAAATAAACGAAAAAATGGGGGATTTACCAAAATTGGCTTGGTCACGTGATGTGACTGAAAAGGTTGCTAATATTCATTTTAACCTTACCCTTCACCTGCATTCTTCTCGACGCTAAAAATTTATCACCAAAAATTCAAAAGGGTTTAAATGTTATTTGCTCCAAAATTTTGTCAATGACTTCAGTTAGATAATCGCATGGGCGGAAAGAGCACGTATTGGTAACAGGATAAGACCTTAAGGAGGTATTGGGGTATTTGAGTTTCATCTATGCGCTTGAAATGGTTGGAAAATAAACATTGTGTCCTAAAGAAAACTAGTGCGGAGAAAGAGTTAGAAAGAGAAAAGACCTTGGTATTAAGGACAATTTCTGGCGTATGCACTAATATACCTAATCATTCATAATTTTCACATTTTGGGCGTCGAAAAATGAACTGAACTTAAAAATGATAACTTAAAGTTTTTCAAGAATGCAGCTTGTATTTCTGGTAATGCATCTAGTTAGGTAAAGTTTGATGATCACCAGGGTGGGGTACCCTGTTTTGCATATACCATAGCATTACTATCCATAATAGGTGACATTTCCCAAACTAACATATCTTGATTAACACCACGAATTTATCGACAGCATTGGATGTTATCAATACGTTAGTTTTTCCGAGTCAGTTGCCATATAAGTAGAGAGATGGAAAGATACGTCTGCAATAGATCAATTTAGACGTCGCGTTCGTAAATATGATTGGTCTAAAATCAGTCCCATGTTAGGCTAACTAACTTTGATACATTTGTCTTCATGTGACTTCTACTTGCAGTTATCATTTCAAAGATAACATAAAATACCGGATTCCAAATAAGGTAAGCAGACGCATAAACTTCTCAAGAATATTCCCAAGGGCTCGTTTGGCAACATTGGATATAAGTGGACGAGATGGAAAGATGTGATCAGTTCGCTTGAACGACTCAATACTGATATTTCGAATCTTTTCCAGAAGCAAACAGGTAATATTTGAATTTTCGTGCCATTTTAAAAAAATGGCACAGAAGAAAAGCAATTATTATTTACAATTTAATAAGCAGTTGCTCAGTAAGCTTTGCTAGTAAATAATTTAAATGAATGTGAATTGTGATTTATCTCAAATCAAAAAGAAAGAATTGAAAGTCGCATATGGTGCTGGTATACAGTATCCAAAATAGGTAAAAGTCTAAAGGGATTTCCTTGTAATTTCATTGGTTTGATTGCAACTGTACTTTGAGTAAAACAAAATCAACTTTAGAGCTGAAGCTTCAAATTTTTCAAACGTATTGATTGTTAGATTTCAAGCAACTTTTTCATTTGTAATACTGTAACTTTTTTTTGTTTACTTTTCATACTTACCCATTTATTTACGAGTATGAACTTTTGCTTTCTGACCAGGTCTGATAGATTTGCGTTGTTTTTAGAAACCTGAAAGATGTCTGACGAAGAAGAAGAACAAACCGCGTTGGTGTGCGACAACGGGTCAGGATTGGTCAAGGCCGGATTTGCCGGAGATGATGCACCTCGGGCCGTATTTCCTTCCATCGTTGGTCGCCCTAGACATCAGGTGATTTTTTTTATCAATTTCTTCCAGCATCAATGATTTTGTTTTATATTTTTCTCCTTTAAACGTTTTCAAATTGTTACTCTCTTCATTGATCTTTTCTTGTATATTAATTACTCAATTATACTCATCTTAAAGATTCAGGATGCAAACTCAAGACTTTCTGATTAATTAAAAATTAAATTTGACATCGGCCAGTTGTTCAAGCGGTAACGCGTTCATCTCTGGAGCGGGAGGTCTGAGGTTCAAATATCGGGCCGGTCAAATCGGACACAGTGTTGCCAATGGCTCACCACCGCTGCGATATTTCTTTGAAAGAATCTGTGTTGTCCGGGCGCAATGACGCGGAGATGGGCCCCGCAAACTCGTTACACGCTTCGGCGTATTACAGAGAGTATAATGAAAGATTTGATTTGATTTGATTTGACATCCATTCATGCATTTTGCGCAGCGATGGATAATGAAAAATGGCTTTATTATTTAATTTGGTATAATTTTAATAAAAAGCTTGAAGCATTTTTGTTTTTAGGGTGTCATGGTGGGTATGGGTCAAAAAGACAGTTACGTGGGTGATGAAGCCCAAAGCAAAAGAGGTATCTTGACCTTGAAATACCCGATTGAACACGGAATCATCACCAACTGGGATGACATGGAGAAAATCTGGCATCACACCTTCTATAACGAACTCCGCGTTGCTCCAGAAGAACACCCTGTCCTCCTAACGGAAGCCCCACTGAACCCAAAAGCTAACCGAGAAAAAATGACCCAAATTATGTTTGAAACATTCAATGTTCCAGCTATGTATGTTGCCATCCAAGCTGTATTGTCCCTGTACGCTTCTGGAAGAACAACAGGTGAGAAAGTTCGTTTCAGGTTTGTTAATGGGTTTGGGTTACTACCCAGTTTTTGAGGTTGAAAAAAAGACATGTCACTGTTGTGGAGTCTTAAATCTATTTTTTTCTCATTGACTTAAGTTTTTATTTAGTGAACTTAACTTTTTTAATCCGAAATTAACCAATAATTTTGCTAAAAAAATCTTAACCAATTGCTTTCCAAATCTTTAGCTTGTATGTTATTGGTGATCGTGACACTATTTTAAGTGAAACTTGCAGATGTTTTTTTTAGCTAGAAGGTGTCAGCTTCCAATCAGAAAATCCATAACACTCTGGCTTCAATAAAACAAGGGTTTGCAGTTGGTTTAAAATCTATTTTCTACTTTTTTAGGTATCGTACTTGACTCCGGAGATGGTGTGTCCCACAATGTTCCCATCTATGAGGGTTACGCGCTCCCTCACGCCATCATGAGAATGGACCTTGCCGGCAGAGATTTGACCGACTACCTCATGAAAATCCTCACTGAAAGAGGCTATTCTTTCGTCACAACCGGTAATTAAAAATGATCTAGATATTCATACAACCATATATATACATAACAAACCGATATGTTCAAAGTTATTTAATTAAGACTGACGAAGTTTAAAGAGATCAACCGAAACGTTTCAATGAATAATGCTGAATAGTATTTTGCCTGTATTGTTTTTGATTGAACTTACTCACTTTCCACAACAATTTTTGGAGATGTAGTAAGGATTTGAAAAACTCTTTTTGTTGCTGGTAATTTCTTTGGTAAATTTTCGTTGTCGTACATGACACAGTTAGTTCGCAAATTCTGTCTTGTTGTAATTAAACTTTTGTATCAGCTAGTTGCATGGTTAATTTTGTTAATTTTTCAATAAATATTCAATAAAATTTGTTAATTTTCTTTCTTTAGCCGAGCGTGAAATTGTTCGAGATATCAAAGAGAAGCTTTGTTACGTGGCGCTCGACTTCGAGCAGGAGATGGCGACAGCTGCCTCCAGCAGCTCCCTGGAGAAGAGCTACGAACTCCCCGATGGACAGGTCATCACCATTGGAAACGAAAGGTTTAGGTGCCCGGAAACCATGTTCCAGCCATCCTTTATTGGTAAGCTTTTGTTCAAATATTGCTGAACGTTTTTGGTTAACCACGCACTCTCTTCTGGAACGAAAGGATTGGGGTTCAATTCTTGCACTGGCTATTCAATATGTTTGTTTTCTGTTTCGAGTTGTACTCTAGGAACTGAGAAGGTGCTGAAGTTCAATTTCAGAACCCATTAAAAACGCTTACGGTTTTGCCAACGGCTTGCCTATGTTGCAATTTCTTTTCTTAAAAGACAATGTAACTCAATTGCAAAAACGCGGAGAAAGAGCCCGCTTACTTGTTACACGCACTTTGGGGATATACAACAAGAACAAAAGCAAATGTTATTTTTTGTTAGGAGCAATTTTTTCACGTTACTATAAATTGCTCTTCAGTATCAACATTTTCTCAAATTATCTTCTGGTTTTATCCAAATTGATGCAATGTTTTTGCACTGCTTTTCTGTGGTAATATAGGCTACTCTTGTTTTTGGTTACAAATTTTGTAGAAATGACACCATTCCTTTTTTGAGAACACTTTAAGTTCATATTGTAATGAAACTGTCTCCAGGCAGACTGGTAGTGTATTTCAATAGAGTATAGGTTATTTTTGTGTATAGTTTTATGGTATTTCCTAACGAGTTTAGTAAAAATTTGTTAATGAAAAATTGGTTTTGAAAGTTTCCTAAAAAATTTTTCATGCCCCAAAACAGCCAAATTAAACTTAACTTTATGTGCATAGGTATGGAATCCTCTGGTGTCCATGAAACCACTTACAACTCCATCATGAAGTGCGACATTGACATCCGTAAGGACTTGTACGCTAACAATGTTCTTTCTGGTGGCACCACCATGTACCCTGGTATCGCAGACAGAATGCAGAAAGAAATCACTGCTCTTGCTCCTAGCACAATGAAAATTAAAATCATTGCTCCTCCCGAAAGAAAATACTCCGTATGGATCGGAGGATCGATTCTAGCGTCCCTATCTACCTTCCAGCAGATGTGGATCACTAAACAAGAATACGATGAAGCAGGTCCTTCTATCGTCCACAGAAAGTGCTTTTAAATGTTTTCTTCTTATTTTTTTATTACGTTTCTATCTTAAAAGAATTTACGTAAATTTTATGAATTCGTCTAGCTTAAATTTTAAATAAGAAGCAAATTTTTATAAATTGTTCTCTGTTTGTGTTTATGGAAAAGAACGGTAAATAAACCAAAAGTCTGCATTAACTTGTGCTATTGATATTCTGTATTGTGAGTCAAAGACAGCAGTTTGTTCGATGATTATAAAGATTAGTGAAAAAACTTTTAAATGATTACTTGATCAACATTAACTCTTGCAGACTTTTTCAACATAAGACACATGCGAAGACAAAAAAAAAAACAACGTAAGATAATATTTTGCTCAAGCATTTAAATGCCCGAACGAAATTTGCAACGGTATACAACATCTGCAAATGCTTGAAAAAAAACAAAAAAAAACAAGGCAAACTCAAACTCTAAAGAACACAGTACAATTTTTTCAACATACTGTTAGTATTTACACGCACTTGCGGAATTTGCCGAGGCAGGTAACCAACCAAACCTTTGCCCTTTCAAGTAGGAGTGCGATTCTTTACCGTTGCATATAACGCAACAGTGCTTCTTTGCTTTGTCGTTGAATGGCATCTTTCTGTGTTTAACTATTAACAAAATTAATTGTCGCAAGTAGACGATAAAGAGTTAAACGTACGCGCAAAGTAAACGTTAAAATACGCTGCGTGTAAGGCAGCACCAATTTAAGATCATGAAGTTAAGTGTTTGATTCCCAGTGACACTGCAAGTTTAAATCCTTATAATTTTAGTATTTTGATCTGCATCGGCATTACTATTGAGATCGAACTATTTATCAAAATCTAGAATGGCGAAAACTTAAAATTTTGTGGATTGAAATATTTTGCATAATTTAAAAAATTTTTGATAAATTTTAGCTCTAAATTTATGAAATATTTTTTTAAAAAATCCGATTTGGTGAACATTTATACTCTAGTAAAAAACTAAGACGCCTATTAAAGCCGATTGGTAAAAAAATGTTAAGCCAATTGGGGGGAGTTAGTTCAAGGTCATTCGGTCGTGCACTTGGTTGCATTTCCAAATTTGATGTTCATCTAACACGTAAACAATGTAATACTAGAAAATGTTCATAAAATGGTATGTATACTGACAACAAAAAAGCAAAAGCAGATAGAATTAAGCTTTACTGCAAACGAAATACCAAGCAATTACGTCTAAACCATTTTTTGAGCACTGGACCGTAGAAAAATAAGGTTTATATATTCAAAAGCCATTTAAAAACAAGTTATTTTCCCCCCAAAATATTTAAGTTATGATTATTAGAACTTTCGAAAAATGAATCAAAAAATTATTTTCGTGCTGAACAATCAAAAAGGAGAAGCTGAACATGATTTTTGAGCTGTATCTTATTTACGACAGTATGAAAGATATTCTTTTTTGAATTCATGTTTGAAAAGAAAGCTCGTTAAGTTCTTTTTGTCTATTAATTGTAGGCTAGGGGTTCTTCTAAAAACAAATTGCGTTTTGAGATTATTATATTAAATCAAATCAAATCTTTCATTATACTCGTTGTAATACGCCGAAGCGTGTAACGAGATTATTACATAAAAAATTGAAATAGACTTGCAAAATTTTGGCACCATGTTTATATTAAAATTTGTTTCTAATTTTTCTCAGAATCTCTTCACAAAATGTTGATAAGCCTCTGGAAACGAGCCAGCGTCATATAATTATGTGCAAAAGCTAGAATTAAAGATGCACAGTATTGTAAAATTGCAGCGATTGTATGGTATATTTTTCTTTGTAACCTTGATAAAGATTTGTTACGAAGTTCGGAAAATACAAAATTTAATTGAGATGCAGTATTCAAAAACAGCAAAAAATTAATTGTTTCACTATCACGAGCAACAAATGGTTCAAGAATAAAGCAATGTTGATATAGTCGAGAAGCTTAAAATTGATATAATTGATGGGTTTCATCGGTCATTGATAAACAATAGAAAACAATGTGTTTTTCACAACTGTTCTCACCACTTTACAATAGCATTGACGTAATTGAAAAAAGTTGGATCTTTCTGCATGATATATAGTTATGGAAAACCAACATTAAGAAAAGTATTACCAACAATATACGCCGATCAAAACTGCATACCTGTCTTGAATCAAAGGAAACGTAACAGCAAATTTAGAGAAATTTTTGTGAGAAATATTTGTATAACAGAATTCTATTAAGTAATAACTAATAACATAGGCAATACAAAGCAAAAGCCAATTGCAAATGTCAAATTACTTTCAATTTTAAGTAGGTTTATTTCAATTTGTGTTGAAAAGTCTTTGCCGCCTTCTTTAACTATTGCAAATTATGCTGTGAAGCAAAAGCTACTGATAGTAGTTTTAGTAATCCCAATGAGACGTCTATTTTTTCGTGAATTTTTCGACCAATCAGAATCGTAGTTTTTAATTGTAAACGCTCTATGTGGTAGAAAATGAAGTAATGCTCTTTTTAATTCAAAAATCGGGTTTGGTTTGTGAAACAAACTGCTGCAATACACGAAGAATCATTTCACAAGCTTGCAAAAACGCCGATCTAAGAGATCCTTCTTTCATTCGAGTCATTGTCGGAATAGTGCAGTTTCATGCAGAGCTTTACTCATTCAGCAGCAGAAATTCAAAGTAATGATTTCCAGATTTTAGCTAGACAAGATGTTACAATGCAGTTTCATTTATAAAAAGGAATTTTATTCACGTTCATTTTTTTGTTTCCAAAAATTAAAAACAAAACTATACCAGATCGCAGTAATTGCATTTTATACCCCAGCTACCAAACTAACGTTGATTTAACTTTTGCATTAGGTTGTAGCGGCTGATTTCACGTTATGGTTCAAACCCTAATGTTGAAATAATGTTATTTTTTTGTTATCATCAAAAATTTTATTCCTATTTTTTTTCATTAGGTCTATTAGCAAATCAACGTTGAAACAACATTTACAAACAAACGTTAGAACTGCATAACGAGTAACGATTTTCGAACTTAATATCAAAGTTTGCTTGCTAGCTGCGACACAAATTTTTAAACTAAAATGTGATATTTTTCGCAATTACTATCACAAAGAAAAAGATGTAGATATTTCAATTTTACAGAACGGATTTTCAGTATAGCTGTTGTAGAAAGTAGTTGTAAAGTTAAGCGAAGTTCAAGATTAGAATGTGATAATTTGAGATTATCTTTGTCGATTTGAAAGCGGAAAATTTCAATTTTTTTTCTTTTTTGAAACATTTGCGGTTTTTCATGTTGATTAGTGAGTGTTTTATTGAGTCTGTTAAATTAGGTCTTTTAATTTTATGAAGAGAATTAAAATCGATTCGAGAAAAAAGACTTGTTTAAATATTTATAAATTCTTGTTTTTATTTGTGTTTTCTTGTCCATTTCTTGTTAAATTTGAGGAAAAAATCTATACTAATGTATTTTGGAAGAAAAGCATTGAAAAAGTCATTTGAGCTTTCAGCAAAAGAATAAACTATGAAGCAGTCATTTTTTCTTCAGTAAATATTTCTGATGACGTCATTAAAGGTTTTGGACGTGCTTCGTATTTTGAAAAGCTTTTTAGGCTTAATCCTCCAGATCCAGTGATCCGTGACGTGGTTACTATCATGGACAAAATTAATTTGTTTTTGAAAAAGAGCTGCTGTCATCAGAAACATAAAACTCTGAATTGTTGTAGAATTAAACATTTTTGATGCCGATTGGACTTGAAAAGAGTCATTCAGTAGAATAATTGGAAATAATAGTTTGTGTGAATTGCTGTGAGCTGTCTTGATAGGTGGTACAGATTTTCTCGGTTACCCTTGACAAACTAGAACCAAAAAACTGCTAATTAAATGTCATAAAAGTGGATTTGAAATATCTTCTCCTTTAATTAAAGGAAACCTACACGCTAGTTGACAAAGAAGTCACAATTTCCGGGATTATAAAGATAAAGTTACAAAAGAAAGAGTTGCAATTTTTTTTATCGCATTTCATTTAACCCTCTCAGAGTAAATCCCTCTACCCACAACCCTAACACCGTTAGTTTTTATTCGTGGGAATATGGTTTGAAAAATGCTAAACAACTTTTTTTCATAATCATTTAGTCATGCTTATTTAACAGAAAACAACACGCAACACGCATTAGCACAAAACAACACACAGCAGATTATTCAATTACACCCTCTTCAACAAATAATCAATTAATTTAAAGACATAACTGAGCCTTCCCATTTCGATTTCAGCTCATCATATCTTTGTTTAAATTTGTTGAATCATTCTTTTTCGAAAACAAAATACAAAAAAACAAACAATCAAATTTTCAATGCACTTTCGCTGCATTACGCCCTAGGTACAATATGACTTGCCCTGAAACTGAACCTTTGACTTCCACTTTCCAAGGCGATTGTGCTAATTTTTTAAGAACAAGCTTGACGCACGTTTCGTGTGTGCAGCATTTCGTAATAAAACCTAGAAAAACGTAATCCTGACCCCAAACCATAACCCTAACCCAAATTTATAACTGCAATAATCAAAACAAAAATTTCCGAAAACACGTGACGTCAGCGGAATCTTTGTTTATTTAACCGCGCACGTTCCGTGCGCCAAGTCACTTCGAATTTTTTTTACCAGTTAATGATCAGTTTTATGAATATCGGTTGTAATCAGAGGCCGCATTTTCGAAGTTTTGCAAGAGCTACTATTTTGTTCCCTATTTTTGAAAAAGTTGATCACATCGTATAAACTTTATTTTGTGTTGCATATTGTAACCCCCAAGTTATTGTAGAAGGTATTTGGCAGCTTGGGTCGCTGTCGTTCCTAGGAATTGAATCATCTTGTTGTGGATCAAAGAACGTGAAATAGAACTGTTGTTTTGTAGAGACCTTTCAATTGAATATTCTTTTCTGGCCTCAAACAAATTCAGCTCTTTTTTAGCCTCAAAATCCATTGTTATGATCCCATAATAGATCGAATGCTTTGTGACAACATAATACCATTGTTACGCTACAAAAAGCACGAAAACCTCACTTTCAAAAGCTAACATATCAATAACATAAAAGAGGAAAAATAAACAGCGGACTTTGTAATAATCCTAGACGCAGATTTTGCACAAAAAGTTTTGATAAATCTAAAATATTTAGTCAAAACTTTTGCTCCGAAAATCTTAAAATTGATGTGAATTATACGCACGCTTAAACTACAGTAGTTCTGTCACGAGTCACAGTTTAACCAATTAAACCAAATCGAAAAATGTCTTTTCCCTCAGGATTACGTACCATTTAGCTACATTGTCATTATCTTCGTGCGGCGTTTGAAAAATAAATTCTGTGGTAGCATTATCAATTTAAAACTACCAGTCTAGTATATTTAACGATGGTTAAAAATTTTTTTGGATTGGCGGAAGTCAAAGGGAAGATCTTTAAATACAAAATAACTAGCCATTGATAAAAAAATTATTAAAACGTTTAACATGTGCTAAACATCTTTTTAAAAGCCTCCTAAACTACCTTTCTTTTTTATAATAACACGAATTCCATTTTTGCTAAAAGTTTTAAAACAAATCAAGATTAAGATCAGAATCGTTTTGAAAAAAATAATTTAGAACAAGATTTAGAACGATGCAGTTTTAAGTAATCAGTAGAGTTTTCTTGGCCCTTCCTATATTGCCATTATTGATTTATTTATAAAATTGTGATCTACGGCAAAAAACAACTTTCATTCCACTAAAACTAAATTTGTGTCACTTTATTGCCCGATAAAATTTAAGAATCAATTAAGGTGAATTTACACAGTATCCGTTTTTCGTACGTTTTCGTCCGTTTTTGCTTCTCCTTGACAAAGTATGCGCTTTTTCATCCGCATTTTTATAAGTCCATATCCGCACGAAGTAGACTGTTATATATAGATAAAAATTTTGTTCAAAAATTTTGTGTATGAACGATAAGAGCGATATTTCGAAATAAAGCTGTACCCCTTTACAAAAAAATTTTTTCGGAAAACTTTTGTCCAGAGTGTGACTGTCTGGTTAGTGCGGATATGGACACATAAAACTGCGGATGAAAAAGCGCATACTTTGTCAAGGAGAAGCAAAAACGTAAAAAAACGGACGAAAACGTACGAAAAACGGATCCTGTGTAAATTCACCGTTAGGAACAAATGAGACTCAAAATTCGCGAAAATCTAAAAACACCCAGCTAGACTCAAAATTTACTCGTTCTTAAAAAAAAAAGTGTATCTGCTATGCTTTGTGTGTAGTGCAAGCAAGCCTCCTCATAAATGGGTAGTTCTTTATAGAAAATTAAGCGCTAAATATATCAAAATTTCTTCAGAAACAAAGACGTTTTCGTAGAGCAGTATTTAGCTGTTGTCTAGATTTGTGATATTTGATGTGACGGAACACGAGCATAATATCATCCATGTATTTGACAATGGTTGCAAATAGACTATAAAAATTAGTGCAAACATTCTCATTATTGTTATGATAATCTCATATGACGAAGAATGCCGGAAAACGATTTTTATTGTTTACTCAATTTTAAAAAATGGCCGTACAGATCTGGTTGATATTTGCTGTTTTTGCTGGTTTATAAAGCAATGTTTTGCCATTTATTACTTTTGTTTCATCTTTAATCCCAAACTTGCCTGATAAATTATTCATATATGTTAATTTATTTACATGAAATTAAATTTAACTTTTCAAAGATTCTAGAAATCCTCACACTAGAATACAACCCAAAATAGCTTTAAGAAAATACAGTAGCATCAACTAATTTTTGTGGTAAGTGGGCAATTATTGATAAAAAGTTTTGCACTGTTTGCAGAGATTTTACATTGTAACAAAGTGGCTCTAAAAATACATTCTCAAAACGCGTATTAAAGTGATTAGAGCCATGTAATTGCAAAAGTTGCGTTTACAAGTTCTAAAGTTGCATGCAGCAGGCCAAAACCGAAATACTGTTCGATCATCAGTGGACAAAAATTGCTAAAACAAGGTTGAGGACAAGATCTGGCTCTTTGTTGATTTTGAAGAAGTATCACAGACGAGTAGATGAAACGACTATGATTAGGATCATAAAAGATTCGGAAGTAGTTGCTAAAGTAAAAGTTATGTTTTTAGAACAAAGTACTGTATCACAAAAACAAAAAATTGCCGAGATTTTAGAAGTGAAAATAATGTTAAACGTTTGAAATAAAAAATGATAGTCTATTATTATGTAGTATGTTTAAAAAACGGTACTTTTTAAAATCGAAGCAATGCATTTTTTTTATTTAAATAGTCTTATTGTTTTAAATAGTTACGTCCATCATAAAAGCGTTTTTTTTTTTGATGTCCTAGATACAGTCTGCTTAAACAATAAAAAAAACTGTATGTTTTTTACACTAATCGATTATTTTCACTTTTTAGGTTTGAAAATCCTATGATGGGATGCAGGTGTCAATTACATGCTTTAAATTTGAAGAAGTTTTTCAAATATATTTTGGTTGAACAACTGTTCGGGCTAATTATGGCAAAAAGCATTGAAAAGCTTGTTTTTACTTTACACCTGTTTTGCTGAATGTTTACAACGATCTTTATCAACATTCCTGCCTTGTATGTTCGGCATTTCAGTTTGCGATGATCTACGGATATTATCAGATATGGGAAAGCTTGATTAGGCAAACCGCGAAAAGCAAGCATAAAAAAACTGAAATTTTATGTAGAAAAATTTTTTGTAACTTGATGGGTGGTAACCTGTAACGTGCATAATAATGATTTTTTTGCAAATTCATTTATTGATTTGATTTTTAGGGCAGCCCAGGTAAAACTAACAAAACTTACTGAAAAACAGTTGCATTTTTGTGAAAAACAAAAACAAAAAAAAACAACAACAATAAAACAGCAATTGTGTGATTTAAATCAATATAGAACATGGCCAAAATCAAATCCATAAGACTTAAATGAGAATATGTCGCATGTTTTGTTACTTGTCATTTACATGAAAAAATTCTAATGAATGCAGTCGCTAACAAACAATACTTTGTAAAAATAAAATTCCAATGATGTACGTACAAGTGTACTTCAATACAAAGTAACAATTCAAACAAACTTAGCCATAGTATAAATAACATAACAATAGTCGGCTTTAAATGAAAAAGATTCTTGAAACAACAGAGCATTATTTTGCTAATAGCAGTAGGAAGAAAGTTAGAAATTGTATACATTTGTACGGTATAACAGTTAGACCTGCTATTGTTAATGGTTTAATTCCTTTTAAATAATTTTTTTGTAAGATATCACAGCTACATTTAACAGATTTGTTTTTTTCTTTTACGGTCTTCAATTTGTGATTTGATTTTCAACGCAAGTAATTTCGTTCATACGAAATTGCATTTGACCGCAACAAAATTTAATGTCTTGTGAAGAGTCAAAATGACAGATAGGTTAGAAAAAAATAGTTTGGAAATCATGGTATAGAGAGAGGTGACAAAACATTATGACACAATGGTTTCAGCGGTCAAATTAAGTCAGCGGTCAAACCAAATGTGTATCAATACTATCGCCCCATCTCATTAGCCTTAACCAATTAATCACAAGATATCGGAAAACATGAACATGTTGCAGAGCAAAAGATTGAAAGAAAATGCGTTTAGCTTGAGTAAAGAGCATTGTAGACTTCGCATACTGCATTGAATATTCCAGAACCTATCTATAATGTTTTTGTTATTGTGAAAATTATTGAAACCAGCGAATTTTCATCAGAAGGGCACAAAAAGTTATCGTTATCTTTTTGCTAGAAGAAACTGCATTATTTTTGGAACATAATTAGATGAACATGAAATATCATTAACCATACGCTTAAACTCCTGAGGTTAAATCGTTTAGCTTGATGGGCCCATTAGATGGTTACTCTTTTGTACCACATCAAAACGAATTTGCACTTACTGCAGATACTTGCAATGTAGCATAATGATTTAAGTAAAGCAATAACCAGCATCTGTATCGAACTATTTATGTCTGTCGCATAATTAAATCAAATCAAAGTAGTTTTGTTAATGGATTGCATCCATATTCTTTACGTTATTAAAATCCTAATACGCAAAAATGTATCAATGTTTTCAGCTGAAAGCTTGCAGTAGAACAAGCACCATAGTCAGTTACTTTTTAATTCAGAAATCGACTCGCATGCTGTTGGACCAGTTTGAGGATGAAAAACATAGTGTTTTTGTTGCTAATTTGTTACTCAAGTTTTTTTGTAAGTTGAGTATATTTCATTGAAAACAGGAAAGGGAAAGCAATTCAGCGCAATTTTATGTTTTGGTATGGACTAATGAAAGTTGACTTTGTTTTTTTTAAATTGACGCTTGAAATGTGAAACCGTTTTGATAAGGGTTTGCATTTTACGCGACAACACTGCGATTGTAAAGCTTTATCAGTGTGCTGAAGAAGCAGCTGCTGTCAATTATTTGCAATTTTGTTTGCTGATTTTATTGTAGAGATTTAAACAGGGTGTATGACACAATACCAATCACTGTAATTTATGTGTATTGCAGCATGAATAAGTTACTTTTGTAAGAAGAATTTTGGTTCACAATGAGCAGATTGCTCGCGGTAACGTTTATTAATTTTGTACTAGCATTTGCGGAAGCTGCGCAAGAGAACTCAGAAGAGCCTAACAATGATAGTATAGCGTTAAACTTTCTGGAAAAGAATAATAGTTTTAATTCTTCCTTGCTTCCTCACTTTACAAACGAAACAACAGATGCCGAGACAGTTGTTACCAGCATTGGACTTTCAATTTTAATTGGATTTATTTCGCTTTTCACGGTTGCTGGTAACATCATGGTAATTTTAGCAGTCGTGATATTTCGGAAATTGCGAAAGATTCCGAATCTTCTTATAGTCAGTTTAGCTACAGCGGACCTTATCATGGGCGGTATTGTGCTACCATTGGGGGCACATTATGCTGTGGGCTCAAAATGGCTTTTGGGTGCTTTTGCCTGCAATTTATGGACTTCAATCGACGTTTTAAGCGTCACAGCTAGTATTTGTACCCTATGCGCTATTTCCTTAGACCGTTTTGTGGCTATTGTTATGCCATTTGAATATTCCACAAAAATGACCAAAAACAGAGCGAGGTTGATTATCGCATTCATATGGATTACATCAGCAGCAATTGCCTTTTTCCCAATCAATCTAGGATGGTGGAAGACGGACAAAGACGATGATATTAAATGCTATGAAGATCCACAATGCTGTGACTTCCGCATCAACAAAACCTACGCAGTGGTTTCATCTCTTGTTTCCTTTTACATTCCATTAGTTATCATGATGTTCGCTTACACGATTGTATTCAAAAGTAAGGCAAAAATAAAAATACTATGAAGCCGAGTTATATGATATCAAATATTTCATTATACTCGCTGCATTGCGCCGAATCGTGTAACGAGTTGGTGGGTCCATTTCCGCGTCTTTGCGCCCGAGAAACACTCCTTTCGAAGAAATGTTTCAGCAATGGCAACACTGTGTCCGATTTGACCGTCCCGAGATTTTAGCCTTAGACCTTTCGTTTTAGAGACAAACGAGTTTCGGCTCGTACAACTGACCGTTTGAAACCGAGTTACGGTATAGTGTAGAAAAACCTCACTTTAATAACTGTCACAAATCTTGAGCGTACTGCAATTAAACAAACGTGCAACTCTATCTGGTTGTGAAAAGAATTTCGTAAACTGGTTTTGGTGACGTCATCGGAGAAATAAGCCTAGTTCTGTCAAAAAATTTCATGTATAACTGTGGTGGATTTCAGCATTCATTAAGTTAAAGTTGAAAAACACAATTTCAGCTGCTAATAAGCAACAGCTACATTTTTTTTATATAGTGCTTCACAGTAAATGTTTAGCTGAATTGAGGTCTTGGGGAAAATATTGACAAAAACTCATAAAAAATACTAATTTTTTAAGGTAGTGACTATTTCACCGAAAATTTGCAAGTTAAAGAGAATATAATGAAAATGAGAAATATTCATCCGCGCTTTTTTCATTTGCTTTTTTAGGTGTTAAGATTAGGGTTTAAGTTAGGGTTTGGGTTAGGGTTCGATTTGGGAATAGTTTTAGAGTAAGCATTTGAGTTTAGGTTAGATTTGACTCAGAATTAATAAAAAACTAGATCAAAATTTCCGGTGAAATAAAGCCTTCCATTTTTTAATTGCTACATTTCGTTCATGGTCATGGTATGTTAATCAATAATCAAGACTTGTATTTATTTGCAGTTGCAATACAGAAAAGACAAAAAATTTGCAACAGAGAAGGGGTTTACCGGAGAGCCTCCATGCCTGGGACCAGGACATTGTTGTGGGGTAGAGGAGAGTACAGAACTGTGTTTACAATGGGGATTATTATGGGAACTTTTGTCGTTTGCTGGCTTCCATTTTTTATAGTTAATATTGTCCAAGTAAGTTCCAATTTCAAACAGAAAATGGAAAAAAGGATTTAATATTATATTATTAGATCTTCTTTGTATGAAAAATTTATTTGAAAATATGTTTATAAACTCCGTGCGGATATCTTGAGATATTTATGTTACTTTTTTAACCGCAATTTCACCAAACAACGATCATAACTATACAGCACAAAAACATAGCCCCAAAACTATCCTGCTTTTCTCCGACAAAGGAAGGAGGAGGAGCGTGTTAGGGTATGTCACTGTAAGACTCGTCCTTTTCAACCCGGAACCTCGTTTTACGGCCGATTTAAATGAAGAACTAAAAGATCTTTTTTCTTGGGTCTGCTTTTTCCGGCCTGAATTGAAAGAGGTCCAAAATATAATAGGTGGGGCCCGAAGAAAGTGCCTCATTTCACTGTCCACCACATACAGTAGCCAATGTAATAAATGTATACGATCTTGAAGCTCCAATGGCTACAAGGTACTTATAAGCGTTTGTAGAACACTTAAAAGTCATTGACAATATTAACTACAATGTGCAGAGTATAGAGTAGACCATTTAAACCTTTACAGCGAATAAAGTCAACAGCAAGTTCTGTCAAACCTGCGTCAAATTTGCTTCTCATGATATTGTGATCTCTTCTCAAGTACAACCTGTAGAATAAAACAAGCATTTAGCTTACTAGTTAACGCAATGTTTTGGAACAAAAGATTTTAGGTTCAACACCCGGGCCGGTGCAACATGCACTTTCCTGGCATCGTTTTTTATCGTAGACAATTTTTTATTTGTTTTATTCATTTTTGTTGTGAAAGCAAACAGTACAGTAAAACGACTCCTCTCGCGTGATTTCTTTAAGGGGTACAGTAGTGTAGCCAGACATCCATAAGCAGTTCTAAGTAATCGCGATTTTCCTATTTTAACCCGGAGCTCATGGGTTAGATTATTATAGTATTGTCAGCTGCCACCTTGACTGCAAATCTACAACTTTGCAAGTTTTTTGTATGTTATGTATTTCAGGTTTTTTGTGCTAATCGTTGCATTCCACTATCAGTTTTCACAGTACTCAATTGGCTCGGATATGCAAATAGCTTCTTCAACCCCATCATCTATTGCCATAGCATTGAATTTCGAAGAGCTTTTAAACGTTTGCTAATGTGCGGCCTATGCAGAGAAGGTACCGCAGCTGTTCTTGTTTTGGTTTGTGATTTTACAGGACTAACGTTAAATAACGGTAGCTTCTAACCTGCCTACATTTTCTAAACAAACCTAAACTATTTGAACATGAACGAATATAAAATCAGAATATGCAAAACGCAGTTTTTCAACGAAGGCATTAATGTGATACTCGCTTGAAACTTGTATACAACGTCGAAGAAATCGAAACTTTATCACAGAGTTGCGTTTTTGATGTTTGAAAAAAAAACGCTTCAGCTAAACTACATGAATCTTTAGCAAAGACTTCAATTGCATTTAATATAAACTAAAAAAATCAAGAAAAAGAGGACTTCTAAATTTGCAGCACATTGGGTGCAAGTGCAGTAATCTCATAATATAAGGTATGCGGTACAGCGGGGAATTGCCTACAGCCAATTTTAGGCTGCCCAAATAGTGCAGTACAGCAAATCTTGCGTTAAAATTATGCTTCAACTTTCAGATGTACAGTTCACAGCAATTATTAAGCTACACAACATTCTTGAATAAAATGCGATAGCTACTTTTCCCAAAAGTAGCAATTCATAAGCTAAGTTTTCATTAATACCGTAGCCATTTCCGTAAGAAACAAAAAAAAAAATTGCAATTTGGCAATACAAACTGCAATACTTCTCTATGGTGATCGTACAAGTAATTAATTATCGGTTGAGACTTTGATGAATTCATCACAACAGTTAGGTAAAAATTAATCCTAGATTAAGCTGTTCTTATGATGGTATCATAATTACCATAAATATACTACAGTATTATTCATCTTAAAAATATGAGCTGGAAGGTCTTTGAAATAACTGTAAAAAAGCAACATCCACAGTTTCCGGATTACTTTTTGTGCAGCTGAAGACAGTGTATGCTAAAACAAAAAATAATCGCCGTGATGATAAACAAAACATCTTGCATTAGTAGCTGGTACCCATATCACAATGAAAATATTCAACAAAAACATAAAAAAAAAATCAGAAAGCAATACATTTATTCTTCCTGAAGTGCTTCATGACAGTATTTTTATGACAAAGCACTAAGTAATGAGTGAAATGACAAACTAAACATTTTATTGACCATTTAATTTACATACTGTAATTTACGTAGTTTAATTTACATAGTTTAATTTATATTAATTTAAATTACATTACATAGTTTAATTTACATTTTAAATAAGAGCATGCTTTTTTTCTTTTATTCACAACAATGCACAAAAAGAAAATTGATTACTTATGTGTTTTTGATACCCAATTTCTTGTTTTGCAGTTGTAACATTCTCTAGTTACTGTACTGTAGGTACCGGTATTACAATTTTAAATCAAATCAGACATTTCATTGTACTGATCGCTACACCGAAGAAAACAAGTAACTGGTTTGCAGGGGCTCATCTCCGCGTCATTGTGCCTGCAAGCCAGAGTTGTAAGTCGGGCTGGACTTTTCGGGTCGGGTTCGGGCCTGAAGTTGACAAAAATTTCGGGCTTAATTCAGGCCTGAGACGTGCGTTTTGTCTTAGGTGCACAAAAATATAATCAAAATCACTTGGCAACAATGCTATGTTTTTCAGACCTAACTTAACTTTCGGTTTTTTTTCGGGCATGATTTGGGCTTCAAATTAGTTTTCGGGTTCGGGCCTGAACAAGTCGGCCCGTTTACAACTCTGCTGCGAGCAGCAAAGCCCCTTCCGAAGAAATGTCGCAGTGGTGGCGAGCTGTTGCCAATACTGTGACCCGATTTGACCGGCCGAGATTTGAACCTCTGACTTCCAGCTACAGAGCCGAACGCGTTATCGCTTGACCAACTTTTGCCATCTAGTCATCAAAATAAAACATAGATAAAAGTAGTTTCTCCGCAAAAAAATAAAATAGCAAAAAACTAATGGAAGAAACCGCGAAGAAAGAGGAAATAATTATTTTTTGTTTCAGGATATCAACAAACATCCAGAGCTTCCTTATCCGTGTCATACACTCCGTCACTGAGCGCAAGATCAAGTATTCGAAGTGAAACCAGTTTGTTCTTTGGATTTTTACGAAAAAGTTCGGAACAACGTCGCGCTAGTAAACTTAGCGTTGCCAGCAACAAAGAACGAAGCCCAACACTAAACGGACATATACAGCTCAATGACGACCCTCAGCGGATGTACAACGGCAACGGAGACCTGTCGTACAAGTACAATGAAAGTTATAATTCCAAATCTAGTTACAATTTAATTCCTAGGGACTCAGCAGAAGCACAATTGCTTTCACCGCGCAGTCCAACACAAAGTGCATATTTTTTTAATTCTTGCAGCAGCAGTACACCAAGAGTTATCACGCATCGGAGCTCAAATGCTAACGCATTTTCCTCTTCATACCGTCCTGTTTATGTACCGGTAAATCGAGAAAGAAGAGCAATGAGCACTGTGGCAAAATTGAGAAGTGATGACGTACAACCTTTATTTAAGACTTCTTCACACACGGACATTGCCCACAAGGTGTCAGACACAAGTTTTTTATCAGTTGAAACCAGCGGTAGTTCACCGAAATCTTCCATGTCCATGCTTGATGAAGAATCGATCGGCTCGTTCAACTCACAAATTTGCAAAAGTGACTCATAACAGGACTATAATCAGCAATGTTCACGACCGAACCAAATTCGAAAATGCTTACGTGTAGAGCAAGAGTTTCGTACAAATTGGGGCAATAAGTTACAATCTCCAGATAGGACCGATTGACTTTTCGTTCTGATAAATAGGCTTTGCGCAAGAGAATAACTTTTGATGTTTTTCTTCTAATTTTTGGCGTCGAAAAAAATCTTGACGCTTGCAAAGTGGTCAAGGCTCAATATCGATTCGTACAAACTTTCTTGAATAACAATTTACTCCTATATTGTAATTCTATCGTAAATTATTGGTGCTCCCCACTTTGAAGACTAAAGAAGTGAAGGGTGTAGTTTTTTTTTTTTTTACTACCACATTCTAATGTATTATTGTGGCCTTTGAAGAAATGTCGAAGCGGTGGTGAGCCGTTAACTACACTGTGTCCATTTTGACTGGCCCTAGTTTAGTTATGAAACTTAAACTTCCCTATCCAGAAAAACCTTTTGAGAATGAACACGTTTGCAAAGAAAATGTCCAATATACTATGTTACAATTGGCCTACTTTTTTGCAGAATTACTGTGACATGTAGTCACTACGACCTACATAATCCTCCAATACGCCAGGCACCAGCCTCAAATTTGAACACGTATAACCTACTTGAAAAAACTCACGAAAATAAAAGGCATTGTTCTTAACTTTGTAAGAGAATAAAGTGACACAAATGTATGTTTGTTCGGTTAAAAGATGTCTTTTGTTGTAAATTTTTGCCTTCTTTTTCAGTTTTTTTTTGTGATAAATTCTTTCAAAAAACAGCATTTTACTTCGAACCAACTTGACTTTGAGTCAAATTTCGTCATAAACCACCTCTTAAAATTTGAAGCTGTAAATAAGGTTAGGGAAAGTTTTCAATTTTGAGATTTGCCGAAATCACTTTCTAAGCCTATTTTGGTTTATATTTAACTTATATGATGTCTCAAAACATTTTTGTGACGTATTTACTTTAACAAGCATCTTATGATTCCGTATCAAAAAACAAACCTATGTACAAAATTTTTACCGCGTATAACGTCGCTGAAAAAATGACATCATTTTTATAAAATATGGCTCTGACGTAACTATGATGACGTCATCAACTCAAAACCAATTTCTATAAAAATTTTGGTGAACACCAACCCGCATACCAAACTTTCTGCTCCCATGAATTTTGGTTTATGAGTTAGAGAGGCGGGGATTTTTGCCCTCCCCGTGTAAAATATGTTGGTCAAATACATGAAATACCCCGAGTAAAACATGGTTCACAAAATAAAGTAGCCTATTTGGTAGCGTCAATTGGTCAACCTCAAGATTGACATGTTTCATTCAGTAGCCTATGCTTCTAGCAAATCGATTTTAGAAACTAATATCGTAGTCTTTGCTTGGATATATGGATTGTTATTTGCTAGTGGCTTCAGCAATTTGACAAAAGAGCAAATTTTAAGCAAGTACGTGCGCATTTAATTCGACCAAAAGAAAGCACCACCGTCGCTTTCGCGTGACTGAAGGATAACTAAGATGCAATGGTTCAATGACAATCGTGACTAAAAAAGCTAGACGTCCTTCGTGGTCGACTCGCGGGAAGTCAGAACGATTTTCACTGGTAGTAAGGTGGCAATTTTAAACACAAACCCTGCAGCCGCAAGCAGTTCCAGTTAATCATGCACAGAGCTGTACAACGCTGTTTCGAGCTTTTAGCTCTCATCAGCAGCCCTTAGCACATCTAAACCAAGACTACTCCCCAGCTACTCTCAGCCAAACTAGGCAAACTCTAATGGCTTGCGTAGCGGCAGAGGTTTTACTGAAGGACGTTGGACGTCAAGCTTTTTCAGCTTTGATTTCCGTGGTTACCGATAAAGGGAGCCTTTATATTAAGGTTAGCTCATGGCCAGAGGTGGAGTCGAGAACACAAGGCTCGAGGCCAAGACGAAGGACAGCCCTTTCAAGGACAGACTCTCTCGAGGCCAAGGACAGGAATGCTTGAGGCCAAGGCCAAGGACGAAGGACACAGGCGCAAGTCTTCTCAAAAAAAAAAAAAAAGAGAAAGGTCTTCAAACAAATTTTTCAGGCGAACTTCAAAAAAAGGTGTTCAAAAATTTTTTTCACGCGATCTACAAAATTTTAACAATCAATCAATCAATTGTTTATTTTGTCGCGATTACAACACAGTTTCAATTGATATCATCACGAAAAAGTAAAAACAAACGATTAGTAAAAAAGCAGCTTGAAAAATTTAGGTAATTCGGCGACAGGGAGGCTACGAAAAGACCTCATCGGTCATCGAGTCAAAGCAGCCACCCTATATGTCCGCAATTCGAAGAGAATTGTTGAACGTTAAAAAACAAAATGCTATTTTTTCTTTTTAAGAACTTTTAAGTCTATTAATTGCTCGAGTAAAATGCGACAACAAGTGGTCAAGCTCATAATCAGATGTACAATTGTAAAAGATATTCTTTGAGTTTGACTTTAAAGGAATGTTTGGGAAGATTTTGTATTTCCATGGGTATTGAGTTCCACACGGAAACACCCTGATACCTGATGCTACGTTGCAAGCGGTTAGTGCGATAAAGAGGAATATCCAATTTGTTTTTGTTTGAACTGGATCTGGTAAAGCGATGGGAAATTTGCAAGGATTTTTGGAAAAGATGAGAAAATACGGAAGAGGATGGCAGTTTGTCATGTAAAAAATCATGAACTAGTTTGGCAATTTCAAATTTATACAAATCAGTAAGTTTCAGAATTTTTAGTTGACCGTAAAATGGAGTTAGACTTTCTCTGGTAGTACCACCACCTATAATTTTAACAGCTTTATTTTGAAGACTTTCTAATTTACTCATATAGGTAGGAAATGTAGATCCCCATGCGACCAATCCATAAAGAAGGTGAGGGTGAAATAGTGCGAAATAAATTTTACATAATGCCTCCCTAGGCAGCACGGCTTTCAATCTATATAGTATTCCGACGCCTCTAGATAATTTGCTTTCGATGATTTTTAAATGGTTCTGAAAATTCAGTTTGGAATCGATCATAACTCCTAAATATTTAGCAGTTTCTGAGATTGTTATCGGGGAATTATCAATCGTGATATTGACGTTAGTAATTTGGGTGTTTAGTTTTGGGGAGATTAGGATTGCGGTAGATTTTGATGGGTTTATAGTTAGTTTATTGGCATTACACCAATTATGGAGTTTTTTTAGTTCCATGTTCATTTTATCCTGCAAAGTCCTTACTTTTTCATGGTTAATTATTAGGCAAGTATCATCAGCAAATAGCCTTGGTGAGGTTTCAATAGCCGTGGGCATGTCGTTAATATATATCAGAAATAATAGGGGGCCTAACGTACTTCCTTGTGGGACTCCGAAATTATTCCGCTGTGTTTTAGAGTTAACACCATTTAAGCTAACGAATTGTTCTCTTTCAAGATAAGAGTTGATAAGATTTAGCGGGGAGCCACGTATTCCGTAATGGTCGAGCTTACATAGTAGGGTCCTGTGACAAACAGTGTCAAAAGCCTTTTTTAAATCAAGAAATATCGCTCCAGTGCAATGTTTTTTATGGATATTGTCATAAGCAGTAGTGACAATGTCTAATAGAGCGTGTGAAGTAGAAATATTCTTTCGAAAGCCGTACTGCTCCGGAATTAGGATCTTATGTTTATCAAAAAAACAAACGAATCGTTTATACAGCATTCCCTCAAAGATTTTTGAAAAACAAGTAAGGATAGAAATCGGCCTGTAGTTGCTGGGGTTGCTTTTGTTCCCATTTTTGTGAATGGCGACAATTTTAGCTATTTTACAAGCATCAGGAAAAATACCATTTTCGAAGGAAAATTTGACAAACACACAAAGATAGTTGGCAATTACAAAAGGGGCTGTTTTAAGGAAGAAAGGAGGAATATTGTCATGGCCGACAGCTTTGTTCACATTAAGGGAACAGATGAGTTCCACGATTTCATTGACAGTCGGAGGCTCAAGAAAAAAAGATGAAGCTGTGCGCTTTTTTAAAAAAATTTTAAAAGGTTCGTTAGGTTGCAATGAAATGTTGTTGGCTAATTTTTTACCAATAGTGCAAAAAAAGTTATTAAATTCTTCACATTTATCTGTTACGCTACAGTTACCGCATATTTCACTGATTTGGGAACTAGTAGTAGGTACTTTAGATGTTTTTCCCGACGCAGGAAGTAATTTTCGTAAAATTTCCCATGTCTTTTTCGCGTCACCTTGGTGGTTTTGCAATTTAGATTCAAAATAGGAACGTTTAGACATTGCTTTTATTTTAGTAAGCTTGTTGGAGTATCGTTTGAAAAACAATTTTTGACTTGCATTATCGTACAGAAAATGGGTTTTAAACATGAAATTCTTCTTCTTAATTGATGTTAGAATTCCTTTAGTAATCCAAGGTTTTTTAAGCAATTTTCTTTGCCTTCTTGAATACCTTTTTAAGGGAGCATGTTGACTGATAGTTTTAGATATTAGTCTGTAGAATTCATTGAAAATTTCATTAAAATTGTTTCGAGTAAGGTCAGGGACACTTGAGAAATAATTGGCCAGAGTTTGATTCAAGTCTTCGTTAAACGTGTCGCTGTCAAATTTTGATTTGTCGCGATAATAGCCAAATGATTCTTCAGCTTTTTTATAGGTAGGCACATTACCTATTTGGCAGTAAAGCGGGTAGTGGTCGCTAATGACTTGCGTTTGTATTACTCCGGGTTCAAGACTATGCTTAATGTCATTCGTTAAAACGTGGTCAATTATTGTGGCACTAACGTCAGTGACTCTGGTTGGCAATGTGATAAGCGGTAGAACACCATGACTTAGTAACATATTTATAACCGATTAGCAGCGGTTGATCGATGAACGGGAGATATGTTGATGTTAATATCGCCAAGAACGAAAAAGGTTTCATTGCTTGAACATAATTCAGTTATGCAAGTTGACAGATCTTCGATAAAATTGTCTACCTTAGAAGCATCAGGGTGACGGTAAACAATGCCAATGGTAAAAGTCCAGCCCATATTATTGTTTAAATGTATCCATAAAGATTCAGAATTTGCGAGTGCAAATTGGTTTCGGCATATTCTAAAACTCATATCATCATGAACATACACTGCCACACCGCCAACCCTATTAATCACAGGACTAACGTGAGCAAAGCTGTAATTTTCAAGGCCAAGATTTAGAAGGGGTTGAGACATAATTTGAGATTCTGAGATACATATAACATGAGGTTTATGTTTCAGAGGTTCTAAAAAATCAGAAAAGGAGTCGAAATTTTTATGCAAAGATCTCGCATTCAGATGTAGTACCATCAAGGTATTACGGTCGTTAAAATCGTTAAAGGTAAAATTAGCATCACGATACTTGCATTTTTTAATGTTTTTTGTAAGTGAGCCGAACAAGCTGTCGCACAAGTCGAACTGATCAACAAGAATATTTGTGGCTGTTTGACTCGGACAGACAAAGTCGAGTAGATCCCCGTCATTCGAAGTATCAAACGCCGTGCCATTGATTGCAGGAGAGCAGTCAAGTTGAGTGGGGTTGAAAGAACTGTCAAGACTCATTATGAACAAGGTGAGCACATGAAAAAACAAAATTCACAAAGTCAGCAAACTGCACTGAAACACAACAATACACGAGCCCTGAATTAATAGGAAAAAATCAAATTCTATCAGACTGAGCAAATTTGGCTATTCATTAATACGAAGCAGAGCCAGGTCTTCTATTCTAACGGTAGAATTACTGAAAAAATAACTCTGTCATTGAATATTGTAAGAGTATTAAGTCCAAGAGTAAGTGTGACCAATCCAGTCATGTTATAATTATACCACGTGTACCTGTAGTAGCATCAAAAAAGGAATAGGGTATAGTACTGTATGTTTACGACTCATTAAAAAATTAAAGTCAATTATTATTGGGGCAAATATGGTGATAAAATGAGTATTACATACGAACACTTAGTAAGCCATCTCTGAGTTGGGCAACGGCAAACGCAGTTTAGTTAAAAGCTCGTTTACCTTCAATTAAAAGACAGTATTCACCATTTTTAATCATCCAAGTTGCCTGTTTCTGATTGCGCCGGGCTTCCTTGTAAAGAGGAAGTAACTTCTTTTTTTGTTGGTAAAGCTCGTTTGGCAAATGTTCAGTCACAAACACTTGGCTCTTCGAGTCCTTCTCACGGTCCTGATTGTAAGTTTTCAAAAATTTCAGGCGCTGCATAATCATTACTTTATCGTTGTTGTTTGCCAGTTTAAAAATTATCGGCCGGTTGACTTTGACACCATTAGTTTTAAGAGGATGTTGGGGCAGTCTGTGTACGTCGACCACTTTCAAGTCATTCGCTTTCTCTAACTGGAGGGCTTCAGTTAAAAAGTTTCGAAATATGCTATTGGTTTGAGTACGAGTCTCCCAGTCGTTATCCGGGTTTTCTTCTAAGCCGTGCACTAATAAGTTGAATCGTTTGTTATAAGCATCGCGACTAAGTTGTTCACGTTTAATGGCCTCAATATTATTTTTAGTTTCATCAGTTAACTCGGCAATTTTCTGTTCCTGCTCATCACACCGCTTTTTAAGATCTTCAAGTTTGCTGACGTCAGCCTTTTTTTCCACAATTTTATCTATTTTCTCCTCGTACTCGTCAAGTGTACTTTTTAGTTCATCAACTTTACTTGCATCAGCTTTATTATCAAGAATTTCTTCTATGGCTTCACATCTTTTGGTAAATTTTACATCCAATGACAAAATTTCTGTGTGATAAGCAGCAATCGTTTCCTCAAGTTTGTCAAGGCGCTTCGTCACTTTCTGTTCAATAATTTTCTCAAACGTTCGGATCATATCTTCCATTTTTAATAAAACCTGTAGTAGCTAAGAATTTAGGTAACAATAATTCAACCAGTATAATCTTTTGTCAAATTATTTGCGCTTGTAATCTTTTACTGCCAACGTTTGAGACCTGTTCAACTTTTTGCTTTGTTTTGATAAGCGTTACAGCTGCAGCTGCCGATCTCTGCCAAATTGCTTCTGCTCAAAATTTGCGTGTTTACTCCATGACTGCAAATTGCAAACTGAAGACTTCGAGGCTAAACAGTGCTGTCCTCGAGCTGAGGACAGGGCAATTTTCGAGGATTTGAGACTTCGAGGCTAAGGGCTTGACCTTCGAGGCCAAGGTCAAGGACTTCAACCAAGAACGTCCTCGAGGACTCCATCTCTGCTTACGGCTGTCCTTAACATAAGAGCCCATTGGTTTTTTACTACACTTTTTGCAAAGTACCTCAACTGAAAAATCTGTTATTCCCTATAAATCTTCTGCCATTGACAACTGATTCGGTTGGCCATGCAATGGGAATACAATATTGTTGATTTGGTGGGCAGAGGGATTCAGATTACAGCCAAAACCTCGAAGTACCGTTGACCAGCAATTGTGAAACAACAACTTTTCTACTTATTTTTAAACAGAGTAGAGGAATGAATGCAGTTTGCTGATAATTGTCAAACAAAACCTATCAGTGGTTAGAACATCTGCTGCTGAAACGGTATACTCAGGTTCGAATCCCAATCGGATCAACCAAAGACTAAAAATTAGTGTTCACAGCTTCCTTGCGTGACGTTTAACTATTAAAAAAACAATGTGAAGTCTGCACGGTCTGTGGGGCTGTGGTAGTCAAATGGGCAGGTGGCAGCTTGACTGTAAGACCGAAAGGTCTCTTCATTGTTTTCTGGCCAAGACAACTCGGTGACTACTTAATGTAATTGCAATTACAATAATTACGAAGAACTGGATACCCGAATAGGCAAGGCTAGTGCAGTAATGCGAGCTTTGCACTACTCGGTTGTCATGAAATGAGAATTGTCGAAAATGGCAAAGCTTTTAATTTTCAAAGCAGTTTTTGTCTCCATTCTCACTTATGGCCATGAATCTTGGGGAATGACCGAAAGAATGCGATCACAAGTGCAAGCGTCCGAAATGAGGTTTTTACGAAAAATCGAAGGAGTTACACTGTTTAACAAGGTGCGTAGCTCTGAGATTCGAAAATTTCTTAACATCGAGCCGTTACTTGTCCAAATTGAAAGATCTCAGCTTAGATGGTTTGGCCATGTAAGCAGAATGCCTCAGGAAAGACTCCCCAAACAAGGTTTACTTGCCAAAGCAAATGGGAGAAGACCAGTTGGACGACCTAGAACTAGATCGACCGATTACATTGAGGATCTTGGATGGAATCGCTTGGGACTTCGCCCAAGCGAAATGATGGAGGTGATGGAAGACCGTGAGGTGTGGCGGCTTAATCTAGAGCTACTGCCCCCGCTACCCTCACGGAAAAGCGGGCTATGAAAAAAAAGAAGACATTTTCATTTTACTTACAGCTTGCTGTATTACGCCAAATCGTGTAACGAGTTTACAGGGTCCATCTTTGCGTCATGTCGCAACTGGGACGAATGGCGACAAGGATATATGCTACTTAAAATTTGATGCAAAAATGTATATTTTAAGTACCTGTATATCCCTGCTGGTGAGCCTTTGGCAACATTGCGTCCGACTTGACTGGCCCAAAATTTGAACCTCAGACTTCCATTTCCAGAGACGAACGTCTGACCTCTCAACCAACTGGCCGGTGTTCAGGAGAAATGTGACGCAAAAAAAACTTCTGCGTCATCAAAAAGCTCAACCTGGCTTCAGCGCTGTAAAAAGCTTCAAATTTAGCGTACTTTTAGGAACGAAGCTTTTGTTTTATCACCGTGTGAAACTTTCCAGATAATTTAGGAATACAATTTCAGTTTTATTTATTTTTAAGGCAAATTTTGCAAAAGATCTTATTATTGGTAGGACTTATAGTGTGGCGCAAGAATTAGGAAAATGTTGGGCTGGCTCAAGTTTTCGGCACATTTCGAAGTTTAAAGTTAGCGGGTAGACAGAAAAGGCAGATTCAGTCCAGATCGCGAAGTTCAATTGCCCTGCTCAGATTTTTGCGCCAGCCTAGAACGCATTACTATATATCATAGGCGCAGCCAGGATTTTTGATTGGGGGGGGCCCAAACCACAAATCACATGCAATGACGTCATCAGAAATTTTCGAAAAAGTATTTTTTTTGTGGGGCAAAGATATCGTAGAATGGAAGATCTGAAGCCGTAGCCTGATGGCACTTAGCCAGGATTTTGGTAAAGGGAGAGGGCGAAAACTAATTGTTAAAAAGTGTAAAAGTGTAACTTGGAAGACGTGTTGAGTAAGCTAGTGTACTCAAACGTATCAGAGACGGGGGTCTGGGGGCAGAGCCCCCAGCCGTCGGTGGCTATGGGGGTCTGGGGGCAAAGCCCCCAGCCGCTGGGCGATTTTTGTAAGTTTTTGGAAAAAAAAGCTATTTAAATCCCATTGGATCACATTTTGCACGAGTTCAGAGCCATTTTAAAGAACTAGATTTTTAACACTTCAAAGCCAATCGAAAAAATTTAGTTGTTCAATCCTCTTTTTGCAATTAAATCCCAAAACACGCTTAGAATCTTGCATTATGGTGTAAAATTTTAATTGTAAGTGATTTGGTCTATAGTGGGAAGTAACGAACATTGCCTCCTGCTATACTTTAGCAGTAAATAATTAAGTTCATAGTAACGTTAAACGAGGGCCTGGGGTGGCAACTTTTTGGTCAAAACTCTTAGATTTCTCACAGGTTTTGCATATAAATTGTTAAAAATTTGCATGAAGGGGCCCCTGGCCCGGGAACCTTGGTCGTCAGTCAGGGGCCCTTGGGCTCCCTGGTTGCCAGTTAGAGGCCCCACTGCCCCTTGCTTGTCGGTTAGGAACCCATGGCCCCCTGGTTGTTAATTAAAGGCCTTGGGGCTCCCTGGTCGTGAGTTAGGGGCCCCGGGGCCCCCTGGTCGTCAGTTAGGGACTCCAGGACCCCCTGGCTGTTGGTTAGGGGCCCCCTGGTCGACAGTTAGGAGAGCCCCAGGGACCCTCGTTGTCGGTTCGGGGGCCCCTGGCCCCCTGGTTGTTGGTTAGGGGCCCCCTGGTTGTTAGTTAGGGGCCCTGGGGCTTCCTGGTTGTGAGTTAGAGGCCCCGGGCCCCCTGGTTGTCGGTTAGGGCTCCGGGGCCCCCTGGTTGTTAATTGGGGGCCTCGGAGCCCCCTGGTCGTCAGTTAGGCACTCCTGGACCCCCTGGTTGTTGGTTAGGAGCCCTGGGGTCCTCTGGTAGTCGTTTAGGGGCCCCCTGGTTGTCGGTTAGGGGCCTGGGGCCCCCTGGTTGTCAGTTAAGGGGTCCCTTGGTTGCTGGTGAAGGGTCCCTTGGTTGTTAGTCAGGGGCCCTTGGGCCCCCTGGTCGTCAGTTATGGGCCCCCTGGTTTTCAATTAGGGGTTCCAGACCCCCTGGTTGTCGGTTAAGGATTCCAGGGCCCCCTAGTTGTAAGGGCCCCCTGGTTGTTAGTTGGGGGCCCCGACTCACTAGTTGTCATTAATATTATTGTTAATTACTGTTATGTGCGTAATTACTGAAAAAAAAACTGCAACTAAACATCGCCAGGCTACGTTGTCATAACTTTTTGTCGTTAGTGGTATTTTGATTGGGGGGGGGCCCGGGCCCCCTGGGCCCCCCCCTGGCTAGCCTATGCTATATATGTTTTTTCGCCACGCCAAACATAGTGCAAGGAACATGCAAATTTATAAACAGATAAAATTTGCTTTAAAAAATCTTGCGTACTTCTTGCTCTGCAACTTAACCCCTAAAAATAAAATAAAACGAAAAAAAAAGTTCTTCACTCTTTGCGGAAGGCAAATTTTAGAAGGATTCTCATCCTCCACATGATAATTTATATTGTGAGGTGTTTTTCAGAGGTGGGGTCCTTGAGGACGTCCTTGGCCTTGGCCTCGAAGCCTCAAGTCTTCGAAAATTGTACTGTCCTCGGCTCAAGGACAGCACTATTTTTGAACCGTTGAAATTTCGTTGGAAAACGCCAGAAACCTTGCGGAAAATCTGCAAAGACCTTTTTTTGGGTTCCTCAAGTAGAGATCGCCTGAAAAAAATTTTTGAAGACTTCTTTTTGAAATTGCCGGAAAAAAATTTTGAAGACCTTTTTTTTTCGAGAACACTAACTTGCATCTGTGTCCTTGGTCCTTGGCCTCGAGAGGGTCTGTCCTTGGCCTCGAAATTTTTTTGTGTCCTTGGCCTTGGCCTCGAGCCTTATGTCCTCGACTCCACCTCTGGTAGAGATGGCGCGGATAACAAAAAATGCATCCGCATGCTGCACCGTGTTCGCAAACCTTATCCGCATGCTGCACCTCACCGCACACAAACACAACTAAGTTCACGCTGCACCGCACCACAAGTTATGTATTCTTCAAATTTCCACAAACATCAAAAAAAATTAGCTCTCTAGCTCACAACATACAAAAAACTTGATTTTTGAAGCATCATTTTGGACGGTTTTTAGAGGGGTGGCCCTCTCAAACCATGTCAAACTATTTGTTTTTTTAAACATCTGCTGATAAAAAACACTAATGCTCTAGCTTGAGCCAATCAAAAATTGATTTTTTGGGAGCCTATTTGGGGCCCCTGGGGGGGGTACCCCCAAAGTATGTCAAAACATTTGTCGCTTAAATATCTACTGATATAAAAAAAACTATCACCCTAGCTTGAGCAATCAAAAAAATTAATTTTAGGGGCCCCATATTGGGGGGTTTTTGGAGGAGTGGCCCCAAAAAATTTCGGGAAACAAAATTGCGTTTGCAGCCTAGCAACTTTACACAATAATTAGATATCGATGTGTTGTGGTTTAGGAGAAGAAGAACACACAAGATTTAGAAAGCAAAAAAAAAAAAAACTCATTGTGGCCAAAAGTGGGTTGATAGCGATAAAAGGGTATCTTAAGACGTATAATAACCCAGTGAAATATTTTTTGCCGTATTTAAGCCGTTTTTCATTAAGACCGCTTTTCATATCAAATTTTTGACGTGGTTTTCGAGTCCTAA
Organism: Trididemnum nubilum; assembly: GCA_963965965.1. Taxonomy (NCBI): domain Eukaryota; kingdom Metazoa; phylum Chordata; class Ascidiacea; order Aplousobranchia; family Didemnidae; genus Trididemnum; species Trididemnum nubilum. The sequence goes on along the minus strand of OZ014482.1, from coordinate 9,534,716 downwards.
AACCGAAGTCACGTGACTCATTGCCTCAAAATTTGGCACAAACATATAGCTTATCAATCTCAAACTGCTGTTAAAATTTCATACAGCTAGACCTCACTGTTCTTATGTCATAAGTAAAAGCCTGAAACTTCGCCCTCGTTAATTTTGAAAATGGCCGAGTACAAACAAAGAAACACGCGACGCGAGGTCAGTCGTTCTAACTATACTGGTTTTGTCTGCCTTGAGTGTGTTTTCTATCAGTTTTTCTAAGCTGTATTTTGGCAATCAAAAACAATCTACTTGTCTACCTGATGATTTATGAAACTACCGTACTAATCCTGAATCAATAGCTCAATTACTGGCATATCACGTGCTCTGCATGCTGCCACAAGCTACTACACTCATATTTAACTGTCTAACTTGATAAGAACAACTTGGCTGCCTCCCAACGTAAGCCTATACATGGGTATTCAATATTGGGTAAACTACCGGTGGCCTATTTATCCGTGAACCGAGAATCCTCTAATCATCTGCTACTACCACGTAGGCTATTCTGTCATTGCGACTTTGCATAGCCTAGTCTTCCTACTCTACCACATACCAGACAAGCTACAGACATCTAGGACTAAAAGCCTAAGACTTTATGCCATGACCTGTTTATGAACACTATTGGCTAGTGGCTACACTGAACTAACCCTGTCACTCTGAAAAGTTGAATGCAAGCGTTCTACCCGTACCATAGGTCCACTACATATAAAGGGTGGGTATGTGGCTAGGCTATGTGCCTCTGTTCTAATAATTGTTTACCACAAACCTGCTTCATCTAAATTTTTTGTTTTGTCTACCTTTGTTTTATCTTGTCACCAAACGTCCTAAACTTTTCCTCGCCTAGCCTACCAAAACCAAAATCTCTTTGTTGGTGACAGAGGTGGAGTCCTCGAGGACGTTCTTGGCTTCGAGGACACATTTTAAAGGCGGTGAATCATCCAGCCAATTCCGGTGGTTTACAATAGCTAAAATTGAACTATAATTTTTGATATTTTTTGTTTTGATTTTGGGGCAGCGTTTGCAAAGACATTCAGCAAATACAAAAAGATGTCCCCCGGAAAAAGTTTTTGGAAACTCTGAGTTTTGATCTTCCCGCCAAAACCACAGTTCTCTATACTATTAGGCCTACTGCAATCTTATTTAACTATTAGGCCTAACTATCTCTAAACTATTAGGCCTAACAGTTTAGAGATAGTTAGGCCTGAACTATTTAGAAATAAACTATCTCTAAACTATTAGGCCTACCACAGTTCTCTAAACCATTAGGCCTACTGTGGTTTTGGCGGGAAGAACAAAACTCAGAGTTTCCAAAAACTTTTTTCGGGGGGACATCTTTTTGTATTTGTTGAATATCTTAGCAACCGCTGTCCCAAAATTGAAACAAAAAATATCAAAAATTATAGTTCAATTTTAGCTATTGTAAACCACTGGAATTGGCTGGATGATTCACCGCCTTTGAAGTCCTTGGCCTCGAAGCCTCAAGTCCTTGGCCTTGGCCTCGAAGCCTTAGGTCCTCGAAAATTGCTCTGTCCTCGGCTCGAGGACAGCACTATTTTTTGAACCGTTGAAATTTTGTTGGAAAACGCCAGAAACCTCGCAGAAAATTTGCAAATATCTTTTTTGTTTTCCGCAGTTGGAGCATAGGCTTAGCCAAGCGGACCCCCCCCCCCAATTGAAATTTTACTAATGACAAAAATGTGACAAAAAAGCTATTGTTTCTTCAGTTTCAGTTTATTTTTAGCATTTTTCGCTTACAACAGTAGCGAACAGCAGTATTGAAGAGCAGGGGCCCCGGGACCCCTCAAATCAATTTTTGCTTGCCAATTTAAACGTAAACCTGGAAGAAATGGATAGTTTTCGTCCTAAAAGATGCTATCTCAGGATCACATCTAGCTTTTTTACAAACGTAATGCATTAACCAAGGCCGGATTTACCACAATATGGTGCAGTACCAGCTAAGGGCCTTGCGTTCAAATCGTAAGACTTTTTATGGTCTTGTGGGAATACGGTTAACTCCGTCTGTTGTAATTATATTTTTTTTGGCAACTCTTTTTTTCCTATGACGCAACGAAAAATAATCAGTCTTACTCTTTTGGTTGCCAACGTGGCAGGATAAGCAACTAAAAAAATTCATCTGCGTTAATGAACGATTATGGTAATCTTTGTAAATTCATTTTGGTAACATACAATAAATTGGAGAACAAGCAATACTCGAGTAATCTTGCAAGCTGGAAGGAAATTGTGGCCCCTCCCGTGACAGGCTGGAAGGAGGACCGCTACAAACTGGTGACCCCGCCGACGACAACTTTATCGTCAGAACACACAAAACCGGCATTTGGACCAGTATTTGGATTTGCATTCTGTTCAAGAAAATTTCAACTGGACGAACAACTACGATAAAGAACCGGACTCGGTATCGCGGTAGGCCTACTAGCCTAGCAATATTTACTGTTTGTTTAGCTACTATCCTTTCGATGAATTTTTCAAATTTGGCCTCAACTCCTTTTGGCCGTGGAAGGGGCAGCTGGCCCACTTCGTTTACCTTACCGGGCACACCCCATTTTTCTGCCTTTCGGGACCTGGGTGCGCCAATCAAGCTTCCAAAATTCTATGATGATGACGGCTTGCTATGGTTTAGAGTAGCCGAGGCAATTTTTAACCTTCGTGGCCTGAGTGATGACAAACGTAAATGCGAGCTCCTATTGTCCGCTTTAGACCACAGGCATTTTTCGATTTTGGAGTTCCCGTTGGCACACCTAGGAGAGCACCCCTATGACGATTTGAAATCTGCGCTTTTAAGGCACTATGCTCCCACGGAGGAGGAGAAGCTGCATCAGCTTCTGTATCAAACCACGCTTAGTTTTGAGCAGTAACCAAGCGAATTGCTTGGCAAAATGAGCAGTCTCATGGGTCCAAATGTAGTGCTACCCCCGCGTGTTTGACGCAAACTATTTTTGGATCAAACGTCGTGCGAAACACGAAAAATGTTATCGATGCATGACAATGAGGATTTAGATGGCTTGGCCAAAATGGCAGACCGAATTCATGAAAATGACAGTCGTGTCTCTCGTACTGCTGCCAGTTCAGCAGGCCATTTCTCTCATGTGACCAAAACGCCTACGACCTCATTATCGTTGGATTCGGTCTCCGATAAACTAAATGATTTGAGTGTGCGTGTTGAGAGGCTGAATGCTACGGTCAGTAACCTTTCTCGATCTCACCCTGCCCCACATAACAACTTTTCACCACAGCATTTTTCGACTCCAAAAAGAGATGGTGAATTTTTTCGTGGCCCACGAAACTTTCGTAATTCTTCCCAAACTAACTTTCAGGGCCCAGATGCTCACGCAACGTATTCGAAAACACCCAATCGAAACCAAACTAGCAAGGACGTTTCTTTAAGATCTGAAAACGAGTTTAACAAGCCCAACTCGGATTTGTGTTTCTATCACGCACGTTTCGGCGCTAGCGCCCGTTCAGTAGAAGCTAGTTATGCAAAAGTCACGTAGGCAGCCGCATTAAAGCGTAACCCTGTATTGCCTTTTTCTCATACATTTGGTTTAAATGCGACATTTTCTCTCCGCAATGTTGCAAGCTGGGCGGTCTAGTGGTTAGTACGCTCAGCTCTCAATCCTCAGCATCCGGGTTCGATTCGATGATGGGTTTTGCATACGTGCTGCAGTATGCAGGAATCTGGAAGGAAATGTATGTAGCTATCTTTTTTTGCTTCAAAACCTTGCATTACAGTTAGGGTTGGGGCAGCGATGCCAGCATGAGGGGATAGCAATTACGTAGCAGCAGCTTTTTAGCTTACGAAAGCGACGTACTGTTATGCTTGAGTGCGGCTCCCTGCGTAAGTTTTGCACGACTAGCTCCTCGTCCCCGTTCTTGCAGGCAACCGTGCAACTGGCGTGGCTCACGGAGAAGTCTGTTTCGCAACCCTAGGGACAAGCCAGTTGGTTTGGTTGATGCTAATTTAGGTGTATGAATGGTAAAAGACCCTAACACTTCGGTAAACTTTATGGTAGATACGGGCAGTGCGGTCTCACTTTTGCCTTGTTCCCGTTCTGCAGGCGACAAAAGATTAACAGGTCACATGACGGCGGCTAATGGCACTTTAGTTCCGACCTAGGAGACTATCCCGTTAACGGTAACTTTTGGTTTGCGCAAGAGTTTTAAATGGAACTTTTTACCCGCAGGTGTTAGTTGTGCTATTTTAGGACTTGACTTTTTGACTCACTTTGGTTTTGTTTTGGACTTAGCAAATAAAACGTTGCACCTCCCATGTCATAATAAGGTTGATGCTAAGCTCACTCGCCCTCGTTGTGGTAGTGCAATAAAGGAACCCGTCGTTTCGATCGCTGAAGATGTTGAGAGTGTTGACAATAGTTTTTCATCAGAGGATGAGGCATCGCAAAGAGATGTTGTTTTGGACCACAAGTCCTGTCCCGAACTGCCAGCTAACGTTGTTGAAATAGCCTAGTTGATGATCGTAGTTTTGACTCGGTTGATAGGCTTTGCACCTTTTACTCTGATTTGTTTAACGTTGACAATTTTAAAAAACCGACTAAGCATAAGACTCAGCATTATATACGCTCCTCTGGCCCACCATGTGTTGGTAAAGTTCGAAAATTAAGCCCAGAAAAGTTGGAGATCTAACGCACGGAGTTGGATAAGCTACTCCAATTGGGAATCATTTACAGAAGCGAGAGCGAATGGGCTAGCCCTGTGCATCTTGTCCAGAAAAAAGGCGGCGGCTGGAGAATTACTGGAGACTTTCGTCAACTAAACCGCCAAACCATATCAGACCGCTACTCTATTCCCCTTCTATCTGACTTTGTCGGTGATGTGGAAGGTTCAACCGTTTTCTCACGCCTTGACCTGTACAAAGGTTACCATCAAGTGGAAAGCGCCCCAGAAGATCAATGCAAAACGAGTATCATTACGCCGTTGGGCAACTTTGCATTTCGACGCCTCCCCATGGGAATCTCTTGCGCTGCCAACTCTTTTCAACGTTTCATGCATGAAGTTCTTCAGGGAATTCCTAATGTCTTTTGCTTCATTGACGATCTCCTCATCTTCAGTCGGAACGAGATGGAGCATATCCGACACCTACAATTGGTCTTTGAACGCCAATCCCAATACGGCTTAATCTTGAATCGCGACAAATGCATTTTCAAAGTCCCTGATATTGACTTTTTAGGACACAGGATTAGTCACAAAGGAGTCCTACCTCTGGTTCAAAAAGTTGAAGCTATTCAAAATTTCCCCATGCCTAAAACCATGCGACAACTGCGAAAATTTTTGGGGGTGATCAACTTCTACCGACGTTTCATCCCGCAGGCTGGAGCAATATTGCACCCCTTGGAACGGCTTCTTTCCCCACAGAAGAACAGCAAGAAAAGTATTCCGTGGTCAGAGGAAAGTACTGATGCTTTTGAGTCCGCTAGACACATTTTGGCAAATGTTACTAGTTTAGCTTTTCCGATTAAAGGAGGAGAAACTATTTTGACTTGTGACGCTTCGGATGGAGCTGTTGGGGCCGCTCTTAATCAAGTTGTGAGTGGTGAGTTGACACCAATTGGTTTCTTTTCAAAGTCGTTGAACGCTACACAAAAAAATTATCCTGCTTTTGATAGGGAATTGTTGGCTATATTCCTAGCGATAAAACATTTTCGGTATTTTCTAGAAGGGCGCGATTTTGTGATTGAAACGGACCATTCCGCTTTAGTTTTTGCGCTGAGGTCTAACCATAGGGAAGTATTCTGGTAGGCGATTGAGACAGCTGCAATTCATTTCTGAATTTACGTCAAATATTCGCCACATTGAGGGAAAGCAAAATGTGGTTGCGGACTGTTTGAGTCGACCCCCTGACATTGGCGCTGTGTTTGGTGACTTTCAGACGGTAGATTTGCTCGAGATTGCTGCTGAGCAACAGACTGATTCAGAGATAAATGATATGATCAGGGATAAAACTCATTCCTTGCGTTTGGAGAAGGTCACTATCCCTTGCTCTAATGAATGTATTTGGGTAGACAAATCTTGTAATGTACCTCGAATTCTAGTTCCGCAAAAGCTGCGCTTCCGCATTTTTGACGAAGTTCATTCTTTAGCGCAACCTGGTGTGAAAGTGACCAGAGAGTTGATTGGTCAGCGATTCGTATGGAAGGGAATGCGAAAAGATGTGGCAAAGTTTGTTAGAACCTGCATCCCCTGCCAGCAGTCTAACATTGTTCGCCACAATAAAACCCCTTTGCAAAGGTTTAAAACTCCTGACGCTAGATTTGCCCACATACATTGCGACATTGTAGGCCCATTGGTTGAGTGTAACGGCTTTTCGTATTTGATGACCTTCATTGACAGGTTTACGAGGCACGTAGAAGTAGCGCCCCTTAAGGGCACGAGCGCCAAAGAATGTGCTGACGCATTTTTGCACTCTTGGGTTGCCTGATTCGGTTGCCCTACTGAGTTAACTTGTGATCGCGGAGTTCAGTTTACTTCGCACTTGTGGAATGAATTGTGCAGTTTTTTAGGTTGTAAACTAAACCACACTTGTGCGTATAGACCCCAAGCTAACGGCTTTTGTGAGAGAGTGCACAAAACTTTGAAGGCGGCTCTTAAAGCCCAAAGAGAGCCGCACAGGTGGTTTTTCAACCTGCCTTGGGTTTTACTCGCTCTGCGATCTGCTCCTAAAAGTGATCATGGATTTTCTTCGGCGAAATTGACATTTGGCACTACCCTGCGACTGCCTGGTCAGTTTTTTGAGTCGCCTAAATCGGTCTGTGAGACGACATACGTAGAAGAGCTTAACTCCTTAATGTCGTCTTTGAAAGCTCCGCCGACGAGCTATCACACCCAACGCGACACTTATGTTGAAAAAGCATTGGCGACGTGTGATTATGTTTTTGTACGCGATGAGACGAGTGGTGGATTTCACAGAGCGTAGCCTACAAAGGACCATTTCGTGTTGTGTCGAAACATGCCAAGTTTTTAACCCTAGACCTTGGCAACAGAATTGACACGGTGAGCGTTGATAGATTGAAAGCCGCTAATTTGTTAGAAAACGTAACAGACGACGATTGTTTGGACTGTACAGTCAATGGTAACGTAGCTTGCGAGTCCTCTAATCTTGTGGAGTTGGCAGCAGCGCCGTTTGATAAGCAACCTGCTCCTGTTTTTCGTAATAGGCTGGGTAGGATAATTCGCATGCCTGCCCGTTTTGACGATTATGTCCCTTTGTAAAGCTAAACAGTTCCTTTTCGGTTAATTTGATGCTTTAGTTTGTTTTGATGAGTTTTTTGTTGGGTACAAGCGCCCGTTTTTTTGGAGGTTTTACAGCCTTATCATGCGTGAGTAATTGTTCATTGCTTTGTTTTTCCTCGCGGCTGCTTGGATATTTCAGTTTTGCTCAGAAAGTTAATCCACGGCTAGGATGTGTTAGAATTTTTTTCTCGGGTTTTCGGCGTTGTTTTTTATGGGTGGACGACTGATCACCGTCCATAGCTCTGGGTCGTGCACCCCAGACTCCATTGGAGATCTCTCCGATTTTTATCGGGTGCGGTTGCCGAGTTCCCAAAATTATTCTCTATTTAATCCTTCTTTCTGAGTTTCAGCTATCTTACCGCTGTTACTGTTCTTTATACTCCACTTTTCTGTTTGAAACCTTGTGGCTGGATTTTTTTGTGTGTGTGTGTGTGTGTGTGTCTGTGACGTGCTTGGTGTAGTCTTGTTTTGGCTCAGCAGTTTTTTTTTTGCTGAGAACGGTTTCGCTTTTGGTAATTTTTTTGTAATCTCACCTTTTTCTTTTTTTTCTTAGCTAATCTTGGTGGGGGGGTCGGTCCCTAGCTGGTCTACGTTTTGCATCTGAAACTCCAAAATAGGACACCTTCCCTTCTCCATCCCCGGATTTTTTTTTGTTTCGAGTTTTGGAGCGGACTTCGTTTTTGCTCTATACCAAATTATTTCAGCAATGTGTTGCTCTAAATATTTTTGTCCCTCGCTCGCAGCCATTGACGTCTGATCCGGAAATATGCAATCCTTTGTGGACTTTGGAACAAGAACTGTCTGAGAAGATTACTTTTTCAACTACCCATTGGATATTTTTTTTAACTTTTCTTTTTTTGTTCCCAGCCTAAAGCGGAGGCTGATTCTTTTATTTGTGTCAGTTTTCTTGTTGTGTATCATTTGCTTGTTTTAATGCTCCGCTGTGATTACATTAGTTCGTTTCTTGGTCTTAAGTTTTTTTGTATTCCCACAGATTCGTCATTCAGGCTTCGGTCGATTGTACCAATCGTCCGATGCCCTGGTGGGGGGTATTGTGGGAATACGGTTAACTCCGTCTGTTGTAATTATATTTTTTTTGGCAACTCTTTTTTTCCTATGACGCAACGAAAAATAATCAGTCTTACTCTTTTGGCTGCCAACGTGGCAGGATAAGCAACTAAAAAAATTCATCTCCGTTAATCAGCGATTATGGTAATCTTTGTGAATTCATTTTGGTAACATACAATAAATTGGAGAACAAGCAATACTCGAGTAATCTTGCAAGCTGGAAGGAAATTGTGGCCCCTCCCGTGACAGGCTGGAAGGAGGACCGCCACAGTCTTCACCTACATTTGGCAGAAAGATGTTGCGAAAACTTCCAAAGTGCCAGGGACCCAGCGCGATGTAAATCCGGCCCGCCAATAACATGGTTAGTAAGCGTAACCATTTATTGTACTATTTTCAATAACAATGTTCATTAATTAACATCCACCTCGCCAGTTTTTACGCACAAAATACTTTAAAAAAAAATAGCCATGAAAAATGCTGATTGAACTAATCGTTGAACTTCAATTGAGGGGGCCTGGGCCCTCTGGCCTAACATGCACTTCTATAACTGGTTATTTTCATGACAAAACAAAAATATCAAAGGTTTTCATTTACTGCTAAAATGTTGCACGAGACAATACACCTTACTTCCCCCCTACCTGGACCAAATCACGTACAATTAAACTTTAACACCAAAATGCAAGATGTTAAACGTGTTTTGGACTTAAATTGCAACTACAGTAGAAGGAGGATTAAACAATTTAATTTTTTTAATTGGCTTTCAAATGTCAAAAACCTAGTGCTTTCAAATGGCTCTAAACATGTCCGAAATGTGATTCAATGGCATTAAAATAGCATTTTTTCCAAAAAATTACGAAAAATCGCCCAACAGCTGGGAGCTTCGCCCCCAAAGCCTCCGGCCGCTGGGGGCCCCGCCCCCAGACTGTTGTTGTTGTGGCGTTGTTGTGGCGCATATTTATCCTCCTGTCACCGGACAGCGTCAGACGCTAACTTGTTGGACGATCCGCACACTTTTTATTACCAAGATTACTTCGTGATTGGAGGAATCCGCACCTGCTTAGGAGTTTCCGATGATCCAATGTTCCTGTGAATTTCTTCGAATTCTTGTCCACTGAATTTGCTGCTTGTTCGAAGCCACCAAGCAGAGATAATCATCGTAAAGCGTCTTATCCAAGGACGCAACAGCGTGACTAGGGTGCGGGTTGAACCCAGATCATTCGATCAGGGTCGTTGTAAAAACGACGCCTTTACCTATTCGGCCACGCTGCCGACTTGATACGTTTGAATTACACTGGCTTTCTCAAAACGTCTCCAAAGTTACGTATTTGCATTTTTCAGCTATACTAGTTTAAGCCCTCTCTCTTTGCAAAATCCTGGTTAAGTGCCAACAGGCAAATTTTTGATGACGTCATTGCATGTGATTTGTGGTTTAGGCCTCCCCAACAAAAAATTCTGGCTACGCCCATAAATTGGAGATCGCCAGAAAAACTTTTTTGAAGACCGATTTTTTTGTGGAGAACACTTGCGGCTGTGTCCTTGGTCCTTCGCCTTGGCCTCGAGCACTCCTGTCCTTGGCCTCGAGAGGGTCTGTCCTCGGAAAGGCTGTCCTTGGCCTCAGATTTTTTTGTGTCCTTGTCCTTGGCCTCGAGCCTTGTGTCCTCGACTCCACCTCTGGTTGGTGACAAGAAACATGTTCAGCCAATCAAAACTTAGTTTGTTGTAGGCAAAATAGCCTATTTTAGGATCCTCCGAATTCTGAAAAAATAAACTTGAACCGAAGGCATCTTTCACTGTTTTAGTAGCCTAAACATACGTTGTGTCACAACGTGTTATTGTTATTCTTTTTGATTTCTATTATAATGTAGTTGCATCATGACTAACTATTGTTGGACATAAAGAAATAATTTACCAGCTATAATTGTAAAAAAAAATGTAAAAAATTATAGTACGCGGCGCTGCGCTGACGCTGTGACGTATTACAGATTTTAGTTGCCACGCTGCGCGGCGCGGTGCACCAACAACAGCGCGAGGCCGTGTACTAGAGATGGCAACAGCGCAGCGTACGCGGCCGCGCGCTGTTGTTGGTGCACCGCGCCGCGCAGCGTGGCAACCAAAATCTGTATTACGTCACAGCGTCAGCGTATCACCGCGTACTACATTTTTTTACATTTTTTTTACAATTATTGCAAGTGAATTATTTTGTTATGTCCAACAATGGTAGGACATGATGCAACTATAATATGAATTGAAGACAATAACAATATCATGTTGTGACAATACATATATTTAGGGGCCTACTAAAACAGTCAATGGCAAGGATGGCAGTACGGTACGGTACGTTCGGAATTTGCGTACTACGTACCTCGCACCTCGAACCGTACCGTACCAGCGTACCGTACTTCAGTTCAATTTTTGAAGCGTACCGTACCAACGTACCGTACCCGTACCATTCCAAAAAAGGCGTACCGTACCAGCGTACCGTACCTCTGAGCAAAAATTGAAGCGTAACGTACCGTACCAACGTACCGTACCGTACTGCCATTCTTGCTTTCAACTACTCGCAACTTTAACTGACTTTGAAATTACTAGTCTATAAATCAACGATCTCAATCCACACATTTAGCGTCGGATTTAGCTGTCTTTTGCCTCTGCATACAAAAATCCGGTGCTATGTACGAAAAGTCTGGGATTTTTAATTCAAACAGCGTACCAACGTACCGTACCCGTACCATTACAAACAAGCGTACCGTACCTACGTACCGTACCCGTACCATTACAAAAAAAGCGTACCGTACCAACGTACCGTACCTCTTAGCAAAAATCGAGGCGTACCGTACCGTACCAACGTACCGTACCGTACCGTACTGTCATCCTTGGTCAATGGTGCCTTCGGTGGAAGCAATCATTGCTTGAAGTATATTTTTTTAGAATTCGGAGCATCCTAAAATAGGCTATTTTGGCTACAACGAACTTAGTTTTGATTGGCTGAACAAGGTTCTTGACACCAAGAAAAAGATTTTGGTTTTGGTAGGCTAGACTAGAAAAAGTTTAGGATGTTAGGTGAGAAGATGGAACAAAGGCAGATAAAAAAAATGTTGATGAAGCAGGTTTGTGTGAAACAAGCATCAACGCAGAGGCACATAGCCTAGCCACAAGCAGGGCCTCAGAGAGAAATTTTTCCACGGGGTACGAAGGTCGATACCGGGCCCCCAAATCTTATTGGGCTCCCCAAGCCATAAATCAATGACCCAGCACCAAACTTGCGCAAATTTTTTTTCCGATTTTTTGCCCAAAATTTGTTGAAGAGCAAAAAAAGGTCTTCACTGAAATTTGCTTTGATTTTTTGCCCAAGGTTGGGTGCAGGCCTAAATAAGCCCCTGGGTGCAATAGGCTACCAAAACTTAACGCGGAAACCTGAACTCTTCCGAGCCCCCCTAGGCCTGGGTACGATGTAGGCCCGGGTACGATGTACCCCCTGAAGCCCTTCTTGCAGGCTCTGGCCACAAGGTACCAGTACCCACCCAGTATGCAGTAGACCTATGGTATTGGTACAACGCTTGCATTTCAAGAGGGACAGAGTTAGTTCAGTGTAGCCTATAGCATTCGTCAACAGGTCATGGCATAAAGCATTAGCTTTTAGTCCTATCGTAGATGCCTGTAGCCTGTCTGGTTCGTGGTAAGTAAGAAGACTAGGCTACACAAAGTTGCAATGACCGAATAGCCTATGTGGTGGTAGCGGATGATTAGAGGGTTCTAAGTAGAGTACAAAGACTAGGCTACACAAATTTCCAATGACAGAATAGCCTATGTTGTAGCAAAATTTATTCCACAATCAAACACACCTGCAAACGGCAAAGGTAGCCTATAATACATAGAGTAGTTTCATACAAGTGTAGTAGCTTGTGACAGCATGCAGAGCACATGATACCTTATATTTCATTATTTGAGCTACTGGTTAAGGATTAGTACAGTAGTTGCATGGAATAATCAGGTAGACTGGTAGATTGTTTTTGATAGCCAAATCATGGTGCAGAAAAACTGCTAAAAAGCACAAATAAGGCAGATTAAACCTGAAGGCCTATAATTGAAACGACTGATCTCACGTCACATGTTTTTTAGTTTTTACTCGGCCATTTTTAAAGTTAACGAGTGCAAAGTTTCAGACTTTTACTTAAAACTCGATAATGGTTTGGTCTAGCTATATGAAATTTTGACGGCAGTTTGAGATTCATAAGTTTTGTGTGTGCCAAATTTCAAGGCAATGAGTCCCGTAACTTCAGTTTAGGACGCGAAAACTACTTCAAAAGTTTGGTGTAAAAAGCGGTCTTATTCAAAAATGGCTTAAGTATGGCAAAAAATATTTCACATAGTTATATGACATAAGATACCCTTTCATCCCTACCTACACTTTTAGCGGAATTGAGTTTTTTTTTCTTTTTTCATTTTTTGCTTTCTAAATATTGTGCACTCTTCTTCTCCTAAACCACACAACATTCATATCTAATTTTTGTGTAAATTTGTTGAGCTGCAAATGCAATTTTGTCTCCTGAAATTTCTTGAGGCTTCTCCCCAGAACCCCCCCAAAATGGGGCCCTAAAAAGCTAATTCTTTTAATTGCTCAAGCTAAGGTGATAGTTTTTTGTTTATATTGGTAGATATTTAAGCAACAAATAGTTTGACATAGTATGGAGGTACCAGGGGCCCCCAAATGGACTCCCCAGAAATTAGTATTTTGAACGGCTTAAGCTAGGGCATTACTTTTTTTATATTGGCAGATGTTTAAAAAACCAATATTTTGACATGGTTTGAGAGAACAACCCTTTTGAAAACTCTCCAAAATAATACCCCTAAAATCAATTTTTTTATATGTCGTAAGCTAGAAAGCTAATTTTTTGTGATGTTAGTTGAAATTTAAAGGAAATTTAACTTGCGGTGCGGCACGGTGCAGCGTGAGCTTAGCTGTGTTTGGATGCGGTGCGGTGCAGCATGTGGACAAGGTTTGCGAATGCAGTGCAGCATGCGGATGCATTTTTTGTTATCCGCGCCATCTCTATCGTGTACACTGTGCTGTTGCCATCTCTAACCTCTGGTGTTTTTGCGCCGCGCCAAAGTTATTTTCTTCCCAATTTGGCACCAAGTTTCGTGGTTCGAGATGGCCACTTGCTAATTTTTAGTTTTGATTTTCAATAGCCTAGTGACTGCAGTATTAGGAAGTTGGTATGAAAATCTATAGAGTATAACAATGATCTGACACGCTACACTATACAAGTCTGTCAGTAATTTTAGTTCAATGTTCTAAAATCAAGAAAGTACCGAAATGACGTAAAGCCTACTGTGTCAGGTGTAGCCTACCCACCCTAATTTTTTTAATAAGGTTTCGTTCAACTACAAGTGCTTCAGGATCAGCTGATTTTTTGCCTACTGCACTAGTAGTACTATCACTAAAGTATCAGATAAGCCTATACTAACACAGATTTAGAACTCAATTGTAACTAGTACGGTACCTGTATGATAGTTTGTGTGTAGCTACCGGTAAGTTAAGCAAACTTAGGTTACTACTGAACGAGCTACGATGTTGTACCAGCATAGCGTAGCAGATCTGAGATAAAAAATACCGTACAATAGGCGTACAGTTGAAGACAAAAATATTGAAAGAAGATCTGAAGATACAAAGTGATTTTTGATTTACTGACTCAGGACTAGCCTGGCATCATGGCATCATTGGCATGTGAGCTAAGAGCTTGTTGAATGACAATCAAAGCAAATACTCGCTGACTCGTAGGCCTATTGCATTTTTCAGTTGGCTAAAGTATACCGTGTAGTGTAGGCTACCGTCAGATGGGGTGACTTTGTTCAAAATTGGCACTTTCACATTAACTGCTTTATGCATCCAACAGCTAGGCTTGGACTAACATGCTGAACATAACACTCTACGTCTCACCTATCACACCACACATCCCTCTTGTAGCTCTCTACTGCCATTTGGTGGTTACACTGCATTGAAGTGATGAACAAAGTAACCCCAGAATGGGGTGACTTTGTTCATTTCCACAAAATACATTCATTTGACTGTTAGAAACTGAGTGAACCAAGTCACCCTGCCTATGAGGTGACTTTGTTCAAATTTCACGTTTTTAAAATTGTTTGGGATATCTGCGGGTTTGCGCAGATAACCCAGACAATTTTTTTTTCGCATTTTATCCCAGACGTTAAAGATTTTGCATTTTATCCCCCTCAAAGCTACTCCTACCCCAATCCGATTTTTGGATTGGATTAGCCCCTTTAACCTTCACAAGCTTGCCACGCCCTGGTAAAAAACGCTGCGCCATAATTATTTCTGATGGTGGAAACATTTCTTTTGAGCCAAATAACTGTTTAGAGCCAAAGATGGATGAATTTGAGTCAAGAAATCAAAAATTTAACTCTTTCAAACCTTTTCTATTTTTTAATAATTAACATAAATTCTGCTAACTTTTAATTTCAAACAAATGATTTCAGAAACTAATTTGTATATATCGACCCAGCCAGCTGTCAGTGACTTATTTTACATACTGAACAAACTCACCCCTAGTGAACAAAGACACCCCCTGAACAAAGTCACCCCGTCTGACGGGTTTACTGTAGAGTAGGTAGCTATGCTAATGGATTGTCAATGTCTGACTGTAGTAAGCCTAACTTCCTACATTATCATTATCTGTTACCATTGTATCGCTCACTTAAGTCTAGGGTTGTGCTGTTGGCAGGTTGGGTTTGGTAATTTTAGTAGTCTTAGCAATTATCTTATTGATACTGTTGCTGATAAATTTATAGCCTATCACTATGAACAGTCGAATGCAAAATATGCCCAATTTTGGACCTCCTAGACATGGTGGACCACCTCCTCGATTTGGGGGAGGATTTAGAGGACCAGGCCCTGGAAATTTCATGCCAATGGGGCCACCTCCTCGTGGAATGGGTAGACCACCTTTTCCAGGACCCTTTGATGATGGTTTTGGGCCACCTATGAACCGACCACCAAGAATGTTGGGACCAGATCTTAATGGTCCTCCTGGACCTGGACCAGTAAGTCAAATAACTCTTAGCTTGGTACTTTGAGGGTTTGTGACTTACCGTACCGGTCAGTGATTTGTGATTCAATATTATCTGATCTGTAATTACCGTTGATATAGATATAATTTGTAAATACAGTATTAGTGACGCTCTAGTACCGGTACTACAGTATCAGCTGTAGCTTTGAATTGATCCAAGGATCTTGTCATTTCCAAACTACCCAATTATTAATTATTAAATTAAACTTCAGGGGTTAAAATAAACTTTTTCCAACAACTTGCTCATTGGGCAAGCAGAGATATCAAGATCACCACCTTTTGGTGATCTTGAAGAATGAAGATCAAGATCTAATCGTCCCAAAATGTGATCTTCAAGATCAAGATCTGATCTTGAAGATCTAGATTGTGTCCATGTCTGGTTGTTAACGAAGCTGATTTGTGATTAATTTTCTCTTCAAATTAGCAGGTTAGGTACGGGTCCACGACTTTTTGGCGCGATCATTTCTGCGTGGACCTTTTCGGTGCCAATATTCAGTGCTTTTTACTAACCCTAACCCAAAGCCCTAACCCTAAATAAGTGAACTGTCAAAGAGCACCGAATTGGTCTGAAACCATCTGTGCAGAAAATGTATGGCAACAAAATAGGTGGCGCCGAAATGGTTGCACTGAAAAGACGTGATCCCTTAGGTACTGCCGTACTGGTTCAAACCTGTCCTGTCTGTACCACGGCAAATGCAGATTACTTTCTCCAGTTTAGACTCCATTTTGTGTCAGAGCCTTGAACTAGCTTCAGAACATCGCACAACCTAGCCTCGGCAATGCTTACCCTTGGCAACATTTAAAAATGAAAGTGATGTTGATCTTAAAGATCACACAAAAAATGTGATCTTCAAGATCAGATCATTACAATAATGTGATCATGAAGATCAAGATCGTGCCCATCTCTGCAGGCAAGTGATTGCAAATCTTTACTAGCTCGAAGCAAAAAGACACAGTGCATTTTGATGTTGTTGGTTTTGAAAAAACTGCGTAGTAAATACCAAGTATTAAAACAAAAATTGAAAAGGGAACACCATTTAACAGGAGCATTACGAAATCAATCGAACAAACATCAAAATTCACAGAAGCTAATGCTGAAAGCAGAACAAAAATATACCAGTTGCATGCCTAAGACAGCTGTTTCGCCTAATTTTTAGCCTTAAAATTAGGCGAAACAGCTGTCTTAGGCATGCAACTGGTATATTTTTGTTCTGCTTTCAGCATTGGCTTCTGTGAATTTTGATGTTTGTTCGATTGATTTCGTAATGCTCCTGTTAATGGTGTTCCCTTTTCAATTTTTGTTTTAATACGTGATTACTGCACCCACTTGGCTTGGATGGATTTCCTAATGCCACAACTTTGGTGTCCCTTTTTTAAAAACCAAGTATTTGCATAATATCGTATTTCTGGAAAATTAAGTTCTTGTGTGGGGTTTTTAAATAAGAGTGACGTAATATGAAGTTAGAACCCTCCTCCATAGCTTACATAGAAATTACTTATGTTTTTTTTTTAATTGTCTAGTTTGAAGTTCATTGACATATTTTTCTACTGTGCTATTTTTCATTTTAATATTTTTAAATTTTCTTGTCAAACAACCAAGGTAGATAAACTCACATAGTTAGTAATTCAGGAAAAATTAGATGGATTGGCAAAGCTGGAAATGCTGATATATTCTTAGCATTTCTGATCTAAATCTTCATGAAAGATTAAGTAGTCATCTCAATGGTCATTTTGAAAGGCGTTTAGGAAACTGCAATGGTTTGCCATGTTATTCTCATTGACCTGCAGCTATTTGCAGTGGAAATGCTAGAAAAAATAAAGTTTGATTCTCTGCCTTTTTTGCAAATTGTTAAAATTATACCCCTCAAGAATGCAGGCTATGAGGCAAACAGGTGAAGGCCCCACAAATTATCATTGATTTGTTGAAAAACTTGAATAGATGCCTGGTCTAAATATGTATAATTTTTGTGTTTTAGTTTATGCTTAGAGGGGATCTCTAATTTTGAAACAACCTGTAGATGCCTTTTTTCTGTGAGGGCAATTGCATGCTTTTTCCAAAATACGAGGTCTGTTCAAAAAGTTCATAGACTGAAGTCATAACGCAAAATGTACTTTCTACAGCAGTTACAAGTCTGGTTCTCCTTCAAAGTACTCTCCTTTCCAACGCACACACTTATCCCAGCAGTGTTTCCACTTGCGGAAGCAGTCTAGGTACGCTTCTTTTTTAATGCCCTTGAGCTCCTTCGTCGCATTTGCCTTAATCTATGGAATGGTCTCAAATCTTCTTCCTTTCAAAGGTCTTTTGAGCATGGGGAACAAGAAGAAATCACATGGAGCAAGGTCAGGTGTGTAAGGGGGGTGGGGAAGAACAGTGATGGAATGTTTGGCCAAAAACTCACGAGTTCTGAGGGCTGAATGGGCTGGAGCGTTGTCATGATGGAAAAACCAGTCACCACTCCTCCACAATTCTGGCCTTTTCCGTCAGATGGCATCCCTCAGATGTTTCAAAACTTCAATGTAGTAGGTCTGGTTCACTGTGGAGCCTTCAGGAAGGTACTCGTGGTGGACAACTCCACTAGCATCAAAAAAAACTGTGAGCAGCACCTTGATTTTGGATCGAACTTGGCGAGCTTTTTTGGGTCTGGAGGATGTTTTGCTCGTCCACTGTGAAGATTGGACTTTTGTTTCCACGTCATAACCATAAACCCATGACTCATCACCTGTTATGATCTTTGACCAGAATTCTTTATCATTTTCTGAGTGATGAAGCAAATCCTGACAGACTTGAACACGATGAGCTTGTTGATCACTTGTCATCAGACATGGCTCAAATTTTGCAGCAACGCGATGCATCTTTAATTCTTCCTTCAAAATGTGGTGACTAGAGCCTACCGAGA
The DNA here is from genome assembly GCA_963965965.1 of Trididemnum nubilum. Lineage (NCBI taxonomy): Eukaryota > Metazoa > Chordata > Ascidiacea > Aplousobranchia > Didemnidae > Trididemnum > Trididemnum nubilum. The sequence continues at coordinate 9,516,373 of OZ014482.1, read as the reverse complement.
TCCCACATTCTTTAGCAAGCTCTCTTACAGTCAGACGTCGATTCGATTGCACCAGAGTGTTGATTTCATCAATGTGTGGATCATCAGTTGATGTGGAAGGACGTCTAGAACGCTCATCATCTTCAACAGACAGCCGACCATTCTTGAAACATTTATGCCACCTGAAACATGTCGCTCGCTTCATGGCAACATCACCATAAGCCGTGGTAAGCATGGCAAACGTTTCTGTAGTAGATTTTCCCAGCTTGACACAAAATTTCACAGCAAATCGTTGCTATTTCAAGTAATTCATTTTGAAAAAAATTTGTAAAACTTAAAATCCGATGAACTAAAAAACTACCCTTAACTTAACTGAACATAACCAGCACTAAGATAAAGATATCTGCTATCAGAAAATGGCGTCATAATTAGCTGATCTCTGTGAACCTAGTGACACCAAGCGAATGCACCTGGAACAAATGAGAGCTGCGCAGTTCACACAGTCTACAAACTTTTTGAACAGACCTCGTATTGCATCGAATTATCACATTTAAAGATACAAGAAAACCACATTTATTATTGTATCAGAGTATTCGACAGAAAAATCTGCAATAATTCCAATTTTTTTGTTATTTCTGTTGGGTTCTTCTGTCGTTGTAAGTCACATTTCAAGCAGAAGGTTGAAAATGTTTTTGCATTTGTTGTGTCACAATTATAATACGTAATTAAGCCAAGTCTTGCGCTGGCTGAGCTTCAGTTTACATTCTTTTAGATAACAAACTTAGTTTCAAAATTAATCAAAAAAATTGATGATCGCAAACTACTGGCAATTTTATTGCATTGGAAGAATATAAATTATCGCAGAAAAATCACACTGATTGTTCTACTCTGCATCATGTAGCAAAATCATATTGCAGTTTTCTTGTGTAACAAATATTGTGGAAAGTCTTGATGTAATTGCCATATCTGCTTTTTTCAATTATTTAATTTATAAATTGAATCTTTTATTTTACACGCTGCACCACACACAAGCATGTAATGAGTTTGTGATGCCCGTTTCTGCATCACTGCACCTAGGCAACACAGCTCCTTTCAACTAAATGAGGCAGTGGCGGCGAGCCATTGGCAACACTTTGTCCAATTTAAGTAGCTTGAGATTTGAACCTCAGACTTCCCACTCCAGAAGTGAATGCATTATCGCTCGACAATTGATTTTTGGATTGTAATCATTTCAGTTGCTACATAAACATTAATTCACATTGCTTTTTTGCTGCGAACTTGTTTTGTTTTGCAATCAGAAAGTGCACCAGCTAAAATGCTGAACTTTTTAGTTGAAAAGTAAAGGAACTTAAACTTTAAAAAAAATAAAATGAAAAATTTCCAAATTTTTTTCCTTGTTTTCTTACAGCACAGGGTAGCACTTGTGATACCAGAAAGAGCAGTTAACACAGCAAGCATGGGAACAATTTTTACTGGAAAAGAACAAAACATTTAGTGTCTAACAAACTGCAAAGCAAATTTGAGTACAAAACGAATCTGCGAGCGATTAAGAAGTGTTAATTGCGATTAATGATGTGTGCGCTACTAAACTAAGTTTGAAGTGCTGTGATTGCACTAAAATAAAGTAATTAAAAGCAGTATTTTGCATTTTTAAATATCATATTTGAAGTTACTTACTTCATACTCTGTATTTTGTTGACTTGCTCGTCGGGCAAGTGAAGCTAGAAACTAACTTGTTTGAGGTGAATTCAGCTTGCCTTGGGCAAGCATTAATTTTGAACCTAATCTTTATCAATAAAATGGAGTTTTCAGCAATTTTAAGTTCGTTTGATATCAATTTAAAAATAAAGATACAAATTTCCATTTTTGCATGTTTAAACTCAAATCTGTAATGGAGTTTCGATTCCAAAACCATTAGAGATTTGATAGTAAAACTACAATAGATGAGTTTTTTTTTTCATTTCATATTATTTGACATAAATGTTAGTTTGTTTTATTTTAGTGTATAAAATAAAATATCAAAATAAAAACTTACTTTGGTTTACATTTATATTTCAGAATATTCCCCCCTTAAATCAAGGTGGATTTATGGGACCTCCGCCCAGACTCCATGGTCCACCTGATGCAATGATGCCTCCTCCAAACAGTATGACTCAAATTGACCCTTCCAAAGAGATTTGGGTTGAAACTCGATCGGCTGAAGGAAAAGTATATTTTTACCATGCTAAAACAAGACAGTCTGTTTGGAAACGACCGATGGGAGATAACATTCAAATAATTCAACAGAGTGAGGTAATTTTTGCATTTTAAAATGACTTGAGTCAGATTCATTATAATATTTAGGTAAAGTATACCAGTAGAAACAGCATATTGGACCTAATTGGTATAATGTTGATTTTTAATTATGCTGTTGATGTAATATGACGCAAATTGCAAAATATTTTTGAATTGATAAAGCAAAGATGAGAATTGTAGCAAAAACGCAATTTGGAAAGACCGTGTTTGTTCGTAATGTTATTTTTAATACAGGGTGTCCCAATAAAATGTATGCACTCTTTAAATGACCATAACTCTAGCATTTACTATAATTGACAGTTTGAATTAACTTGAATTTCAGTTTATTTATTCGCAAATAGTCTCTGAAAATTTCAATTTGCAAGTGTGGGAAAAGTTTTCCAATTTTGGAGTTTTTCAAAGTCACCTTATTTCTAAATTGGGTTATTATGGCCCTCATTAACATAAATGATGACAGAAAAAGTTTTTGGGCGTAATTACATTACAACTTAAGCATTTTGTAATGCAGATCAAAAAGTAAACTTTCGTAGGAAATTTGAACCGCCTATGACGTCATTGAAAAACTGATGCCATTTTGCCAAACTGATGTCATTTCAATGACGTTGTCAGGATCACCAATGTGAAGAAACGATGTACCTTACTTAGTTGTCTTCGCAAATTATTCTTATTCTTCCTGTTATCTTTTTTTGACTCCTAGTCTTCTATTTTTCAATAAAGCACACTTTTTATCAACAAATAGATAATTTTAGTGTTGTGGTCATTTAAAGAGTGTATACATTTTATTGGGACACCCTGTATTGCATATTACTAAATCTTTTCTGAATTGATATGACAGAATTCGAAGACATGCAAAAATTTAACAATAATTATATTTTTTCTATTTTTGATTGCAACTAAAATTATACTACTCTACCATTATTTGCCAGATAAATCATTATTCGGACCTTCTCTAGTTGTGCAATAGTTTAAAACTTATGACATTTTAAGGGTAAGTATGAATATTTAAAGCCTGTTCGAAAAAGACATTAATTTCAATTTTTTTTCTAGGTTCATCTTCTTGCTACATTGGGACCAATTCCAAACTTACAGGGAGGATCAATGCAAAATGACAAAATGAAAATAAATGAACAAGCTGGAAACAAACCTGACAAACAAAGTAATGCAATTGATTTTTCATGATAGTTTGTCAGTGCAGTGCTCTTTAGCATGTATATTTTATTGCTATGTACCATACATCTGGGCATTCATTACATTTTTGCTGAGAATGCTTGTTTCAATTAACTTTTTTTTTGCATTTACATAGATCGTGAAGAAAAGAAGGAACAGTCAGAAAGCAAAGATGGTGCAGGAGAAGAGAAAAAAGACGATGCGGCAGGCCAAGGTACCATGTTTAGTAGATTGTTATTATATAGCTTATTAAGATGAATTTATGAACAATAAAGTTGTGTGCGTCTTTGAAGAACTTAGTTCACAGCCTCAAACTCGTGATAATCTCTGGGACCAAGTTGTCTGAGATGGATGCAGACTAATGAAAGACTATGTGGCTTGTTTTCAACGCTTAGTTATGATGTAGCTTTGTTTGCAACTTCCTATTTCTGTCTGAAACTTAGCTAAAAGATTCTACAGTTGAGTTGAAATTTAAAAAAAGGAAGACATTGTTATCTTTGTTCACATATGATAGCTGATCAACACGATTCTCATAAATCTCCTGAAGATAAAAAAGATTTGCCTCCACCTGAGCAGAAGAATCAAAATGAGCCTGATCTGCCTCCACCAATGATGGGCCTTGGGCCTCCTGGTCCAGGTAAAATAGCTATTGTCTTGTTGTGGAATTGCTTTATTAATTGCTTTTAAAGAGGACCAAGCTAAGATAGTACGACATAGATAAAATTTGAAATCAGTTTACGATTTCAGCGTTGCTTGTGCAATATCATGAATTCATGATACAGTTCAACTGCCAAATCTAAATTTTGGTAGGGTATGTTATATAGTGTGTGCAATTGCACATGCGCACTTCAGTATTAAAAATATGTGATGGTGTTTTTGCAATTTGTGGCAAATTAATGTGCAATTAAAGATATGGCACCAGCATGTCAGTACTTGGCTAAATCACTTACCTAAACTTTAATTTGAAAACTAACTCTCATAAAAATTGCTTTTTATTTATTTGCGGTATTTTATGCTGCTCTCGGACCCCGGTCCTGTTGTTGCAATTGATATCGAATATCACATTTGCTCGTGGTTTAAATAGTTGCATTTTTTAGGTATTGTAACATTTGAAGAATTATAGACAAATTGTTACCACACATTTTTATATTGCTATTTTGACGTTACAATTTTGTGTGTATACCAGGTTGGCTTTTATAAGCTCGAGCCACTCTGGTTGCTGCAACTTAACCCAATTACACTATTCAGGAAACCATGTTAAGGTACGCTACAATAGAATTTGAGTAGTTGTAAATCTGAGAAATATTCAGGTTAAGTACCAGAAAATTTGTCTTTTCGCCAAATATCAGTCTACTCTATGTTCTGTTGTGAGTTTTTTTGTCAGCACAGAAATGTAATTCTGAGATACATTCTTGTGCCAGTTTTGACTTTTGTTTAATTTTAGGTGGCCCCGGCCCTGGAATGCCCCCACCTCGAGGTATGATGCCAGTTTTGATGGGCATGCCAATGAGACCAGTACTGCCTGGTAAGACTATTTGAGAGTACAATTTTTGTATTGTTTAGAATAGATTGAACTTGAGTCTTTTCACTTTCAGTCGTAACGAATACGTAAATAAGTGATCCAGAAGTGATCGCTACAAACTGACCACCAAACAACCCTGATATTGGCGGTCAGTTTGCAATGGTCAGTTGACTTGGTTCGTCAAGAAATTGACCGGAATCAGTACCAACTAAGTCAAAAACTATTCCGATTTATTTAGTTTTTCGGCTAAGCTACCAGTCAAATAGACTAGCCAATAGCCATGCATGAAAATTTTTTTTTATTCTGAATCAATAGTAGCAGTTTTTCGTTTCATTCACATTTTTAGGTGTGCTGCCAGGCATGGTTGTGCCACCTGGTGGTATGATGCCTAATCCCATGCTCCCCGGTGTTGGTGGGCCTGTACTTATTCCAGCAATGGAATGGCGAGAACATAAGGCACCCGATGGTCGCGTCTATTATTACAACATCAGAACAATGCAATCGAGATGGGATAAACCGAAAGAACTTGAAGAGCACGAGAAGAAGATTGGTGAGAAAGCTTATTATTAATTGTATTATATGGACTGATTACATCCAGTATCAATCATTCTACAGCATCGTCAATATCATAATAATCATCTTATGCATTTTTTTTTCATAAGAAGTCATTTTATGGTATTCAAGATCTCAAGTCAGTTGAAAATCAGTTGGATAGCACGGATCAGAATTTTTTGGTGCGAGAGGTTTTGGCACGGCTGTGTTGAGGTTAGGATTAGGGTTTCACGTCAAAACTTTTTGAGAGCTGGGGTTGGGGTAAAAGCCGGCCACTTCAAAACCTTTTGCGCCAGAAAGTTGCAGTCCTAGACGGGAGGCTTCTCTTGGAAGTACTTGGCTCAAACCACAAGAGTTGATTTTTTGTTTGATTAGTAGTTCAAAATATATTGCAGTACCATCTTTTATATTTAGTAACGTTGGTAATATTATTTTACAGCTCAGGAACAAAAATCGCAAGCCCCACCAGCAAATGAAGAAAACAAAGAAAAACCTGTAACTGAAGCAGACAAGGAACAGGTAGTCAAATCAGTTTAGTACGTTAAATTTTTAATTATTACAACATCTGTTGCATTTTCCCCTGAAAACATGTTTTGCTTGTTTGAGTTTTTTATTGTGTTTCATTCCAGGTTCTTATTATTATTGAATATCTTTATTTGAAGAGTTTTGTTTGTGAAATTTATTCAAATACATTTTTTGTTGATCTAAGTGTATCATTTCACTTTTGTTGTACAGACTAAAGCAAGGTTTTCAACCTGAGGGCTATGGCCCTCTGGTGGGCCATAGGAGCATTTTGCGATGGGCCACAGAGATATTTGAAAAATTGGATATTTGGTTAAAAAAAGTCTAATTTGCGCGATGACCTTTTTTTTTTGGAGATCCGTTTAAAGCTCTCATGAAATTGCGGTTTCTGGCGCGATGATCTCTTTTTTTTTTTGAGATCGTTTGAAAACTCGCAGAAAATTGCGGTCCCCGATGCAATGACCCTTTTGTTTCAGATCGCAAAAAATTGGAAAATTGCGGTGAAGCAGAACTTTGAGGAGTGAGCCATGGAAAAATTTTTAAATGAAAATGGGCGACGGTTATGAAAAGATTGGGAACCCCTGGACTACAGAGCGTTGGAATTTTAACTTTATTCGTTTTTTTTTTTTTCTTCAGACCAACTCTACTAAAGAAGAAACGAAAACTCCTGCTGAGGAACCGATGACTGAAGAAGAAAAAGCCAAGCAGAAGCAACGACCTGTTGCTACCAAAGCTGTTCCGGGGACGCCTTGGTAAGAAATTTAAAATACAAAACAAACAGTGTTGAAATCACTGCAGGAGATTACTGTTTTTTCGTTCTGGTTAGTTTAACAGGTTTTTTTAGCTTGCACGATATTATAATACCTTGAAATGTAATTTATTAATTTTTGTTATTTTCGAACTATCCAAAAAAGAAAGGTTAATAACTCGGCTAGGCTAATACTGTAGCTTTAGAGATTGTAGTAGTAGTAGTATGGTTTGCTTGGTTACAGAATTTTTGATACTTACTGAAGCATTAATTTAAAAACCTTTAGCAGTCTGTTCAGAGTTGTAAACGGGCCGACAAATACAGGCCCGATTCGAGCTGTATTTGTCGGCCCGTTTAAGTTTTTGGGCCTAAGTTTTTGGGTTCGGGCCGCCCGAACCCAAAAACTTAGGCCTGAAACCGAAAAGTAATTTAGAGCCAAAGCCAGGCCCAAAAAAGTCCGAAAATTAGGTTAGATCTAAAAAATGTATAAAGTTATTGCTCGTATACGGTTAAAATAAATTTATTCATAGCTTATAAATTGTGACGTAATAGTAATGATTGTGTAGTAATAATCGTGTTAATGCTTAAACAAAGTTGTCATTCAATAGCAAAGTTACTTACACAAAGCTAATACGAATATCAAGCCCTACCTAAGCCGAGATTTTGTCAATTTTAAGCCCGAACCCTACCCGAAAAGCCCGGCCCAACTTAGAACTCTCAGTTTGTTTCGCCTGTAAATGGATTGTCTTTGGTATTTTACAGTATTTACTAATATTGTTAATTAGTTATTGCTTTTTAATGGAAAAGTGTATGTTAACAGAAATACCTTTTGGTAATGGTGTCTTAAACAGGTGCGTGGTTTGGACTGGTGATGAGAAAGTTTTCTTTTTCAATCCTACCACACGATTGTCAATGTGGGAGCGTCCAGAGGAGCTGAAAGATCGGGCCGACGTGGACAGAATTCTTGCTGAGCCTCCACATAAGAAAAAGAGAGAAGCAGGTTCGAGTCTCAGTATTAATGTCCTTTTTTTGAGTTGGGTGCATTGTAGTTTGTATGCTAATGCTACAGCGGTGTACGTGGCATTGCTCTGAAGTCGAACTTTGGATTTCCCAAAAATTGGGACCCGAAGTGAGTTTAATTTATCCACTGAAGTTCATAAGTATTTCAAGTTGCTGTCCCGTTGCAGTGTCGTCTGTGGAAAGAATGAGGCCAAACACTAAATAAACAGTGCTGTTCTCTAAAGTGTAGTTACTCTTTCTTGTTTTAGAAGAAAAAGCTGAAGAATTACACGAAGCTGAGGTGGAGCCTACCGCAAGCAGCAAAAAGAAGAAGAAAAAGTAAGTTATACAATACATGCTGTGTGTTAAGCTATAGGTAAACCGTAGTCATTGCAAAATAATTTTTGAACTAATCAACTTGTAATCAGCCTAGTTTGTGTGTAGCAACTATACTTGTCCTGTAATCTTTTTTGGTCAATGACACAATGCTCCGAATTTTCTTTCGGACCAACATCATCCATCAAATTGCTATAATATATTACACAATACATAACCTGTTTCTTGCCAGCAAGAACAATCAGCATCTCTCAAATGCATAGGTGGGCACAAGTCCGTTAATCCGTTAATAACGAAGCTAACTTTTTTATTACCTCGTTAATCCGTTAAAAAGTTTTTTCATGTTAACGGACTAAATTAACTTCCGTTAAGTGCTGTTAACGGACTAAAGTAACTTCCGTTAAGTTCTGTTAACTTCCGTTAAGTTTTTTATCGTTAATATCTTGCACCATTCATTCATCGTACCGGTACAAACCAGTTTGCACTGGTAACACTTGTTGCGTATTAGCACGAGTGTTAACGAAGAGAGCGAAGAAAGGAGCTCTTTTTTGTTGCAAATAATAAGCTGCAGCCTCATATAGGTCTACTAACTATAGCTGTTCACAATTTTAAAAAATTTCCGATTGCATCTTCGTTAGTGCATTTGAATTTATTTTTATCTTGAAATTAGATTAAACTGTAAAATGTAACTTCCAAAACACAAAAAAACCACCAGAGCAATAAATACAATATTTCCTTGCAATCAGCTCAACAGCGTCAATACATGTTCTAGAAGCGAGTGAATAAAACGAAATGTAAATTACACGCAAAATGTTAACGAATTAACGGACTTTGTTAACTTCCTTTAATTAAAGCTGAAAACAACGGATTAACGTTAACGGAGGTGTGAAGTTTGTTAACGGACTAGTGGTTAACGAAGCTAACGTTTTGCATTAACTTGCCCACCTATGCTCAAATGATATTTTTCGCTTATGTGTACACTGTGCAGTGGCCTGGCAAAAGTTAAAATTTTCGGTTGATATCTTGGGAGATTAATTTTGTAAAACCCATCTTTTCTCGTATGTAGGAACAGCGTTTCGAAGGAAGAAAAGGAGGAAACTGTTAAGGAGGAAAAAGATGCAACAACTTTGTCATTAGAAGTTCGAATGCAAGAATATCGACAAATGTTAATTGAACGTCAGGTAAAGGCGGCTTGTTTTGATTATTTCCTGTTCAAAGCGCAACTTTTTTCCTAGTCGTACGAGTAAACTGATCTCATCAGAAGTTTTTTTTTTCTTTAATGCATATTTGGTACAACGGTGCTGATGTTTAGCTGCAGGGACCAGATATCGCGTGCATATTTGCATGAAGTGATTTCAGAAAATTATTTTATTCGAAAAATTACAAATGATCTCATAAAGTTAAATTATTCCTGAAGTGAAATAGGCAGAACTAATTTAATAGTTCACAGAGACATCACGTCTTACAATCCTACTTCATTTGACAACACCTTAATGCTGTCTCCGCGTCGAAATGGGTAATCATTTCAACCCCAAGTGACGCAGGTGAGGCGGAGCTCCCAGCTCCCTATCTCGGGAGCATTCCCGTGTTTCGAAGTCAACTGACTTCATCATCAGTGTGAAGAGGAGTCGACGCAATGCAAAGAATTTTGATCCCTGAATTAGGCTAACTCAACCGGTAAATTTGAATAACCAAGCTATCGGTATAGGCTAACGTCTTCATCTCGTAACTTCAGCTGCTAAAAAGGCAGACCCAAACTTTTTTTTTTCCCCACGTACTGCTCTGGACTCGAGTTTCGCGTAATACCAACGCTCATCGGCAGAGCTGACGTTCAAACCGAAATTCAAAAACTAAACTAAGCTTGTCTGCAAACCGAAATTCAAAAACTAAACTAAGCTTGCCTGTAAACCGAAATTCAAAATCTAAGTAAACTAGCCCATAAAGTTAAAATCAAAATAGGATTGTGAAACATAATCGCAATTGTGACCAAGGTAACCCGGAAAAAAAAAATTAACTCTGAACAGGGGACCAAGTGGGCTAACAGACAGGGATGAAAAATTAAGTACATAAAATGGGCAAGGGGACCAAGTGGTCAAGTGGATAAGGGGGGGGGGGAGAGTTAAAGGACAAAGATCAACAATTCACCCAGTGCGAATACAATATTTTTTATAGGCAGAACTAATTCAATAGTTCACAAGACATCGCGTCACATATCCTAAATGATATTGCACCCGTGCTGTTTCTGCAGTGGACAATCTCTCAACCACAAACAACGATAATTTAACAAGTTAAATTATTCCTGAAGTGAAATCGGCAGAACTAATTTAATACTTCACAGAGACATCACGTCTTACAATCCTACTTCATTTGACAACACCTTAATGCTGTCTCCGCGTCGAAATGGGTAATCATTTCAACCCCAAGTGACGCAGGTGAGGCGGAGCTCCCAGCTCCCTATCTCGGGAGCATTCCCGTGTTTCGAAGTCAACTGACTTCATCATCAGTGTGAAGAGGAGTCGACGCAATGCAAAGAATTTTGATCCCTGAATTAGGCTAACTCAACCGGTAAATTTGAATAACCAAGCTATCGGTATAGGCTAACGTCTTCATCTCGTAACTTCAGCTGCTAAAAAGGCAGACCCAAACTTTTTTTTTTCCCCACGTACTGCTCTGGACTCGAGTTTCGCGTAATACCAACGCTCATCGGCAGAGCTGACGTTCAAACCGAAATTCAAAAACTAAACTAAGCTTGTCTGCAAACCGAAATTCAAAAACTAAACTAAGCTTGCCTGTAAACCGAAATTCAAAATCTAAGTAAACTAGCCCATTAAGTTAAAATCAAAATAGGATTGTGAAACATAATCGCAATTGTGACCAAGGTTACCCGGAAAAAAAAAATTAACTCTGAACAGGGGACCAAGTGGGCTAACAGACAGGGATGAAAAATTAAGTAGATAAAATGGGCAAGTGGTCAAGTGGATAAGGGGGGGGGGGGGGAGAGTTAAAGGACAAAGATCAACAATTCACCCAGTGCGAATACAATATTTTTTATAGGCAGAACTAATTCAATAGTTCACAAGACATCGCGTCACATATCCTAAATGATATTGCACCCGTTCTGTTTCTGCAGTGGACAATCTCTCAACCACAAACAACGATAATTTAACAAGTTAAATTATTCCTGAAGTGAAATCGGCAGAACTAATTTAATACTTCACAGAGACATCACGTCTTACAATCCTACTTCATTTGACAACACCTTAATGCTGTCTCCGCGTCGAAATGGGTAATCATTTCAACCCCAAGTGACGCAGGTGAGGCGGAGCTCCCAGCTCCCTATCTCGGGAGCATTCCCGTGTTTCGAAGTCAACTGACTTCATCATCAGTGTGAAGAGGAGTCGACACAATGCAAAGAATTTTGATCCCTGAATTAGGCTAACTCAACCGGTAAATTTGAATAACCAAGCTATCGGTATAGGCTAACGTCTTCATCTCGTAACTTCAGCTGCTAAAAAGGCAGACCCAAACTTTTTTTTTTCCCCACGTACTGCTCTGGACTCATAAAGGTTTGTTTTTGCGCGAATATTATATTGTTTTTAGGTATCTGCGTTCTCAACATGGGAGAAAGAACTTCACAAAATAGTATTCGACCCTAGACATACCTTGCTCAATCCCAAAGAACGAAAGCAAGTAAGTTGCTCGTGTTGTAAATGCTTTTTCTTTTAGCTGGCGGGAAACTACTGTATAAAATTTAGAAACCATTGTTTTCAGGTTTTTGATCAGTACGTCAAAACAAGGGCTGATGAGGAGAGGAAGGAGAAAAAAGCATTGCTGCAAAAAGCAAAAGAAGATTTTAAAACCCTGCTTGCTGAAGTGAACCCAACTGGAAAGTACGTTGCGATGACTTTTTTTTAAATACATTATTAAAGAAAAGTGTTAATAATACAGTATATTGCTGAATTCATAACGATTTGGTAACTTTTGTTTTTACTAAAATTGTCTTTGTTGTCAAAATCAAATCTTTCACTTTAATCGCTGTATTACGCCGAAGCGTGTAACGAGTTTATTGGGCCAATTTTCGCATCATTGCGCCCGGGCTACACGACTTTCTAAAAAATGTCGCAGCAGTGGCAAGCTGTTGGTACCGCTGCGTTTGATTTGACGGCCCGAGTTCTGAACCTCGGTACCTCCTCCTTCGGAGACGAACGCGTTACTTCTTGACCAACTGATTGTAAATTATTTTATGTAGGCTTCATAATTTTCGTGGCTCGAACTCTGAAATAGATTATATATAATAATTTTAGTTGGCTTCAATCTGTGAAATCACAAATAAATCCACCAATCAGATGATCTATATCAGACTATATGTCCGAAGCTGTACGATAGTCTGTGGTGTATAAAACTTCCATCGCAGTTGCTAGAATTTACATCTAAGTTGCAAAATGCTTTCTCTGTGCAAAAAGAGATGCTACTTTCATATCCTGACTTCACATTATTGTATTTGGGGCAGGATGGGCTTCAGTGAATTTGCTGCTAAGAACTCGAAGGAACCTCGGTTTAAGATGATCGACAAAATGAGAGAGAGGGAGTCGCTCTTCAACGATTTCATCGCAGAAACGAAGAAGAAGAAGGAGGAAGAGAGCAGAAACAAAGCCGAGAAAGTATGGGGGAGGGGTTCGTTCCAGTTATTGGGGAGGGTGGGAAGGGGAAAATTTTGCTTTTACATGTTGCATTAACTCACAAATTTGAATTTCAGAATGCATTTCTTTGAAATATCATTTTGAAGTTGAGATACTTACTTTGTTTTTACTATTTCTGGAATCTTTCCGTCGACCAAGTGGGCGGATTGCTGAATTACAAGTTGCAGACTTAAACGCAAATTTTAATCGCGATTCAAGATAAGTATGCGCTTCTCTGTTGCTACTGATTTGAACCGTCTGGTGCAGCTTTTTAAGCTGTTGGCTCATAGTTTGTTTGGAAAAGGTCACGGGTTTAATTTTGCTGATCGCTACAATTTTTTGCAAAAGTTTATTTTAGCTGAGAAATTCTAGGCAGTATCATTACACTTCAGTATTGCTGTAAAACTGCTAGTTGTAATTTCGCTTCCGGATCTATCCCTTATATTAATAATATTTCGAATACTTGCTGCTCTTTTCGTTCTTTTTCGCCATATTCTCAACCTTTCTCTTCTCAAACTTTGCGTTTCCACATGCTTCCTTATACATTCCTCTTTATCAAGTGTGCAACATGTAAAAGCAAGAAAAAACATTAAGATCGAAAGGTTTTCAATGAACGACATTTTGATCTTGATGTACTGCGGTTTCGAAATCGTATTGCTTCGATGAAAACGTAGTGGTTTGACTGTGGTGAATTTTTAGTTTCACTAACATTCAATACTTGAAATTATCTGCTATTTTAATGAAAGGTTTTAACTCTGCATTTTAAACATGTACCAACATGCAGTTTATTTATGCTGAAATATGTCTTAAATCTTTGAATATCTAAAAAAGAAAAGGTTGCAGAAATCTAGCTCTTAAAAATACTAGTACTTTTACCAATTGCCATAACATATTCGCTTACTTGGACAATATTGAACTTGCGATTAGCCAACGAGTTGCTTTGTATTCTGCATTCATTCAATTTAATATCTACATTCTACACTCAGTAAATCTCTTTAAACTAAATAGTGTTTTCAAGGTATGCAGTAATGCACTCAAAATTGGATAAACAATAAACATACGTAACTAAACAACCTAGTATATAATTTTTGATTATGGTCCTAAATTTACGCATGTTATGAATATTATTGTTTGTGATATGTTATATTTTAACTGCAATAACTATTAGAGACGCGGGCTGTGGAAAGCTGGTCTTATTATCAAGTTCCTATCAGACCGGAGGTTTTCTAGTAGCATTGCCTTGCCCCTGGAACGCTTCTACTTCGCAAGCAATAAGAATCGAATAGAATTTCTCACGAGGTAGAACTAGTCTTTTAATGTGCATCCCGAGGAAGATAATTTATAAGCTACAGAGATTTTAGCTGATAAAATGGTTGTTATTCAGAAGAAAATGCTTCCCACTTTTTCATACTGCAAAACAAAAAGCTGTTTTATATCCTAAAGTTTAAAGCCCTGATTTTGATAAATTACAAGAATTATTTTGTGGGTGTAATTTAAAAATATCAACTAATCAACACTACTAGTTTACAAGAAAATTGTTCAAAGCGAAATTTTCTTCTACTTGATACTAGAAGTGCAAAACCTGATTTAAAGGTAGCAGGAATTTTTTTTTAATGATTGAATTTTCTGGAGAAAGTCCAAAAACTGACCGATGAATGCTCTATGTATACTGAAACTGTGGATTAGTAGTATTTTTATGGCTTAAAAGGGTAATAGTAAATGGGATTAGTGATATTTTTATGGCTTATAAGGGTAATAGTAAATGGGATTTTTTCCTATTCGGCAATCCTGCCACTATTCGTATTCTTCGTGTCCTTTATAACTGACCAAGACTAAATCAGGCCAATTAAAAAATGCTCTTTACCAACTAGTCCCGTCACCATGAGGTGTTCATAAGTTTTCAATATCATTTCAAGCTTTGTGTAAAAGGTAAGCTCTTCGTCTTGATACAACTTTGTATCATTTGTCGTTTTCGGGCTGAATCTGGTCAATCGCTATTTCTTACCGACAATTTGCTGTCTTTTAGACGGTGGTTTCGGTAAAGAGCCGACCGAACCGATCGCAAACGAATTCTGATTTTCTTTTAGTAAAAAATATTTTAATTACCTTAATGCACTTTTCGTTTCGCAAATTCACCATCACCTTTGGTTGTTGAAATACCATCACAGTTTTTTGCGTAAATTGTTAGTTTGTTATTTCTTGTATGCTGTTTGATGGAAAAAAAAAAACGTATTCAACATCGCTTTAACTTATTTTTAAATTAGTATTTAGTTTTGCATCGAACTAACTGCTTCTTGCGCAACCGCTTTGAAAATATATCATATTAAAAATGCTCAGTTTTTTACTGAAAATTTCAGGTCAAGAGCAATTTCTTCGCACTGATGGAAGAGAGGAAAATTGAGAAATACCCTCGCTGGTCGCGTGCCCGGGAGAAGCTGCTTGACGATCCCCGATACACCGAAGTCTCTTCAAGTTATCAAAAAGAGCAATGGTTCAACGAATATATAGCTGCGCAGGCCCCTTCTGTAAGTATTATTTTTTGCCCAGTGTTTTGCTCAAAGTGACTTGAGTAAATCAGTTTTCTTGACAGCTATAACTAAAAATTTAATGCTACTGCGAAAAGTAAACTGAAACTAAACTGAATATGTGATTTTTATAGCATGAACGACATGCTAGCATACTATGGTTTTGTAGACTTGAAAAGGTGAAGTTAACTAATTTGACTTGAAATCGGACTTTATGTGAGTCCGGGTTTGATTCTTGCATGGAGCTCTTTTGGTATTCGCCAGAAAAAGGCATTCGGAATTTAAAGTGCAACTATGCTCCAGAACATGTATAACGGATGTTATCTTTTCGTTTATTGACCTTAATTTTTGGTAAAGGACTGGAAAGAAAATTGATTCGGTTCAAATATCCAATAGAAATCAGTAACATTTTTCATTCAAGAGCTAAAATGATTTTTGCAATGACAAAAATAACCGAAATTATATTCCCGAGTTCGGGAATTGACCAAAAACATCTGAGCCAAGAAGGAAACTCTTTATGAACTAACGTAATCATCCGCGTAATAGACGACTGAAAACGAGAAAGCTGATCGAAAGCGACGAGCCGAAGAAAGTCTGAAGGCTCGACAGGAGGAAGTTGAGCGGGAGAAGGCCGAACGAACGAGGGAAATCAACACCGAGCGACAGAAACATCGGCTCGACGAAGCTGTACGACATTTCAAGGCGCTGCTCGTTGATATGGTAACGTTTTTATTGGATTACGTTTGAATTGGGTGGTCGAGTGGAAGATGTTAGACGTGGTAATAATCAATGCCTTAATCCAGTGTCCCCTCTAAGCTGTGCGCATGTGCGTACGTACACAGATTTTAGAGACTGCGCACACGCATAAATTTGCTGCGCACAGACATATTGTTGTTAATCATAAAATTACTATAATAAGATAGGCAATAAACTTTTCAGGCACAAAAACCGCTCCAATTTAGGCTAAAGACCTTTTTTTTGGTCTTCACGAAATTTCGGACACAAAACCGCTCTATTTCTGGGTGAAGACTTTTTTTTTTTTTTCGGACACAAAAACCGCCAAAACTGCGCACACGCCAAAATTTCTGCGCACAGAAACCACAAAAAATTGGAGGGAACATTGTCGTAATCATTCTTCAGCGATTCAATTGAGTGAGTATTTTTAGGTGCGAACAACGGACGTTTCTTGGTCAGATACCAGACGTCAATTGAAAAAAGACAACAGATGGGACCTGGCTTCTTTGCTCTCCAGAGAAGACAAAGAAAGGTTTGTCTGAAAACTTTTATGTTGTTTAATTAAGTTGAAATTGAAATTCAGTTGAAATCGAGAAAACGAACATAATTGTGTGAATGATTTCTAACTTAGCTCAACTAGATCCATCAAGCTGAAATCGATTTTTGCTATCTGAAGTGACTAGAAACGCTTTTATGTTCATTACTTTGATAGTTTTGTACGATAATTCCCAAAATTTCAACTGTATTTTCTGACTTTCTGTATTTTTTCTATTTCAGGCATTTTCTTGGCCACATTGACACATTGAAAGGAAAGAAGCGAAGTGGCTTCAAGCAGTTGCTTGATGAAACAAATACCATAACTCTTACTAGCAAGTGGAAAGAAGTTAGAAAACTGATCAAGCATGACCCGAGATATTCAAAGTTCTCGTCTAGCGACAGAGTAAGTGTGCACACTGGCTGCCCAGTACAGTTACCTCCTTCTTGTGTTGGAGGCGACAGTATCGTGACTCGAAGACTGCGAAAATTACAAATTGCTGTTTAGTGCTTCATTGAATGAACAGGTTTGCATGATCTTGTTGTTTTAACAGAAACGAGAGCATGAATATGAGGACTACATAAAAGAGAAGTTAATTGCTGCTAAAGAAGAATTTCGCTCCTTACTTCAAGAATGCAAGCTTATAACTCACAAGTAAAAGATATTTTTTACTTCTTAGTTAGATTTTTTATATGCTAATGAGCCTTTCTGTTAAGGCCGTATACTTTTCATGCGTGGGTGGAGCCTAAAAGCGTCTGCTACATAAATGGTATACTCTGGGCCCCCATTACTGTCAGAACGTGTTTGCGAGCTCGTAAAAGCCATTCTCGCTCACTAAAAGGCGCTAACCAACAAAAAAACTTCGTAGACACCCTGCCATTTCCGAACCGTCTCGCCCAACATCCGTTGAAACTGCTTGCTAGAATGTCTTTGCGATATGTTCTTAACCTGTGTTAGTACGTAATAAATATGTCATTGTGACGTCAGATGCATTTCTACTTTAAAATAACGCGTTCAAGTGTACTGATACTGCGTTCTTAAGGAAAAGAATACTATGAGCCATGCGTTATTATTCTTAAGCTGGCAAATTTCTCGACTGATAATAAGAATGAACGACAGAATTTAATTTATATGTTTGGATCAATGTCAAAAAATAACGACTTTTTCCATACTACAATTTTTTTTAATGACGTAAAGCGCCCTTGAGGTATGAGATTGTTGGTGGGATAGCTTATATGTTAGCAGTAGCTTTAGGTTTCAAAATTTTTCATAAGTGAACAAGTCGAAGTAAACTTTTTTAGAACCGGTAAATCTTGAATTGAGACTTGCTGTTTTTAATTTTTTGCCGATTTTCAGCCGCATTTGTTCTTGATTTTTTAAAAATTTTGAGAGGATCGATGTCAATTTCAGCGACCATGTTTGTAACACTGTATAATTCTTGTTGCTCTGTCTGCTTAAGTGAAGGCTTTTTCCCTGCTTTTGCAGCATCATAAAATTGTAAAAGAGAAAAAGCAAGCTTTTTTCAAGTTGAACAACTGCAAATAAAATTTCTCAACTGCTTGCGCAGAGCAGCAGCGCGCTATATTCTATAATCTTGGAATAGTTGCAATTTTGCTTGAACACACAAGAAAATCACTAAAATTTTATCGTTTGGAATCAGCACAAAATTAGTTTCTTTCATTGATTTGATTTTTTTCGTTTGTTTTTGGTTTATTTTGCTGCCGAGGCTAGCATTGTTTCTAATTTGTTCGTAAATTTTGAGCAAAAATGAGCCTCGTTTTCTTAGAAAATTGTTCTTTTAGAAAGAGTGTATCGCTATCTTTGTCAACAGGCGCTATTTAATATTTCTTTATCAGTCGAAACAGCAAATGGTTCTCAATGCAATTCGCTTTCTTAGCAGTCTAATAGCAAACATGGCGACATTTTTAATTAATTTTCAGCAAAAAATCGCTTTGGTTAGAAGTTTTGAACATTTCGCCATTAAAATTCTGAACCAAAAAAGATTTCTCGCACGCTTAAAGAGTGCTTCAAAATCTTCGTTGAGTTGGCGAGGAAAATGTGACGTTTTTTTATTCGAGTGATATCTCTCAATTGATTCAAGTAACTTAGCGAGCGAAAATGACGTTACCGAGATGTCATAGCTTCAGATGCACGTTGAAAAATAACCTCTTGCCTTCAGCGAGTATTTCGTTCAGTACCTCTCAAAAAAAATTCTCGTTATTAACGCGAACGAGGAAATTTTTGTCATGTGTACCCCGATTCTGTTCTCTTGGGCCCACAGATAATCAAAAATCAAAAACCACGTGTTTTTGAACCATGCATTGCTATTTTCTAATAAGTAAGATATGAAACAAGTGCACAAAAAATGTAATAAAGGTTCGAAATTTGGTTTATTTGAGATTGAATGTATGTGGTCGCTGTCATCGTCATGTGCTTACGTCATGGTCTCAGTTGTAGCATGCGGCGGCCATAGCTCAATGGTAAAACATTGCTTTAGTGGTCGAAAGGTTGCTTGTTCCCAGATCAATTCTTAATTTGGCAAGCGGTCGTTGCGGCCTTGGAAAAGGTACCTGATGCATATTTCCCATTGGGGCCAGGCAGTTTACCCGTCTAGTTGTGAGTCCCCAGCGTGACGAGATAGCTGCAGAGTGCTTGGTTCGTGCGTTTGCGGGGCCGCCGAGAGGGGGGGGCTGGGAGAGGACAATGACCTCGGGGCCCATGGACTTTAGGGGAACCATTGGCTTCAGTGGGCCCAGCAGAGGGCCCATGAGCTCGAGAGGGGGCCCATCGAAATGACACTGAGAAGTTAGCATGTGAAGCCCTGAAAACCTTTTTTTTTTGGAGAT
This sequence comes from Trididemnum nubilum, assembly GCA_963965965.1. Lineage (NCBI taxonomy): Eukaryota > Metazoa > Chordata > Ascidiacea > Aplousobranchia > Didemnidae > Trididemnum > Trididemnum nubilum. The sequence goes on along the minus strand of OZ014482.1, from coordinate 9,496,933 downwards.
CACCTAATTCCGACGGGAAAAACCGTTAGAATTTCGGTGAAAACCTTTTTTTCACATTATTTTTCGGACCAAACTGCAGCATTTTCTCCGTCTATTTTGGACTTCACAAAACCGGAAATCCTTCATATTTGAGCTGGCCCTGGGCCCACGTTTGGCTCTCGGCACCCCTGTGCGCTTGTGTGAAAAAGTTGCAGCATGCCGGATTGTAACCCAGGCTAATTAGTATTCCTACACGCCATATTCTATGCGTTCCTCAAAAACACGATTTTACTACGGTACTGAATTATTGTATTGTTTAGAACAAGAGATGCGCTGAAGTCGAACCCTGCCCATATGAAAGAAATCGTCACGATTCTGGAAAACGACAAGCGCTATCTGGTATTAGATTGTGTGCCAAAGGAAAGGGAAGATATGCTCAAAGATTTTATCGATAATCTTTATCGCCGAGGTCCTCCGCCTCCCCCTACTGCTACAGAGCCCACAAGAAGAGTTCTGAAATGAAGTCAAGCACCCAAATGTAGCTTTCAGGACTGCCAGCGTCCATTTTTGCAGTTGCTAAATCGATGATTTAATTCAAAGATTCTGATGTGCATTTTTCTTGAAAACAATTTTCCACTTTTTAACGGTTTTGTGTTTGATTTAGTGAAACAAAGTTTTGAACCGTCACAGTTTGGTCGTGATTATACTTTGTATACAGCACTGGAGCAGCAAAAAAAATGATCCTAAAGCTCCAACTACCATACATTAGGTTTTTGTCTCTTCTCTGTTGTGCTTACACTTGAGCTCGTGCTCAAAGCGTCTACATTGAATGACATTTTCGTCATTAAATTTAACTTGAAGCCAAAGCGCAGCCAGGGGCGCCGAGAGCCAAACGTTCCCGGGTACAGCGTAGATATTGGGCCCCCCTTATATTTTAATTCAACGTTACAAGCCACACGTCCTGATTTTTCGTTTAATTACCCAGCAGTGTAAGCATAGTAAGACTTAAATAAGACGATTTCACACTGAGTAGCGGCAATTACAGCAAGGGATGCTGAAAAGTGTATCGGCATCGAGGCCGAGTGATTAAAAGAGATTCTACTTGATACTTTTAAAGGTCAATGTTAGACCTTAAAATACCATTTTAGAAATGGAGGTAGACACTACCACGATGATTATGCACAACCCCGGAGTCCGTGGAGGCTCGTCCTTAGTCCTGAGCTGACTAGGAATCGTTGGCCTTGTCAGTGGGGGCCCATACGCAGAATCCGTGGTGTCAGCGGGAGATCATATGCAGAACCTGCGGGGGCCCATATGTAGAACCCCCAGAGTCAGCGGGGGGCCATCCTTAGCTAGTCATCAAGGGTCCATCCTTAGCTAGCTCTTCCCCACACAAAAGAAGACCTATTTGTTTGCGGAAAACCCTGTTTAAGTTAAAGCGTTGCTCCAATGTTATGATAATACCGGTATCTGCAAGTTGCTTGCACAGCAGCGATCGCTGTTCACCTTTCTAGTGTGATCTTAATGGGCCCTGGGTTCATTGTCCCCCCTGCCTCCCCTCTCGGAGGCCCCGAGCGAAAAAAATTATCTAGCTCAAGTTTAGCCAGAAGTCAAGCTTGTTGAAACAGAAATATAGAACTTAATTTAGATTGAAAGTGAGCCTGCGCGAACTCACAGTTGAAGCACAGCGTAGACTAAACATTAGACTGGTCCGTTCTACGCTGTGCGTAAAAATCCTGAGCGCCACTTGGTTGAAACAAACTTTAGAATAAAGTCTCGGATTTTACGCCCAGTGTAGAACGGGCTTAAGAATGCCCAAAGCATAGAAAAATAAGCAACGCCATGATCAGATGAGAGCCAGACTGGGCTGAATCAAGGATATCCTCTTGGAATTTTTTAAGTTAGCTTACTGTAGCGACGAGCAAAGATGGCAGTACGGTACGATACGCCTCAATTTTTGGTAAGAAGTACGGCACGCCTTTTTTGTAAAGGTACGGAGGTACGGGTACAGTACGCCTTTCTTGTAATGGTACGGGTACGGTACGTTGGTACGCTCTTTGAATTTGTCTACTAAACGTTTTATGTGCAACGTGCGGCCGTCCATGAAGATTCGTGCGACCGTGCCCGGCGTGCAGATATACTACTGTAGTCTAGTCTATTCTCAAGTAATCATTATTGGCTTTTAATTTTGTCGTTACAATCGTTACGAATTGTATTATGACGTCACAAGCCAAAGTCATAAGAATAGTCAATTGTGATGTCATAACTGTTGCCTATGGATGCTAGGAGCCAAGGGCTATCGTGGCATGACATATAGTGGAGAAAAATTTGAACACAAACAACTGCAACACTTTAGCTGAATACGCAGTGATTTAAAAATCACAGGCTTTTTGCATTTTACGCCGGCTTTTTGTATGCAGAGGCAAAAGACAGCTGAACCCGACGCTAAATGTGTGACTAGAGATTGCTGGTTTATAGGCTAGTACTGTAATTTCAAAGTCAGTGAAAGTTGCGCGTAGTTTAAAGCAAGGATGGCAGTATGGTGCGGTATGCCTAAATTTTTGCTAAGAAGTACGGTACGCTGGTACGGTATGCCTTTTTTGCAATGGTACGGGTACGGTACGCTTTAAAAATTCAACTGAAGTACGGTGCAGTTTAAGGTGCGAGGTACGTAGTACGCAAATTCTGAACCTACCGTACCAGGTACCGTACTGCCATCCTTGGCGATGAGTATGCTAAATGTGTCTGGATGAATTTTGTCAAATATGACGCTGCATATGTAGCTAAAACGTAAATTTAAGTATGCTGCTATAACGCGGGCATTATTTTTACACTCGAAGTGGCATAAAGATTTCTACCCATTTTTTCCAGCTGTTTATTGGTTTGCAAAGTTTGATTATGCTTGAGCAATCACCGATATTTATCAACTGTTCGCATTCAGCAAGCTACCAGCTTACTGAGCGCAGTGTGCTGGTACTAAACCAGTGGTTCCCAACCTTTTCATATCGCCGGACCGGTAAAAATTAAACAAATGATCACGGACAGGCACCGAAAAATCGTGATGGACATAACAAATACCTGTGCAGTTATTATCGCATTTTGTTAGCCACCGCAAAGTTAATCTTAATGGCACAGCATTAATCATTATTTTGGCAAATGTTCATGCATTTAATTTAAATAGGCCTACAAAAATTCAACAAAATGCCAATCAGCTCAATAAAATGTCAATTTATGGACATTGCAGGACAATGAGGACATATATTACAAACCACAAACTACATAATCATAGTTATTGAAAATTTGTTGCTGTTTCGATTCTAATATGAAAGACAAGTGAGGCAGCAAAGAAGTTTTTGAAACACATACGGTAGGCTATCTCTGCTTCAGCACCCAATCAATTTCTTTCAAATCAGATCTTTCATTATACTCACTGGATTACGCCGAAGCATGTAACAAGTTGGCGGGGCCCATCTCCGCGTCATTGCGCCCGGGCAACACAGCTCCTTTTGAAGAAATGTCGCAGCGGTGGCGAGCCATTGGCAACACTGTGTTCGATTTGACCGGCCCGAGATTTGAACCTCAGACCTCGCGCTCCAGAGACAAACGCGTTACCGCTCGACCAACTGGCCGGTTCTATCAATTTCTTTGCTTTGTTTAATTTCTTTGCTTTGTTTAAATATAAGTCAAAGCTGAAAAAAAATTTCCATAAGTAGCTGAAGTTGAAGGTAATTGATCTGTGATTGTTTTGAGATTTACAAACGGTTAGGCTATTCATTTTCAAGAGGAAAAAACATTGCAATGCATGAGAAGAAGATATTTTGTAGACCCGCAAAAAATTTATGCCAACCATCAGTTGGAAACCACTGTACTAAACTATACAAAACAGCTACTCATGAAAATGCAATGGTAGAATACGCTATTGCAACCTGGTAGTTTACAGGTATTGATTCTGTAGCAGTAGCCATAGCAGATAGTAGCTGGTAGCATCACTATCAACTATCACTCAGTAATTACCTTAGGGCTCTCTCAGATCTGAGTATGCTGTAAGGTTGGTACTGGTAAGTTTAAATTAATTTCAATTACCACACCTTCTAGTGAACAAATTCCCCGATTGGTAGCCTATTAACTTTTTTGCATTGCTTTTTAAGGCAAAATATTTAGCCTATCTATTATCTTGAAAAAGCTTGCTATTGTTTGTACCTGCCGATATCATAATAATAATAATAATAATAACATGGTATTTGTAAACCCCTTAAGATAATACTGGAAGTCACCAGCATATCTGCCAAAGGGGCACTGTAAAAAAAGCAAAACAGCACGGTAAAAAAGCAAAAGTACAAGAAATCAATGCAAAAAAGCAATAAGCTGCTGATTGAAGAGTAGCGACAAACAAGAATAGCCTAGGCAAGCAAAACATGCTATACAACAGTAATGAAATGCGTAGCCTGGAGACACTGTGACCAGGTAGTCTGCAGTGGTAACATGAAGTAGTAAAAGCAAAAACACTAACATGAAATAAAACAAGCAAAAAAAAACAAAAAAACCGCAAAACCAAGCTCTTTTCTTTCTTTTTTCAAAACCTGCCGATATCAGGATATTGTTTTCAACAGTCCATTTCTACTTTTCATTTTATTTAACAACAGAATTGAGAATAATGTCAGTTCCAAATGGTATGGATCTCAAAGTACAAGAATATGGAACTCTTAAGGTATGATAGTATTTATTACAGTAAGTCAGTAGTTGAAAATAATAACTGTTGTGTATAACTGTATACCATGTGTTTGGTTCACCCCTCTTAACGAAATCTTGGTTGCATGTCTGGTAGCATTCACTGCTCTAGATGCATTTTTCAGGTGATTATGGGCTGCAGATGCCAAAAAACAAGAAACGCCGTCGGCCTAACAAATCTCTTTTTTGTAGACATGGATACAGATTTTTTGAAATAGCGCATAATTTGTAGATGTGAAAAACAGTTTCTATATGCAAAACTGCAGTTTATTTCAGTGTCCCCCCACTTTTGGCTAGTGCCCCCTTACTTGGTTTGCTCTGGCGACATCACTGACTTAATGCAAATTTGTACCTTGATGTTTTCTTAAACTCAAGGAAACTTTTCAATGAAAATTTAACACCAATTGTTTTTAGGTGCCATATGAAATATTGAACAAGCGTTTTCGTTCTGCACAAAAAACAATTGATCGCGAAATTCATGGTTTAACTAGTGCGTTGAATGAGTTGGAGAAGTGTGTGGAGTCTGGAAATTCCAACACTGGATCTGTTGTCCAAATGCTAGGTGGAGTGGTGGAAAAACTCCAAACGTTAAAAAGAAAGGTAAACGCTCTAAATACCAGTGTAAACGTTACAGTGATTCCAAACTTAGATTCTTAGGTTTTGGTTGTGCTTATTACATACCGGTAACGAGTTTGCAAAATCTATTAAGTTTGCAATTTTTGTTTGTTAACAGCCTGTGATTCTAAATAGAGTACATATTAATACTTGAAAATGAACACGTCACAACTCCAGGTATTTAGAAAATTGAGTTATTAATTATGCACTGCTCGTAAGATTGTTGCTCATTTTCCTGAGTAAAAAATGTTCGAAATCACTTCAGCAACCCTGTGGTTTACCAGGTTGAAAATTTATCTGAGTTAAAAATAACCCAACTTTTGGATTTGGGCTATTGTTCGATTTAAATTGCTGTATCTGCCAAATCTGAATTTCATTTTCTGTTAGTAATTTTAACTGTTGTTGTTTATAATAATTGTTCAATGCATAAAACGCCTTGTTTTTTTTCTTGAAAACATAAGTTAAGCGGACATTATTTTTGAAAACTCCTTGTTTAATTTGAAAAAAATCATGGCAAAGTATGGCTGCTTTTGAAGAGGAAGCACCGAGGAAGCCAAAGAACATTATGAAAAAGAAACACTTTCTTTTGATTTCATTAAATTTTGCTATTTCCATGTTTGCTAGTGGAGAATTTTTTGCAAAGACTGCTCTGGTATTATAAGTTTTATATTCATTCCTGCCCCTGTGGAAAGCCAGTAAGTACACTTGGCCAGAATGTTTTGCAAAACGTGGTTGCAACAAGGTTTTCAGTTGCTTGTATTATTACATTAAAACCAAGATACCCAGAGTTGTAAAAAATCTTAAAAAAAAGATCTGTTCTGTGATGGTTGCAGAGGACAAAATCATAACCATGCGATTGTGAGGTTTCTTTTTAACCGAGTTTTTAGAGGTGATTTGGAAAAGATCACGTTGCATCTGCCTGTTCGAGGCTTTCTCTTCTTCCATGCAATCAACATTTTGGAGTTATCAAGAGAATGAAGCGAAAGAAAGACACTGAGCAACATTACAAGGAGTGGGAGGAGTTGATCCAAAGAAAGTATGAGTGTGTTGAAGTCAAAGGAAATATGATCTCTGATTACTAAGAACCTTTTGAAGAGTGCTTCAAGAAATCTGTGTTCGTAAACAAAAAAAAATTTCGTGTTAGTAACAACTACGAGAAGTTTGTCTTTTCAGCAGCACGCAAGCATATAATGAAGGTATCATCATCAATGTCTTGTCTAACGAGATCAGCTTTTTCACTTCTTAAAGCAAACAAAACACCAGACTTTTCATACAATCCAGTGTACGAGGTGTGTCCGAAAAGTAACGAGACTGGGTCTATAGGTGTTTCAGTTTATTTGACAAGTAAATTTTACAACATGTATCTTCAAAGTAATCTCCTTGGGCTCGAATGCACTTTTCCAATCTCCTCTGCCATGCTTCCACGCAATCCTGGAAGGATTCGTCTGGGATCGCTCTGAGCTCTCTCGTCACGACTGTTTTAATGGCTTCTGAATCTTGAAAACGAGTTTCTTTGATGACTTCCTTGAGTTTGGGAAACAAAAAGAAGTCACAAGAAGCCAGATCTGGAGACTAGGGTGGTTGCTCCAGTACGGCAATGTTATTTTTGGCAAAAAACTTCAAATTCCCAAGGCATTATGAGCTGGAGCATTTTCATGATGAAGCAGCCATGACCTCGTTTCCCTGAGTTTTCTTCTTTTCTCCCTCACTGAGCGCATCAGACATCGCAAGATGTTTTTGTAGACGTGCTGATTAATAGTTTGGCCTTGTGGCAAGAATCCTGCATGGACAATTCCATGGACATCAAAAAAAGCGATCAGCATCACCTTGGTTTTGGACTTGAACACCCTCGCTTTTTTGGGTCTTGGTGACAATGTGCTCTTCCATTCAAGGCTCTGCCGTTTGGTGAGTGGATCGTACTCAAAGATCATGACTCATTGCCAGTAACAACTCTTTTCAGCAAGTTGGCTTCAGTTTCGAGTTGCTCCAAAATGTCTTGACACACTTGCACAAGTCGCTCCTTTTGTCCTTCATTCAGCAACCTTGGTACCATTTTTGCACAGATCTTCATCCCCAGATCTTCCGTAATGATCGTCCATACCCTCTTGCTATTCATACCCAGCTCATCTGCTATCATTCTAACAGTAAGACGGCGATCGCTCCGCACTTTTTGAGTCACATGCTCAACAATTTCATCTGTTCTGCTTGTGGATGGCCTCCCACTTGTGTGATCATCTTCCACCTGCTCTCTTCCCTCTTTGAACCTCCTGTGCCACTCAAAAAGACGAGTTCTTGACATCGTTTCATCACCATAGACTTCTTGAAGCAACTTTAGTGTTTCAGTTGGAGTTTTTCCAAGATGGACAAGAAATTTCAGGTTGAATCATTGTTCAATGCTCATCTTTTGCACCAAAGAAAAAAAGCCAAAAATACTTAATTTTATCAAATTTTCACAAAACGGTCACAAAGAAAGTGCCTTGACAGAAAAATGTGCAAAAAAGAATGTAGTTGTCACAGAATGCTGAAATTTGGTTTTTGAAACCATAAGACATTGTGACATCATAGAAAGCAATGCTTTTTTCTCTGCGATAAAAGTTGTTCATGCAGCGTGCACAGTCTCGTTACTTTTCGGACACACCTCGTATTCTAGTTTGATCCCTTTCAAAAGAGCTAAGCTAGAGCAGTGCTCCGCCGCCTTTTCTAACCTGTGGCACACTTATACAACTTGCTAAATTCCGCGGCACATCGCAACAAACAATTTCAGTAAAAACACAAAAAATGCAGAAAACGATATGGATTTATTTTCATACTTAAGGGGTTCTTAAGCTTTTTTGTCTTGTTTACCCCTAAACAATTTTTTTCCCGATTCTCAGGGTTGTCTCCAAAAAAAAAGGTCTCCAGTCCTACAAACCACCAAATTTTAAGTTTCTGGTGACGCGTTCGTCTCTGGAGCGGGAGGTGTGAGGTTCAAATCTCGGACCGGTCAAATCGGACACAGTGTTGCCAACGGCTCGCCACCGTTGCGACATTTCTTTGAATGGAGCTGTGTTGCCCGGGCGCAATGACGCGGAGATGGGCCCCGCCAACTCGTTACACGCTCCGGCGTATTACAGCGAGTATAATGAAAGATTTGATTTTGATGTGATTTGAAAATGATCTTTGAAAAAAAAACAAAAGGTCTTCGGGTCGAAAACCCACAATTGTCTTCGGGTTTTGAAGTTGGGGCTTCTTACGTCACAAATAGTAGGTAGACAAACGTTAAAATTTGGAAAAGATCTTTGGCAGTTTGCTAGAAAAATGACAAATGCTCTGCGACACAGCAGTGTGCCGCGACACACCGGTTGTGGAGCACTGAGGTAGAGGATGTGTGATCACTTTTCACTTGTAACGATGCTGGTAATGACAGTGATGTTATGGATTGACACTTTTAAACAAAAAACAATGCTTTTTTGCTGAACTTTTGTTTCTGCCAAAACAAAAGCAGTTGCTAGCAGCTACGGCTACATTGATCAATAACTAATTTGCTTAAAATAAGCGCAATTTAATCTGTATGAGTGGCTTGAGTGCTTTGGGTGACTTGTTGGATGCAAATGACTAATTCCAGTTGCTAAGTAATAAAATCTTTGTCTTGTTTGGGCATGAAAGCGGTGTAATATTTCTAAAAAAAAAATTGTATCATATGAAAAACAACCCAAATTCGCTCTTTTTAGTTCTTTATTATGACGTCAATTACTGCATTTCTGTAAAATCGCATTGAATAAATTAAATACCACACTAAGTAGCTTGGTTTGTGAAAAAATTGTTTGGATTAGTGTAAAGAATAAAAATACAGAAAGTTTTTTTTTTCTCGAAAACTACTTTCCTGGAGTTGGGGTGTTTTCATTTTCAGGTATTCATATATCTTTAATACTTTTTGTTTACCAAAACTATTTATAGAATGAACATTTGTAGGACATTGGATTTTTTGATACAAACTTTTCCCACTGCAACATTGAAACGTGCTTTTGAGTTATTTGCTTACCAATCAAGTGATAAGCGCAAAGTCAATTACTGTATTGCTGTACAGTGTACTATACCTTGGTACATACTATTTACTGTACATGACTGCTTAGTGGTTTATTTACAAATGCAGTACCACTGATCTTATCTTGGATGCAATTTTCCCTTGCATGCAATTACACGTGCTGACTTAGCAGCTGATATGTGAATTGTAATGAAATTTGGTAGTTTACTATAATTAATTGTCTATTAATAATACTTATGTAGTTACTACTGTAGATTTTTCAAAAAGTGTAACCTATTCTTAATAGAGTTTGTGGCTCTTAATATTAGCATAGTATAGTGAAACGTTAGACTTTTGATTTGCTTCTCTATTATCGGTAGGTCAAATAGGATTTTTTAAAAATTGGTATATCGATAGTTTAGTTCCCTACATAACTTACATCACTAAAATGGACAGGGTGAAGCTTTTGTTGTTTGTAATTGACAAATGATCAATCAGCAACGGACTTTAATATCACAAGCTTTTTTGCTGTCTCCTGGCCAGTGCGATTCGGTGAATAAAGGTGCTATTGCAAAATTGAAGTTATTTTATAATGTGTAATCCTAGGCTGCTGATGCTATTGAGCTTGAAGAATCTAGTGCACAGTTATGCAAGAGAAGAGTTGAACATTTGAAGGTATTTTAACTAAACTGTGTATATCAATAACATGACATCGCAAATAATCCATTTTTACTGATTTGAAAAAAATGAAGTAATAAACAGCTATTTCTAGCTGTAATAATAATGATTTCAATATTTTTGATTAGTCAGGAAAACTATTTAAATCAAAGGTGCTATGATATGAGCCTTGGAATAAAGACAAGCACAAGTTGTCTGTCTACTCTATTTAAGATTTTACATTTGGTGTCGTTTGTTCTTGAGTTTAATTGAAAAACTATGTGCAAAATTGTGTTTATAGGAGCATACGAGCACCAATCCAGCAGTGGTAGAGCAATGGAAGAAGACCAGATTTGACAGGATGGTGGTCGATCATCTTCTGCGATGTGGATTTTACCACAGTGCTTTAGAGTTAGCGCAAGAATCCCAAATCACGGTATGTGTGCTGCATTGCCTTTGCTTTTTTAATAATATTAGACTTTCTCGGTACAAAGTAGAAAACATGAAAACCTCAGGTGTATTTAAACAAGGACTAAAGGCAAAATCAATTGGGGTATTTATAGTTAGATGAATCGCATAAGACTAGATTGGCGCTGACTCCATCCTTCTCGACCCAGCCTTTACATAGATATTCCACTTCAAACACAATGTAGGGGGCCTCTAATGTTGTAATTTTAATAATTTTTATTGGCAACCCTGAGTTGATAGCCTCAGCGTCGTTAGCGACACTTTCCCACTTCAAACCTAAAGCAACGCCGCTATTAGGCTACTGCATTGAGTCTTTTCACTGTGCACTAATCAATTTGATGTTGTTAGCACAACAGATCCCAGCTGGAAAAAGAGTAGACCGTACGGTTGCCTCGGTAACAAATGTGGTTAAGAACAAGCGAAAGTTAGGCTGGTAGAGTTATTAGAGTAGTAGTTCGTTGTCTGCAACTTGGTTGAAAAGTTTATTTTAGGGTCACAAAATACTGTAAGCAAATACTATAAGTCTACTCAGTAGTGGTAGTCTTATTATAAGGTATGTTTTTACTTTGTAGCCTAGTAATAAAAGCCTTATTGCTAGGCTAGGCTATGATTTAGACGTAAGTATATCTGACAGCTTGATTTTTACTGAAAGGCTACCAAACAGTTTACTTTTTTTATCAGCTTGGATCTGTTGTGCTGACAACTTCAAACTGATTAGTGTGCGGCGAAACGACTTAATGCAGTAGCCTAATAGCAGCATTGCTTTAGGTTAGATCTGGTAAGCGTTGCTAACGACGCTAAGGCGATCAATGTCAAGGTTGCCAATAAAAATTGTTAAAATTTATAACATTAAAGGCCCCAATGTCGTGGTTGAAGTAAAACATCTCTGGAACAGCTAGGCCCGAAAGGATGGAGTTAACACCAATCTAGTCTAATACGATTCGCCTAACTTTAAATATCCCCATTGATTTTGCCTTTAGTCCTCGTTCAAGTGCATTGTAGTCCTATATGTCACATTTAAGCAGAATTGATCAGTCATATATATGAATTTTTGCTAATTTTTAAAAGTGAGTTTTTTCACTACTTTCTAGGTTTTTATCTGCGTTACTAGTTTCGTTTTTAACATAATGTTTACTGTTAATGAATCATAAACATAATGTGTAGTAGTTGAACAGTTTTTTGCAGCATGCGCTGCAGACAAAGTATATTCATGTTTACCAAATGTTAACAATATTGATTTAAATGATGATTATTGGCCTGTTACAAACTTTAACCAGATTGTGTCTCCAAAACAGGTCAACTTTTTTGACTGGTAAGAACATAAGTTTTAAATTCTATGTAGCAAGGTTCACAAACCAACCTCTAGCCACAAATTTTGATTTCTAAGCATATAGAATCTGGATGTTATACAAATGAAATATTCTCTTGTTTGCAATTTGTCACTTCATCGCCTATTCCCGTTATGCACTTTGAAAATCGATTCTTTGAATTGAATTAGTCATCTTTATAACAATAGAGCGTGAGGACAAGTGTGGCACTGCGTCTTTATAGTGAATCGCGGAGTTGTGACGTAAACAGCAGTAATTAAAACATAGTTTGATGTCACTAGAAACAACATCACAATGTCATCACTTGTGCTTTTTTCTAATAAATATCGAATTCAGTCTTTTCTGTAAAAACGCTAATTGTTTTTATGTTAAGATTAATTTTGATTTACCAGTATGTTAAAATTGATTTACACGCTGAAACGTATCGTTAAAATTGAATAAAGCGAGATTCCTTTTTACAACGAATTACAACAGCACTTGGTGTAATATATTCGCTCTAACTCTTCGTGGTTGAATACATTTTGAAACCCTGATGTTAACCAGTATCGGAATCAGTTTTTATGCGATCTTGCAAGCAACTACATTTTGGCCGAAAAGCACATTTATGGCCTATTTTGCCAATATTTCATGGCATAGACGTTTTAGATAGATCCTGCTTTCCCATTTTCGTGCCAAATTAGTCATAATGTTACTACATGTTTTGTAGGAACTGGTTAACACGGACGTTTTCATAACAGCCTGGGAAGTTGAAAAATCATTAGATAGGAAAGAATGTGGAACCTGCTTGAACTGGTGCAATGAAAATCGATCGAGATTACGAAAGTTGAAGTCGTCACTCGAGTTCCAGTTGCACGTTCAACAATTCATTGAGCTGGTCAGAGCAAATAAAAGCCTGGACGCTGTGGCGTAAGTCAATTAAAATTAGAATGTATCTTTAGAACATTTTTATGGTTATGTTTTAATTTATCAGTTTGAAACTGTGTAAATGCTATTCTCCAGATAGACTTACAGCAAGATAAATCTTGCTTGTTTAATAAGGCAATAAATTTGACACCTAACAATCTTTTAACATCACCACCTGTGGTACTATATCTGTCAATGTAATTCAAATTAAGGCATAGTGGCATGCTGGTACTAAATATATTTTTTATCTAAAGTTTCAGTTGATATTGTTCCAATATGCGTTTGTTTTATGCATTTCTGGCAACGCAAACCTGCGTGTTGCATTTAAACCTTTTTGGCTGTATAAATTTTGCATTTTAAGCGGCACATATCTACATACCGTACACATTACTGTCTTGGTCTAGTCTAATGGATTAACCGTCTGGTTTTGGAAACTCTCCATTCGCGTGTGATTCCCGGTCGAGTCTCACAATGACATAAACGTTGGTATTGACAGCTCCATGGTTAACGGTCAGCATGAAAGGACACAGTATGAATGCTTCATCTTGTGTGATAAACTGGTGGGCAGATGGCAGGCACACTCGAAGACCGTTAAAATCCTTTTGCTGTCTCCTGGCCAAAGCGTCTTGGCCAGGAGACAGCAAAAAGGATGTTTACGGTCAAATTTTTAAATAAAGAAAAACGATTGCAATTAGAAAACTTGACCTTTGCGAGATTTATTTTTTAACACTACATTAACATTTGTATTCGAAGAAATTTCTTTTTTATTGCTAATTCTATTTGTTCTGTCATTGCTTGCGTTAGCCATACTAGGGAGTCTTGCTGCTTTTACGTAATGTTTCAGGACTGATGTACGCTACCGTAGAGATGGTAACAGTGCAGTTACGCGGCCGCGCGCTGTTGTTGGTGCGCCGCGTGGCAACCTAAATCTGCATTACGTAACAGCGTCAGCGCAGCGCCGCGTACTATAAGTTTTTACATTTTTTTTTTACAATTATTGCTGGTGAATTATTTCTTTACGTACAACAATGGTTAATCGTGATATAACTATAGTATGTATTGAGGACAATAATAATATCATATTGCGACAATACATAGGGTTGGGCTACTAAAACAGTAAAAGGTTTCTTCGGTTCAAGTTTATTTTTTCAGAATTCGGAGAATCGTAAAACAGGCTATTTTGGCTTTAACAAACTTACGGTAGTTTTGATTGGCTGAACGTGTTTCTTGACACCTACAAGAAGATTTTGGTTTTGGTCGGTTTGGCTAGAAAAAGTTTAGGACGGTTGGTGAGAAGATGAAACAAAGGCAGACAAAAAAGTGTAGATGAAACAGGTTTGTGGGAAACAATCATCAGAGCAGAGGCACATAGCCTAGCCACATATCCACCCTGTTTGCAATAGGCCTGTGGTCCTATTGGTGCAAGCCCAAAGCTAAATAACAGTTTCTACTACACATGCGTTTGCATTTCAGAGTGACAGAGTTAGTTCAGTGTTGCCTATTCGTCAACAGGTCATGGCATCCACGCATTAGGCTTTCGGTTCTATATGTCTGTAACCTACCTGGTATGTGGTAAAGTAGGAAGACTAGGCTACACAAAGTTGCAATGACAGAATAGCTTACGTAGTACAAATAGCAGATGATTAAAGGGTGTAGTGACCGGGCGACTATATATCGTGTGAAATGTTTGGTCATGGGAACCTAAGCCGTTGTTATCCAGTGAATCATGTACTTCCTTGGCTCAAACGGATGACATCGAGCTGGTATCACTTGGCCGGATATTTTACACGGCCTACGTGCTATTTTTGTTGGTGCTTTGCTATATAAACGCTGCTTTCGCACAATAAACATTCTCACTAGTTCATTACGAGGAAACCTGCTTGGCGTGCTAGCCTAGGACTCGCGTGCGCTACCACAAGCGTTCCAGGTTCACGGATAAGTAAGCTACCGGCCTACCGATAGTTTACCCAATACTGAATACCCATGTATAGGCTTACGTTGGGAGGCAGCAAAGTTGTTCTTATCAAGTTGGACAGTTAAAAGGGCATTCAGGACGTTTTTGTTGAAAAAATTTTACTGTGAAACCATAGTGAAACAACTTTGGCAATTTTTTAGAATTTTTTCGAACCAATTTTGATTCTCTTCGGCCAAGAAATTGTGAAATATTCCCAATTATTTTTCTCCTTAGACAAAGGAGAAACGATTTCCGAACATTACCAAAGTAAAGGGACGTTCGGACAAAATCGTTCCAAATGACTGATTATACATTAGCAGCTGTCGAGGAAGTGGCTTCGTTAGGTACGTGCCGATAACCGTAGCAAACCTATACGAAAAATGGTAACTAAAATGTGTTGCATTGAAGTTTGCAGTTGCATATTTAGGCCAAAAACTAACTGGTCTTCTGATCTTTAAGCCTAAACCAATTGCGCCATAATCGTATAAAACTTACTGGCTTACTAAAAACTAGAATCTTAGTGTAAGATCTAGTCAGCTACGATGCTTTAGCCTTCAACATGCAATCATTTCTTCGGATAGGCTATCTTTAGTTAGCAATAGTCACAATAGGATACAGGCTACAGGCTACTACGCGTAAAGCACTTAAACCTTATCTTGATTCCGAATATTTTACTAGCACTTGGCGGACAAAGCACACTAGGAAAGCATCTGATTTCTCTGAAGTCAAAGAGCAGTTGTTCCACTAATTTATTTACCTATACCTTCAGCACTCACCTAGTTCCAAGAAGCCCGGTACTTAGCAAGACTCGAAATAGAAGTTACAAACTGATTTATTGCGCGATGTACTTGAAACAAGATAGCCGAAAACAATTTAAGAGGAAAACATGAAATTTTTTCTCTTAGACTTTCTTAACCTGATAATTTGCAAGAATCGCAATGGGGTCATGTTGGTAAACATATTTTTTTAGATTTTTTCTCAGTTTTTCAAAATTCGGGTTGAATGCCTTTTTAAATATGCGTGTAGTAGGTTATGACAGCATGCAGAGCACGTGATATATCAGTATTTGGGCTAGTATTGGTGCAGGATTAGTAGAGTAGTTGTGTGAATCATCAGGTATACTGGTAGATTGTTTTTGATTGCCAAAACACGGTGCAGAAATGAAAAAAACTGATAGAAAACACACACAAGGCAAATAAAACCAGTATAATTAGAATGACTGATCTCGCGTTGCGTGTTCTTTTGTTTATACTCGGCCATTTTCAAAGTTAACGAGTGCGAAGTTTCAGACTTTTACTTATAACTCGAGAACAGTTAGGTCTAGCTGTATGAAATTTTAACAGCAGTTTGAGATTAATAAGTTTTATGTTTGTGCCAAATTTCGAGGCAATGAGTTACGTGACTTCGGTTTTAAATCCCAAAAACCGCCTCGAAAGTTTAGTGTAAAAAGTGGTCTTATTCAAAGGCGGCTTAAATACGGCAAAAAGTATTTCACAGGGTTATTATATGTTTTAAGATATCCTTTCATCCCAACCAACCCACTTTTGGCCTAGATGAGTTTTCTATTTTTTTTTAGTTTCTGTATCTTGTGCGCTCTTCTTCTCCTAAACCACAACACATCGAAATCTATTTTATGTGTAGCATTTTAAAGCTGCAATCGCAGTTTTGTCTCCCAAAATTTTTTGGGACCACTCCTCCAAAAAAACCCTAGTACAGGGTCCAAAAAGTTGATTTTTTTGATTGCTTAAGCTAGGGCGATAGTTTTTTTTTATATCAGTAGATATTTAAGCGACAAATGTTTTGACATAGTTTGGGGGTCCCCCCCCCAGGGGCCCTAAAATGGCCCCCAAAAATCAATTTTTTAACAGTTCAAGGTAGGGCATTAGTTTTTTTTTTATATCACCAGGTCTTTAAAAAACATATATTTTGATATGGTTTGAGAGGGCCACCCCCCTGAAAACCGTCCAAAATGATACCCTAAAAATCAATTTTTTTTGTATGTCGTAGGCTAAACAGCTAATTTTTTTCTGATATTTGAGGAAATTTTAAGAATAGATAACTTGCGGTGCGGTGTGGTGTGAACTTAGTTGTGTTTGGATGCGGTGCGGTGCTGCATGCGGACAAGGTTTGCGGACACAGTCCAGCATGCGGATGCATTTTTTGTTATCCGCGCCATCTCTGCTCTACCGAAGTGATTAAACTAAAATACCCCTTGGATTAGTTGAAGCTTACCGCTTAATACTTAAGCGATAGCAGCTTTGAACGTTGCGTATGTTTATCTTGGCTGCAAAATATGAGAAATTATTTCTGTGTTACTCGTTTAAGATGTTAGTTGTTTTTGCTGTAAAAAAAAGTTCAAGGTGATATCCATAGTCTTATAATTTAATCAAACCTTTAATTAACAGCCTAGATTTATGTATTATTATAAACATAGTCGGCAAAGATTTATTCATTGATTAATAAATTGGTAAAGATGTATGTTTTGAAGATTTTATCACTGGTGATATTTGTCCTTTTGGCGTTGCTAACCTTACTGATGAGCTCTGAGATTGGGCGAAACAGCTGTCTAAGGCATGCTATTGGAAATTATCTTTAATTGAGCTATTATAATTATCTCTTACAATATTGTGATTACTTAGTATTTTTGGAAAAAAAATACTAGTAATAATAATAATTGTGTTATGATCTGGTTAATTTGCAATTCGTTGCCTTTCTACGCTCATGTTCATATCTGTAGTCCTAGCTATACTGTCGAGGAATAAAAGACGAATGTCGATTCCGAAACTATGTCTTAGGCTGTTAATCAAACGTTTGATTTTGCCCATAAGACTCTGGATACTGTCTATAGCTTATTAATTTTCTTAGTACATTGTTCTTAATAAAGTTCCAGGCCTGTTAGCTATTTACAATAGCATGGAATTAAATTTTAAAACGTTAGTAAATTAAAAACTGTAGCCCTCTCAGTTATTTCTTATTTTGCTCCGAAATGAAAAAAAGCCAATCCGCACACCCAAACATCAAGAAAACTTCTATGCATCCTTTTTATTTTCATTAATCTTGACTAAATCACCGCTTCGTCTTATCTGAGTTTCGAACATCGGGAGGATGTTGGACTGTCGGTATTAGCGCTGTTTATACAATCACATAACTGACACATTTTTCTCGGATTGCTTTAAAACATTTGCAGCACTTATTTCGAATATCCGTCCCAACGATTACCGATAGTGCTCTCGGCAAGAATCGATTCCCGATAGTGTTTTTGGTAAGAATCGAACGTTTTCTCGTTATCAAAGTTCGATGACTTTTCTAGAACGGACCTTACTAAATAGAAAGTTTACTTTTTGGAAACATTAAAGCAATTTTGCTGTTTCAGTCACGCACGGAAGTATCTAAGAAATTCTGATTCAACCCAGATCGAGAAACTTAGCAAGGTATTTTGAATGGTCGGTGTGATTATCATAACAGCTACGTGGTACAGCAACGGTGCCCACGCAGTTTTTCCGCATATCCTTAGATCTTCTTATAACTTAGTCATTTATGTTTTTAAACACACCAGCACAGAGCTTTCATAAGCTGGGCCACCACAGCGCTTACACTGCTTGGCTCCCATCAGAAGGCATTAAATGTCTTCCTCAAGGACACAACGACACATTGTCAGTTTGGGAAGCGAGCCGGAATTTTTTCTACTACACTGCTTTTCACTTTGTTGGTTTAATGGTTTATGCTAAGATTAGTTGCCGCATTTGATGCGCAGCAGAGCTGTTGAAATCTGTTGATATCTATCTGTTGTTATCTATCAAGGTTACGGGTTTCGATCTTTTGCAAAAGACTCTTAGTAAATCATATATGAACGTAAAATATACTTGAACGAAAAATTGTGCAGTCTCTCAGTGACTTAACGTACCAATTGCGTGATTTTTTAGGTAATGGGGATTCTGGCTTTCCCCCAAGAAACACATTTCAATCCGTACAAGGATTTATTTTCTTCTAATCGTTGGCAGTATCTAAAAGAACAGTTTCGATTCGAAAACTATCGTCTTCATCAGCTGGGAAATTCGTCTATATTCAAAGTCACCCTTCAAGCAGGCTTGGCGGGATTGAAAACGCAGTATCCTTTTATGTCTCGATAGCACCTTCGTTTTTTGCATCAGTTATGATCAAGTTGTAGCTTAAACCAGGAATAGTATAGCGCCTCTTGTCTATCGCTTTCGCAGTTCGGCTTCCACCATTTAATGGCGCATTGATTTGTAACATTTCACGTATTAAATTATAATAGAATGTTTCATTTTTCATGTCTGGCTTTTTTTTAGTAAAGCTTTTCACATTGTCCCGTTTTTCTGCTCGCAAGATTAGAATAATTGTCCGAGTTAAATATTACGGCCATATTGTTTGCCTTTAAGCCTGTATGAGTGTGCACAATTGCTTGTTCCACCATGATGTTCCAAGTGTTGTACTGTGCAGTATTGAGTGCAAAATCCTGGTCTTCAAAACATCAAAGTCTTTGAAGAGTAGCTAATGTTTATAAACAATGTGTGTTTCTTTAACTAATTTGCTTCAGTAATTGCTATGATGACGCTTCCAAGTCCACTGATTGTCCGGTTTGCTTGCCTGATTTTAACGAGTTGGCTAAGCCGCTTCCATTCGCGCATTTTACTCAATCCCGTCTCATTTGCCACATCACTGGAAAGCTGATGAATGAACACAACCATCCGATGATGCTTCCTAATGGTCATGTTTATGGAGAGAAGGTAAAATATTATTCTGAATCCGTGTATCGAGTACAGCCTGCTTATTTGTAGAGCCATCAATTTCTTTAAACTACTGAACGTAAAACTGGCATTTTTTGAGATTGTAACTTCTAAGAGAACAGATTAAATGGTGTATTAAGTTTTGAGTATTTTTATCTCGTCTTTTTACCCCTGTTTGCTACTTGGTTAAGCGTTACATTATTAATGCTTTTGTTGTAACCTTTCCCTACTCAACTTATTAATTTTTTGAAGTCGAGCTAACTTGAAAAGTAAGGTTTTTGCGTTTAAAGCGATAGGGTTTCTAAAATCAGTCAAGAAACAAAATTCATCGCCTCTTGATTGTCTCCAGTTATTAGTTATTGTTTCCACTTAATGGTCTTATTTAACCAATAGAAGCTTTAGAATCGCATCGCCTCAATAACGCGATCTAGAGTTCCTTTTGGTTAAACCTGATCTCAATTTAGATTAATGATCTAGTTTAACCAATAAAAGCTTACAATCGCATGCCTCAATATCGCGATCTAGAGTTCCTACAGGTTAAACCAGATCTCAGTTTACATTGTATTAAATTTCTGTTTTACTAAAAAAAGCAAAAATAGCATGCGAGTTGCAATAGTTCTTTCAAATTATTGTGGCACTCTTGGTTGATGTTTTGGGTTTTGAACTCGAACCTCATATGCAAAATATGATTCTGCTGCACTTTCCATGAAAAAGAACGTCATTGTATTTTATTGGAATACTCGGAACTATTTTGTAGAACGTAGTGAGGCTTCAAGAATTTGGCAATGCGCAGCTTGCACATTCCACAGTTTATGCACTCTTGTAAATGTTTTTATTTTATTATGTTGTTTGCAGGGTCTTGCTCAAATAGAAAAGGATGGAAAAGTAATATGTCCTAGGACAAACCAAGAATTCAATGCGGCTGCTATCGAAAAACTTTTCATTGTCTGTTGAATATCTTTCAAACGTTGACTTGCGAGAAAGCAGATCGTGTTTGACTAAATTACTAAGTAAAATAGATAAACTTTTGGAATATGGTTAAAAATTTGGAAGCCTCCTAGCCAGGTGCCTAGACGTGTTTATTGTAATGGTGCAGTTATTTGAGTACCCGTACTTGCGAAATGACAACAAAGGGGTTGTATTCAGTGAATGAACAAACTTTATTACAAGTTATCGCGTATTTTCAAAGCCATACTGTATGCGTTAAAAGACATTTTGTTCTCTGAATATTTTTACTTAAAATCTTTGGAATGGTCCTTAACCAAATGTATGCCGCTGTCTACCGTCAACCTTTTTTTCAAAAGAAGGATAAAAAGTATATCGCATTATTTTTTATATCAGCATCTAAAGTGTGCTTATTGCTTGCATTATATATTTTTTGTGATAGAATGCAAAATGCGTAGGAATTTTTTTTTTTTTTGCAGATACGTGGTAGTCGTGATGCTTTCGTTCATTTAATGCATTCTTTTAGTCACATCTTTTCGTGTCGTGATGTACAAAAAACGTCTATCAAAAATATCTTTTATTGATACCATTACCGGATTATTGTAGCGGCGTGAAATGCAATCTAATTTCAAGTGGCAAACTTACAAAAAAAAATGTAGGCAAATAGAGAATGAATCCGTGAAAATATTCACGAAAATTTTAATTGTTTTGAGACAAAAAGCTGGGTATCGATACTATAGATTTTCTGTTTCCGTACTTTTTGGTCTTTTGTTTTCAGCCATTGTTTTGGGAGGTGGGGTGTTTTCCAGGTGATCGAAGTTTATTGATTGTTAACTACTTGTTCAAATTTAGATTTAAAAAGTTTTTGTTGTTATGCTTCTGTAATTTCTGCTATCACTTTTCTATTGCGAACCAGCCAATTGGTCGAACGGTAACGCGTTCGTCCCTGAAGCGAGAGGTTTGAGGTTCAAATCTTGGGCCGATCAAATTGGACACAGTTTTGCCCACGGCTCGCCACCGCTGCGACATTTTTTCGAAAGAAGCTGCGTTACCCAGGCCCAATGACACGGAAATGGGTCCCGCAAACTCGTTACACGCTTCTGTGTAATGCAGCGAGTATAATAAAAGATTTTATTTGACTGTTCTGTTGGTCAAAGGCGTCTGCATTGGCGGATATGCCCAAGGACTAGGAGAACCCCGTAAAGTAAGCAAAATCGTCAGTCTCGAGTTTGTCATTTCGTGTGACCTTATCTTAACATGCTCATTGTTCTTTAGTCCCAAATAGTTGTAGCACTAACTGTCATAGATAAGTCTATAGTCAATTAACTTTGTGATATCGTATATTCTACTTACCAGGTTTAAACTGACGGCACACAAGCGTACAGGTGCGTAGCCAGGAATTTGCTTTGGGGGGGGTCTGTTTTGGATACTGGAAATAACATCAAACGATCTTGATCCAGATTTTAATCGATCTTTGATCGGTTTGAGTCGTTTTTTTTTCTTCGTTCACACTGAGGTAATCTCAAAAAAAAAAGGCCTTCACCGGAATTTTAGCGGTTTTTCCGGCCAAAATTAGGTGGTCTCCAAAAAAAAAAAGTCTTCACCCAAATTCGGTCAGTTTTTTCTGACCAACTTCAGTTGGGGTCCAAAATAAAAACTCCTGTTTTGTGGTCCAAATCACAGCAAGTTCTTCACAACTTCTGGTTGCCAATCCCATGGGGGGGGGGGGGGTATTTTCATTTTTGGAGCAAAAATAGACCTCAAAAGCACTAAAAACGTGGTATTTTGCATTCTTTTCAGGCCATTGGGGGAAGTCTCGAACCCTCCCTCCTCCCTAGCTACGCTATTGCTAGCGTATCTGTTTTCTACAAATTGCACCCTACGCCTGGTGTTATGATGAGATATTGCTCGAGATCAGTTTTATTGAAAAAAATGAAAACTACTTGAGGTAATAAAGAGATGCCCCAAACCTTGTTTCACTATTCCCCGTATTTGCGAAAATAGATTTAATATGTTTGACTCAACATCATTGGCAACCCTGCGTTTCGCAATTTCGTGTCATCAAAAAACGATGACTTAGCAAAATTTCTTGCAGAATAAAGAACGCGATGCTTATTAGTCAAACATTGCGTTGCATATTCAAAATTTCTTGCAGAATAAGCAACGCGATGTCACGAAATTTCGAAATGCAGGGTTTCCAATAGTGCTGATTAATTGTATTTCAAACGGATTAAATGCATTTTCGTGGATAAGGAGAATAGTGGAAGTAGGTTTGGGGCGCCTCTTTATTATCTCAAGTAGTTCTCATTTCTTCAATGAAACCGATCTTGAACAGAATCCCTTTAGCTAGCGTACAGCTGCTGTTGATTACAGAAGACAAACGATTCGCTGACTCAAGTGCAAGCCAAGCAATGTGTAGAAACCGAGGCGAGGTTTTTTTTTTTTGCTGGTTAGATGCACTTGGAACGATGGAAGGAAAATGAGGAATTGGGAGGCCTTTGAAGCTGCAATTGTTTCTGTTTAATTTGTTCCTTCTCCGCAGTTGTAAAATGCAAAATTAAAGGGTTTTGCCGTTAAAAACGTGCTGTTTTTCACTGTGTCTTCCATTTCGTGTATAAGTTGTGCAAATATCCAAAGCTTTTTGTGACCATTATATTTTGCTTGAACAATGGTCGTGTTTGCTATCACTTTACTACCGAATGTAGATTCTAGGCAAATTTGCCCGTATTGGCTTGGAAATTTTGAACGTATGTTAGAATTACGTCGCCCTAAATTTATCAATTTTTATTCCATGTACTACAATCACCGCTATTAGTTCAGCTTTTTTCGGTGGAAGTTTTAGTGCTGTACCTCAAGTAGGAAAGCTGTGAATGCCAATATTTACTGTACCGGTATACATCTTTAGTTTGACCAGACCAGGAATCGAAACCGAGTCTATCATTTCAGCAGCAGATAATCCAATCAATCACAGATCGGTGAGGGTGTTTTGTTTGGTCACTTCAGATCCGATAATCTTGTGGAGTTTTCTATAATAGCAAAATGTTTTTTCAATAGAAACTCTGTTTTATTAACAATGTTCTGAGAAAATTAATAATAAGCTACAGACAGTCTACAGTGTCTTACAGGCACAATCAAACCTTTGATTAACAGCCTAAGACATACCGTTTCGGAATCGACATTCGTCTTTTATTCCTCGTCAGTATAGTTAGGACTACAGGTATGAACATGAGCGTAGAAAGGCAAAGAATCGCAAATTAACCAGATTATGACACAATTTTTTTTTCCAAAATTATTTAGTAATCACAATATTACAAGAGATTATTCTAATAGTTTGTTTAATTCAAAATAATTTCCAATAGCATGCCTTAGACAGCTGTTTCGCCCAATCTCAGGGCTCATCAGTAAGGCTAGCTAGGCCAAATAACACCAGTGATAAAAATCTTCAAAACATGCATCTTTACCAATTTATCAGTCAATGAATAAATCTTTACCGAATAGGTTTATAATTTGTTTCAGGTTTAGTGTTACTGTTAAAACGTCAGCACATTTTATTACGTCATATCAAGAGTATAATCAGCGAGTATGGGCTAGCTAAACTTTGGCAAAAAGCCGAAAAAACACCAGTTAGGCAAAACCATTAATTAAATTTGAAACATGCTTGGTGTCCTCAATTACAGATAACAGTCACATTTTCAGCATAATTTACTAGTTCAAAAACAAAAAAAAGTTAAGATGCGCATTTTCTAGCTTTTGTCTTAGCTTTGCCTATCATCAAATAAACCAAGCAGGCCCTCAGAGAGAAATCTTGTCATGGAGTACGAAGACTGATAACTGGGCCCCTTTGTCAATGCCAGAATTGGAAATTACGCGCAGACCAAAAGAAAGGTCTTTACTGGATATCCGACCGGATTATTTGCCTGAAACTGGGTGAAGACCAAAAAAAGGATTCACTAAACTTGGACCTGCACATCGAACTACTGCTAAATTCAGAGCCGAAGCTAGTACAGTACTTCCTCAATTATCCGGTCTAGTCGGGACAGCATTTCTTCAAAACCTGAACGGATAAGTAAAAAAACCGCATAATTGAATTTCTTTATTTAAACCAAAACAACGCAGCAAGAAGCAGATTCGAATGCACCAAAACTTAAACGAGGTTCAACATCAAATAATGTACCGCATTGAGGGATCTCTGTACTTTTTTATTGAAAGCAATGTAAATTTGCATGATCGTTAAAATTACAGTAGGGCTATCTATTGCCCCACATTAACTGGAAAAGTGCTTGCGATTTCAATTTCTAAATAAAGTTTATTATCTGACCCAATGGACGGATAATCGAATGCCGGATAAACGAGGTACGGATAATCGAGGAAGTACTGTACTTGAGTGCGCGAGATCGATCTCATATTCTTCCCGAGGCCCCCAGAGCTCTAGCCCAGGGTACGGTGTATCAGTGGACACCCTCTCGAGACCTTTGCGGCGTGTCAAAAGGGATCGCGCTCCGATTGCGGTTAACCGGCTCGGTTGTACAACCACGACTGCTCGGTGATCTGTTGACTTATAAAGCTATCGGTTCCAATTATCTTTCGTTTGTGGTTACTTCCATGCTAGTTTCCACATCGCCACTGGATGAAGCAGGAACTGCGACACCTTGAAACCAGCACTTAAATCGTAAATTTGCAGCCTTGACCACTCTTCAGTGGAATTTATGTAATTCCGTCCCCGCAATTGAAGTGTTTTTTCCCCGAAACCAGGTAAAGACCAACAAAAAGGGTCTTTGCCGAAAATGGAAGTGTTTTTTTCCTGAAATCAAGTGAAGACCAAATAAAAAAAAAAAAGGTCTTCACCGCAATTTGGGACTACATTCGGCCGGAATTTTTGCATTTATTCGTGCTGGATGGCTCTTGATCGTTTCATCATCCAGTGCTCAAATCTCGATGGGTGGAAGGCTAAATCTCGATGGGGGGACGCTAACTCTCGATGGGGGAAAGCGTCCCCCCTACGATTTAAGTACTGCTTGAAACCAAGTCGAAACATGCTTAAAGAGTCACTGCTCGAAATCAACGTTATTAAAGAAATAATAACTACTAGAGGTAATCAAGAGGTGCCCCAAACCTTTTTCCACAATTCCCTTTATTCGCGAAAATGTAATTTAATCCGTTTGACTCCGACCATTGGCAACCCTGCATTTCGCTATTTTGTGACATCACAAACAGCATAATTTTGCAAAAAATTTTGCAGAATAAAGAAACTCGATTGCCGACTGGTAGCAGTGGGTAGCCCAATGACATAAAACTAGACGATCCGAAACTACGCAAATGCCCTCATTTTATTTTCTGCTTGGTCACGCTTGGCTGCAGGCCTAATTCTTCTGCTTTTCTCTGGTACTGGCGATTAGTGCGCAGTTTGAAAAATGTCAGTTGAAGCGCTAATAATGTGCTTGCACAGTAATTAACGGTGGTTTGAAGGGAACTAATCTGTATTCATGTTTATGTCATTCGAGTGAAAGCGATATCTTGAAAATTGGAGCTGCTTCTACAGGTCTTCGGTAGCCTATTCGGAGTAGGATCGTGTCCATTCTAAATCGTTTAAAGAGTGTGAACGAAATAGTCAAAGTGTTACTCATCTGCACCAGCATTTTTCATAGGTCATGAACTTTTGCTGTAGTCACTCGATCGATCATTCGTATGAACCAGGCACTTTGCGTCTGTCTTATCACATCAACATCTAGCACAGGCGTAGCCAGGGGGGGGGGAGAATTGAATTGCCACCAATGATTAAATTAATGACAACAAAGCCTTTTTTCAGCTTAAGTTTATTTTAGCACTGTTGCGTTCAACAGTACAATATTAATATCCAACCAATGTAAATGTATTATCCGGAAGAAACTCAAGCTTTTTGTCCTAAAAGTTGCAACCCCAGTCCCTCATCTAACCTTTTTGTGAACATATGCAATAACATGACTCGTAACCATCTATTGTACCAACTTTGAATGACAATCCACCTCCATCTCAGCAGTTTTAGCGCGACAAAATACTTTTGAAAAAAAATTAGCTAGGGAAAACGCTTATTGAACAAATTATTGAATTTGAATTGAGCGAGCCTGGGTCCTGGTCGTTGATGTACACCTAAAACTGGTTGTTTTTACGATAAAACAAAAATCTCCAAGGCAAATCTTTGAGTAAATTATTATGTACTAGCTGCTGAAAATATTACAGGAGGCATTGCATCTTGCTTTACCTTACCTGGACCAAGCCACTTGCAAAATTTAACCTAAAAATGCAAGATTTTAAACGTGTTTTGGACTTGACCGGCAAGCAAATGGAAGATTGAACAATTTAATTTTTTCAGTTGGCTTTTAAATCTTAAAAATTTAGTGATTTTAAATGGATCGACAAACGTGCGAAATGTGATCCAAATGGCCTTAGAATTGCAATTTTTTCCAAAACATTCCAAAAAATCGCCCAGCGGCGGGGGGCTTTGCCCCCAAACCCTAGTCTGTGATACGCTTAAGTTACACTAGTTTACTCGCCATCTCTCCCAATTTACAATTTTTTGAAAACTTTTCAAGGTTTAGTTCAAGTTCTGACCCCCTTTACCAAAATCCTGGTTACATGGTAACCCAGGCTTCTGCTTCTGATCCTCCATTTTACGGTATCTTTGTCCCATTAAAAATTTCTTTTGAAAAGTTCTGATGACGTCATTGCTTTGCGGTTTGGGCTCCACTAATCAAAAATCCTAGCTACGCCTATGACGCCGAGCACTTTTTTGGGTTCTGTTTGCAAGTCTTTCCTCTGGCTGGGCCTCCATTGCGGGTAGACTGCTTGGCCCTCATGGGAAATATGCGTCAAGTGTCTTTCCCAAGGACACCAGAACGTACTTCAGTCACTAATTCTGAAAAAAGGTGCGTTGACGCTTTTTCGCAAGAAGTTCGTAAAATATATGAATCTTCAAAGGTAGAGGGGTTGAAGCAAGACATCAGACGACATTTAGAGTTTCGATCGTGTGCTGCAGTTGATGATTTATTTTTGCTTTATTCTGCTGTCACGAAACAACGGTGGCGCTTTATATTAGACAAAACCGCATCTGCTTTGGAGTTTCTCTGCGATTAATTTCAAAACATACCCGTGATTTTTCACTAAATTATTTTGATGAATTCAAGTTTTTTTCACCAAAACGTCTCAAAATCGACGGTTTTCTTCATGAAAACAGCAAATATTTCTTAAGCGGCGACCCTCCAAAATAAAATTTGGAGCCGAAATTTCACGCAAAAATATAAAATCAACATCTTTTGTAAAAAAAAAAGCAAGATTTTTCAGCGGCAAAGACTCCGCATTCCAATGTAGAAGTTAATCTTTTTTATAAAGATATACTTCACCACTGGATAACATATTATCTTAAAAAAAAGAAATCAAAAACGCACAAACTGACTAATCATATACACTCTTTTTTAGAACAATTTTATATGAACACTAGGCTCATTTTTGCTCAAAATTTAAGAACAAATTAAGAAAAATTCCAGCCTCAGCAGCAAAATTAAATTAAGGACAAACGAAAAAGAAAAAAATCCAAATTAATAAAAGAAACTAAATTCTGCACTGATTCAAAACGATAAAATTTCAGTGGTTTTCTAGTATTTGCGAACAAAATTGCAACTATTACGAGCAGGGGTGCCGAAACAAGGGGTGTACATCTGCATCTACCTGTATTCCAAGGGGTGTACATCTGGGTGCCGAAACAAGGGGTGCCGAAACAAGGTGCCGAAACAAGGGGTGTACATCTACCTGTATTCCCCCAATAGTTTGAGAATGGTCCACATTTGCATCCCCCCCAATAAATTGAATGGGTGTACATCTGAGCGAAAATTTGGGGAAAAAAGTATACTATTCTTGTTGAAGACCTTTTTTTTTGGCTTCACCTGAATTTGGGGAAAAAAGTATTCCGTTTGCTGTTGTTTTTTTTTGATCTGCACTAAATTTCCACCCACGAACAAAATTGTGGTCGAGGTTCATCCCCCCAGTGTTGAAAATAGGGCAAAATTGGGGTAAAATTGCAAATTATCCCCCCCAATACTCAACAAAGATCGGCACCACTGATTAGGAGATTAAAGAATGCTGTTGCGCTCTATATGCGAGCAAATGAGAAAAATTTTGGCAGTTGTTCAAGTCGAAAAAAGAGCAATTTTGCGTTGCGGCAAAAGCAGGAAAAAACGTTCACTCAACCACACAAAGCTTTGGGACTAAACAACTTAAACAGTTTTACAAATATGGTCGCTAAAATAACATCTTAAACAGTTGTACAAATGTGATCGCTAAAATTAACATCCGTGTTTTCAAAATTTAAGAACAATATTGAGGTTGAAATTCGGCAAAAAACTACGAACAGCCAGCCTTAACTTAATATTTATTGGTTCTTATAAAAAAAAGTATACCATATGCCATAAAAAACTACGGCAAGTTTTTTTAACATTATTTAATTCAGTTTATTTTTGCCATTTCTGGCATGGAAGCAACGAAAATTAACATACGCTCTTGCTATTCAAAGTTCAATGCTACTGTAACAACAACACAAAATGAAACATCAAACTGACACGTACATATTTAGAGTAGTTCAATCAATTCAATGTGAAACATTTAACATATTTTGACTCAGAAAAGCAGAAGAAATGAGACACCACAACAATAAACAAAAAAACAACACTTTTCGTATTTACATTTCAGTAATGTCGTAACATTAAGTTGTGATAAAACGTTGATATTTATGTATGTTATGCAAAACTCACTCGAAAGTTGGATTTTGGGGGGTAATTTAGTAGTTGACAAAACTTTACGTAAATTACGCAAAGTCACAATTTCCAGAGACAACGATAATTGCTACCCTATTGTTAGTTGAGCAAGGCAAAGGTTGTGCAATACAGTCACTGTCAGCAGATCAGCGCGGGCAAAGACAGAGCAAAAATCCGCACAATAAAGAAACAAAGAAGAAAAAGAGTGGGAAAAAGAGTTGTGTATCATCTAGTTTTATGTCATTGGAATCATCTAGTTTTATGTCATTGAGTAGCGTATACTGTAATCACATCTGAACAGTGACGATCGGTGGCAAAAAGTTTTGGGTATTCAATTACAAATTTATTGCGTCGTTTATTTTCGTACATGAAGTAATTGCGCATCCGGTCTGCGCATATAGAATTATGTCCATACGTATAGGTGGCATTTGATATTTATACTGTTTATGTACTGTACCATTTAAAAATAAAAATTGAAAGACAAAGTTTGACTGGGGGGAGTAGCAAAAACACGTTTGGGAGTAAAAAGTTTTGGCTCAAATTGAGGGTAGCGTAGCTGAAGTTAATTTTTCTCGTCTCGCTTCAGCTGTTGAGTGAAATAAGTATAGTGAAGGTGTAGAAATATAAAAAAAGATAAACTATAACTTCTACACTCAATTCAAGCAATTGATTAAAACTTTTAACACGCCTTTACCTCATCCAATGATCAGTTGCCTGCAAAAAGCAAAGAAATAGTACAAGCTGAAACAGCTTTGGCCGTTTGATTAGCAATTCAAACAAAACTGTTTACTACAAAAGGCAAAGCACTAAAATCGGCAAAGTTTCAGAATTACTGCAGATGCAAGAAAGTCATTTAAAAGTAAATTCCATTCGCTTTTCCGCTGAAGCAAATTCAGTTATTACTGAATCCTGAAAAGATTTGGTTTCCATGACTCCTGTCAGTGATTGTGACTCGATGTATATAAGGCCTAAATCTGAAAGTCTGTCTTGTTCCATTTTATTTTGAGAAAATGATTTGATACGTTTTAAGGCAGAAAACGATCTTTCAACGGATTTGGGTCTACCAGCAGCAACGACTGCTGTTTTTTTCTTCAAAAGTTTTTTGAGTGAAGGAACATCCCTATAAACTATCCACAGCATTCTTTGTGTTATATTGCTGTTGTAATTTACTTTGACGAATTTTAAGTTTTCCTCTTATTAGGTTATTTTTGCTAAAAAACCTTGCAAGTCTTTTACTGTCAATTGTTTGATACGGAGAAAGTATTATGATGTTTCAGGGTAGTTAATTTAATTGACAGGTCTGTAACGGTCGATCGCGCAACCACAAGCGCAGGCAGTTGAAGGCAAGGTAATCACGCTCGCTATCTGAAAACCCAGGATGACGTCAATCGTGACGTTTCTTCACTTGACCAAATTTGATTGGTTAATACAGAGGCGGGGCGTTACATGGTTTCATTTTACCACGCCATTTTGGGTTTTCACAACTTCGCTTTGATACCTTTCAGCGCAATCAAGCTACAGCGACTGCATACCAACGTTTAGCGCCACAATGCCAAAACTCAAATAATTGACTGCCTGCCACTAGGTTTCGCCAATTGCTACTCAGAATACGCTATGCTTGTGGCCAACTAGCCATGAAAGCAAAGATAACCAAATTATAAAATACTATTTAAAAGATATATTACTTTTATAAATACAGATGAGATGATTTTGTTTGGGTATTCAAAGAATACCCTGATGCCCCTCACCGATCGTCACTGCATCTGAAAAATTGGTTACTGCTACTGGAACCTATTGTCTATAGACCTAGGCTACCAGTACTGATCTAGATTTTGTGATGTCATGAAATTGCAAAATGCAGGGTTGCCAATGGTACGGAGTCCAACGGATTAAAGCATGTTTTCGAGAATAAGGGTAATTGAGGAAAAAGGTTTGGGGCACTTCTTTATTATCTCAAGTAGTTCCCATATCTTGAATAAAACTGATTTTGAGAAGTAATTCTTTAATAAATTGTTGTGGAACCGAAAGCACCAACGAAAGTTTTTATGCATTTGCTGCAACATCATAACAAAAAATACAATGATAAGCTGGTTTGTAAATTTATATTTGTTTTTTTAATTGATAATCGACAAACTTGGACTAATTCCCTAAACATGTGTATTGTGATTGTTGCTCACGCGAAAATATGAGCGGAAAATGCCTTTTTAGTATCTTGTGACGTTATCGCAGTCCCTGCTCCAGCCAATGACGTCGTGGAAGTTTATGGGAGCAGCAATGAGTGCGATCGCTATAAAGTGATAAAACGTTCTGGCGTTTTAAGATTTACCAGCTCTAGGGAAGTTCTTTTGTTCAGGGTGGTTTGTTTGGTTTGGGTTAAGCTGTTAAGTGGAGTTAGGTACCGGTAGTTTGTCTGCTCATGCAGCCCAATGCAGGTACAGAAGGTCAAACGTTCAGAGAATGGTTAATATGTAGTGTAATGAGTGATAGCAACTTGATTTATGTTAAACAAGTAGCCTAAAGACTGGCGCATACCAGCCCTAGTTTGCTTGTTACTATGTATTTAAAAATGTAATCTTAACTTAAAGGAAGCGGCTATTTTACCTCTAGAGGCAAAATAGTGTTTTTCCTCTGTTTGGGTTAGGGTTAGGATTAGGGTTAGAGTATGGGTTAGGGTTTGGGTTAGGATTAGGCTTGAGGCTAGTTTGGCACTTGCGGCAAAATAGCCATTTGGACTATTTTGCCTCCAAATGGCAAAATAACATGGGGCTATTTTGCTTCTAGAGGCAAAATAGCCACTGCCTAACTTGAACGTTTATTGTTAAAATATTAAAATGTTAGGTTTTGTATTATCGTCTGTAGTCTGGTAGTAGCCAGTAGCCTAGTCTTTCCTAGTAGCCTAGTACCTCACCGATACATACTTAATTAGCCTATACAGTACATGTTATATAAGCTAGCCTATGCAAAATCTGTAATTATGCAGCAGAGTAAGC
This sequence comes from Trididemnum nubilum, assembly GCA_963965965.1. Classification (NCBI taxonomy): domain Eukaryota; kingdom Metazoa; phylum Chordata; class Ascidiacea; order Aplousobranchia; family Didemnidae; genus Trididemnum; species Trididemnum nubilum. The sequence continues at coordinate 9,464,832 of OZ014482.1, read as the reverse complement.
TAGCAGACCATAGACAGTTATACACTACAGTAGGCGGAACTACGACGGTTAGCCAAGTATTCATACCGGTAGTTGTAGTATCCCAGGAAACCAGTCACTATGAAAGTTCTTAGTTGCTCTTACAGTCTTAATCTTAGTCACTGCAGTTCCTGTTACCGGTAGTTTAGCTTTCATTCAGTACAGTGTGAACTGCATTGGTATTATTAAACTAGCTTATAGTATTCACTATTCAGTAGGCTTAGTAGGCCTATCAGACGTGCTACAAATACGCTCAGGCTACTTACCGGTACTTCAGTAGTACTGTTTACTTAATTTAAAAGTGGCTTGTTACCCATAAGCAAGGATTCTAGTGACGTCACTCATTTTTGCAATTTTGGTTGATTATTACAGTTATTGGTTAGGGTTACTGGTTAGGATTACATTTACCAGCTTATAGGTTAGGTTTTATTATAGGCAGTGGCTAAGGTTACGTCACCGTAATTTTCGTTTTCGGAATTAAAAGTTACGTGACCACTGTTGCTGTTCAAGTTACTAGGTATCTCTCAAGCTGGCATTGCTGCCCGAACCCTAACTCAAATAATAAGATTTTATAGAAAAAAAAAGGATTATGTAGCAAAATAGCTCTCTAGCGCTATTTTTAAAAAGTGTGTCCAGCGGGTATAGATATTCCAACTCTCGGCATTGCAGCCAAGTGCATTAACCACTACGCCATCAGGGCTTCGAATTCGATGTGTCAAAGTGCTGTATTTAAATCGAAAGATCTCGCGTAACTTTTAATTCCAAAAACAAAAATTGTGGTCACGTAACCTTAGCCACTACCTATATTATAAAGTCTCTGCGTGCATGAAAAGTGCACCGAGCCTTTTCCTTTTAGTCAAAATTATTATGGTATTTCAATATTCACTTTTGAGAAATGCCTGTAGACAGACAGAAACAATTTATTCACCACGTACAGTAAAATAAATCAATCAAAAATAACACACCTGGCACAATACAATCTCAACAGGAAACTGCAAAGTGACCAATATTTCTGGCTTTCTAGTCGAGTAGCCACCCAGAAATTGCAATATACCGGTAATTATTATTAAAAATACTGTGGCTATTTTGCCACTGGTAGCAGAATTGCACCATTCTAGGCTATTTTGGCACTAGTGCCAACATAGCCTTAAAGGCGTGAACCATCCAGCCAATTACGGTGGTTTATAATAGCTAAAATTGACCTATAGTTTTTGATATTTTTTGCTTTAATTTTGAGGCTGCAGTTGCAAAGATATTCAACAAGTACAGAAAAATATCCCCCGAAAAAAGTTTTTGGAAACTCTGCGTTTTGTTCTTCCTACCAAAACCACAGTAGGCTAATAGTTTAGAGAGCTGTAGTTTTGGCAGGAAGAACAAAACTCAAGAGTTTCCAAAAACTTTTTTGGGGGGATGTTGGAAATTAGTAATTCCCGGGGGTTGATTCCATTTGAAGTCTGGTCTAACCCTAGCACGCAACTTTGACTTAGCCAGTCTTTTAATGGCTTCTAACTATAACATATGTCACCAACTAAGCCACTGGTGACTCGCAACTACTGTAGACTGGCGTTACGAAAACAGCAGGCTAACGTTCTAAAAAAAAATTAATAAACAGAAGTAATTAAGTATGAAGCCTTCAGCATGCCAACTACAAAATTTACTTAAACTATAGGTTACAAAATTACACAATATCTGTTTACTTATGGCTGCGCTCGCTGCTACGCTGAAGACTGCGTTAACCTTAAAACAGAAATGCAGCAAGAGAACAATTATCGATACCGAGCAGCCGACTATGACGTGCCGCTACGCAAGAATGCGAAGCAAAGTGTAAACAGAAAAAAGGAAACCATAGGGGTAGAGCGGCTATATTTACAGGGGATATCTTTTTGTGTTTGTTGAATATCTTTGCAACCGCAGCCCCAAAATCAAAAATAAAAAATACCAAAAATTATAGTTCAATTTTAACTATTGTAAACCACCAGAATTGGCTGGATGATTCACCGCCTTTAAGCCACATTTGTACGAGCGACTTTTTTGCAACGCCATTCAAAGATTTTTTATGCATGAAAATCTATCTTGCAGAGTAGTTACTCACATGTGGCGAGACTGTCTTGCTGCGATCGCATTTGGCAAGAATCACTGCCTTGTAAGTAACATAGGCTACGTGATTTACGATGCTGATCGTATTTTGCGTGGCTCAATGTAACTTGTGAGAATCGTTCTCGCTTGTGATGACTTACACGAGATCAATTTCAACGTCTTGAGAGTCCCAGGGCAAAGTCGCACTCGTGTAAACTACAAAATGTATGCAATTTATGAGTCGCCCAGGCATAACGCAATGCACTAATGCTTGCGAGTCGCTGGCTGCAATTATCCTAAATTTACTTCATAAAATATTTTTGTTATGGTACAAAACAGTCTGTAGTGCTTTTATCGTAATTGATTGTGATTTCGATTCTAAATTTACTTCATTTTAAAAATGCAGAAGAAGTAACTTTTGTGTGCATGCTGGCAATGGTCTACTGCAGATATGGCAGTCATGAGCTGATTGCTGATGACTGTGAAGCCTATCAAGCAGGACTTTATCCTTTATAAAATGTATGATAAATTAAACACAGGTAACAGTACCTTACTTGAATTCTGCTTTTATAATACCTTAAGTACACTTTATTTATAAGAATCAGTAGCCTAAATTTAGAGTTACGACTGGCTTTTTTAAATTTTTTGCCAATGTTGAGCCTTAGTTGCTCTTAATTGGTTCTTAAATTTTGAGATCATTAATGTCAATTATGGTGACCATGTTTGTTAATTCCTAATCCTATATCTGCTTGTAAACACGTTTTTTTGCTGCTTTTGCAGCATCGTAAAATTGCGGTAAGCGAAAAAGCGAGCATTAATTTTTGTTTGAACAAGAGCCAAAAAGTTTTTTTGTTACCTGCACAGTGCTCAATAGCACTCTATAGTCCCAGAATTGTTGCTATCTTGCTCATAACTACCAGAAAACCACTCAAGCTTTATTGTTTTTAATCGGAACAGAATTAAGTTTCGTTTATGGTTTAAAATTTATTCTTTTTTGTTTGTTCTGGATATTATTTGTTGTTGCTGAGACTGATGTTGTTCCTAATTTGTTGTTAAATTTTGAGCAAAAATGAGCCTCGTGATCTTACAAAATTTTTCTTGTATAAAAAAGTGTACTCAATTTTGTCATTGCTAATATTCTGGCATACCAAAATTAAAGTTAAAGATCTGGGAACCCTAGAATAGCTAAAGACAATGAATTCACAATAATGGCATTTGGACAATATATTTTGGAAATGGAGGTGCTTGTTACAGAAACTCTCCGTAACAATGCTGACTGTATGTGCTCCAGCAAAACTCAGGAGCCTTCAAGGTGTTCATCTAATCAAACCACAATTGAAATTCTTCAACTTAAACTGTATGCTAATGTTTAGACAAAATAAATAATATGGAACAGTATGGCACGGCAAAAAATAGCTGAAATTTAATCGGAAAATAATGAACTAAAAGAGTGCCATATGAGCGGTCTTCAAAATAAAATGCGTCCGTTAGCCAATTGTTCGAATGAAAAGGAATGCCAGAATAGAGGTAACTTGGCCAAACACAAAGATATGCACGAATTGACAAAAAACGCGTAATTTTTGAAACGTTTGCAGCCAATGGCTGCAGGAAATTAAGTGATGTGCGCAAACTGAAGGAAGAAGCGACCAAGTTCAAAACTAGAGCGGGGCAACACACAAAAAAGGTCAGTCGGTGCTGTAACAGTGCTAGCAGTGTAGGCTCACACCCTATGTTTACTCATTGGGTCCAGCACCTTGTGGACAAGTACCATCCACTGGATTTTGTCGGTTAAAAACGTTTTAGCGTTTGCTTTCTTTTCTGACCCAAGATTGCTAGTAGCCTACCAGTATCTCTTGCAGATTAACACAGTTAAATGGAGAAACACAACACCGACTGCACCGCATTGTAATTAAATATTAATTTCATGAAAATGCTGTTTTTCAAATCAAATCATGCTCTCAATTTCAGTTGCACTATTTTTAGAATTTGAATAGTTTTGTGGCGCTTTTTCATTTGAATAACGCCAGGAGTGAGTTTTGACCTGAAGTCACTAACGTATTTTTGCACTGTGCGTAATAATTCATTCTCCACACTATAATTACTGTAATTGCTTAGCGTTTAGCAAATGCATGCACTACTTATTTTATTATTGTGGATATTGGTGCTTTGTAACAGCTGTGGTTTAGTTGCACCATAACAAAATTACATGAAAACACAGATTATATGAATGTTATATGGATTTTTGAAATGTTGGTTTAATTAAAAAAGAGCCAGTACTTCTGTAGCGACAGGAGGCGCCTTAGAATTTAACAATTAGCATTTCGTATAATATGACAGCACAGATCTACTATAACATACAAAATACTTTTGCACTATGAAGAAATAAACAATATGAATTTGTCAGTCGCACATGCTTGGAGAAAAGGTAATTTCAAAAGTATTTTTAGAATTAACTGCACAAAAATATTGATAAATTTTATTATTTTATATTACCAAATATTATGTATAACCAAACAAGAAACACAGTCAGAGATGGGTTGCCGTAGAGAAAACCCTGGACCAAAAGGGTAAATAACAGAATTTTATAATAAATTTTGAGCATTAATGCCTGCTTGAATTTGCTCCATCCAAGCCAACTCACAGAATGATACAGAGTAAGGAAGTTTTTCGAGTAGTTTTAAGTGTTTACGTATCACACATCTTGCACAAGCAGTACGCCACCCTTGCTGCTTCTTCTTTCACCTTGCATTTTCATTGCAAGTTTTAACGAAATTAGCTGCTTAATTGTATTCACTGTATTTCGTTTTGCGCTTGCGTTGGCTTCATACATTTTCTTTTCAAAATTCTGAAGCGTAATTGTTTCAAATGCAAAAGCTGACAAATGGTGCATTGGAAGTGTTTTTGCGACAGTTGGCTTTTGCAAATTCAAAATCAGCAAGCCGTGCTTTGAAACTATCTTTGCACTGTGTAAGTGAACCAGTGCAATAGCGACTCTTCTGCCGACTCGATTTGGCAAGAATCCCTGGCACACAGTCTCAATGTGTAAGTGACTTCTGCAAGTTGCAATTGGATGTGAGTGTCGCGTTAAAATCTCTTCTGTGTGAGTGACTGCTGCGATTTGATTTTTTTGGGGGCATGTGTGGCGATATCGTGCAGACTAAATCTCACGTGAATCTTGCGCTGTATAAGTGACAAACACAATTTGAGAACAAAAAAAGGCAAATTGTCGATTCTCGCAGCTAAAAGTCGGCCGTGTAAATGCAGCTTAACTCGAGCCCTAACAGAGGAAAAGTATTATATTGCCACTAGTGGCTAAATAGACACTTCCTATTAGAAAATAGAAGGCAAAGGAAATTGTGCAAATAACTTTTGCCAATACTAAAAGATTAAAAAACTGTCAGAAAGAAATATTTTTAGTTGATCAAGCTGTGTAATTCAAGGTTGTTTTGTTCTACAGCTGAGGTACTGGTATAATCCTGAACATATTGCATAATCAAAATAGTTTTAAAGCAAAAATTCAAAGGGAACACCATTTAATTTTAAAAGGTACATTACGAAAGCAATCGAACAAACATCAAAATTCACTTAAAACATTACTAAAAGCAGACAAAAAAGAATTACTAGTTGCATGCCCAAGACAGCTGTTTTGCCTAATTTTAAGGCCCATCAGTTAGGCTTAGCAAGGCCAAAATGACAAATATTACAGTGATAAAACTTCCGAAAAAAAACTTCACCATATATGTCATTTTGGCCCTGCTCATCCTAACTCAGTGCTCTTCAACCTTTTTTTACGTGGTATACCCTTTTTAATTTTGCAAGAATTTTGTATACATTTCAAATAGCTATGCGTTTTTGCTGTGTGTAGGTATGCAGTCTGTAGACGTAAGCTTGCGTATTACTTCTACAGAAGTTACATAGCAGACTACCAGCATAAATTTTTTTACAACTGTGAGGTAGCACTTCACCCACTTATCTGCTTTCCCATTAGGCTAGCGTTTCATCAGCATCTGATTCACACTGAGCCTATCCTGGCAGCCCAACCAAACATTCAAACCACACACGAGGGCAATTTCTGACTTGCCATCATACCCTCTTTTCAGATTACTCTGATCAAAGTCTGACCAGAGGGTTGCCAGAAAGAGGATTCTCAAACAGTATCACACTGGCACTGCACTTACTTTAACCGCATTGCACTAGCATCACTAAGCAGTTCTACTTCCAGCAGTGCAGCCATGGGGGGCTATAGCCTGCCGGCCAAAATGCAGAATATGGAAAACACCACATTTATAGCACGTCTGGGACTGTCTTTTGCCATAGAATAACCTCAAAAATGATTTAGAGCATACTTTGAAGCTTTTATTTAGGGAGGCTAATTTGTCAAAAATAAAACTCATAAATCAGAAAAAAAAACTTTGAAAACTGGTTGAAACTTGGTATTCAAATTTGATCGGTTTTTGAAAAATGCTTAGCATAGATTTTATCAAAAGAATATATAAGTTCAGAAATAGGAGGTGGGGCTACTCAGTATTAGTTACATGCAATCACTTCTCTAAAACTTCCTTACATGAGCCCCATAAATATATTTTTCTCTATAAAATATAGAAGAAATAAATTGCTCTTAGAGAGTTTTATTGAACTACAGGTATAGGATTTTGTGATTTACCTGGTTGTAAGTAAGAGAACTGAAATTCTAGCATTAACTCCCTCCCACATAGCCCATTTATGCTACTAGTATAATCATGTTTTTGCATTTTTTGCCCATCTAATTTCAATGCCACATTATGATGTCATTAATTTTTATCAATATAGGCCTAAAATTGAGTTATTTTTTCCTAAAAAAAAAGTACAAAATTTTTGAGTGTTGGAGGCGAAGTTCTAAGACGTCGTAACAACCCCCCACTGCAGATTTCTCACTACCTGCCTGTCTACTTCTAAAGAGTTATAAATCCAACGTTTTTCACCAAATACTAATTCATCATAGACTTATGACAAAGGATCACTTTTTGTGATGAGCAATTATGCAACTATAACATTTGTATAAGTAGTTAGCTGAGCAAAAACGTACAATTTCGAAGTTTGCACATTGGTTTTGCACTGTTCAATATTTTCAATTTAATTTACCTTGGAAAGTATGATAAAAATTATGTAGAATCAATTTTTTCGCTATTGTATTTAAGTGAGTTAAAGGAGCCCAAATCGAAGCGGTATACCCTTCAAATATCGTTTCTCAGTTGTATACCTTGATTTTGATTTGATATACACTTGGGTATATGATATACCCAGTTGAGAAGCACTGTCCTAACTGATGAACCTTAAAATTAGGCAAAACAGCTGTCTTAGGCATGCAGCTGGCAATTTTTTTGTCTATTTTTAGTAATGTCGTATGTGAATTTTGATGTTTGTTTGATTGCTTTTGTAATGTACCTTTTAAATGATGTTCCCTTTTCAATTTTTGGTTTCATACTAGGTAATTATTGCACCCCACTGAGCTTGGATGGATTTCCTAATGCTACAACTTTGTTGTCCCTTTCTTTTGAATTTTCAAACTAGGTTTATTTTTTAATTGCAATGAGCACTGGCGACTGCAGGGAAAAAGTAAAATTAGTATTTTTGTCAACCTGAACTCAAACTTGAAAAACTGAATATATTTGCCAAACTTGAAATCGAAAACATTAAACTAGAGAACTGGGACTTGCTAAAATAGACTGAACCCAAGTAAAAATGTATCAAAGTCACTGCCCTGCTAACTTTGGTTCGGGTTAAAAAGTTCAAATGAAATAAATTGTACCATATATTTGCATCAACCTAACACCTGCTCACCAAGTCTTTGCCAACTCTTACACCAACTTGTTCAGAATTCAAAATATCCCTCTCATTATAATTTTGCAATTTAAACAATAAGTTTGTGTAAATCAACAACTTTCCATGCCCAAATTTGTTTTGCAACAGAGCTTTGCTTGGTTTTTGTGGCGTGCTAATATAATATTTGCTCTTTATGAGCCAGTTATCATGGTCACATTTGTGATTGTTTTATCTAGACCTAGTTTGAGCTAACTGACTGTTACTGCTAGGTTTTGACTTGTAGTTTGGTTTAGGGCATTTAAAAAGTGCTCCTAATGAGGTACCGGTAACACTTAACAGTCCAACAGCACACCTAATCTCTAACCAAATGTAAACTGCTATATTCACATTCCACACTCGACTATTTCAACATGGCATCATCATAGCTTACTTTCAAATGATATAGTTCACTTTTAAATCATGGACATAGTACCATTTCATCAAGCAGCATAGTTTGTTTCTAAATGTTTTTTGATACCCGTAACCATTAAGCCGATTTTATCAGCAAATCAGTGCTTTTATTGGGTACACGCTGACTCATTTTTGAATTTTCCATTGTTATGAAAAAATTGCCGATTTTTTGGACGCACACCTACTTGCCGAAACCTAAGAGGGAACACTGCCAGTAACACAATTAGCATACCAAACTTTTCAATTAAAATAATTTAGCTGGTACTTTTTAAACTGTTATATTTCGAGTTGATGATGTTTTTTGCAAATTGTATGCAAAATTGTAGCTAGGCATAGACTTGATTTTGTATATACTGCATGTCCCAGTTATGGTTTGTTGAAGTAGCTGAGTTATTATCATGTCAATTGTTTTAATTTTAAGCTTTGAATACAATGAACAAAAATGAAAGTAAGTGGTCATGTTCTGCGTGCACTTATGACAATTACCAAGCATCAACCAAATGTTCAGTATGTCTGCATCCGCGTGGCTCAGAAGTTATAAAATTGCCTCCAGCTAACGCAGAAAAGCAACTGGTAATCAATGATATCGACTCTTCATCTTTAACTAAGCCTTATTCTGATTTTATCATATGTCCTCCAAGTTGCTCCTCAAAAGTTGATGGGGAAGATAATGTGCCAACAATATCAACATGCGAATCTGAACTTTCGAAAAATATTTTGAATGCTGATGACGAAGCTACATCAGATTCTTTAAATAATTCTTCTGTTTTATGGACTTGTCCGACTTGTAGTTTTACTAATTCCAGAAATGATTCTCGTTGTTCGCAATGCTTATCTTTGAAATCAAGTGACAATGCCACCAGTGAGAGTAGCCAAGAAGCTTGCTTTTCCAAGAGTAGTAATGACAAATCAGACAAATGGTCATGCAATATATGCACTTATGAAAACTGGAATGCTTCGAAGAAGTGTGTTATGTGCCTAAATAGAAAAGGATCTGTAGCTAATTCTCCTGCAAGAAACCCTGTTGAAAATTCTGTTAAAGTTGAAAAGTCTTCTATTCCTACTTCAAGTCGTTTGCCTGTAGAAAATGTTGAGCATCATTCATCAAAGAATAAAAACATTGCCTCAAACCAAAAACCTAACCAAACTACCACAAGCAATTACGACATTGCAACAAGATCTACAGATCCAGTTATTGAAGGATATAATACCAGGCGCACAAAATCACGCTCACCAAGTTTATCATCGAATAGTTCACATTCTTCAAGTGATGACAATAGAGTGCAAGGATCTACTAATCAAACACGAAGCAGGCAAAGAAGAAAAAAAGATTATCAGGTAATGTATTGTTGATATAAATTACTTGGAGCATACTTCTACTCCAGTACAATGGTTTTGATAAAAAAGGTTTTTTTTTTTTAAATTTAGAAAATTAGCCACAATGTAAGCGCTTGAGAAATTAGCTTTTTGGTTGCTAATTACTACTAGTCAGTAGTAGGGCAAACTACCTATAGTTCTATTCGTGATTTGAGTTTGGGTTTGCCAAGTAATTCTCTTTTATGTACGTAAATAAATAGAGTAATTGATAAATATTAAGAAAAATTTCCTATTTTTGCAGTTTTAAACACTTCTTAACTTTATCATCACCTGTTGTTGCAAAAGTGTTTAAACACTGATATTCTTAGGGGAAATGAAAAATGAAAGTAAATTTTAATCTTTACTTTGTTTCTTACATTATCCAACAAATGTCAGTGTTTGAGATTTATCAAATTAGTGACTGTGCAACTTTCATTGGTTAAGCCTTACGACCTTGCCAATAGTAACGGCTTTAACTAACAAAGCTCATTTTTATGTTGTTAAAATTGCTCTTGTCGCAAAGCCATATTGATAATGTCATTTGCCAATTTTTTTGTGATAAAGTAATAGATGATTAGCTTGGCCAACAACTGATTTTAAATTATTAAGGTTTTTCATAGAAACTGAATAGAGCCACCTGTTTTAAGTGCATATATTGGCCATCTCCTTAATCTAAATTAAGCAAATGCTATGTGGGATTTGGAGTAGATGGATAGATCGATACTGTTTGTTTTGCCCCAATGGTGGAATCTAAGTAAGTTAAAAGTAAGGCTGCAATCTAAGTTTTTGCAAAAAAATACTGTAGTATACTTTAGCCATTTGTCTAAACTATTCATTAAAGCACGTTTTTATTCTGATAATGAATAAGATCTTATTCACCATTTTATTTGTTTCGCCTTTTTCTTATCATGGATTTCAGCTTTAACATATTTTTAGGCTTCTTCATCGATGAATGATTTGAGCGTCACTCAGAGGTCTGGTAATTCTGGTAACAAGCTTTCTAGAAGTAATTCATCCAATCACTTGTATTCCCCTGGTCGCTTGGATGTGATCGACAACAGACCGTATAAAAGCAGAACTAGAAACTTGAACTGGTTGTTTTTAAAAGCTTGCATTGGTACAGTACTGAATTTTTTTATTATTTTTGGATAAGTTGCATTAGCAATGAAATCGCTAAATCTCTATTTAATATAGTTTGTAAGCAACTTAGCTTTTTTTTCACTCAACAGTTTTGGTCTTGTTCAATTGTAAGCATATTTTTCATTCTTAAGCTACTCGTATTTTTGTTGTTTTCCCAACTTGCTAGCAGGGTTTGAAATACCGGTATGCAAAACAAAACCTTTTTTTAATGGTTTTAACTAAAATGGCTAATTTTTTTGGTCATACAGAAATCAAATATTTTAAATCTCGTACAATGCCATGCTGATTGGAACATAAACGCAGTATTCTTGGATCTCAGCAAGTCCAAATTATCATGACAATGCTAATTTCAAACTAGAAGCACCAAGATTAATCTCAGTTATAAAAAACGGTTATCAAGATTGACATCAAATGCATATTAATTATTACACAGAGGTGGGCACAAATAACATTATATCACAAGCGCAACGCAACAAAGCGCAACGATCTTTTCAACCTGTAAAAGCGCAGCTGAAAATGCGCAATTTAATTTTTTTGGTTTTTGAAGTGCAGCGCAACTTCCGCAATGAACTTTTTGATTCAGTTGAAGCACAACGCAATTCCGCAATTGCGGAACGGTATTTTCGTACCAAGTTAAAGCGCAACCTAACTTCCGCAATTGAGATTTCACAGCACAATGGAAATACTGCGTTTTTTGCAATTTTAAACTGAAAAAGAGTAAATAATTTGCTAAACAAGCCCGAAATTTATCAATATTACGATGGAAATGGAGCAAAATTAAGTTCAATGTATAGAATTGCGCTTTTAACCAAAAAAAATTTCGAAAGCGCAACGCAATTAAAGCGCAACAAATTTTAAAAGGCTTTATTCCGCAACGCAACTTCCGCAATGTTTCAAAATAAAAACTTAAAGTGCAACGCATCTTATGCAATTGCGGAAGTTGCGCTTTGCGCTTCTAATTGTGCTTTGCCCACGTCTGTTATTACACATTAGCAATAAAATTGGAGTTGCTATGACCCATGGACTAGTATTTACGGCTGAGATCATACAATTGGTTGCCATGTAAAACAAACTTCAAGCATTATGTGCAGTGACATATTTCCTTTCTAAACTTTGAAAAACAAACAACAGCAAACTAGATGTTCATTTTCTCAGCGGAAAATTATACGGGACTTCCGCCAGTTCCATTTCAACATCATTCTCCCCTTCATACTTTGAAGGTTACCGATATTTCTGTAAAACTCAATCATATGCAATGCAAACAAAGTGATTTTGTCTCATGAAAAAAATAAATGTGGATTTTAAATCGTTTGTGGTTTGGGTAAAACCGATGTCCGACTAAGTATTCGAACCCAGCTCAGTTCATTCACGACAATTTCAAACCCTGGCGCCTTGAATCATTACGCCAGCTCAGCATATGAACCCAACTGACTAAAATCAATTGGTAAATTTAGCTTTCAAAAAGTGATTTTCGGAGAGGTTCATGTTTGGGGTTGGTACCCCCAAACCATGTAAAACATTGGCTTTTAAATATCTATTGATATCCAAAAAATCTAGCGTCCTAGCTCAAGCCGTTCAAAATATTTGATTTTTGGGGGTCCATTTGAAAAGATTCCATAGGGGACTACTCAAAACTATGTCAAACATTTTGTCTCTTAAATAGCTTTTGATGTAAAAAAAACTGGAACCTTAGCTTAAGTTCAACGAATTGATTTTTGTGGGGTCTACGTGGTGATTTCCGGGGGTCTGGTACCCCCATATTATGTACAAGAAAATTGGAGTTTTAGCTTAAGCCGTTCAACACAATGACGTTTGGGAGTTTTTGGAGGGAGGGTACCCACAAACTATGTCAAGTTTTTGTCTCTTAAATACCTACTAATATAAAAAAAACAAAGCCTTAGATTAAATCGTCCAAAAATTGATTTTTGTGGGGTTCATTTGGGGATTTCCCAGGGGTGGCACTTTCAAAGTATGTCCAAGTGTATGTCTTTTCAGTATTTCATAATATCAAATAAAAACTAGAACTCTAACGAAAGCCATTGAAGAAATTGATCTTTAAGGGGTCCATTTGGGGGGTCCTTGGGGGGTGGTGGTACCCCAAACTCTGTCAAAATGTTTGCCTCTGAAATAGCTACTGATATAAAAAACACAGGCATCGTAAGTTTGGTCGTGCGAAAATTTGATTTTTGGGGGGTGGCACCCTCAAACTATGTCGAAATATTTGTCTGTTGTATCTGTTGATATCAACAACTAATACTGGCGCCCTAGTTTGAGCCAAACAAAAAATTAATATTTGGAGGGTCCTTTTTGGGGGGGTTCGCAGGGGAGGTATTCCCAAATGATGTCAAAACATTCGTGTCTTAGATATGGGCTGATAGTAAAAAAAAGTAATACCCTAGTTTGAGGCAATCAAAAAATTGATTTTTGGGGGGTCCCTGGGGGGGTGGCACCCCAAGCTATGTCAAAATATTCATCTCCAAAATATGTAGTGTTGATATCAAAAAACACTGGCACCATAAATTAAGTCGTTCAAAAGATTGGTTTTGGGGGAAATCCCTGAGGGGGCGATACCCCCAAACCACGTGAAAATATTGCATCAAAATATCTGCTGACAGCAAAAAACACTGGCACCCTAGCTTGAACCATTCAAAAAATTGTTTTTTGGGGGTCCATTTGGAAGGGGGCTTCAGTGAGGTGGTACCCCCAAACTCTGTCAAACTATTTGCCTCTAAATACGTATAATACTGATATGAAAATACACTGGCACTGTAAATTAGGTCCCTCAAGATATTGATTTTTGGGGGGTCCCCAAGGGGGGGGGTTGGCACCCCCAAACTATGTCGAAATGTTTGTCTGTTAATTATGTGTTTATAGCGCAAAAAACTGGCACCTTAGTTTGAGCCAATCAAAAAATTAATTTTTTGAAAGGTCCATTTTGGGGGGTCCTCGGGGGTAATACCGTGGCCACCGAAACAACAAGGCCTCTCGCGTTGTTTTGAAAAAGGCGATGACGTCATAGCGAGTAGTCCGTCTGGCGAAGCTTTTTGCTTGCTAGTGGTAGGTGGCTGCGGTGAAAAACTGCATTAGTCAACACTTAAATTTAAGTACTGTACTGTAATTAAAAATATTGTGAACACAATGCATGACAAAAAAATATGGGAGCATATAATGAATAATGATACACCATATTCTTGTAATATCGAAAAATTCAAATAAACAAACATTCTATTTTTGATCTTTGCACAGTAAACATGTAATAATTTGTGCAGTTGTAATGTATAAGTTAATCATATTTCAACTAGTAATACAGATAAGAGTACGAATATCACGAATCAAACAATTATTGTGTAACAAATACTGCTTTTATGCTAAATAAAAAGGCTTCAGTACAAATACAGTAATATAATATAGTGATTTGCAAAATTAGACATTGCAACAATAAACCAAGTATGTAACAGCACAAACCTTGATCTCAGCGACAAACCTTCATTGCAGAGTTATTATTTTAGCTTAAAATTTATGTTGAAAATGGTCCCAGACTTTTAACTACAATGTATAGCTGATCACAACAATAAAAACAAAATTACACGTTCATTTCCAGTAACTCTTGCACGAAAACAAAAACATATTACACATTATTTTGTACAATACTACAGTTAGTACACTCATACCATATCCAATTTAGCTACTAGATTTTCAACGCAACGCATCGACAGAAGTTGATGGTAGCTATTACACATAAAATCGAATAGGAGAAAACAAATTTAATAAGAGAAAAACATTACTGTACCGCGTAATAATTAATACCGAACGATTGTAAGGTATTATACAGTAAATAAACTATCGAAGAGTTGCCAATTTTCTTCTTTTTGCCAACTTTGCTACCCTTAATACATTGGTTTTTATAAAGCAATGATTGTTTAATAATATGTTAACCCAAATTGACTCAATTTTAATCAATTGGAATGACTCATGATTGGATGAACGGAGAGCAAAAAAATCGAGCAACTGCACTTCACTTCATCATACATTGCGGCTAAAATGAATTTAAGGTTGTGAATTTAACCGGAGAAATTCCTCAAAGCATGCAATCTTTTGGATTACGATATAGCTAATGAGTCTTATGTGCATAATGTCAGCATTAGGATATAGAAGATTACCTCCACTTATGCCTCTGATCAAAGAATGATTGAAGCTGGTTTCATCCTCATCGCTGGATGGACACTGTGCGAAGTTTACATCCTCGCAATTTAATTTCTTATAGATGTTATAACAACAATTACTGCCAATATAAGCAATCACGGAGCTGATGTCGTCAGCAGAGCTAATGTCTTCCTTAATTGCAATTTTCCATCGGCAAGCTGTCTGTACTGTCCAAATCGGATTCCAATTAATCGGTTTGGAATTTGCTAAGTAAAACTTATTTTGCTCAGAGTTTGTAAATGCGATACTCAGATATTTCTTGAAGACCATAGTGTGGGAAACAAAGCACCAAAAGTTTCTTTTGTCAGCTTTTCACCAGCAGTTTGAAAATAAACCCATTTGAAGTTGAAAATTAGCCCATAATTAACTTTTACACTACATCTATAAGGCATCACTACGAAAAGTAAATTCACAGTGAGAGTACGTTGACAGATTTTAACTGGATAAATTGAAGTTCTGTCCTGTAACAACAACAGGAGTGAACTGAAAACAAAGGCAGTATTACATCTGCACAAAACTTAGTTCAGCAACATTTGCTAACTACGGTATTCTTGTCTTAACTCATACATTCAATATTTTGCGTGCATGCTGATGCAAGGAAAAATGGTAGACGTTCTTATTGCAAGCGATCTCATACAACACAATAATGAATGTGATCTAATTAATTGAAAACTTTTACACAACCATGGTTTCACAATTTCTGGCGGTTTTGCTTACTCTAATCCTTTTAGTGTGATTCTAATTATGTTTAAAACTATCGCACGCTGCCAATCATATTGTATTTTTAGTCGCTGCTAAGGATTCACACCAAAATGAAACGACATATACACTGGTTCTAATCAACTTAGTTTCTGGTAATAATTGGGTAATTTCTTGACATACCAACCATTAAACCACATTGCTAAACCCAGGCTAAACACGGTAAACGTTAACAACCAGCAGTATTTCTTAACTTAGAACTATAAGCTAAGTAAAAACACTTTGCTAAACTGCTACTCTATTACTGCAACTGCTTCTAACTGCCTGCTACAAAACCAATACAAATCCAGGCGATTTCGCACTTTAGTCAGCAAACAAAACAAACCGCGCAGAAAAGTAGGACTATCAATCGGACTACTGTTGATGACGTCACAAACCATGCGTGAGGCCTTGTTGTTTCGGTGGCCACGGTAATACCCCAAATGATGTTGAAATATTCGTCTCTTAGAAATGTGCTGATATCAAAAAAAAAACTAGTGCCCTAGCCTGAGCCAATTAAAAATTGGTTTTTGGGGGTCCCCAAGGGGTGTGGTACTCCCAAACCACGTCAAAGTATTTGTCTCTTAAATATCTACTGATATCAAAAAACACTGGCACCTTAAATTAAGTCATTCAAAAAATTGATTTTTGGGGTGCCCATTTTGGTCCTCGAGGGGTGTTGGTACCCCCAAACCACGTTAAAATGTTTGCCTCTTAAATATCTACTGATATCAAAAAACACTGGCACCTTAAATTAAGTCATTCAAAAAATTGATTTCTGGGGGTCCATTTTGTTCCCGAACGGAGGGCGGTACCCCCAAACCCTGTCAAAATATTTTCCTCTTAAATATGGACTGATATCAAAAAACACTTGCACCCTATGTTAAGCAGTTCAAAAAAATGATGTTTGGGGTGGCCACTTGGGGGGTCCTCGGGAGGGTGGTACCCCCAAACAATGTCAAGGTATTTGTCTTGTTATTGTCTCTTGATATCAAAGATGTTGCACCATAGCTTAAGTCGTCAAAAAGACTGATATTTGTTTGGGTCCTTTTGGGGGGTTGGTCCCCCCAAGTTATATCAAAATAGTTATGCCCTAAAAAGTGCTTCTGACATCCAAAAAAAGTAGCGCTCTTGCTTATGGTGTTAAGAAAGTGCTTTTTGGGACGTCTTCACAGAGAATGAAACAAACCTGATACCCTCTGATCATACGTAGTGTCAAACAAAAAATATTCAAAGCAATTTTGTCGTAATTGAAAAAAATTAATATGCTAGATTCGATATAATGTTGGTTTGATAAAAGTGATGGCCAAGTAGATAATTGAACCCAGGTCTTAGGTTTCAAGCACTGGCTTCCGCCTGTTCCATTTCACCATCATTCTCCCGTCCAAGTGTTTGTCTCTGAATTGTCTCTGGATGTCAAAGATGTAGCACCCTAGCTTAAGCCGTCAGAAAAGCTGATATTTTTTCGGGTCCATTTGGGGTTTTTGGGGGGTTGGTCCCCCCAAATTATGTCAAAATAGTGTTGTCCTAAAAATTTCTACAGACACCCAAAAAAAGTAGCGCGCTTGCTCATGGTGTTAAGAAAGTGCTTTTTGGGGCGTCTTCACAGAGAATGAAACCTACTACCCTCTGGTCATATGTAGTGTGAGACAAAAAATATAATAAACGATTTTGTCGTGATCGAAAAAAAATTAGTATGCTAGATTCAATATAATGTTGGTTTGATAAAAGCGATGACCAACCAGAGTATGAACCCAGGTCTTAGGATGCAAGCACTGGCGCCTTAAACTATTCGGCCAATCAGCACGCGCGCCAATGTGACTAAGTTGGTCCCCCCAAATTATGTCAAAATAGTTTTGTCCTAAAAATTTCTACAGACACCCAAAAAAAGTAGCGCGCTTGCTCATGGTGTTAAGAAAGTGCTTTTTGGGGCGTCTTCACAGAGAATGAAACCTACTACCCTCTGGTCATATGTAGTGTGAGACAAAAAATATAATAAACGATTTTGTCGTGATCGAAAAAAAATTAGGATGCTAGATTCAATATAATGTTGGTTTGATAAAAGCGATGACCAACCAGAGTATGAACCCAGGTCTTAGGATGCAAGCACTGGCGCCTTAAACTATTCGGCCAATCAGCACGCGCGCCAATGTGACTAAGTTGGTCCCCCCAAATTATGTCAAAATAGTTTTGTCCTAAAAATTTCTACAATCACCCAAAAAAAGTAGTGCGCTTGCTCATGGTGTTAAGAAAGTGTTTTTTGGGGCGTCTTTACCGAGAATGAATCCTGATACCCTCTGATTATACCTAGTGTCAAACAAAAAATATTCAAAGCGATTTTGTCGCACGGTAATCGAAAAAAAATTAGGATGCTAGATTCAACATAATCTTAGTCTGATAAAAGCAATCCAGGTCTTAGGTTTAAGCACTGGCCCATTTAACCATTCGGCCCCGGCAGCACACGAGCGTAGGTGACTACCTCCAAAGTACGTCAAAATATTATTGTCGTTAAAATTTGGTAGTGATTGCAAAAGAAACTAGCACGCTAGCTTGAGGTCTTTAGAAGCTGATTTGTGTGACGTCTTCACAGAGAATGGAACCTGGTACCCTCTGATCATATGTAGTGTGAAACAAAAAATATTATAAACGATTTCGTCGTAATGGAAAAAAAATTAGTATGCTAGTTTCAATATAATATTGGTTTGATAAAAGCTATTACCAACCAGAGTATGAACCCAGGTCTTAGGTTTCAAGCACTGGCGACTTTAACCATTCGTCCATTGCAGCACGCGCGCGTGAGTAAAATCACTTAATAAACTACACTGTCACAAATTTAGGGTGCATATGCCCCAAAGCACGTGACGTAGCGCCTCCGAAATTGCAGTTGCGCAAGTCCATGTATAGACCTATCATCTGTCCAAATTTCAAGTTTCTAGTTTTGGTGGTTTCGGAGTTTTTGTTCCCATAATGTGATTTGCTTAAATAAATAAACAAATTATTAAAGAAAAAAAAAGTGTCGGAATTGTCATTGTTTATTTTTGAGAGCTGAAAGGGCATGCCCAAACGCTTCTAAATTCGATAGTTTTATTTCTCCTAGTGCCATTAGTTTTCGAGCTAGAGCTGTTTAAACCTACAATTGGCATTTCATTTTTTGGCTCGGAAACCCGTATCACGTGACCGATTGCCCCCAAAATTTGCACTAAGAATGATTCATATGTGCCTCAGCTAAGATCTAAATTTCAAGTTTCTACCTTTAGCTGTTTCAAAGTTATAGCTTTTTTTATTTTTGTTTACAAATTCGTAATTTTTCCCGGAAAAAACATAAGGACTTCCGACACAAAGCGTCGCGGAAGTCCCAAAAACTGTGAACGTTAAGTTTGTGTAAATTTGAAAATGGATCACAGACGAGATCAGATGTTAAGTTCAAAGAATCCTTTTGGTACATTATTTTCACTGTGAACATGTATCTGTTAGTTGAATAGAATTTGTTTTCAGGTGTCGTTGATGGCAACGCAGAAGCTGTGGATGCCTACTTGTCCCATGGTGGAAATATTGCTCGTTGTTTGACGTTAGAAGAAATTAATTCTCTCAGCCGTCCATCAGCATTTGATGTTGGTCACACATTGGTTCACCTTGCCATACGATTTCAAAGACATAACATATTAGCTCTGTTGTTAACTCCAGACGTGAGTTTGTGAGGATTGTGATTGTGTATTGCTAAGTGCTGTCTTTTGCTGGTACTAAGTCAAACTTTTAATGTTTATGACGACATAGCAATTTGTTTATGTTTCTGAAGGAGTAAATGTATTAAGTGCTGATTTAATAGTTACAGTACCTTAAATGAGCTTTCTTAATACGTACAAGTTTAGGCAAGGCAAATATATTTTATCTCCCAGAAAAGTAACACCAATTTTTTTTTTTTTTTTTACAAAATTTATATATTTTACAAAATTTATTTATTTTATATATATTTACAAAACGGAATTTATATATTTTACAAAATGGCAGAAATCAATGTATTTTTATTATTTTGCAAAATGCCTTGGGTGTCATAAGTTTTTTGTTACAACAAGGAAAGGTTATTAAGCTTCATTGCTTATCAATCAATTAATGACCTTTAACTTCATTGGCTCGTAACAAGGTTTTTTAATTTTCAAATCTCTTATGTACGTAGGTAAATAACAAAAAATTTATGTACGAATGATTGAAAGATGTTTGCTATGTTCGATTTATAATTTTTTTGCAAGTGCTGGCTTGGAAAAGATGCATTAAAACCGAAAAGTTATATTAAAACTGTACTATAGTCACTTAGTCAGTTCACCAAACAAGACAAACTTAGCCAATCTATCCATATGCACTCTATATTAGGTCAAAAGTTTGCCGGCTTATTCCTCGTTTCCTTTAACCAACTATATTTCATCCTTAATGTGCCGTTTCACCAGCTTAACCATGCTGTGACGGAAAGAGGGTATTCAGATTTCAGAACTACAGGGATTTTACGGAGAGTATCGAACGTGTATGTTGTAATAGGTCTAATTAGTGTACTATTAATTTCAGATTGCACCTCGTGGGTTCAAACGAAATCCAGCGCATTTGAGTCCCGACGTTGCGGAGCTAATTCGTCTTGAGATCATGGCCAGCCTGAGAACTATAAAAGGAGATTTCCATTGCCGATTTTTGTCTGAGTGTTGTACTTTTCAATTGCCAGTAGGTACGTGACTGTAACTTTTTTAGACATTTTCTGAAAAAAGCTTAAAGGTCTTTGGTCATTTTTTTCCTAATTAAAGCTTATGAACCTTGGTTTTGCTTGCGTTTCATATTTCCTTTATCAATGCATATGCGGTATTTCAATAGTTTAATAGTGACTGTAATTTATTTGTAGCCTAAATGCAAATGGTGAAGTTAAATAAATAATTAGTTTATTCATCAAATTTCAGAGATTTGCGATTTACCTTCTTCTATTCAACAACTTTTATTTAATGAACTACTAGATCAAGATGTGCAAAAAGGTATGGAGTTTCATTGCAAATAATTACACTCAAGACGTTTGCATAAGAAGTGGCGTGAAGTAATTAGCGGGTTACTCGAAATTTTGCTGTAGAATAGAAGGAAATAACATTGTTTTTGTTTAATGTATAGGCTTTTCAGTCTCTAAAAAACGAGAATAATTAATGATCGCAGTGTGCAGCAGTCGTGCGTGCCATTGTTTCGCGAAACAATTAGAATTTCAGTACCGTTCTGCCTAAACACGCTAAAGCCATAAATGTCCATTGCCTGTGTGCCTCGGGCACGTTTTAGTGTTATGTTAATGCTTGAAGCTTTTGTTTAGTATGCAGCAGCGTTTGATGTATTTTTCGCTTTGTAATATGTAGATTAATTTAAGCATAATGAGTTAGGATCTGGATTGTGAATGCTGCAAAAAGAATGCTTGTACGTGCCGGATCTAACCAAAGACTTAAAAAACATTGAGATTCAGAAGTAATGAATGAAATGTGGTCGGTATTAAAGTGTTTTGGTAATTTTGCGACTGCACTTTTTTCAATTTTATTTACGACTTTATTTTCCAGTTTACCTTAGCATGAAAATAGTGAAGCGATCATGCGGTCGTGCACTTCGCCTAGCACCGTGCAGGTTCCACTCGCAGAGAAGCTGTGAACGCCAATTTTAAACTTTTTGTTTTAACTGGACGCGAAATAAAAAGAACCTAAGTATCTGCTTTGGTTAGCGTCCAAGTTTCTTAACAAACTTCATATTTTTAGAACTAGAAGACGAATTAGCCATCAACTGGTCACCCTCCCTCTTGCGGATAGGCGATTGCAGCAATCGCTTGTACGCGCTGTGGAATCGTTCGGCAGGAGACTGCTTACTTGATTCTGTGTTGCAAACTACCTGGGGAGTGTTTGATCGCGACAACGTGCTGCGGAGCGCCATGTCTGAAAGTCTACAAGACTGTGCCGCCAGGTAGGTTACTGTGGATTTTCCGTTCTTGGTTTATTTAGGGTTTTACGCCTAGTAAATTGTCGAATGGTGGGGTTAGGATGAACATTGAGCATGTGTTCCATGTTTTTGCAATATATAATTTAAATTTCTTGAGTACTATCCGGCCTGCCGCTTTGGGGTTTACCCCTTATCAGCAGTGAACAGAGATTACTTCGGTTGGCTAACGTGGCTGAAACACACAGTCTTAATTTGTAAAGCTTAAACGAAAACGATCGTTTGTAGTGAATTTCGTACCACTAAGAAACTTAGACCTGGAAAAATCGCGGAATTGATAAAGCAGATATTTCTTTCCCAAAAGCTGTTTTGCCTACCGTTATTGGAGTTTTTCCGTAGAAGAAAAAGTATAACCGCTCAAAGCATCGGACATTGTACAATGCACATGGGCGATTTAACGAGGCTATTCAATTACATTTTTGTGGTCATAGCGGTAGTAGTAGTACAAAGTGAACCATACAAAGCGAGTGTGCAACCAAGCCTGATCAAGATAAACGAAGCATTTACTGTCACGTGATATCCCTGCAAATTGGCATGAATGCGTGAATAGCCAGAAATAAGATCGCAACGTTAATTGCCGTTATCATTCTAATGTTACGACTTGCATGGTACCGGACTGGCAGTGTAATATCGCTGATATGTAAGCATTATTTACATATATTAGCTTACTACAGCTATTACCACTTAATACATCGCCAAATTGCAGACCTCAATAAATAGGTATACCTTTGTCGCGGTACTGATTTTATTGATTGTCAAGATCAGCAGTTTCTTTCGTTACAAAGAATTTAGCTTCATCCGGAGCGCGTCAAGGTAGTAAAATGAATTTAAACATTTTTTTCTCTTTTTATATTCTTTTTCCTCAGTATGAATTGTGAAGTTTTCGTCCTTCTTTTGTTTGAATACTATTACAATAGGTGTAAAAAAGTGCCCGTTGTTTGAAGATATAAAAATTGACCATCGTCAGTGAGAGTAAAAACCTTACACGGAACATGACGATGGCTATGGTTTTATAATGGCAACGTTGTTTAATTCCTCTTTACATTGTGTCGCTGCTTTGCTGATATTACTGGTTCTGCAAAAACAGCAGTTTAGGTCTATTTAACAGTTATATCACAAGACCCTATTGTTGGTCTAATCTCCAAAGACTTCCACTTTGTTTTGTCGAGCTTTCAAAAATCGACTAACAGCAACGCAATATGAATTTGAGTTATTGCTTCAGTAGATATAACTCATTAAAAATTTAGATCAAAGTTACTGAGTGCCAAATGCCGATTTTTTGAAAGTAGCCTCGCCCAGATCAATCCAGCTCGAAACCTCACAGCAGTTGTGTTTGATTGATTGATCCATATTTTGTAAATCTGTAAAGTAACGTTTGACTTCTTCCCATGTAAATTTGCTGCTTGTTCGAAGCCACCAAGCAGAGAAAATAATCGTAAAGCGTCTTGTCCTAAGACGCAACAGTTATATTTACGAAACGACAACATTTTGCCAGCCTACCTAGATGGATGTGCAAATTGTGCTAATTCAATATCAAGTGAGATCGTGTGAGGTTTGGATACCATTTACCTTCCATTTTTAGAATACTGACTCGCATTGATAATGCAGTAGCTGTAACAGTTATCTATTTTTATCCGGTGTTGTCCCGTCAATTGAGGTTTCCAAATTCACCTCATCCACTCTTTGGTAGATCCTTTGCCGCATTGACTGGTTGATTGCATGATACTGTCGGTTTCCTTCCAAAGGTAGAGTCTTTGAGGACTTTCAAAAACCCATTAATCAGGCCACTTTTGGACTGCGTTGATCAAGGAGGAAAAAGGTGGAGCTAAAAATAACTCGGGAGTGCTTTAAGCAAGATATTCAAAGGAGATAATTGGGGTTTTCTTGGCGCTCAAAAGAGGATTTCGCCATTCGTTTGATCGTGCGAAGACAGAAAAGAGCATTCTCGAAGCCTAATTGTTTTTTTGTTTTAGCTTCTTCAAACGTTGGAGAGACTGGGAGTTGCAACAGGCCAACCTAATCGGCTATACCCTTACTGAGAGGCAGTGTTTACAAGATTGGGCATTTATTCATTCACTTGCACAGCAGGTTAGTAGAAAACTAGTGATAGCCGTCGAAGTTCCAATATCCTAATTTAATTATGAAGTTTTGGAAACTGTGGCAATAGTTTCTCAACCATAGTCGTTTGTTTTACCGTCGTTTATTCTTTGTCTTAACTGAATCGAGTTCCCGATTCCCTTAACCCGGTTTCGAACAATGATGGGAGGTTGGTAGGACTGGCTTACGATATGCCTAACTACGCTACTGCACATCGCCGCGCACTTTTAATTGGCGAAATACAGTGCTTCAAATCCCCGGTGTCCTTAGTAGTTTTGACGTTCAGTAAGCATCGAACCCTGCTGCACAATTGTTTTGACGTTCAGTAAGTTTTAACGTTCAGTAAGTAAGTTCAGTAAGTTTTAACGTTTTTAACGTTGTTTTAACGTTCAGTAAGTTTTGACGTTCAGTAAGTATCGAACCCTGCTGCACAATTGTTTTGACGTTCAGTAAGTTTTAACGTTTTTAACGTTGTTTTAACGTTCAGTAAGTTTTGACGTTCAGTAAGTATCGAACCCTGCTGCTCAATTTCTAAGATTTCTTTTAAGTTTAGTCTCATGTTTATTTTTCAATTGTTTAACATTCCCCCAAAAAGGTTGAACAAAAAATTGATGATAGAACATTTTCAGCCTGGCGCCTCGCTTGAACATTGTCATGTGTTTGTGTTGTCTCATATACTACGTCGTCCTATCATTGTCTATGGCATCAAATATCTGAAGAGTTTCCATGGAGACACCTTGGGCTTCGCTAAATTCCAGGGTAAGTAAAATAGGGCTAACTCAACTGAAGCCGCAGTCACACTACAGCCGAATTGGTCAGAATGGAAATTTGGCTTGATTTGGGCTCATTCGAGGTCGCGATTTCGAACGCAATACGAATTTACTTCGAATGGCAAAGAATATATTATACGTATACCGCCACAATGACGTTAGCAAATGGAAATATTCTGTAAAAATGTGTCATTCAAAAAAAGTACGTAATCAAGCGGTTACGGTATATTTTTTTGCTTCAAATGTCGCACAAATGCACTTCAAATCCGTTTCGAATTTGTTTCCGGTACGAGTCAGCCCGAATGTTTGAACATTTTCAAAACATTCGAAATGGGTTGTCGAATCGGCTCGAATGGATCGGAATGCAGTACGAATGTAGCCGGAATATTAAGAATGCATTTCGAATCAGCCCGAACGCACTACGAAATTTCATTCATGCTGCATTCAGGTTAGTTCGGCTTTAGTGTGACTGGGGTATAAGTTTTACTGTTTGAGCCTAGTTGCTCTTAGAGTCAACGTTCTGATGCGTCTTCCTGCCCGTTTTTCTCAATGCAACCTACGAATTTTTATTTTGCATGTCACCGAGATTTAGTCTTTTTCTTTTGATTGTCGACTTTTCCGTGATTGTTGTTTGGTTAGTAGGGTTTGGTTACTGTACTAGGCACATTATTGCAGCCTGTTATCTTATTGCAAACCTCTGTTTTATAACTTATGTAAATAATGATCAAAGTGTAGAAATATAGAATTTTGCTAGAACAGGTATTGCATTTGTAACAAGACGAAGAGCTGCATTGATGCAATTTAACTGATATGAAATACATTAGTATGATTATCACAATGCTATGAATCAGTTGCCCATATGATCATTACCGTCTTCACTTTGACGCAATGTAGATCTCATGATTAGTCGTAATGTAGCACCAAGGTCTATTTCTAAATTGAGCTTGATGCTGAAATGCTAGAAAATTGGATAATCGTTTTGTATTGATTGTTGTATACTCCGGTATGAACCTTCTACTCCGGTATTAATGTTAATTAGCCGTTGTTAAACATTAAGCTGCTGGTATATTACTAGCAGAAACAGCGCTATAAAGTACCGAACAGTTCGCACGCATGCTCAAAACAAACAATGTTGAGTGCTGCCGTCTTAATGGCCTGTCATTGATAGTAAACACGTCATCTATAACGCGTTATTACGTTGAAATATCAGCTGCCAAATTGTGACGTGGTTAGTTTCATTTGTGGTTATTATCTTGCAGCAAATTATACAACAAAGAAAACACTAATTAACTTAAATCGTTGCCTGTTTTTACGTGTAATGAGAAGTTTTAGTACGTATTTGTGACCCATGAAAACTTTTCTTCGTATTGGCTTTGTGTTCGCCGAGTTTTTCTTTTTTGATTGGTAGTACGGGGCTGTAGTGAACCAGAAAGTGAGTAATTTGGCTTAATCTACTACGAAAAAACACTGGAGGAATAGCAAAACAATCAAAATCTTCATTACTCGCTGAATTACGCCAAAGCATGCAACGAATCGGCGAGACCTATTTCTACGAGTCTGCGTCCCTGCGCGTGCGGACAACACAGCTCCATTCGAAGAAATGTCGCAGTTGTAGCGGGCTGTTGGCAACACTGTTCGATGTGACCGACTCGGAAATTGAATCCCGTACTTTTTGTTACAAAAGCGAACGCTCAATCATTCGACTCTGGGTTTAATTTTTTCGCTCAGAAATTTCGAATCACAAATGTCCGAATTCGACGTAATATTACGGTCATTTCAAAATTGGTTTTTGGTCATTTTCATAATTGCAATTGCGATTTTTGCTCATGAATTCACAATCTCGCTAATTTTTGTCGTCATTTTGACCGAATTAGGCAATTTATTTTTGGTTGTTCAGTATTGCATTTTTCGGTCGTTCGGTATCAGGGCAAGCAATAATTTTAGCAGTAACACGAAGGTATTTTGAAGTATGAAGCATTTACTTGGACTTGCAGATTCGGCGGAGCGAACGGACCGTGGTTTTTAAGCGCGTACGTTTAGGTACCGCCGGTTATCCGCCGGGACTTTTCGCCGCCTGCACTTTTGTGCACAGGACTTTTTTAGGTGATAAGAGTTCTTTTCAAAAAAAATTTTCAAAAGAATTTTTTTCCTCAAAAAACTTTTTCTCCAAATAAAAATTTTTTTTCCAAAACAGTTTTTTTTTGTTTTAAATAACAGTTTTTTATTTTTCAAAAGCATTTTTAGTTTTCAAAACTTTTTTTCAAATAAAAGCTTTTTCCAAAAACAGGTTTTTCGAATAACAAAATTTTACTCTGATTAAAATGTTGGAAGCTTTTCGTCTAACACTTGTGAAGAAAAATGATCAGAATAGAGAGCTCAGGAAAAGGAGCGGCTATGGAAAAAAGCCGGGCAGTGATTAGCGGAAAAAGGATCAATGAGAGAGCGTCATTTATGTACAATCTTTAGGGTGTACACGAATTCTTTTTGTCGGCTGAGGGCGGGTTAGAAGTTTTGATAAAGGCGACTGCCTAGCCCATTTTTCTTCTCTATCTATCGTGACCTCAATTCTCCTAAGAATGAGATAAAATGACAGGTCGGAGGACTACCCTCGACGACAGCACTTTGCGCAGTATTGAGAGAGCTGTTTTTGATACGTCTTTCATCTATATTTTTATTTTTACTGAAGGGAATGCAGTGAGAGTGATAAATTTTAAACTATAGCGATTGTAGGAAAAGTTTTACATGAAAAATTGTAAAAAAAACTTTTTTTTTATTTTATATTTCTTTAAATTTTGGAAAAAATTTTTTTCACCTCTGGTGCCTAAAAGTCCCGGCGCATAATAGTTCCGATGCCTAATCACCGGTACCTAAACGTCCCGTGTCTAAACTTCCGAGCATAAAAGTCGTAGACCGCAGAGCGAATCGAACCCGAGACCTTTGAATTTAAACTCCAATTATGAAACTTTTGCTTCTGCTACTTCGTGCGAGTCGCTGCACCTAAAAATTGGTACCGATACTGAACAAATTATTATTGAGCAATATAAATAATTATTACTGAACAAATTATTGTTCTTGTAGGCGTGTACTTGCCGTTCCTTTGGGACCAATCTTTCTGTTACACCAGTCCCATTGCTTTGGGTTACACCAGAGGTCATTTCACAGCGTTGGTTACAATGGAAAACGATTCCAAGGTAAATACAGAATGGAGGAAAAGATTTTGGTTGTCTAGGTTAACTCAATTGTAAGTTTTCTGGCTTTTTTTGGTATCAGGCAAACGGAGATTTCGAAGTTTAGTTACGTTTCGCGCGTCTCCTGTACCCTTATGAAGCTCGGCCGTACATGTCCAGCAAAACTTCAAAACTTTTTTCTTTCCAAAACGTTTCGAAAAATTTTCACGGTCTCTGCTTACGTTATTTTAAAAAACGTTTAGATTGTACCGTAGGCTTCAAAGTAATTGTTTATATTTTCTAGCAGCTGTAAGTTTTCGACTGTTGCGTTATGTAATCGACTATTACGGTGCTGTACTTACAGCTTAGAATTATGTAATCGCTAGGACTGTTGTTAGGTTTATGGGCTGAAGGCATTTGCTTCATTGTATTTGACTTCCATTTGCTCTAATAGCACCTGTTGTCCTTGATTAATTAACTAGAAAGCACCCTAAGGTCAGTTGAGTTCACAGCATTCTGCGGTTTAACGTGACTTGTCTAGAATCACTAAAGATAAACAGCCGGTTAGCCGATTCATAAGCATTAGTTTGCAAAATTTAGCTGGTTTGATTCACTTGCACGCTTTTTGATGTTGACATGGTGTGGCGAGCAGTATTTGTCTAGGATATTGAAACTACGCGGCACAGTGGTGATATCTTTTAAAACAGTTAGGTAAACGCTGGGCAATCGACTTGATTTGTGTTAGAGATTCGTAGAAGGTGGTAGGATGGCAAATGGCGCGTACAATTTCAAAGCACGCTTTTTATTTTGCCTTACAGCTTTTGAATCAAATGATTCACTAGTACAAGATGAAGTTTCGTGTTATTGCAACGGAACCGGAAGTGCTAAGAAGGGAAATTACAAAATTCAAATGTTGAACTAACAACCAATCGACATAAAATGCCTTGCTTAGAAATCGGTGTTGAAGACTTGCTGGTTTTCGAATCAAGCCGCTACTTGCTTACTGTCTATTACACACAGGGGAAACTCGATTCTCTACTTTTCAGCATTGAACATCTAACAGGGAATTAAATGAAGTTTATTAGCTCAACTGGTGGGGCAGAAAACTTTTTTGCCAACGTTTCGATTGGCTTTGCTCAGAGCATGTACTACCTATCTTCGTCGGGGGCTAGAATGCGAAGTTAAAAACAAGCGTAACATAAATGATAAACTCACGTTACAAAATGAATCATACGTTAGCGCAAAAAATTATAACAAATTGGAAACGAAAATTATAATAAACTGGAAACGAAAATTATTACAAATTGGAAACGAAAAGTGACAGATTGGCGGAGCGTTAAAAACAATAATATAACGTCATGTAGTTAAAGTACGGTCCGCGGCTGGCGTTAGGATGTCCCTAGCGTCAGAATTCCCGGGATGAGTTGTCTCGCGTCAGGTCGGTCGCGTCAAGATGTCCTGCTTCGGTTAAAGTAGAGAAGCCAAATCAATGCTAGGGAATTTCTCATTTTCAGAAGTTACGTAGCAGATTTACAGCTTAACCTTTTATTTTTTACTACTGTGAGTAGCACTTTCTCACATATCTGCTATCCCATTTGGCTAGTGTTTCATCAGCATCTGAATTCACACATTGCCTATCCTGGCAGCCCACCCGAACCTTCAAACCACACACGAGGGCAATTTGTTCGCTTGCCATGGTACCCTCTTCTCAGATTACTCTGATCAAAGTCTGACAAATTTAGGTCACCACAAGGTCACCAGAAAGAGAATTCTCTACCAGTATCACGCTAGCACTCCACTTAGCTCAACCGCTTATTATGCACAGTTATGTACGCCAGTATCACACTGGCACTCCACTTAGCTCAACCGCTTATTTACACAGTTATGTACACCTGATGATAACAAACAAGTTTGAAATATGCATATAGCGTACTATTGTGGTAAATTGCTAATGTTGTGTCATATATGGTGTCCATGCTTAGTGATGCTAGCGCAATGCGGTTAAGCTTAGTGGAGTGCCGCTGTGATATTGGTCGAGAATCCTCTTTCTGGTGACCTTGTTGTCAGACTTTGATCAGAGTAATCTGAGAAGAGGGTACCATGGCAAGTGCAAAATTGCCCTCGTGTGTGGTTTGAAGGTTCGGGTGGGCTGCCAGGATAGGCTATGTGTGAATTCAGTTGCTGATAAAACACTAGCCTAATGGGAAAGCAGATACGTGAGGAAGTGCTACCTCACAGTAGTGAAAAAAAATTCTCATTTTGCTTATCATTCATATTCGTTTGTTTGACCAGATACGAAAAACAGACGTGGAATCGAGTCCGAGCTTAAAGTTTCAGAACTACCTTGATCCTTTGAGCCGAATAATAAAAAGAACATAAACCTTAATTCATCTTTGTAGGAAATCCGTTCTGGATCACGCCATCGAAATCCGTTCAACTCCGTCAAGTATTTGCCACTCGTTGACAGTGATGGGAAAATTCTTCCAATTCATTTTACGGCTAAAGGAGAGGTGTGCACTTAAGTTACTTTAAACGCTCTTATGGTTCACAGTAGCTAATAGCGATTATGTTTAAGAGTACTTCAGGGTTTTTGAAAAAATTTTGAAAGGCAACGTGAAATGTGGCACGAGAAATGCAGTTGGAAATTGAAATTCTAGCCACGTGGACCATTGCCATAAAATAAAGTTTTTCAAAAAAATTGAATTTTTTGATTTACTGGTACTTACTGATTTTTTGCATGACTTTGCATGATGCAAATTATTTAGGGTTTAAGTCATTTTTTCCTGCCTAATACTTCGTGAAAGAAAATGTAATAGGTGTACTAGATTACTATTAGGCTTCAGAGGTAAATCGCTTTTTCCGCTTGGTTTGATGGTGTTTATTCCTTCTTTTTCTTGATAATCGAAATATTTCTTTGCCTTGTTGTTCGGTCATAGGCAGTTAGGCATCCGTTTCAAATTTCATAGCTTCTTCTCTAAGTCCTCAAGCTTCCTCTAAACGTGTAAAATCCAATTTAAGGATCGCATTAAGCAAAATCTTATTTAAACGCTGAGACTCAGTCTACATTTTGCGTACAGTTTATGCTTACTGCTTATCCTTAGTTTCTTTCGGTAAATTTTACGCTGGCAAACCGGTCGTAGCGAATGTTTTGGAAAAATTAACAAAGTACCAGTACATAGCCGTACTATCACGGTTTTACGCGGACCGGGCCTTAATTCAAAATAAACCAATTTCTTATTCATGATTTCGGGCGGCCGTGGTGGATTTGTCTTTCAGTATGTTTTAGTAGTACCGATCTCATGTTTATATACTTTGCTGGTCATGCAGGGAAAGACGGAAGCAGAGCGCAAAGAAATCCTTCAGGAATGGTTAGACTGCTACGTTACTGATGATGGCTTTCTCATGGCTAGACAGCGTCCAGGGAAAAGACCTCCTTCCTTGACCCGGTTGATAGATGGCTGGCTTGACCATTACAGACACATGGCATTTAGATGTTTGGGTGAGGAAGGGGATTCGGACGATAACGATGAGTGAAGAAGTCGGCGACTTTTTGACGTGACCGTTTTGTTGCCTAGACATTATTACGTAGGTCTGATTTATTTCCCTCTTACGTTCGTTTTGATGCGCAATGCTTGAGTTGTTCGTACTTCTATATTGTGCGTTGAAACGTCTCAGCGCTAAACCGCCGGCGTCAAAAAGTTTTTTTTTTGTGTGACAACGGACTTGTGTTTGTGTTTTGAGTTTACGTATTACGTATGCTTTACTTACCAGTAATTTTATTTTCCTCGTAACTTCATTCTTCTGTACTGTTTGTTTCGAAATTTTTAGCCAATGCCCCGGGTAATTTTAAAGATGATGGTTTTCATGGAAAAGTCCAAGCTAAAGATTGGATTTCAGTTAAGGTTCAAGTTGCCGTTTGTACGAATTTCCACTGTACGATTGTAAAATGTAAACTATGTCTCATCTTGAACAGCCCTATTTTTGAATCTCCAAAAACATCTTAGATCTCACGTGATTGATATTTTTGGAGTTGCCAGACAGTTGGGCTTACTTGGGAGCTTTTTCATTTTTCAAAGTGTCTGGTAGCAAAGTCAAATGATATTAATGTTAAAATGCCTCATTTGTTTTGGTTCTTTAATGAAGGCTTCAGTACCTAAATTCTGAATAGCTGTTAAATATGGGATCCGCTCCCTGTTTGGTGATAGCTGATGACAAGTTTCTGAATTTCCAAACAGTAACTCGAGTAGTCATTATAGTACCGTACAACTCTGCACATACGTCGGATACGGGTTCTGCCTTTCCTTGGATATCAAGTATTAGAGCAACAAATATCGAGGAAATACACTAACTTTGGTCTGGATGTCGTTGATTTTGCGTTATGTAGTTTTTGGCCCTCCGCCCTCTCCCTTGTCTAGTTGAATTCACTGTGAAAGGCGCAAGTGGTGCGCTGTATTCAATAATACGATCAAGAATCGTAAAGTGAAATTAAGTGCTGCATGATAACACAATTTTTAGTGATGTTTGGTTTGTGGTCCGGTCTAAACAGAGTTTTTACAAGGTTAGGCCAGGTCGGTTTTGCTCTTGACTTCATTTTTTGGGTAAAAATAGCCACGTTTTACGATTTCGTAAAAAAAGTAGGCCTGTTAATTTGTTAATGCATTCCTGGAAGAAAATTACAATTTGCGGTTGCAATGCTAATGCCAAAGCTTTTTTTAAACCCTAGCTCAAATTTTACAAAATATTGTAACATATAGCGAAACAAATACAAGGACCTTTTTGCTTAAAGAGAACCTAATTTTGGTATACAGGTGCAAATTGTGATTTAGCTTTCGGGACAGATTGGTCATTAGTGTTTGAGTTTTGTTTTAGATGCTTCACATAATTTAGCCTTTTTAATTGAATCTCAGTTGGTATGATTTTGTATTGGTGTGGCTTTATTGATATTACAAAAGCGTTCATGAGCTCGATTCCTACTTGAGTAAAGATTAGATTTTTCAACAAATGTTGAACAAATACTGTGCTTTGATCAAACTTCGAGGTTAAATTCGTACGGTAGTTGAAGACTACAATTTAATTTTGAATCTCAAAAAAATAAATAAATAAAAAATCGTTTTTCGGTTTTTATTCGCAACTTATCTTTTTCCTCGAGTTGGATGTGAGCTCTGGTATGCTTTTGTAATGCGGCCCTAAATGTGAGATTACTGCACTATTTGTGTGGATTTTTTTTAGTGTTGTGAAGTTAAAATTATTCTATAGCTACATTATTTTTGTGGTGTGCAAGTTGTTTTTGATCTTCTATAAAGATTGGGCTTTATTTGCAAGGTACAATCGTGTTCTTGTGGTACTTCAATAAATCAATTCGCACAACCCTGCGTGGCCTAAGATTTAAACGAACACAGACTTGGTTAAAATTGGCTTCAGTTCAGTCCCTTTACCTTGTGTGCTCCACTGGCTTCAAAAAGGCATTAAAGTAATTTTTCAATATTTGCACAAACTATGTTGAAAATAATTGATTACCAATGTTTTTGTCTTTTTTTTTCATTGTTAGATGTTAAATAGCTTTATTGAGAAAGATTTCGACTTACGGGAAAAATTCTGCTGTGGCAACGTAACATCAAATTTGCATTAGTGTTTTCAAACGAGCTTTGTGAGATTGTAGTTAGGGGCTGTTCATAAAAGACGTCCGCACTCAGGGGGGTAATAGATTTGCGGACAAGGGGGGAGGGGGGGTTTCTGGAATGCGGACGTCCATATTTCAACTTTTTCCGCGACGGAAAATCGCAGATTGTTTTATTCCGTTTTCGGTTTTCCGGGCCAGTGTGAACCACGCATAAAACGTACATTTTTGTGTCCGCATGGACAAGGGGGAGGGGGGTTTAGTCATTGCGGACATGGGGGGAGGGGGGGTCAATTTTTTGCAATTTTGTGCGAACGTCTTTTATGAACAGCCCCTTAACAATCGGAGTAGGATGGGCTTCTGACAGGTTTTTGCTGTGACTTTGATGGGGTAAATTGCATGTCAATCGTGAAATTAGTCTTATTGGTTTGAACTCAAGCGTTTTCGGCGCCTTGGACTCCTACTATAACAAACAGGAGCGCAAGAACTACAAGTTCTTGCTTTAGACTGCAATGTTTGGTTCTTCCAGCCGATCAATGGTCTCGTGTATATAAAACGTCTGCTACTGAAACGGTAAACTAAGTTTGATTCCCGATCGGGTCGAACCAAAGACCATAAAAATTGGTATTTGCAGATACTTCTGCTTGACGTTCAACAGTAAAAAGGGGACAGCGTATGAGCATGAAGCCTCCATCATCCAGATAGACAGGCTGCAGCTTGACTCGAAGACCGAAAGGTCCCTTAGCTGTCTCATAGCCAAGGCAACTTGGTGTACAAAATGTGATTGTAATATAGTCTCATCGGAACGTTTGCATGTTGCGGAGGAAAAATCCGGCGCACAGAATTACAAAATCTTGCGCCAATTTGGCGCAGAAAACTCAAAAATATATTTGGCGCTGTGCAAAAGCTCTCTATTTTCTAACCACGCAATTTACACTGATGGCGGTGGCAATATTCGCAGTTCCTAGGAGTGAATACCTGTTTTTTTAGCATTTGAGTCCTAGAACGAGAAAAAAATTGGAATCTGATTACAAATTTTATCCATGTAAATCGGCGCTCTTTTTGCAAAAGTCCGGCGCAGAGTATTTGAAGTTTGAACTTTTCGACCTGGCTGTTAGCACTTGGCCATCTTAGTAGTACCAGGCTCTAGAATTGACGCCACGTTGTGTAGGCCTACTCGTAACAGCTTGAGCACACTTACGCAGTATAGCTGTGGATTGAATGCTTGAATTCTCCTGTACAGACGTAGCATACAGTATTAATTAAAAAACAAAAAAAAGTGTCGTTACGTAGCTTCTTGTATAGGCTCACTTCCTAAATAATAATTGTATCCTTGGTGCTGAGTAAGTGAGTAGAGTAAGCTACCGGTAGTCTTGTCTGGTATGTTGAGTTCAGAGTTGTGTTATCTTTTGTGGCTTTTAAAAAGATAGGCTACTGTAGTTTACTGCCTGAAATTGGTTTTATTGAAGAAATGAGAACAGTAGGCCTAGTCGTCAAGTATATGCCGTCGCTTTTTTTTCGAAAGCTCTGCGACTTGTGTATGAGAACGCGTGCGCTCTCTCCTTCTCTTTGATCTAAACTATTTCCCAAATCTAACCCTAGTGAGTGCATGCATGAGAGGAGCGGCAGCACGCGGCACGCTCATACATGAGTCGCAGAGATTCTGAAAAAAGCTGATGGCTCATAGGCTTTAACGACGTCCATGAGAACTACCATAGCCTACTGGAGGTAGCTAAATGAAGAGGTGCCCCAAACCTTTTCGGGTTTTCTATGATTCCCCTTGTTCGTGAAAATACGTTTTAATCTGTTTTACTTCGTGCTATTGGCAACCCTGCACTTTGCAATTTTGTGACATCACAAAAGGCGCGCTGTATCAGTATTAGGCAGCAAGGTCTACAGGTTCCACTTCCAGTAGCCTAGGCCTACAGTACAGAGTAGCAGTAACCAAATTTTCGGACTTGGTTATGTTATAGGCTACCGATACTCATTGCTACCTGTTGATAATCATGTTTTTTATTGTCTGAAAACTTTGGCAAAATTATACCTTTTGTGATGTTGCAATATTGCAAAATGCAAGGTTGCCAATGCCAACAATAGTACTGAGTGAAATGAATTAAATGGTGCGGTATTTTTGTGAATAAAGAAAATTGTGGAAAAAGGTATGAGGCATCTCTTTTATCTCATGTAGCCTAGTCCTCATTTCTTCAATAAAACTGATTTCAAGCAGTGCCGGTATCTGTTGAAGTCTTACTCTTAGTGCCAGTATAGCCTTCCTATTGCAGTAGACAACTCTTTTACAGTTTTTTTTATTCTAGACTAGTAGGCTAGTTCTGTACTTCAGACTTTAATTTTATGTTTATTGTTTTGCTTGTCTTTAGCCATAGTTTACAAGAGGTTCTGTTGACCATAGACTACCTGCAGTAGAACTAAAGACTAGAGTTTTGTCTGCTTAGTTTGTTCAGTGTTGGTGGTGTTCTGACATAATCTTGGCAAGTTGGGTTGTCAGGTTGTGATCTGAAAGTACAATGGATGTATTTGTTTACTTGTTTGCAGCATTTTTAGTTGCAAGTTTGTTGTGGTTTGTTACCAGAAAAAATAATAAACCAAAAGCAGCAGGTTTGTATGTCATTATTAGTTTGATAGCAACTTAACCAGTGTTCCCACTAAGCAAATTTTTTTCAGCGAATCAGCGACTTGTTGAAACAAGAGCAAATAATTTTTGGCAATATGATAAACATAGCTGCAGAAAATTTGATAAATTTGTGAAAATATGACATTTAGTATCGGTATACTTTAATACTGGATAGTTATGAAATGTAGGGCGCATAAACATCTTTTTAGAGCTTTGGGCACTATTGTTTCAAGAAAATTTGGGCACTCGCTGATTAACCATAAAGTTGGAGGGAACACTGAACTTAACAGATTTTTTGGTATTGATACTGTACTTTTGTTCACTTATAGTTACAGTGCTGAGCTATGGAAAGTTTGTGTTAAGATACAGAGAAATTAAGACTTTTTGTTAATTGTTTAGTTATATAAACGATTAAATTATTTAAAACTTAATTAAAAGTTAATCTGTATAGTACTAATAGCTATCGGTGAAAGCTTACTATGTTCTAAAGAACTTTCCTTAATAAGTTTTGTTTAAGTTTGTTGCATCATCAACAGGACAAGTTGTCAATAGTTACAAATTTTTTGTTGCATACATAGAAGGGTTGCTGTCTTGCTCAAGCAATTAGTGGTAAACTTGTGATTTTATTTAGTAGCACCACAAGTGCAACAGCAGAACAGAGATGCACCACCTCGTGTAAGAAGAAGATTTGGAAGAGACCGCATTCAAAGAGAAATTGCCCGGTTTGTAAATTAATGTATTTGGTATAAACCAGGGCTTCCCAAACTAGGGGTCGCGACCCCCCAGGAGGTCGCATAGCAACCTTCAGTGGTCGCAAAGAGTATACCAATTTTTATAAGAAAGGTTGAAATTGGTACACTCTCAGTGATCCTTAACTGTTGTTAAAAACTCTTGCGATTCTGCAAAAGAGCCGTAGATTCTACTTAAATAGGTGCCGTTACAAAGTGAGACTTCGTTGAACAATGTATTATATAAGATGACTGCAGGTAGACTTTTCCCCATTCGTATCATGTAGCTCAGCTGGATGCCTAACTTGTTTTGTCACTTTGGTTTATAATATAATAAAACTATGCCGACCAAATTCAATCCATTTATAGTAGGCCTACTGCAGTCAGTATCCAGGGGGGTATCGCTAGTACTTAGATTGTAGGGGTAACATGTGGAGACGTGTCCCCCATGGAGAGTTAACATCCCCCCATCAAGATTTCAGTACCCCCCCTATCAAGGTTTCAGCGCTCTCCATTAAAAGTAGGCGTCTGTATGATTAAACAAAAAAGTGGCTGTCAGCACCAATAAATCCCAAATTCTGGCCAAATACAGTACCAAATTGCAATGAAGACCTTTTTGTCTGACTTTCAATCGTGTATAGAGATAAAATCCCTTCAAATTTTGGTGAAGACCTTTTTTTTTGGTCTTCAATTGAATTCGGGGACAACATCTGAACTTGAAGCAAAATTTCCACTGAATTTCAGCCGCATTCCAAATGCATTTGGTCAAGGCTACAAAAGCGTCTCCTCATGCAAAATTTTACTGTTTAAGTACTGGGTATAGCCCCACCCCCCCCCAATTGGCCTGCTAAACAAAATGCAGAATAAGAAAAATACCATGTATTAGCACTTCTGAGACTGTCTTTTGCACTGAAATAGACTTAAAAAATGATTTAAAGCGTATTTTGAAACATATATTTGGGGGTGGGGCTAATTCGTCAAAGCTAAAACTCATAAATCGGAAAAAAAAACTTTGAAGCATAACCAAAAATGGTATTCAAATTTGGTCGCACATTGAAAAATGCTTAAAATAGGTTTCATCAAAAAATATATAAACTCAGGAATAGAGGGGGGGCGGCATTCAGTATTAGTTAATTACTAATCATTTCGTTCAAACGTCCTTCCATTAGCCCCTAATTGTATATTTCTCCATAGAACATGGGCTAAATAGATTCTCCTTGAGAGTTTTATTGATCTGCCAGTACAGGATTTTATGATTTATCAGCTTGCAAAAAGTGATCTGAAATTCTAGCAATAGGTCCCACCAACATAGCCCCTTTTATCATGTTTTTGCACTGCTAATTTTTATGCCTTGTTTTGATAGCATTAATTTTTATCAAAATAGGCCTAAAAGTAGGTTATTTTTGCCAAAAAAACACAAAATTTTGGAGTACTGGGGGCTCCTACCCCAAATTTCTGCAACAGCCCTACCCATTGCAGAATTCTGGCTACGCCCCTGGCTGTAGTATCGCTAGTTAAGTATAGGAGTAGAAGTGTAATATATATTAGTTGAATATAGGTATAACTACCGTACTACTACTATTAGTTAGATTCTATTCAATAGGCAGCTGGTTAAAAAAGTCGTACAATAACTGTAATAAGTGTACTGCAAATGATGTTGAGGCAGCAGTAAAGACAAATGCAAACAGGGTGTTTGCTT
The DNA here is from genome assembly GCA_963965965.1 of Trididemnum nubilum. NCBI lineage: Eukaryota > Metazoa > Chordata > Ascidiacea > Aplousobranchia > Didemnidae > Trididemnum > Trididemnum nubilum. The sequence goes on along the minus strand of OZ014482.1, from coordinate 9,426,345 downwards.
GCTGTATGCATTAGGTACCAGTGCCTTGTGGTTATTTTTTTCCATTGAATAATTACCACAAATACACAACTCACAGTGTTTATTATTTTAACCGTCAAGGGTCGCGGAAATTTTTAGAAGATTAAAGGGGGTCGTGAGTAAAAAAGTTTGGGAAACACTGGTATAAACTATAGGCCTAACATCATTAATAATACATTACTTGTTTCAATTTTTAGATAAGAACTTTTACTTTGACAAAATGATTACTGATCAATAACTTGCTGGTATTTAATGTATAAGTGCTTAAACCAGTGTTGAGTGAGTAGGATAGTTGTTTTCAGTGGTCTGCAGTAACCCAGTCATGAAAAAAGCCTGTAGTATACCATGTCATGAAAGTACACTTGTAATTTGCATGCCAGGCATACTGAGTATAAGATCAAAATATATAAACAACATTTTTTTATACATTCACAATTAATTACCACACCAAGTGTAGACACTAGTCTAGACAGGACCTAAAATAGTGATTTTCAATGTTGTAAATGGTATTTAGGTACCACGAAAATGAACAACAAGAACAACTTCAACAGGTTCAACACTCAGATGATGATCAAGAAAAAGAAAGTAGTTCTGATTCTGAAGAAAAAACTAAAGCTAGCAAGAAAATCGGAACCAAAAAAAAGAAGAAATTGCAGGAAAAAGAAGAAAAAAAGAAATTAAGAGAAGCTGAAATGAGAGAACGAGAAGAAAAAAAGCAAGAAGAGGAAAAAAAAGAGCAAGCTCGCATAAAAGAAGAAGAAATACTCCAAAAAGAGGAAGAAAAAAAGGTGATTTGTTTAATATTTCTATGTACCTAATTAATTCTGCATTGAATATGGCAAAGATATGCTAATGACTGACTTGCTTGGTTTAATTATTTTTTGTGCTGCAGTTTTTGAAATGATCAATTGATCATAAGTACATTTTTTTAATTAGTTAGGGATTTGGGTAAGCGATCGTTTAACAATAGTCAAAATGGAATGTTGATATCGCAACTACTTTGCTAATGATTAAAAGATCACGCATGTTTTTTTTAACCCAGACTGTGATTGATTCACATCACTATCTTAATCACTACTGGCATTATGAAGGTTTTGTAGGTCATACCAATATCACGTTAGATATCCTATGTGATTTAATCACCACCGATTCTGAAACTTCAAAAATGTTTTTAAATCATTACCGCAATTTTGCGGAGATTTGGCTTAGTAGTTTTTAAGTTTCATCAAATTAACTTGAATGATGTGCACAAAATTTTTGTCCATTTTAAGGCTGCTGAATTGCAAAGGCAAAAAGAGGAAGAAGAAAAACGAGAGTTGGAGGAGTATATGAAATTGAAAGAAGAGTTTGAATTGGAAGAAGAAGGAGAAGAACGAGGATCGGAAGATGAAGAGTCACAAAATCTTCTAGAAGAATTCCTTGAATATATAAAAGTACTGCATCTTAATGATATTACTTTGTTTTATTCACATGGTAGTTAGTAAGACTCTCTTCACAAGACGCATTGAACAACATTGTAGCAGTAAATTTTTCTCTATTATGCTTGAGATAGACCTGTAGTAAACTAGATTGCATAACTCACATGACAGTGGTGATCGATGGTCGCTGCAAACTTTTGTTCCCAACCAATATTTTTTTTTTTTAACGTAATTGTTTTGCTGAGCTGGATGCAAAACAGTTTTAATGGCTATTTTGCCGAAGTATAATTGCTTTAAATGTTTTAAAGGAATCCAAAGTTATATTTCTTGAAGATTTAGCGTCACATTTTGGTCTTCGAACGCAAGAAGCAATCGACAGGGTTCAAGATTTGCTTAATGAAGGAATTTTAACAGGTACTGATAAATGATGATGCAGTTTCTTCTTAGAAGAGCCCAAGAGCTCTCAAACTCGTTTAACCTCTTCGTTTTTTCAACTTTTCTTGACCTGGAGACAGCAACTTTAGATCTTCGAATCACCTGTCCACTTGTCTAGCGCTTACGTTGGAGGCTTTACATTGTCTCGTAATGTTATCGTCAAGCAGGGAAGCTCTGAACACTAATTTTGAAAGTTTTGGTTGGATTTGAAGTGAATCGAACGGTTTGTTTGCAAGATGTAAAAATCTTTCCCAATTTCATGCAGTTTATTTTGTTTTTACGCCAGGTTTCGATTAAGTAAAAAATAATGAAGTTTTTTTCCTTGAAGTTTGGTGAAATTTTTTAAAGTTTGCATCCCTTCTTATTTGACACCGTCCACCCCAATCCTTATTTTATTATTATTAGGTGTAATTGATGATCGAGGAAAATTCATCTACATTACAATGGAGGAGTTAGAAGCAGTTGCCGATTTTGTCAAGCGCAAAGGAAGAGTTTCTATACGAGAACTAGCCCGTGTTAGTAATTCATTAATAAATATTAATCCTGAAAGAGAATCTACTATGGCTAAATAGGCATTAAAGTTTTATGTTTGTGCAATAGTGTTGCTGTTTCTATTGTGGTGAATGGAGAAAGGTCATAGCTAATTAAGGCTCAAAATCTTGTAAAGTCGGGGCAATTTGCACGGTTGAATTTAATGGTTACAGTTTCAAAAATCTTGTAATTGTAATTGCATTTTATTCACCGAGTTGCCTTGGCCAGGAGACAAAGCCTTATGGTCTTTGAGTCAAGCACTGAGCGTACGTGTACTCACTCTACAGTTTGTAGTTGTGCACACTGGTGGAATCTCTGCCTGCGGTTTGCAACTTGCTATTTTCACCTTAGAAAGCATTTTTAAATGCGACTTAGATGTACATGGCCTATATATTTACATGCTGATCTTTTATTATGCCAGCCTGTTACAGTTGGAACGCTTTTGGGGTAGCGGGTGGGGCGAACAGCAAACTCTTAATTGGGGTGCTACGACGTTTCTGATTGATTTTGGTTAACATGTCACTAAAGCAACCGGTCAGTGGTCGAGCGGTAACACGTTCGTTTCTGGAGCGGTAGGTCTGAGGTTCAAATCTCGGGTCGGTCTAATCAGACATAGTGTTGCCATCGGCTTGTCGCCGCTGCGACATTTTTTCGAAGGGAGCTGTGTTGCACAGGCGTAAAGAAGTGTGGATGGGGCCCGCAAACTCGTTTCACGCCTCATAGAGAAAGATTTGATTTGATGTCGCAAAAGCGAGAAATTTTATTGAATTGCATTTTTTCGATTTCATTTTGTCGCAGCAGAGTTTTATGTGTGGTAATTAGCATTGTTTATATTGTTATTCTTCTGTGTGTTGTACAACAGTTTTACTGGAATTCAAAAATACTGTAGAACCTCCCCAAAACTGCACATACATCAAGATGATTACCCAAGCTTTATGAAGTGATGACATGTTTTTTTTTAATCAAGTTGCTTGCCAACAGGGATGGAGTGTCATTAATTACAGGGGAGTAACTTCATAAAATTTGGAGAAGTGTTTGTGATGCGTTGCTAGAAAATAAAGTAATTTTGAGAAATTGCATTTGATATGTTGGTGAAATACAGCTGTGTTAGCTTCTTTATCGAATGACCGTAACGAATGTTTATTATGCAAGTCAGTGATACTGCTCGAGAATGGTTTTGGTGAAAAAATGAGCACTAGTTTAGGTAATAGAGAGGTGCGTTCCCCTATTTTCCTTATCCACGAAACTAAATTTTATCCGTTTGATTTCGTACCATTGGCAACCATGCGTTTCGAGTTTTTTGCAGAATAAGCAGCGCATCGAACATCGCGTTGCTTATTCTACAATAACTTTTTGCAAGAAAAAATTTTCGACCGAAAAATCTTTGAGCGAAAACCAAGTTGAACATGAAACAAAGGAAAAGATTTATTAGAATTTAATAAGTTATGGTTTTAAAAATCATTATTGCTGTTCAGATAAGGCTAGGTAGGCTTATTTTAAAAGTGTGTAATAATTAAGTTATAAATTTAAGATTTTGAAAATAATACTCTTCATAAGAACCAGTACATATTGAGTTGAGGCAGGCTGTTCTTAATTTTTTAACTATTTTTAGCCTCATTGTTTTTAAACTTTGAGAGAATCGAGGTCAATTGTGGTGACCATGTTTGTTACTGCTTTGTTCCCAATGCCTGAGCAAACGCTGTTTTGCTGTTATTGCAGGATTGTAGAATTGCTAAAGCGAAGAAGCAAGCGTTTTCATTCGAACTAGAGCCAAAATTTTTAGCGCCTGCGCAGTGCGCAACAGCACTCTAGTCTCAGTAGGCCTGTTGTCATAGGTGGGCACAAGTCCGTTAATAACGAAACTAACTTTTTCATTAACTCGTTAATCCGTTAAAAAGTTTTTTCATGTCAACGGACTACATTAACTTCCGTAAAATTCAGTTAACTTCCGTTAAGGTTTTATCGTTAATATCTTGCACCATTCATTCATCGTACCGGCACAAACCAGTTTGCACTGGCAACACTTGTTGCGTATTAGGACGAGTTTTATAGAAGAAAGCAAGGAAAGGAGCTCTTTTTTGTGGCAAATGGTAAGCTGCAGCCTCATAGGTCTATTAATTATCGCTGTTCATGGTTTCCAAAGATTTTCCGATCGTAGCTTCGTTAATGCATTTGAACTTATTTTTATCTTGAAATTAGATTAGACTGTAAAATTTCACTTCCAAAACACAAAAAGACCACCATAGATATTTCATTACAGTCAGCTCAACAGCGTCAATACGTGTTCTAGAAGCGAGTGAATAAAAAGAAATGTATATTGTGTTACAGGAAAACTCGGCCACAGTCTTAAACGTGCGCAAATACCGACCGGATAGAGATGACTCATCAAGCACACCCAAGTTCACAATTCGAACAGTTCACTATTGACTAAGGTGCACAAATCACAATCACTAGAATCGACGTCTTTCGAATGACAGTTGACGCTCGACGCTTTGACGTGAAACTTTTGACGTTTTTCTAAAATAAACACAACACAATGCGATAGAAAGCAGGCACAGATCGGTTTTATCAGCGTAAAACAATTACCATTCTTTATGAGTGAATTAACATTATTTCAGCTTCAGGCTTTTACGTATAGCATCATTAGAAAAGAGAAATAATTATCAAAGCAAAATAACAAACCAAATTTGCAATATAACATTCACAAATCAATTCAAATATCGAAAATAAAATGCACAAAACTTACCGACTATTTTGAGACGGTAATGCACAGAAACGTATCAAGAAATCGACAATCGAACAGTAATTCATTTATCTTAAATCTATTTCAACGTTTTGAGTCAATTGCAATAATTTTGTGTTTTTGCAAGGGCATTTATAGAAAAAAAATTATAAAGAACAAAATAAAAACCACGTGGAAATTTAAGGGAAAGAAGGCTATTTTTCGTAAACTTTGTCCAAAACAAGTTTTGTTTTGAAAAAGTGAGTGAATTATTCATCGCCCCGGCTGAACTAATCATATTGGAAAAAACCGTAGGTGGGCACAAGTCCGTCAATCGTTAATCCGGTAATAATGAAGCTAACTTTTTCAATAACTCGTTAATCCGTTAAAAAGTTTTTTCATGTTAACGGACTAAATTAACAGAGGTGGAGTCCTCGAGGAAGTCCTTGGCCTCGAGGACACATTTTGAAGTCCTTGCCTTGGCCTCGAGGCCTCAAGTCCTCGAAAATTGGCCTGTCCTCGGCTCGAGGACAGCACTATTTATTGGAATGTTAAAATTTTGTGGAGCGCTTGAAAAATTTTTTCGAAAACTTTTTTTAGTGGAGATCGCTTGAAATATTTTTGTAAAGACCTTTTTCTTTTTTTTTTGTGGAGATCGCCTGAAAAAAATTTGTGAAGACCTTTTTTTTTTTTTGGAGAGCACTTGCGCTTTGTGTCCTTGGTCCTTGGCCTTGGCCTCGAGCATTCCTGTCCTTGGCCTCGAAAGTGTCTGTCCTCGGAAAGGCTGTCCTTGGCCTTGGCCTCGGATTTTTTTTGTGTCCTTGGCCTTGGCCTCGAGCCTTGTGTCCTCGACTCCACCTCTGTAAATTAACTTCCGTTAAGTTCTGTTAACGGACTAAAGCTACTTCCGTTAAGTTCTGTTAATTTCCGTTAAAATTTTTATCGTTAATATCTTGCACCATTTATCTATCGGACTGGTACAAACCATTTTGCACTGGTAACACTTGTTGCGTGAATTTTATTGGAAATAAATAATTGCACAAGTTTTATAGAAGAAAGCGAAGAAAGGAGCTCTTTTTTGAGGCAAATAATAAACCCGCAGCCTCATAGGTCTATTTATTGCTGTTCACAATTTTCAAAGATTTTCCGATCGTGGCTTCGTTGTGCATTTGAAATTATTTTTATCTTGAAATTAGATTAGACTGTAAAATACACCTACCAAAACACAAAAACCGAAAAGTTTGACGTCCTTCGTGGTCGACTCCTGGGAAATCATAACGACTTCCACTGGCAGTTAGGTGGCTAGATCAACCACCAACCCTGCAGCTGCAAAGCAGCTCGAGTCATAATATGCACAGAGCTGGACAGCGCTGTTTCGAGCTTTTAGCTCTCATCGGCAGCCCTCAGCTTCTCTAACAAAGTTATTCCCCAGCTGGACAAGACTCTTGGCCGAACTGGACAAACCTTAAGGGCTTGCACAGCGGCAGAGGGTTTGTGGGGAATAAACGATTTTTCACTTGTGGTACTTAAAAAAAACGAGTGAAAAATCGCTGAACCCTTGTAGTAAGGACAGCCAAAAAGACCACCATAGCAATAAATATTTCCTTAAAATCAGCTCAACAGCGTCAATACGTGTTCTAGAAGCGAGTGAATGAAAGAAATGTATATTACACGCAAAATGTTAACGGATTAACGGACCTTATTAACTTCCGTTAAACTTAAGTTAAAAACTTAACACCTTTTTTCTTTTATAAGAACAATTTCATAAGAACATAATTTTAACTTAAGTTAAGTTAAAAAGGTGTTAAGTTAAAAACACCAAATCATTTGCATAGGTGGGCAAGTTAATGCAATACGTTAGTTCGTTAATTACTAGTATGTCAACAAACTTCACTCCTCCGTAAACGTTAATCCGTTATTTTCAGCTTTAATTGACGAAAGTTGAAGGCGGTGAATCACCCAGCCAATTCTGTTGGTTTATAATAGCTAAAATTGAACTATAATTTTTGATATTTTTTGTTTTAATTTTGAGGCTGCCATTGCAAAGATATTCAACGAATACAAAAAGATATCCCCCCGAAAAAGTTTTTGGAAACTCCTTCTTCCCGCCAAAACCACAGTTCTCTAAACTATTAGGCCTACTAGAGATGGCGCGGATAGCAAAATATGCATCCGCCTGCTGCGCTGCATCCGCAAACCTTGTCCGCATGCTGCATCGCACCACATTCAAACACAACTGAGTTCACGCCCCAACGCGCCGCACCGCAAGTTAAATATCCTTTAAATTTTCACTAACATCAGAAAAAAATTAGCTCTCTAGCTTACGACATATAAAAAAATTGATTTTAGGGGTAATATTTCGGGGAGTTTTCAAAAAGGTTGCTCTCTCAAACCATGTCAAAATATTGGTTTTTTAAACATCTGCTGATAAAAAAAAGTAAAAAAGGCACCTTTTACTGTTTTAGTAGCATGCATTGTCTTTAATTCATATAGTAGTTACATCCAGACTAACCATTGTTGTTCATAAAGAGAAAATCACCAGCAATAATTCTAAAAAAAATGTAAAAAATTATTGCACGCGGCGTTGCGCTGATGCTGTGACGTAATGCAGATTTTAGTTGCCACGCTGCGCGGCGTGGTGCACCAACAACAGTGCACCGCCGCGTACGCTGCGCTGTTGCCATGTCTAATTGTCTATGGCCTACTGTAGTTTTGGCGGGAAGAACAAAACTCAGAGTTTCCAAAAACTTTTTTCGGAGGATATCTTTTTGTATTTCTTGAATATCTTTGCAACTATACAGCCCCAAAATTAAAACGAAAAATTTGAAAAATTATAGTTTAGTTTTAACTATTGTAAACTACCGGAATTGGCTGGATAATTCACCGCCTTTAAGCCGTTTTTGAATGAGACTGCTTTTTACGCCAAACTTTTGGGGCGGTTTTCGGGTTCTAAAACCAAAGTCACGTAACCTGTTGCCTCGAAATTTGGTAAAAATACATAACTCATTAATCTCAAACTGCTTTCAAAATTTCATGTAGCTAGACCAAACCGTTCTCGAGTTATAAGCAAAAGTTTGAAATTTCGCACTCGTTAGTTGGAAAATAGCCGAGTAAAAACAAAGGAACACGCGACGCAAGCGTCGGTCGTTCCAATAACAAACCATTTTCGAGTTCGTTAGAGTCCTAGGCTAAATACAAGAAAATTATTAGCAAAAATACAACAATACAACAAAAATATTCCAACCTACCCCACCTCGCTCCATAAGAAACAATGCATTTCGATCAGAAATTTGACCAAAAATTTGAACATTACTCATGCGTGACGAGAACAATTAACAATCCCTGATTATACTGTTTTAGGTGAAGACCAAAACTAACGGTAAGGTCTTCACCAAAATCTGATGTCGCTTTTGTCGGAAATTTAGATGTAATTGTAATGCAAAAAAGGCAACGCCGATGTTTGGTTTTTCGCAAAATTGCCCTAGCTAGTCCGTAAAACTTAAATTCTTGAGACCACTCACCCCTGGCATACCGGCATAGTCTACAGGTATAAACTAGGCTATGCTCCACAGTACAGTGCTTGAGAATACACCATTCTGTTCAGGTCCTGACTTGACAAACTTAGCCTACCCAGTAGTACAGCATCTAGCCTATGCACTAAGCTAGCCTGGACTGCAGAAACTTCACAGCGTACATGAGACTGTTTTAGGCCTGATTTGCACTGGATGTCAAACTGTGAGTGTGCGAGCCTTGAGCATATTTTTTTTTCAGATTTTGTTAATGTTATGACCATCTCTCATCTCAGGACTTGCCAGTTACGGTACCATACACAGTACAGCTTGTACAGTGGTTAGGCACAGAGGCGTTGCTAGAAATGGTGGCACCTGGGGCGGGATTTCGAGGTGGCACCCTTTTTCATACCAAAAATTGGCAAAGACCAAAAAAAAAGGTCTTCGCCTAAAAATCAGTAGGTTTTTGGTCCCAATGAGGATGGGGACGACCAAACAAAGTGAAAAAAGTAAGGTATTTAGCACAAATCAGTGGAATTATGGTTTCGCATAAAATGGTGTCACCCCAAAATGGTGACACCCAGGGCAGCAACAGGGGTCAGACATACAAGTGGCGGTGGCGCCACCTCCAAGCTCAGGTGGCGCCACCTGAAGCTGCAAGTGGCGCCACCTGAGCTTGGAGGTGGCGCCACCGCCACTTGTATGTCTGACCCCGTCTCCAGGGCAGGCCGCCCCTCCTAGCGACGCCACTGGTTAGGCAATATGGTTATGTCAGGCATATCAGATATATACTGCATGGTGTACACCAAAATTCTATTTAAAATACAGTAAATGAAGTACCTAAAATCAATGTGCTGTATACTAGCAACTGACAATCACATTCTCATGCTAAGTACAGACTAGACCTTATTCTGTTAGTGTTTGTCTATTTGTGAATTCCTTTATTTATCAGTATTTATCACTATCTGCTCAGTGCTATGTCTCATCTTTAAAGTCAATTTTGTTGAAAAGAATTACTAGTATATAAGAAGTTGGTATTTTGTACACTATGCCTAATTTGTAGTGTACAAGTAGTCAAGTACAGCTGTACTAAAGCTTTAACTCCAAATTTTTAAATGTGAATAAGCCATTCGAATCATATTATAATGGAATGGACATCTAAGTTGAAGAATATTGGAAAAAATGGCTCAAAAGATGAAAAAAAGCCAATATTAAAAGATGAAAATGATTTTGAAAAAGTAAGAAATACCGGTATTCATTTTTTTCTTGTTTTCAATTCAGCATTAGTGTTCGCTAGCATTGAAGATTGTTCTTACTTCAGTCATCACAGCATTTTTACTTTAGTCAATTGAAATGTTGTTCTTGTAACCTGTTTTTGAACAAGCAGGAAACTTTTGTTGATGGTTCCTGGTACATTAAAAACCAAGTAAAGTGTTTAGATTTTGTCATGTGTCAATGATCATTGTGATCAGTTATCGGTATCAAATACTATGCTCAGCTGTCAGTGCTGTTTACTGTAGTAGGTTGACTACTGAATTGCATCTAATTATTTTTGTATGTTTCAAGGGGTATCAAGAAACCTCGATTGATAAGGTGTGCACTAGTAATTTATCTGAATCTGCATCCTCACAAATCCAAGGAAATTACTTTGATGATGGAGTTACTAAAATAGGCAAGTTACACCAAACCAACTTATAATTAGTATTTCTGTGTTAGTTACAGTAGTTCATAAAGCTTGAAATATGAAATGAACTTGGGCCCCTGGTTGCAGCCAAACAATCCAAGTGCAGTAAGCTGTTTGTTCTGTCTGCTTTTATTAAGCAAGTATAATTCTTATTGTAACGGTCAACTATGAATTTTGCTAGAGCCAAGTTGTATTAGCAAATTTATGTATATAATACAGTAGAAACTGTTATAAAACTTTCAGTTTGTTCAATAGTTCTAATCATTTATTTTTGTTTTTAAGATTACGTTTTGGTGTATGAAGAAGCTCAAGAGCAACAAGAAAGTGGCAGCTCAAATCTTTCTGAAAAAGAAAGGGAACGGCAGAAACATGAAAGCTCACAGCAATCGTTATACAAAAAGTGGAGAAATAAATTCATAAAACACTTGCGACGAACAGGTGTTAGAATTGAAATGGTAATGATTTTGATTTGGAAGAGGCTATGCTATTTCACTGAAAATTTTGTCTGTTTTTTATTCAATATAAACTAAACTAAAATCCTTACTCTAAAATAACCCCAAACCCTACTCTTAACCTTAGAAAAGTGTATGAAAAATGCGTGTATGATTATTCCTCATTTTAGTTTGATTCTCTTTAACTTAAAAATTTTTGGTGAAATAGTCATTCACTTTTGAATTTGTGTAATTACTAACTTATTCAGGAAGAGAACATGTCAAAAATAATACTTTTGTTTATTTTTTTATTTAAACAAATTTTTTGAACACGTGTGTGCTCAACTGCTTGTACTGCTGACATACAATTAACCAACCCTTTGCCCTTGGAATTGTTCTTGACATTGATATACCAGCAGACAGCAGTGTTTTTTCATTTTGTTTTACTCAGCCAATACTATTGCATGGTAGACATGATAAAAAATGTTAAATTAGGAAAATTTGTGATAAAACTGTTATATGCCATTTATAGTTGTTTTGCTTTACAGCACGAAAGCACTAGTGCAGAAAAAACCGTTTATTATGTGAAACTGAACTGTCCATGGGAACTTCTTGTCCATTATGCTGAAGAATTAAACCTTCGAGCCCCATTGCAGGTGTTGTGTGTTGATTTGTGCAATATTATCGTGATTTGCAAAGCTGTATTTCAAGATGATGTTACTATCATTGTGAGCAGTGTTCCCTTTAACTTTTTGGGCTGACAAGTGCCTAAATTTTCTAAAAACTATTGTGCCCAAAGCTGTAAAGATGTATCTATGTGCCCTATATTTTATACCAATCCAGTATTAAAGTATACTAATAGTCATATTTCTAGGAATTTTTGGGTGTTTCTAAAGCTATGCTTATCATATGCCAAAAATGATTTGCCTTCGATTCAACGATTCATTGACAAAAATCGGTTTAGTGAAAGCACTGATTGTAAATGCCATTTATGAACTTGTGTTATTAGCTTTAAATGAGTGCATTACTGTAGTTCAGTCATAGCCTCGTAGGCTTACTTTTTGCAAGTATTAAATATTATATGCTAATTAGTTTTTAACTGCTAATAAGGAGTGTTGACGATGAGCAGACTTTAGCTGTTTTAAAACTGCATAAAATTACATTGAAGCTTGGCTTGTTTTATTTCAGCTTCGTACGTACAAACATGAACAATGGTCAAGATCAGCGCTGAATAAGTTGCAGATGTCAAACTGGATGTACCATGATGTTCCGCGACCACCTAAGTTGTATTTCACTTGCACGTTCAAAAAATCAAAGATGCACAAGTTAGTTTTTGTGTGTGAAAATGTTGCATTTAAGTATGCAGTATACCAATTAGCTGCCAATTAGGTAAAGCTAGTGTTTCCTCTAACTTTTTGATTAATCGGTGGGTGCCCAAATTTTCTCAGAACAAAATGTGCCCTAAGCAATAAAAAACGTAATGTGCCCTAAATTTTGCACCAATCCAGTATCGAAGTAAACTAAAAATTATATTATCTCAAATTTGTCGAATGCTATGTTTATCATATTTGCGAAAAATTATTTGCCCCTAAACCAATGAACTGGTGATTCACTCACAAAAATCACCTTTGAGGGAACACTGGGTGGAGCATTAATTATTGAAATGTTAGACTCTGGTTTAATCCCTTGTTTTGTCCTGTGAATACTTCCTACTTAGTTGATATCAAAATGCACGTAATTATTGCTTGTTAGGTTTTTGGGAAGCAATGACCACCAAAGTTACTTCTCAAATACTGATCGCTCGCGTATAGCTTACGAGATTTTGCAGACAACTGTGTATGGAAAGAAAAAGCGTGCTGAGCTTGGTGAGGAATGTATCTAAATTTTTTATGTACCACACAGCAACTAACTATAATTATGTACGTTTACATTGTGAATAGTTTAAAATCCAGCTTTTCTATATAATACGGTGTACCGTTTGAAACATTGTGCAGAGTTTTAAATCTATGTAAACTCTGGATTAATTAATATATTACAGTTGTTATTGATGCCTTGCCTTAACTTTTTTGGGAGATACAGTTTAAAAACGTTAACAGCTAATCACAGATATTCAAAATAAATTTTTGTGTATGTGCGATTGACGGCAATTTTATGACTTATAAATTTTGTACGTCGATTACATTGGAAAAAGAATAGCCAAATTGCTTCTGTCACATTCTATTGTGAAAAACTTTTCGTAAAAATTTTCAAGCCTTATCAATTTTTATGAATAAGATTGATAATGGTTGGATTTTCGGCGAAACGTATCTTGTTATAGAATATGATTGAAATTCCATTGGTTATTCCTAACAAGATCGTTTAGTTCGTCGCAAATACTTTGATTTTATTAGGGATCACTTATTCGTTCAATTTAATTTAGGAATCGATCGTCTGCTGTCAGAAGGCGTGTTTACAGCTGCGTTTCCTTTACATGATGGCACTTATGAATGCGAAAAGAACCCAAAGGTATTGAATATTGATCTGTACTACTTTTTACTTGGAGCTTTGCTATGGTTTCATAAAAAAAAACCAACACTGATTTTCTCATAAAGATATAACGGTTGATATGAAACTTTTATAAGGTAGTAATATTTGTGAGTTTTGTTAGTTAATTTATTTATTGGCGAAATGCAACAAAAGATGAATAGATTTCAACCTTAATGCACTTCGCCTCAGTTCCCATGAGAAGTCCAAACTGGTGACTTATAAACACCTTTAAACTTAAATCTAAAAATTAAAAATAAAGGAACTGCGACTAGAAAACAATCATCAAAAAATGTCTAAGCAATAAGTATAAACCAATGCACATGCAAACAGAAAAAAAAAACTTTGTTTTTGCCTTTTTGCCGAGTTTAGAGATACTGGTACAAACTTTTATGATGCAGTAGCCTATATTTATGACGATATTATATTGGATTTTTTTCCCTACACCATTGTAAAGCCTCACGTGCAACCGCTCACTAGATGCTTAAAAAAATGGCATATACTTCTGTTATGCTCTTTACTAGTAAAGCAGTGAATGCATCATGAAGTAATCACGTTCAGCGCATCTATCTAATTGGTGTCGATCGGTGATCGAGTGGATAAAGCGTCTGCTACTGAAACGGTAGACTCGGGTTCGATTCCCAGTCGGGTCGACTCAAAAACAAACATTTGGTATTCACAGCTTTCCTACAGTGGGAACTTGGGGAATAAAATGTAATTACAGTTACATCAATTCTTAGTTTCAAGTTTTTGTAATTGTTCTTTATCGACGTTACTTCTTTGTTTTATAAGTTTGTTGTTCTAACAGGATCCTTCTTCTTTAAATGAGCGACAAATTTTATACGAATATTGGGCGCGATGGGGAAGATGGTACAAGTATCAACCATTGGATCACATTAGGCATTATTTTGGGGAAAAAATCGGCATCTATTTTGCCTGGCTTGGTAATCTTTTATGTTTATGATTTTGTACCTACCTATTCTTGCTGATTCTTAAAATTCTAGCATTTTTGAATGCACGCAATGTTAATGCCAAGCTCAGGCAGCAAGTAATATTCTCTTGAATTTGCTGATCGTTATCTTCTCACTTTTTATTTTTGGTAAAACTAAGGGTAGAAGAGATAAAAGTCCAAATGCTGCTGGGATAAAAGTATAAGCGTATTAATTTTACAGAATCAAACAACCACAGGTTTAAATAAAAACAAATACTATGTTCCGATGAGACACCCCCAACGGTAACGAGTTGATAGGCGGAGATTTTAGTTTATTGTTTTTACTGTAAATGTTTTTTAATTCATAGTTTCGACATTCTGTATTCTGAACAGTCTGTGTTTCTTCGTTTAATGTAAGAAGCGATTGCATTAATTTGCATTGATGGTGCTTAATTTTATTGCAAATATTTACTTAAATTGCAAGTCTCCGTAATGAGATTATAATTAGGATTGTTTGTTTCTAGGTTTTTACACGTCATGGCTTTTGCCTGTGGCTATGCTTGGTCTGTTAATTTTCATCATAGGAATCGCCACTATGAACACAAATACTCCTGCGTAAGTTCAGTTTTGAGTATCTGAACAAAATTTTATGCTGATTTTTCCTTGTTTTTGCATGTCAATTTTTTGATTCTGCAGCAATGAAAAATAGCAGAAATAAAAAACTGTGATGTGATTCCAATTCGAAGATAAACTGAGACTTTTGGAAACGTCGAGCTACGTGTTTTAATTGGAAACAGACAATTTTTGGCCGTTTTTTCTGGTTTATGTGAAGCTTTCCCAGTTTTTACAAGTTCGATACGGAAGATGAAGGTCAGGTTGCTGATTATTACAGATCTAGCGTAGGACGTAATGCCTTGTGTTTTTCTCATAGGATCGATATTTGCAACAGCGGAGAAAACTACACCATGTGTCCTCTGTGTACTTACTGTGCCACCTGGTTTCTGAGTAAATCGTGCTTGATGGCGAAACTGGCCTATTTGTTCGACAATGGCGGCACTGTCTTCTACGCTACATTAATGTCCTTCTGGGGTAAGTGCTACGCGGTTGTTGATAACTAATGAGTAATCATAAAATCATTACTGTAATTCTCACTGATTTGCAACCAATTCAGCGTTCTATGTAAACTAGAGGACATGATCTTTTATATATTTCAAAAGCTTTTTACGCGGATCAGAAGCTTTAATACTTCGACGATTTTAATTTGAAAGTTTAAAGCAGCTTTTTTGTTCAAATTTGGCATTAGTTATGGTATTATTGGTGACTCGAGGGCACAGCTGAGTGTTTGTCTGTTGATCACATTTGTTAGTAGATCTAATAAATTATTGATTGGTGTGACTTTCGTATATATTCAATTTCTTTGGAGAGAGTAAGAGCGTAATGGGACAATGGGTTTTGGTCATTACAGTATTTGAGATAAACAGAATACTGTAGAATGTAGCATTTCGAATAGCAGACTTTCATTGTCGTCGTTTTTCTAACCTGATTTGTCGTTAAAGGCGTGCTCGTACTGTCGGCATAGAATCACGAGCGTACAAGCTTATATTGTGCTATTGTGCTTATCTCAATCAAATATATACGTCCATACTCGGCGTTCTGCCTCGCTCAAGTGCAGATGCGGTTGGTTAAAGTTATAGCAAACATTTTGCGTTAATTGAATACCAGATCTAACATGTTGCGGCTTGAGCATCACCAGATATCGTATTCACGACACCCTGAGTCCATACATTATATGGTTTTCTGAGTGACAGTCGGTACAGCTTGCTTTTAATGTTTTTCAGGTTTAACTCACTTAGGGTCTTATGCACCAGCGTGGATTAACTTTGGTCTGCGGATCATAGTGATGAACTTATTCGATTAAAATAAACTGATTTTGCAAGTTCAGAGACATTATTCTCGAATAAATTACCGTATAAATTACAACAATTTGTCGGACCATTTGTTTGAACTTTTCCCCTAAAATTTTGTTAATCCTCTGATCAAACTTAATTTACCTTGAAACATACAACCCTTAGACTGCAGTATGCCCTTGCTTTTGCTGTAAGTTGTACGATTCTTAAAGATGAGGTTGTGATGTTTTCCCAAATTGTTTGCTTAACTTTTAAAATTAATGTTTGTTATTACAAAAAAGCTTACGTGATAAAGTGTATCAAAAATTTAGTCTCGTTAGCTTTTAAAACCGTTGGAAATTGTGAAATTGCATTTGTATATGTTTAAATTAAAGACGTAGTTACTTGCAACGAAAAATTCAAAATATTTCGGCAAATATCAAGCGTGAAATATCGATACATGCTCGCGGACGACGTTTTGAAGCGTGAGCCGGCTTCGTTTAGCGCTGAGGAGCCCTCACCTTAGCTTTTGTTCAGGAAATGTTAATTGCAATTCATTAGCTTATTCGCTAATTTGAAGAATGTAGGTTGGTGTTTTGTCTGAAATGTTGTAAGCAAATTTCTTGCTTTGGCACTTTGCAAAGTGAATATTAACTTTTTTAGCAGTTTTTCACACAGCAGCTATCTTTCACAATGCGAATGCAAAAAGTGCGGCTGCCTTACATTTTTTGAATTCGCATTGTATACGTCTTAACTTTTTACGAAGAAATGTCGCTGCGGTAGCTTGCTGCCTAACCAATGTTGATGATTTACTTTATTTTAGCTGTATTTTTCCTCGAGTTTTGGAAGCGGACCAGTGCTCGTCTCAGTCATCATTGGGACGTAATGAATTTTGAGGAAGAAGAAGAGCGTCCCAGGCCGGAATACAACGCCCGCGCCCCAACTCTTGAAGTAAACCCCATAACCGGGGTACTGGAACCCCACTTTCCACCTGCTCAACGCACCAAGCGAATTTTTACAGGATTTGCGATTTTAGTTATTATGGTAAGTTAAATTTGACTGGCTCAGTTTTTCATTTGTATATGCTGCTTGTTAATCATTATCTACAATCTACCGTATAATGTGTCGATAATTTTTTTTTTCTAAACACAAAAGAGAACTCGTAACAAAGAAGTGTATGCTAAGAAAAAGATAATGTAAATTATGTACTCGATCTTGATCATGCTCCAAAGTTTTTCTTTGTCTGCAGCTTGCGGTGGTCTTGATCTTTGTCCTCTCCGTCATCATATATCGCGGAATTATCGGAGTTATCTTGATCCACAGCAAGAATAAAGTAGTACACCAGCAGGTACTTAGATAGCGTATGTGGTTACTTGTGGCCTTTTTACTTCGTACATTGAACACGTTTCCATCGGTTTTTATTTTTGAAATGCACGGTACGTCTAAATGAGTTATTTGCAGCCTAAATACTACTTTCTTGTCAAGTAACTTCCCATAAATCGTATTATGCGAATTTATTTGATCCCGAGTGTTCTGTTTAAAAAGTTTCCTGGGCTGAAAAAGGTTTAAAATTTCACCCATATTAGACTAGGACCCAAGTAATTAAACAATTCTAAGTGTAGTTTTGCATTTGCATGCATTTTTGAAGTCAGCTTGGGTGTCAGTTTTCTGCAAAGTTTTTATTTTAGGCGAGTGCAATGCAGTCATTTTCTGGCGCTATCATCAACTTGATTCTAATCATGCTCATGGCAAACGTATACACAGCGGTTGCTGAATGGCTTACCAAATGGGGTAAGTTTGCAATGGATTTCTTAAGCTTTTTTACTTGGCGTTACATGTGTGCACAAGGCGTGTTTGAAAAGTTACGGGACTGGGTCTCTCAATGTTTTATTTTATTTAACAAATAAATTTTACAACATGTCGCCTTCAAAGTAATCTCCTTGGGCTTGAATGCACTTTTCCAATCTCCTCTGCCACGCTTCCACGCACTCCTGGAAGGATTCCTCCGTGATCGCTCGGAGCTCTCTCGTCAAGGCTGTTTTAATGGCTTCTGAATCTTGAAAACGAGTTCCTTTGATGACTTCCTTGAGTTTGGGAAACAAAAAGAAGTCACAAGGGGCCAGATCTGGACAATAGGGTGGTTGCTCCAGTACGGCAATGTTATTTTTGGCAAAAAACTCCCGAATTCCCAAGGCATTATGAGCTGGAGCATTGTCATGATGAAGGAGCCATGACCTCGTTTCCCACAGTTCTCTTCTTTTCTCCCTCACTGAACGCATCAGATGTCGCAAGATGTTTTTGTAGACCTGCTGATTAATAGTTTGGCCTTGTGGCAAGAATTCTGCGTCGACAATTTCATGGACATCAAAAAAAAAGCCATCAGCATTACATGGGTTTTGGACTTGAACACCCTCGCCTTTTTGGGTCTTGGTGACAATGCGCTCTTCCATTCAAGGCCCTGCCGTTTGGTGAGTGGATCGTACTCGAAGATCCATGACTCATCGCCAGTAACAACTCTTTTCAGCAAGTTGGCTTCAGTTTCGAGTTGCTCCAAAATGTCTTGACACACTTGCACACGTCGCTCCTGTTGTCCTTCATTCAGCAACCTTGGTACCATTTTTGCACAGATCTTCCTCATCCCCAGATCTTCCGTAATGATCGTCCATACCCTCTCGCTATTCATACCCAGCTCATCTGCTATCATTCTAACAGTAAGACGGCGATCGCTCTGCACCTTTTGTCTCACACGCTCAACACTTTCATTTGTTCTGCTTGTGGATGGCTCCCACTCCTGTGATCATCTTCCACCTACTCTCTTCCCTCTTTGAACCTCCTGTGCCACTCAAAAAGACGAATTCTTGACATCGTGTCATCACCATAGACTTCTTGAACCAACTTTAGTGTTTCAGTTGGAGTTTTTCAAAGATGGACAAGAAATTTCAGGTTGATTCGTAGTTCGACGCTCAAACAGTAGTGAAAAGCATAAGCATAATAATGAATTGTACCGAGGACTCTTGTGAGGCCAAACGATGGCTTTTGGCTTGATGCAAATAACGTAAGATAGAAACTCTTCACTAAGCAACTTCAAAAAATTACTAACAAAAGCTAGATCGCGCTCTGTTTCCGATGGATTTTCGTGATTACAATATCTACACTTCTTCTAATTTCAAAACTTATTTCGCGAAGAATACGCTGTTTTCGACTTTTCGTATATGAATGTGAAACAGATTTTGCACTCAAGTTACGTTACGAGCTTTTTGAATTTTACGCTATTTTTAGCCTCGTTTTTTTCAGGGACTAACTTTTTGAAATCTTCCATATTTAGCTTGGAAGAATCCAAACTTTAAATAAAAACAATACTATTAAAAATAAAGTATTCATAGAACGTGTCTGCTGACGCGTTTGTTAAATTGATTACAAAGCTGACGAGATCTGTGCTATTGACTTGCAGACATTTGCATGGTGCTGTAATTTCATTCGTGTCAGATCAGCGCAGTAACAGTGCTGGATATTGCTATTTTATAACGACTTTAATCATCAAAATTACTGCCAATGTGATTGAGATTAGTGTATTTCAAATGTTTCGACCCTCTACTTGTACCATTATCAATGAAGAACGAACAGTAGAACTACACAAATTACATGCTAGTAATGACTGAAAATAACTTTTGATTTCAGAGATGCATCGCACTCAGACTGACTATGAAAACTCGTTGACGTTTAAAGTGTTTATTTTTCAATTTGTCAACTATTATTCGTCGATTTTCTACATTGCTTTCTTCAAAGGAAAGTGAGTAATAAATTTTGTAGAAATTGTTTTTTCGATCTTTTTAAAAGTTGCTCTCCTGCCAGCGTTAAGTTCTGAATTTTATTTGCGCGAATAATCGCAAGTTATAGATGCGTAACAACATTGCACTGAGCTGGGTGCTTAATAAAGGTAAACTAAAAATCGCACAAATGTTTATTTTATTTAATGCAAATATAATTTTTTGTTTTATTTCAAGCTTTTTCCGGCACGAAATCGTGAATATATCAAGTAAATCGGTTCACAGCGGTTAATTTTTCTTAGAAACGTCTTTTGGCGCAGTGCTATTCAGTATGTTCTTGCTTAAAAAACCTTTACTAATTTTCGCGTCTTGAATGGTCCGTTTGTGAAATAATCTTATCGTATTTCCCAGTATATACGTGATTTTAAAATTTTTTCATGCATTTCTGATCTTCGTAGCTTTTCTAAAATACATATTTTTAAAGACTTCAATATTTTAAGTACGTGTTAAATGTTTTTTTGTGCATTTTAAAAAAACAGTTTTTCGGTTTGCAAACAATAGAATATTTTGTACAATTTCTGTTTGAGTATCTGTTCAACGTTTATGGTATATAATGTCACTATTTTACCAGCGCTTGTTTTTTTTCCAATTTTTAGATTGGTTGGTTACCCAGGCCATTATGACAAAACTTTGGGTATCAGAAACGAATCGTGTGGCAGCGGTGGCTGTCTGATTGAACTAGCGCAACAGCTTTTCGTTATCATGGTCGGCAAGCAAGCGATCAACAATATTCAAGAACTTGTCATTCCGTAAGTGATGTTTTTCGTGCTGAAATACAGAAGTTTTGCTCAGAAGGATTTTATTTGAATAAGACTACATTACACATTTAGCCACTTGACGTGCCCATACCGGCGAAACAGACTGTTGGAGCATGATAAGTTTGCTGGTCTATAACTAGTTAATATTTTGCTCTGATTCATCATCGAACACTTTATCTAGTTTGCCGATCCCAGTGCTAACATTGAAGTATTGCTCATATATTTTTTTAATAAGTTTACATGGTAAATAGTCCTACCACGACACCGCACAATTCTAATTGTATCTCAGTAGGTCAAATTAAAGACCATTAATGTTTTCGTTGCTTCCCTGCTTAACGTTCATATTTTAAAACTAACAGTGCCAAACCTCCAACGTAGTAGTTGTCTAATGTCAAGTTATTTATCAGTGAAACAAAAAACTAGGTACCGTAAGTAAACTCTAACTTGAACAGTTTTGCATTCAAAATAATTATTTGAGTAAAGCTGCTTGCTAGTATTCGGTGCGTTTTCTAGGAAATAATAAGTTTGGTTAGTTCATGAATAATTGAGTTACAACCTGGAGAATACGAGAATATATATCAGCAGCTTTTTATCTCTTATCACATCTTGCATTTGTCACTTTTGTGTAAATGGAAAACAAACGCAAAAGTTCATACGATTCAGAACAGACATACCGCTCACGAATCACTTCTAATATCATTTTATCAACATAAATTACACAACATTAGCACGAAAAAATAATCAGCACCCAATCAAACTTATTTCCATTTTATTGAAATAGTCTCTTTCTGTATTTTGTTAAACAATGTCAATTTTCCAATGCACTTTTGCTGCGTGTTAATACAATGTGGACATAATATAGCCTTGGTTCAATTTTTTGTTAATCATTCCTGTTTTCTGTAGTAAACTAAAACAATGGTGGCAACGGCGAAAGCTAAAAAATCAAGGAAACGGAGACAGTTACGTGGCGATCCCGTGGGAACGAGATTATGAGGATCTGATCGAGTTCGAAGGACTCTTTGACGAATATTTAGAAATGGGTGGGTTGCTTTCTGCAAATTTTATCAGGATAGAGGGTTGTAAATAAGTTTTCGCGAAACTCCCCCACGGCCACTACATTTAAGTGATGGAGACTTTTGGAAACTATTAACGCTGAAAAAATTAACGTTATTAACGCTTGAAACTGCGGCTTATATAAGGCATTTACGTAAAACATGCAAATAACAAAGTTCCGTCAAATTTTCACCTTTAACGCCATTAATTTGGTGGTACTTTGGGTCTTTGTTGTTTAGATGTTTTACGTGTGCGAACTTCAGTGACAGTTTTGCATAAAATACTCTGGTTACATGCAAGTTGCATTATTCAGCATTTCAGCAATGGTTTTTGTTGCATTTTTTTGGTTTCTGCTCCCACAATCTCTGATGTGCTCTTATTTCTAACCATTATTATTGCGTAACAGTGTTGCAATTCGGATTCATCACCATTTTCGTTGCCGCCTTTCCGCTTGCGCCCTTGTTTGCCCTTCTCAACAATTGGATCGAGATTCGTCTGGATGCCCGAAAATTGATTTGTGAGACACGACGACCGGTAGCTGACCGCGCCCAGAATATTGGCGTGTGGCACGAAATCCTCGATGCGATTGTTCAGATCGCTGTAATTACAAACGTGAGTAATTGTTACAAGAAACTCTCATCGCGCATGAAAGCTAATGTAGCGTAATAAGTACAACCTTAATAATTTAGTTGTGGTGTTTTGACGTTTGCTGGCCAGAGCTTAAATGTTTAATCGTTTTGCGTTCTGGCCTAAAGGCTACCAGCACGAAGCGTAGGAAGAACCACCAAAACGGCGACTACTTGAAAGCAAGCAATGCAAAAAAGTTATCCTCCTACAGATTCGAACCTGCAGCCTTTGGATTACCGGCACCACTTTCCCTCTTGCTTCAGCCGATCTCAATTCTCCGAGCAGCCAAGTCAACTGACCGCGACAAACTGACCGCGAAGCAATGATTTTGTTACATGTTTTCGTCACTGTTTTCGTCGCAGTGATTTCGTCACAAAGTGAGGATTGGGCAAGATGACTCTAAGGATAGTAAAAATATATTTAGGATCGCCCTTCTCAGCCAATCGGCGTTGTTCGCAGTCAGTTTGTTCGCGATCAGTTGTCGTGAACCCTCAATTCTCAGCCGACGGAGACGAGAGTTCGTAAGGGGAAAACCCAAATGATTTTTCAGCAAATTTGAATTTTAATGCTAATTTTCAAATTTCTGCTTTGGACACATCGTCTGTGACACCCCACACATATCGAATTAGCTCAAGAAGTAGAGCAGTGGACTGGTAATCCATTGGCTGAAGGTTCGAATCCTGTGGGATGAAAACTTTTTCGCATTGCTTGTTTTTAAGTAGTCGCCGTTGTGGTGGCCCTCCCGGGCTTCCGCGCTGGTAGCCTTTAGGCCAGAGGAACGCAAAACGAATCAAGGACAACCTTGCACGTACTTTGTGTTGTCAAGAAAACGAACTCTAGGGTTATAATGGTGTAATGCAGTAGTTCTCTTGCATATGCTTAGCTGTCGATTTGAATTCTCTGCAGTGTGCAGACTAGATTTGTTGTCCATTGACAAATAGAAATTACTGAATTTGTTTTTCGTAGAGCATTTTTACCTTCAATTATGATATTGGCAGCGTTTGTAAAAAACCTTGACAATTTTCTACTCACCACGGGCTAGATTTGATGCATCTATAGTTAATCTTGGTTCTTCTGGTAAAAGACTGCGATGATTGCTGTATTCTTTTTTTGACGAATCTGTACCCGCATAGAGTGAACCATTTTCCAAGTTTTGTTTATAAATGTGCTCCATGTTTGTAGCTACTATCTTGGAAGAATCATCGCACAGCGCCTGGTTGCGAGAATCGATCAGGACCGTCGTAGAAACGACTCTTGTGCCCTTTTGGTCATTCTTCCGACCTTTGAGCGTATTTCCAATAGTACACTGACAACGTGCTGAAATTCTAAATAAAATCTTTCATTATACTCGTTGCAATATGCCGAAGTGTGTAACGAATTAGCGGGCCCATCTCCTCGTCGTTGCGCCCGAGCAACATGGCTTCTTTCGAAGAAATTTCGCAGCGATAACGAACTGTAGGCAACACTGTTCGATTTGACCGGCCCGAGATTTGAACATCAGACCTACCGCTCCAGAGACGAACGCGTAACCGCTCGACCAACTGGTCGGTTGAAATTTTATATTAATATTTTATATAAATTTTGTATTTTATGTAATAAATTTGTCGTTGCAGGCTTTCCTCATTGCTTTCACTTCTGAATTTATTCCGCGATTGCTCTACAAAGCAGTGGTAGGAAATGGAACACTGGAAGGCTACACCAACTTCACCCTCTCCTATGCCCCCGATTATACACGTTAGTACAATACTATAGGGTCAGTATCACCATTCAGATAATGTGAAATCAGGTGCTTGAAGTTGCGTTGGGGGAAACAGCAAAGAAATTTTTTGATCGATTGGAATTATCCTGTTTATGGTTTACAGCATACTTCAACTAAATTTCACACCTTATCCCCATCGATGTCTTTGAGAACCAGAGATAGAAAGATCCAAAGAGTGACTTGTACCACCCGTCAGCCGGCATGTGGTCACTTCTAATGTCATCAGTTGCTTGCCAAATCTAACCCAAACTCGATAACTGCTACAATTTCTTCAAAAATCTTTCATCTTAGTTGTTCTTGAGCACTTTTTGAAACCTTGATACTAACCACACATGTATCAACATGACCGATAATTAATCTCACAACAGGTTACCACAGTATTGAAACTACCAAATCCCATAAAACCCAACGCTCTGTTTAACCTGAAATGGGATTATGGATTTGAAACCCTGATATCATCAACCACAGACTGATTGATACGTGTTATAATCTCTCTAGAGCACTTTCATTTCGATGTTTGTTTAATGTTTATGTTGATTTTAATTTTTTTACGAATTGCAGAATCATTTTGATCACTTGTTTTTACAGAGCTGGATGGCTGTCGATACAGCGGTTTCAGAGACAGAGATGGACACAGAACCTTGTTCTATTACCAGTTACTTGGGGCCAAGCTCGCTTTTGTTATTGTGTTCGAAGTTAGTATAGAAGATGCAATTCAGTTTATGTCTTGTGAATTTACCCGATCATGCGTTGTAGTACAAGGTCTTTAGGTTCTTATGTATACGACTCGTGTGCAAGAGGCTACGAGTTCAAATTCTCCGATGTTTTTTAAAGTTTAAGTTTTTGATAATAGCATTGTAGCCTAATGTTGCGTATAGGCAGTACTTGAATTGTAGGGAAACGTGAAGTCACAATGTCCTGGACGCATTTTACTTGTCTGGACTTTACCTAGAATTTGGACGAAATTTTGACTAGTTCGGAGAAAAAAATCTTATTCGTTAGAAAACGTATTCAATGCAGACTGCGTTCGGTTACGACAGAGTGAGTGTCTCATCCCCAATATTTTACAATTTAAATGGTGGGTGTACGTAATTTACAAATCTAATTGCCATGTTGAGTTCTCGCTTACTCAGAAAACTATTAATATACTGAAAAGAGAATCAAGGCTTTTAAAACCTATTTTATTTTCAGCATCTTGTCTTTTTCATTGGACGTATGATTGACTGGGGAGTACCAGATGTGCCAGAGAGTTTACAGTTGAAGATAAAACGCGAGAATTACCTCGCTAAGCAAGCTCTGACTGACAACATTGAAGCTGAAATTAATCAAGTAAGTTTACATACTTGGAGGCATGGGCGTCGATTTTTTGTTGATTCAGCAAATTCCGAAGGGCGAAACTTTTTCAGCAAAGTTTGTTTAAACTTTACTTAATAATGGTATTTCAGTCCGGAATTTCGCCCCCAAATTCAGGTGAAGACCAAAAGAAGGTCTTCGCCACATTCTGGTTCTATCTCAGTCAGGAATTTTGGATCACCTATTTACTAAGGTGTTGCAGGCGCTCCGAGGTGCGCGAAAACAGTTCACCTTTTTTTTCCTGCGGTGATATTGTGTAAAAACTCCTCAAAAAATCTTCAGGCAAATCTGATAAGGTTTTCATTCAATTTTAAATAAATGCTTAAATTTCAGTTAGGCCTATTGTAAAATACAGGTAATGAGTAAAATAGAAATGTAATTAAACCAAAAGATTGTTTTAAATACTCTTTTTACGTTCATTTAACATCTCATTTTATTCTCTTCGGACGATATTTTTTAGTATATATTGATAATGTTTTATTCATTACATTCCATATTTATCTGTTTTAATTAATTTGAACTTGTTAAAATAGGAAAATCTTTTTAATCCATATTGATTACTCAATTCATTATAAACACAGAAAAAGAATGACAAACCAAGAACTAGACCGAAAAACCTCAAACATCTTACGACCCAAAGCTCAAACATGATATATTCAAAATTTACATGCTTACGAAGTAGAAATATTTTGAAGTACTTCATTACTGCTACTATTTACTGACCTATTCAGCTCTAAAATACCTTCGTAGTCAACAAATTTTAAGTTAGTCTCAGTAGCAAGTGGCTACAGATCGTAAAGCTCTTGGAAAAATCACTTATGATCCAATAATTTAGTTTTTTGAGATTAAGCCAAATGAAATATAAATAATGCAATAATCTAGTCATAGTAGAATTGAAAGAACTTGAAAACAATAAGAACTTCATTTTGACAGATTTGAATCACCTTGGTGCAACGCATTTTTCGACCCTACACCTAACTTTGGTGGCCTCATATCTTTCCAACCTCTCTCTAGAATGTATAATGCCATGCCCCTCACGAATCAACAGCGACATTTTCAAATTTCGGTGGGCCCACCCCTGGTTATGCTGGTACACCCCGCCCCTGGTTATGCTAGTACACCCCGCCCCTGGTTATGCTGGTACACTAGAAATCATGATCATGCTGATTCCCTTGCTAAAGCTGGAACCTTCCTGCCCAGTGCCCTCTGCAATGGTTTCTTGTTTTCTCTCCCTACCATTGCTGAAACCCCATTACACCTAGTGTCACAAATGGAAACGTCACATTGCCCACTCCGGTCTTAATTGTCTAATTCCTCCAGGTTTTTAGTGCTGAGTGAAATTGGTCCTACCACGCGCTTTACACTGTGAGCTTTCCCGCTTTTGCTGCTATGGTTACAACCTCTTACTGTTATCATACCTACGCAGGATAGTCATAAGAACTCTTCCTGCAGTGCCTGTTGACAACATCTACAGGATTTCCGTGATCTTTTTGACTGTCCTGCCTCACAGCCTCTATGCAAATTTATATTTGGCTCTAGTCTACGCTTTCTATTTTCGACTCTTGGTCCAGGTGTGGCCTGACTGCTTGTACTCTGCGAAGTTTCTTCTCTTCCCCATCCGCATCCCTCAAGAAAGAGTCCGTAGCACCACCACCTTCTACAACCCACACTTTAAGAACCGGAAAGTCGGAAACAGTTTTGAAATCACAGCTCAAGAATTATTTGTCACATTAATTTGACTAGAAAACGTTCAAGTGAACGTTCAGGCAGTAAACGAAAATTTTCGCTAGCGATTTCTTAATAGTCCTAACCAAGGTGGTAAGTGCCAACATGGTTTTTAGAGAAGTTTCGACACATGAATTAAGTTCCGACACTGCAAAGGAAAAAGCTTATTATTATTATTTATAGGCAGCGGTGCAAGCAAAACTGCTACCGTTTTGTAAAGTCCACTTACACATTGCGTAGGCCTCATTTGGGTCCATTCCAACTGTAGCTGCTATGTTAATGTTGTTTTGTTTGGTTACTGGTCGAACTCAGAAAGCCTTCCAGCTTGCTTTGAGTGCGTGGCTAGTTTGTTAATGTTACATTTCGTTACCCCATTGTGAACAGTAGTTTTGGTGATTCCAAAATATTTCACACGAATATCTTGGTAAAGCTTGCAATTACCTACATGATGATTTGGTGTTTCATCCTATAGGCTATGTTTTGGATGCAAAGAAGACTCAGCACGACCTGTTGTTTTCTTTTGCCGCTGTAGATTGCAGTGCCCAGTTAAAACTTGCACTACTCTATTTAATTGAGGTCTTTGTTAGTCGTGAAGACGTCCAACGTACAGACTCCTTCATCCTCTAGCAGTCTTTCCGTATATTCCACATAGATTTCCGTTTATCTGTGGACCAGTCCTTAATCGCGCTAACACAACTGGCATACGAGACTGTAATAAAAGGTTCAGAACCATGTATTTTTGATTTAGATCCTGGTTTGGCTACATAGTCTGCCACTTCGTTACCATGTACCCCTGCATGTCGATGAATCCAGGCAATACTGATGTGGTTTTATTTAGCTAACTGATTTAGGTTTTTAATGCAGTTGAGCACTGTAATTGATGTTACAGTGCAGTTTTGAGTGCTTTGGTAGCTGCTTGACTATCAACCAGCATAACAATATTTTGATTGTGCATTTTTTCCTAGTTAGCTTGCTTTGGTTATGTCCTCAGTATTCCTGGGGAAATTGCAATGATAGAAAGCCGAATGCTGCGAATGTATAATAAGTTACTTACAAGATATTAAAATTTGGCTATACTTTTATGAAAATATTGGTGGCGTTCGGACTAATGTTTACCTATTGCCTAACAGTATCCAAATAATAACTATTCCTTAATTCACCGAAAACTGTATCTATTGTTTTGATTTTTAAAGTTCTTTTAATATGTGTTCAACTGTTCATGCATCACAATCACATCCTCAAGTCAATTTTAGGTGTCGAATATGGCCGAAACCTAATTTTTCCGAGATAAAATTTTGGGCGAAAGATGAATAGTCAGCTTCATCGGCTCCATAATGCATCCTTATTGCTATCATTGCTTGTAATTTATAGTCTGACATGTTCTGGCCAAGTTGCAACCAAACACACATGTAATTTGGACTGTTTACCTATGTTTTCTTTCAAACGGTTAGACGCGGTGGATATCTGATGTGATCATATTGTCCTGCTAGAGGTAAAGTTGATCCTAATGATCTGAAGCTTAAACTGTGGTGTTTTTACACAAAACCACCACAGGAAGAAAAGGAAGGTGTGATTGGACCAAGTTTGAATTTTTTAGGGGGCGCCTGCAACACCCTAGTATTTCCCTTGAGTGCCAAGTGGGCGTTGCTTGCCAAAAAACCGAGGGGGTCAAACATACAGGTAGGGGGAAGTAAGGTACATTGCCTCCCGCAATATTTTAGCAGTAAACAATAATCCACTCGAAGATTTTCCGTAAAGGTTTTTGTTTTAAAAATTACAGGTTGTAGGAGTATATGTACGACCAGACAGACACTTTTTATTGTTAACTGTAACAATACACAAAAATCTTTTTATTCAAAGGTGAACATAACTTAATAATATAAAGTCAACAAAGGAGCTGTGAAGTGACCTTTGAGGGGTCTTCGAGTCAAACAGCTCCACGAAATTAATAAGAATTTTAGATTTAATTGAGAAATTAAATATTGTAAATTCGAACAAAATACTAATTGAGCTTTTAAACTAAATAGGTTTGAAGCAATATATTTTGGTACTTTTTGCCGAGTTTTTTTAGAGAAAGCGTTTTTAAATTTTGGGGCCCAGGTCCCCGCAATTCAAACTTAATAATTTGTTTAATGAGGATTTCCCCAAGCTAATTTTTTTTCAAAGTATTTTATCGTGTAGAAAATGGCGACCTGGAAGTGAATTGTGATTGAAAAATGGTACAAAAATGGTTAGGCCTACTAGTCATGTTATTGTCCGGGCCAGATTTACATTGCACAGGGCCCCTGGCACTTTGGTGATTTCGCTACATCTTCCTGCGAAATATAGGTGAAGAGCAAAAAAAGTCTTACCGTCTGAGCGCGGGCCCCCAGGCACTGTGCTTTATGGTAAATCCGTCCCTGGTTATTGCATTACGTTCATAAAAAGATTAAATTAGGGCCTCAGGTTGCAATTTTTGGAACAAAAACCCTTAATTTCTCCCAGACTATACATTT
Organism: Trididemnum nubilum; assembly: GCA_963965965.1. Taxonomy (NCBI): domain Eukaryota; kingdom Metazoa; phylum Chordata; class Ascidiacea; order Aplousobranchia; family Didemnidae; genus Trididemnum; species Trididemnum nubilum. The sequence goes on along the minus strand of OZ014482.1, from coordinate 9,396,660 downwards.
AAATTGGTTGGCAAAAATTGAATTGAAGGCAGGCGCGTAGCCAGGAATTTGCATTGGGGGGGGGGCTGTTTTGGAGGCTGGAAATAACATCAGACGATCTTGACCCAGATTTTGATTGGTCTTCACTCAGATTGAGTCGGTTTTTCTGTCTAAATTTAGGTGATCTCCAAAAAAAAAGAAAAGGTCTTCATCCAGGCTGAAACCCAATTCTTCCGGTCAATATCACATCAGGTTCTTGACCAACTCTTATCGCCAATACCGCTGGGGGGACTATTTTCGGTTTTAGTGCGAAAATCGGCCTCATAAGTGCCAAAAACAGGGTATTTTGCATACTCTTTAGGCCAATGGGGGGGGGGGGGGGCTCGAGCCTTGTTAACGCTATTGATTGAAGGGTCCCGGGCTTTTTGGTCGTCAATGTCAATATTTTATTGTTCATTATTGCTCTACGCGTGTACTGCTGTACGCGAAAATGCTTAAAGAAACTGAAGAAACAATAGGCTTCAGTGTCACAGTTTTATGATTAATTGGTATTTCAATTGGGGGGGGGCAACCTTGGCTCCGCATTGGCTACGCCTATGCTTTCTCATCTACTGGAAAGAGCCGGACAGCTGCAACCAACCAACCCCGTCACAGTTTGTCCAAACAGCTCTTCACCGAGGTCAGTCAAAATGACGTCGAAACAGTTGTTTAAAAATGATTATTCAATTCTCCTGTCACGGGACAGACTCACAGCGCTAGACACTAACTAATTGCACAAACTCGCGCCTTCCTAAAAGTTTCTGGTGGTCCAATACTTCTGTGTTTTTTTCTCCCAGATATAATCATAGTAAGGCATCTTATCCAAGCACGCAACAACGTGACCAGGATGCGGGTTAAACCTAGATCATGCTATCATGGTCGCCATAAAAACGACACCTTTACCCTTTTGCCATGCAGTCGGCAATTCGGGTAAAGAGCAGTATTTGTTGGAACAACGTAAGTTGAAACATTTTGCAGCATTGCGAGAAAAATTTTTATAATATTCTACTGTTTTTTGCAGGCACCAGAATGCTAAAAAAGAAATGAACTCTTTTCCATGACATTTCATATCATGTTTGTTATTGTCGTAGTATAGGTTTTTAAAGCTTAGAAATGTACTTACTACTTGTAGCAATTTCATCAAATCAACTTGGTGCAGTTTTTAAATATTATGCAAATTTTTTGATGTTTATTTTCCTTTTATTGCAGAGTTGATTGGATTTTATGCTATTACCTATGATTAATAAGAATCATATTATGTTGGATGTAGCAATAGTTTTTTGATATCGTTCAACGCTACGTGTCATTATCATGTCATTATTTTGCACTTTCCGAATGAGATTTTCTCTGTTAATAAATACCCTGTACTTTTTAATGTTTACATATATTTATGTATTTTATCTTTTCATTTGATATCAGCCACACTTAATTCATTTAATTTGCGTTTCTGCTGCGTAGATGTAGGGCACTGTATTGAACGAAGTTTAGTTCGGTTCCCAGTCAAGTCGAGAGTTCAAAATCTCGTCTAGATTTAGAACTACTTCGATAATTTGCTCCTTGTGTGTATATTTGTGAATGTTATGTAGTCAGGTATATGATATTAATAATTATCATGTAGCCATTTTAACGGTACATTGTTTTGCAATTGAAATTGTGGAGTTGTGGTTTGTTGCAGAGGTGGAGTCCTCGAGGACGTCCTTGGCCTCGAGGACACATTTTGAAGTCCTTGGCCTTGGCCTCGAGGCCTCAAGTCCTCGAAAATTGGCCTGTCCTCGGCTCGAGGACAGCACTATTTTTTGAATTGTTAAAATTTTGTGGAGCGCTTGAAAGATTTTTTGGAAAGCGTTTTTTTTGTGGAGATCGCTTGAAAAATTTTTGTGAAGACCTTTTTTTTTTTTATGGAGATCGCCTAATTAAAATTTGTGAAGACTTTTTTTTTTCTTTGGAGAGCACTTGCGCTTGTGTCCTTGGTCCTTGGCCTTGGCCTCGAGCATTCCTGTCCTTGGCCTCGAGAGTGTCTGTCCTCGGAAAGGCTGTCCTTGGCCTTGGCCTCGGATTTTTTTTGTGTCCTTGGCCCTGGCCTCGAGCCTTGTGTCCTCGACTCCTCCTCTGGTTTGTTGCACTGTGTAGCGATGTCGATATTATTAATTGATATGTGTCATTCATTCTTCTGTAGCTAAAGCTTTTAATTTCATTTTGCAATAATTATAATTTTGTGATCGTCGAGGCCTCTTTGACTTGTTAAGAAGGTAACCAGGTATTGCAATTGTATGTAGTTCATTGTATGTTGCTGTCATTGTCATAAAACACCTTGCTTTGGTCAAGCTAAATTTTGGGATGTGGATCATAAATTGTCCCTGTATAAGTGTTATAATTTTAATTTATATGTCATGGAATAGTTTTTAGCCCTTTTCCCAGTCTAGTCAAATCAATAACTTTTAAAATCACTATTCACAGCTTTCCTGCTTAATTAACGTTAAGCACGAAAAAGGACAATGTGGGGCACTTACAACGTGTAGTAGACAGATTGAATTTGATTTGAAAATTACTAGTCACTTCTCTGTCTCCTGGTCAAGGCAACCTGGCTAATATAAGAGGTAGCTTAACCTTAAACAGTGCGAATGTACAGTTTTAATGGTTTCATAAGGTTATGTTTTAATTGTAAACTTTGTATGTGCACAACGTGTTATAAAAATATGTTATAAAAAATTTTTGCTGCCTGAAAACTGCAAAGTTTTGTTTATATACTGAAAACTTATTTGTTGTTGCACATTCGTAATTACTGCACTCAGAAAAATAAATTTTTTTAAAACAAAAACCATTGGGTTGGCAATGAATTCTTTAGTTAGATCAAAATCACCTTCGAAACTTAAACTTCAACTTGCTGCTTTTAGTGACCAATGACCATTGATTGGATTGCACAACGACCAAGTGGGGCTGTTAAGTGTTGACTATCGAAGTTGATGGTTCGGGTTTTTGGCAATTTTTGATGAAATGGCAAAGCTAACCATGGGCAAAATGGCAAAAAATGACAATTCGAATAAAATCAATTTCTTATAAAATGGCAAGGGTAGCCATTGACGAAATGTCAATTTTTGGTAAAATGACACTGTGGAGAAGAAGCAAACTTATCGGTGCCCAGGAGTACAGTATGCGCTAAGCTAGTCTGGACTGCAGAGTCTTCACAGCTTAGGTCTGGACCTGAGGCTGTTTTAGGCCTGATTTGCACTAAACGTCAAACTGTGAGCGTGCGAGCAATGAGCCTATCTTTTTTTCAAGATATTGCTATCAGGTTATCGGTACTTGTTATGACTATCTTAGAACTTGCCAGATATAGCTTGTGCAGTGGTTAGGCAATGTGATTATGCCAAACGTACTGAAAAGCAAAATTCTGTTTAAAATACAGTAAATAACATAAAATGTGCTTCATAGTAACAATTAACAATCATAATATCCTCATTCCTCTTGCCTAGTGCAGACTGGACCTTGCTGTTTGTTTACGGTATTTGTGAATTTCTTTGTTCACAGAGGTGGGCAGTGCAATTCATAAAAGTTGCGCCGCAAGCACACGTCTACTTCTCTAAAATTCTTGCGCCGCAAGTGCACGCGCAAGTGAGACGTTTTGAAAAATATAATTCTGATTGACTCACTGCTCAACCTGCACTCTAGGCTACGGTAAGAAACCAATGTTGAAAACAAATTTTGCACCAATCAAATTAGTAATCAAAAAAAGTTATTGATTTTCTTTAACCCGTTAAGAGCCAGAGTGTTTTTAGAGATATTTCCAAAAAAAAGTGCGTTTCTAAAAATTGCAATATCTCAAAAACTATCTACGCTAGAGAAAAAGTTTGAACCTGAAACTTATCAGAAAAAAGGTGCAGTTTTCAATTATCCAGTACTTTGTGTTAAATTTTATGGTTGAGTGAGCTTTATTTGCAAAATAGAAAAAAAAAAGTTAGCGAAAATTTTAAGTATTTTAGAAGTCTAACACTCCTTTTCAGTAAAAAAATAAAGTAAACTCGATGTAGGGACTTTCCCAAACCGTTTTTTTACGTTTTTGCTTCTTGAAGAAGTATTCGCTATTGCATTCGCATTTTTACAAGTCAATATCCGCACTAACCAGACAGTCACAAACTGGACTAAAGTTTTCTGAAAAAAAATTTTTGTAGAGGGGTACAGCTGTATTTTGAAATATCGTTCATACACAAAATTTTGTAACGAAATTTTATCTGTATGCAATAGCCTAGTCTACTTACGTAGTGCGGATATGGACTTAAAAAAATGCGGATGAAAAAGCACATACTTTTTCAAGAAGAAGCAAAACCGTAAAGAAACGGACGAAAACGTACGAAAAACGGATACTGTGTAAATTCACCGGCTTTAGTGGTTGTAGCTTCTTAAACTAATGAGAGGTAAACAGTAAATTTTGTAGACCAAGCATAACTGCCTAATGAGTTATCAGCAGTTTTGAAGCATTGAGATTACTAATAGCATTTGTTTCTTTTTAGGAAAGTTTGTTGATAAAGATTGATAGACCTAGGTCTATGTCTAGAAATACGTAGCCCACTTGTACACTAAGCTATTGAAAACAATAATGAAGGTCTGTTTTTTTACTGATGAATTTTCTGGAAATGTTGAAAGGTTGGTGGTTAGGAGGTGTGGGGAGTTGCCCTATTTTTAAATTTATTTCTTCTTAGGAAAGTTTGCTGATGATTGTTCATAGACCTAGGTTTATGTCTATGTCATCTATCACACATTTGTGCAATGGGTCGTCTCTCATTTTGATGTGCCCTTGAATTATTGGTAGTTTTGCAGTGACTGACTGAGGTTGATATGTACTGGTATTGGAAATTGTGCCAGTGCTGGTGACGTGTTGGCAAACAATACAAAACAAAGCAAGGAATTTTTTTCCACTCCAAATTGCCCACTTTAGATTCTTTAAAACATAAATAAGCATTATGAACTTTATAAATTTATTTTCTATCCAATCTGTAGTTACAATATTTTTATTTTTTAGTGTGATTAGAGTTAGAGCAATTCTAATGTTGCCTTGCATTTTCTTTACATGGTGAATGTGAGTTTTGTGTATACTGGTAGGCTATACACTGTACAAAGTGTACATATCTTTGCAACACAGTGTTTTAATTTTGCGTAAAATTTTTTTATCATAGAAAGTAACAGACTGAGAAAATCTAGAAGCTGCTTTTTTAACCTTAACTTGGTGAGGTGGCAGTAGACTTAGATGACCTTTCGGTCCTTCGCTGTCTCCTCACCAAGTGACTAAATATCGCTTTGACTCTGCAAGTTTGTGTGTTGGTTTTCAAAGGAATTGCATATTTCGATGCTTAGGTGATAGACCTAGAGGAAGTTGCAGTTTTTTCTTGTGATATGACGTCACTTGGTAAAATAAAATAAATATGATTGATTGATTGATGTCTAGAAATTGTACCTGAACACTAGACTATCCAACACAATAATCATGAAAATCTGTTTCCTTACTAATGAATTTTTGGAAGGGTTGGGGGTCAGGAGGAGTGGAAGGTTGCCCCCACTCACCCAACCCTTCAACACTCTCGTTGTTACTTTTTTGTTGTGGTGCCATGGATTCAGGTGCATAGCCAGAAATTTGCAATGGGGGGAGGCTGTTTTGGGAATCTGGGGGCAGAGCCCCCAGCTGCCAGAGGCCTGAGGGGGTCTGGGGGTGAAGCTCCCAGCCGCCGGAGGCTGAGAATTTAGGGTAAAGCCCCCAGTTGCCGGAGGCGCTCGAAAATTTTGCTTGTTTTTGCAAAAATAACTAAATTTTAGGGATATTTTGATAAAAAACTAATGAATTTAAAATGTGGCTTAGAAATTGGCAGTGCGAAATGATTAAACTGGTTGCATAAATGGGCTATTTGGGAGACCTGGCGAATGGTAAAATTTTAGTTCTCTTATTTAGATGCTGGTTAAGTATAAAATCTAATAGTTCAATAAAACCCACACGGAGTAATCTATTTTATATACAGTTTATAGACAAAAATAATTGGGGGGGGGCTAACGGAAAGAGATTAGAGAGAAATTATTGGTAATCAACTAATACGGAATAGCCCCCCTCCTATTCCTTAGTTTATAGAATGTTTGTTGATGACATCTATGTTTAGCATTTTTACACTTGTGATCAAATTTGATTGCTTATTTTTGACCATTTTTTAAAGTTTTTATTGATTTGTTGATTCTTACTTTTGAAAATTAGCCCCCCTCTTTGAAAATATTTTTCAAAAAATGTTTTAAATCACTGTTTAATCCACTCCAGTGCATAGAACAGCCTCAAAAGTGCTAAAAACGTAGTGTTTTTCCCATTCTGCATTTTGGTCGATGGGGGGGGGGGCTATAGCCCCCCTCCTGCCCCCTGGCTACGCTACTGCATGGATTATGCCAATTCCATTACTAGGTTAAAACAAAAGGATTGGTTTTTGTGATTCAGAATAGAATTTGTCCTTTTTCAAAAAATTTGCTAAAAAAAAACTCTTTTTTTCAAAGTAAATTTTCTGAAAAAATCAAATGCAACTACCCAAATTTTTTGTATTTTATGTGAAGTTAATGTATTAAGTTAGTCAGAAATACCAAACAAAGGAAGGTGGAAGAACCGTTTCACTATTTTTTCAATGATTCTAAAATACAACATTTTGAGCCACTATTGTGGCTCTTGGCACTTAAAGGGTTAAAAAATATAGCCTAAGCATTAAAAATGTGCATTGCTTAAGCCCGTTCACATTGCTTGGCCCCTTTGGGCAAAAATCTTTTTATACTTAACAAAAGACTCTCAACAACCGCATGTAAAGTAATCTGTGTGTTAAAAACTCCACTAATAAAGTCGTCATGTGGTGGCAAGCAAACGACTTCGGAGTCACTTTTGTTTTTATAATGGCTTGTCAAGGAAATCGGCTACTAGCTTTGGTGCATTTGTGCTTCTGAAGTGATTAGTACCACTCCTTAACAAATAGAGCATGTTAAAAAAATCATCATGTTTTTTATTTAAAGAAATTGAATCATCTAAGTATAAAATATGAGCTACCGATGCTGTTACTCCTGTTTGCAATGTCTTTCAAAATTTTCCAGACTAGCAAAAAACTTGTAATTAATAGCTTTTGTTGGTTTCTGTTTTTAAATTACGGTAAAAAATGTAAAACGCAGTAAGATGAGTGATGTTTAATGCCCAAACAAATTTTTAAACTTTTTAGGAACAACTAACAAATCTTTAGAAAGACAATTACAAAAAGAGGAGGCTTGGCGAATGTTCCATTTGCGCAGACATTTTGAAATAAAGCCTGAAAAAACTAACCCTAACCCAACCTTAACCCTAATCCTAACCCAAAACCTAACCTAAACCCTAACCCAAACCTCTAAGTGTAATAATCAAACTAAAAATTTTCGAAAACGAGTGACATTACTGGAATCTTTGTTTATTTAACCGCGCATGTTCCATTCGCCAAGTCACTTCGATTACAAAAATAATTTTTCTGTTTAAAATTTAATTTTACGTCTGTTTTTGAAACACTTAATGGAATTTTTTTCTTTTTTAAAAAAATTGGCAAATTACTTTAGAGAAAAACTTTCATCGAAAGAAGACCCCAGCTGTAAATCCAACATAAAGGTTTTGCAAGCAGTAGACAAATGCAATAACAAGGCTTTTATGAACCAATCTTGTTATTGTTTTTCTGAACTTTAAGGAGAGGTGAAGTCGAGGAAACAAGGCTTGAGGCCAAGGACACAAAAAAATTTTGAGGCCAAGGACCAAGGACACAGGTGCAAGTGTTCTCCCTCCCCCCCAAAAAAAGGTCTTCAAAAATTTTTTTTCAGGTGATCGCAAAAAAAAGGTCTTTAACAATTTTTTCAGGCAAAAAATGGCATCAAAAATTTTTTTTTAGGCGATATCCACTTGAGAAAAACAAAAAAGGTATTCGCAAATTTTCAGGGAGGTTTCTGGCATTTTCCAACAAAAGTTTAACGGTTCAAAAAATAGTGCTGTCCTTGAGCCGAGGACAGGGCAATTTTTGAGGGCGTGAGGCTTTGAGGCCAAGTACTTCAAAATGTGCCCTTTAGGACATCGTCGAGGCCAAGGACGTCCTCGAGGACTCCACCTCTGACTTTAATCACAGTAGATCGAAAAAAAAATCGCTCCTAATCATATTTAAATTGCGCTTGTGTGATTACACTCAAAATTGCTAAAATACTTACGGAGCAAGCATCAGCGGAATTGTTTAAAGGATATCTCCAGCCTTACAAGGCTTTATATCATAAAATACAGCACAAATTTCTAATATATACTTTTGCAAAAAAACGAACTCGCTACATTTTATAGTTTTGATGAAATCAAAAAAAAACTGCCTGAACCGCAAGTCGATTCTGATTGGCTAATGCTCTGATGACGTAAGTCTGTACTTTGCCTTTCGCTCATAGTCTTTAATTTCAGGTCTAAAGATAGCAAGTAGGTTGAATATTGTATCAAAGAATGCAATACAAGCGCTTTTGCCAAAGAGGTTGTAGTCTTAACTAGCAATTTTATGCCCAAATATATATATAACAGACATGTTCTGAACATGGAAGTTTCTGCAGTACACTTATCTAGCGTAGTAATATCTAGCTACATTGCATAGGTTAAGAATATAATATCGTATAATAAAACAATAAGTGGTTACAGACAGTAGCTGTTAACAGAATGTCTGAGCAGCAACGTGATAAAAAAGAAGGCTTACTTAGAACCTTTCAGTTAACTTACTACTAGTCTGGGTATCTTGTACAGGTTGAACCATATCGGTAGGTTTTAGCAGTTATGTTATTGCGTACAGTATACTGCCAATATTCTCAACTGTGTATACAGTTATTACACTACATCTGTACAAAAGCAAATTTACTTAAAATTTTGGTAGTATCTAGAGCACCGGTTTCCAATATGAAAAGGCTCAGCACCGGTCATTTTGATCTATTGCTTTTTTTCTCATTAATTCAAGTTAAATATGGCATTTTGAGAAATTTATGGCATCGTGTTTGTGGTGTATTGGTAAGAGTGCATGTCTTCTCAGCATTGCAGTTGTGTTCGATTTGCGCTGAGCATGTATGGCAAGTCTCATGATCAGCTTGACTTGCGCTGTGTTTTTTAAATTTTTTTCCTTCAGAACCTTTTGCATTAGAGTTAAGGTTGGGTAGTGATGCCAACCTGAGAGATAGCAAATTGAAGTGCAAAAACAAAAAGTGTTGTAGACAATGCCTACACTTTTTAGAAAATGATTGTTAGTGTAGAAAATATTAGACTATTGTCCAATACCTACTCTGGCTTAAATTTGAGGCAACATAGCCCATCTATTTTGCCTCCAGTGCCAAATTGCCTTAACCCAAACACGTCTAGATGTGAAGTGTGAAGTACTGGTAGAGTGGTACAGGTAGTACCACTACCAGTACTTCACTTGTGCTGTCGCTATCGATATATTTTCGTATCATAATACAGCAAGCCTACTATTTTACAGTTAAGCTATTTTAAGTTTAATGTCAGAAAAACTTTATAATGCTATTGCTACAGTACTTTAGTGCCTAAAACCCAATTTGCAAAGTAAACCCAAGAAGCCATTCATACTTTGAGCTGGGAATCCTTCACATATTGAGACTAAAACAGCTGTAGTAATAAACAGATTTATTTGCTTAGTCAAGATCTCAGAAAAATTATACCAAGTGAAAAAAGTTTCATCATTTCCAAAGTGCAAAAAACAAAAAAAATACAATTAGACATTTAGTTACTGGCAATACCAGTACAGTACCTGACAATAGCATAACTGCTAGAACCTACCAGTACCAGTTCAACCTGTACCGACATTGTACAACATACCCAGACTAGTTGTAGTCTGTTTGAATAGGGTCTTAATCATTTTCTTTTCTATCATAATGCTGTTCAGACATTCGGTTAACAACAGCAAATGTAACCACTTGTTGTTTTAATATAGCCATATGGTATCACATTCTTAGCCTATGCAATGTAGCTGGATATTGCTAGGCTAGATAAATGTACTGCAGAAACTTCCATGTTCAGAACATGTCTGTTGTAAGTTTGGGCATAAAATTGCTAGTAAAGACAAAACCTCTTTGGCAAAAGCGCTTGTATTGCATTCTTTGCTAAAATATTCAACCTACTTGCAATCTTCAGACCTGAGATTAAAGACTACGAGCAAAAGGCAAAGTGCAAACTTACATCATCAGAGCATTAGCCAATCAGAATCGACCTGCGGTTCGGGCAGTTTTTTTTGATTTCATCAAAACTATAAAACGTAGCGAGTTTGTTTTTTGCAAAAGTCTTAAATTTTTGTGTTGTATTTTATGATACGTAGTCTCGCTAGGCCGGAGGTCTCCTACAAAAATAATTGCAGCGCAAGCAGTAAGCACTATCTCAAGTAAAATAATTGCGCTGCTAGTGCCTACCTCTTTTTGTTTATCAGTGGGATAGTCTTTGCTGCACCAAAAAATTGAAAAAATTGTATTTATTTCTACCGAAAGTTGCAAAAAGTTACATTTATGCACAAACATTTTAAACGTCCATGATTTACTCAAGCTATTTATTTACATGTAATGCCAAATATTTGCAAACATTATTTCGGGAGAAATGGCGATCTTTTGCCAACAGTTTGCCTAGCGTGCTTAACCTTTGCTCCAGAGTGCACAAAGTTGTGAACCAACTGCTGTGTCCTAGATTACATTGAGACGCAGGTAATCCATCACATAGCTCTTTGTAATGCAAATCAAATACAATAGAACTATGCTGATATAGTTTTATAGCATGCTATTTAAATCGCACTAACAACTTGTGCCATACTTAAATAAAAATTGCAATAAAAAGTTGCATGTAGAAACAAAAAATGTTGCGATATAAAATTCCTAAAAACAGCTTCACTGCACTACATACATTCTTAGTACTTAGGAAGCAGTCGGAAGCTGTAAAAAAAAAGTGCAAAAACTTGCCCTATTTATCTGTGTTTTTCACTAATCTCTGCAGTACTGGTATCTAGTAAGAAGTTGGTATTTTGTGGCATTTGTACTCTAGGCGTAATTTGTAGTGTGCAAGTACAACTGTACTACGGCTTTAAATCCAAAGTTTTGAATGTGAATAAGCAACCTAGAATCATACCACCAGTAGGCTTATCTAATGGAATGGACATCTAAGTTGAAAAATATTGGAAAAAGTGGCTCAAAAGATGAAAAAAAGCCAATATTAAAAGATCAAAACGATTTTGAAAAAGTGAGAAATACTGGTATTCATTTTTTCTTCTTTTTGATTCAGCATTAATGCTAGTAACCTTTTATATATGCATTTGTTTATTATTAATTTAGCATTTTGAATTTAAAAACTGTTTCTAGGCTCACTAGGAATTTCATATCCCAGTTAGGCTACTCACTTACTGTACTGGTTTAACTTTAGGAAATGTTGATATAGTCAGTTGGGGCAAAAAAAAATCAGGGGGGTAGTTGGGTAAAAAAAAGCACCCCATGCTCCAGATCACAATTACTAATAATTTCTAATTATGACAAGTGGTATTGTGTAAGAAATACATCTGCATCTACCAATTACAAATAAAGTAATTTGCAGTTCTTTAAATTATAACTTATGTAATTTTTGTAAAATTGCCAAAAAAATGTTTTTTAGCAGATCCCCAAAGTTTTTGATATTTCTAATACTGCTGCAAAGTTGAGATTCAACTTGAGGTTGTGTAAGAGTGTGCTTACGGAGGTTTTATTGACAATGACATTGGGCATTTATAAGTATTGCAACAACAGGTAATGGTGGATGATTTTTTTTACCCCATAATTTTGCTGCTGAATGGGGTAAAAAAAAACATCCCCCAAAATTTGGGAAAAAAGTTTTTTCAGCAGTTTAAACATTCTTAAAAAATGTGATAATGCTCTTTTACAAACCTGTTTGACATTATGACTAATGACTGAAATTTTGAGTCTAATATAGGGTGGAAGATGAAAAGATGAGTCATTGATTATCATTTCTTATTCTAGGCAACCACCCTCTGTGTTTCACTATGATTGGTTTGAATAAAACTGTTAGCTAAGACAAACCTTAGTTTTAGAGACCCTGCAGTGAAAGCGGCCAGTTTACTCAAATTTTGGTACAGTTAAGTAAAAGGTTAAAGCAGTATTGTAATTTCCAGTAAAAGTATCACATCAGCAGCCAATCTTGAATAAGAATAGAGAAAAAGAAAGCCAGAAAAACCCACTCTCACTGATGCATTTAGGGAAAAAGCAAACATGTAGTTTTCCTACAAAAACAATGTCATGTCTTTATTTAAACTCTTTCAAAAAGCTGCTCAAATAACCTTTCAATTTCAGTTTTTTTGTAACACTTAATGCATATTTACTCTTTGGTGAATGGAATCAAAAGTGTTTGCTTCTTTGTACTGCATTCAGCAAATTGCAAAACTCAGCACGAAGAAACAAACACTTGCTAATTTTTTCACCAAGTGTAAACCAGCTTTACATGTAGCTTTAGTGAATAGCTGGATGTTTTGAATGTGGTTGCTTGCTTTATGTAAATGCATAAGTTCTTGCAGGTCCACCTTTCTTTGTGCGCAGACATACTGATTAACGACAAACATCCTGTGGATTGTTGCATGTTGTTTTGAAGTCTTATCTATCATTCAATACAGTCATGAACATTTGTTAGTTATACTTGTGTGTGTGTGTGTGTGTGTTTTTTTTTCTATCCAGATAGCAACAAGTCTTAAGACTTCAGTGAACTACATTATTAGAATAATCAGTTGGCAGTCTTTTTGAAGATGTGTCAACACAATTTTCTCACTAAATCTGCACTCACAACCAATGATGAATATTTTTACATGTTAGCACATATCCTTGCTTCTTACTTGAGGAAGAAGCAAGTTCTTGTCAAAAATTTGTGATGATTTGACTATCTACCTTTACCAAAACTCAAAAACAAAGTTGTGACAGGCTAATTTTTTTTACCCCTAAGGGTGATTTTTTTCCCTTTTTGAGGGGAAAAAAAGCACCCACATTTTTTATCAAAAATCTTAGCAAGAGCATGGTGAAAACAAAAGTGTACTGTTATATATTAGTACTTCCTGAGTGCATCTAACAAAACTTTGACTGAAGATTTTTGACTTGGAGTTTGGAGTAATTGCAAAGTTTTAGAAAAGTGTTTTTTTTGCCCCAACTGACTATATGTCTATTTTACATACTGTAGCATTGAACATTGTTCTCTGTTCTTACTTCAGTCATCACAGCATTTATACTTGAGTCAATTGAACTTGAAGTGTTATTTTTAAGAACTGTTTTCAAAAAGGAAATTTTTGTTGATGGTACCTGGTATACTAAAAATGAATTTTGTCGTGTATCAGTGATCATTGTGATCAGTTATTGGCAGTGTTCCCTCCCTGCCTCTAAGTGCAAAAAAGTGCCAAAAACGCGAAATATTTTCTGGCATTCTTGCACAAATGTTTTACAACTGCGAAACTGCGTTTTTGATTGATGAATTTTCGTTGTTTTGATTTTCAGTGAAACGGATTATCGGCGTTTCGGTGTTTTTTTTATTTTATTTTGGAAATCGCTTCAAAACTTGCAGAAAGTTGTGGTCTCCGGTGTGATGATCTTTTTCTGAAAGATTGGTATTTTTCTGGATCTGCAGTTCCACAAGCTGACAAAGCCTAAGTAAGCTATGGCACCTTTTCAACACTTGCGCTGAAGGTGAAAACTTCGAGGGAACACTGATTACCGGTACCAAACTCCCAAATTCTATGCTCAGTACTGTTTACTGTAGTACTAGTAGGTTCAGTTGACTACTGAATCTTATCTACCAGTAATTGTTTTTGAATGTTTTCAAGGGGTATCAAGAAACCTCAGTTGATACGGTAAACAGTAGTAGTTTATCTGAATCTGCATCCTTACAAATTCAAGGAAATTACTTTGATGATGGAGTTACTAAAATCGGTAAGTTAAAAAAATAAATCAAGTTAATATTAATATTTCTGCATTAGTTACAGTAATTCATAAAACTTGAAATATAAAATGAACCTTGGCCCCTGGTTGCAGTCAAACGGTAAATCATTTGTTTTGTCTGTTTTTATTAAGCAAGAGTTGTGCTTATTGTAATGGTCAGTATGAATTTTGCTAGATCCAAGTTGTATGCTGTATGCAAATTTATATAATACAGTAGGAACTGTTCTAAAAATTTTGATATTACAGTACACTACAGTAATTACCACCAGCTTATTCAAAATAGTCGTAATTGTTTATAATTGTTTTTAAGATTACATTTTGGTGTATGAAGAAGCTCAAGAGCAACAAGAAAGTGACAGCTCTAATCTTTCTAAAAAAGAAAGGGAACGGCGGAGACATGAAAATTCACAACAATTGTTGCACAAAAAGTGGAGAAATAGATTCATAAAACACTTGCGACGAACAGGTGTTAGAATTGAAACGGTAATAATTTTGATTTGGAAGAGGCTGTGCTATTTCACTGAAAATGTTTGTTCGTTTTTATTAAATATAACCTAAACTGAAATCCTTACTATAAAATAACCCTAAACCTAACCCAAACCCTACTCTTAACCTAAAAAAAGTGTATGAAAAATGTGTGTATAATTATTCCCTATTCTTATTTTATTCTCTTTAACTTATAAATTTTCGGTGAAATAATCATTCTCTTGAATTTGTTTAGTTACTAACTTATTCAGGAAGAATGAGAACATGTCAAAAACAATACTTATGTTTATTTTTTTATTTAAACAAACTTTTTGAACAAGTATGTGCTCAACTGTTCACACTGCTGAAATACAATTTACTATCTCTTTGCTCTTAGAATTGTTCTTGGCATTGATATACCAGCAGACAGCAGTGTGCTTTCATTGTTGTTTTAGTCGGCTAGTACTATTGCATGGTAGGCAAGATAAAAAAAATGTTAAATTAGGAAAATTTGTGATAAAACTGTGATATGCCATTTATAGTTGTTTTGCTTTACAGCATGAAAGCACTCATGCAGAAAAAACTGTTTGTTATGTGAAAATGAACTGTCCATGGAAACTTCTTGTCCATTATGCAGAAGAATTAAACCTTCGAGCCCCATTGCAGGTGTTGTGTGTTGATTTGTGCAATATTATACTGTTTTGCAAAGCTGTAATATTTTCAAGATGATATTCTTACCATTGTAAGCAGTGCTCTCTTTAACTTTTTTGGCTAGACAGGTGCTCAAATTTTCTAAAAACTATTGTGCCCAAAGATGTATGTATGTGCCCTATATTTTGTACCAATCCAGTATTAAAGTATACGAATAGTCCTATTTCCAGGAATTTGTGCTCTTTCCTAAAGCTATGCTGGTCGTATTGCCAAAAATGATATGCCCTCGATCCAACAATTCACTGACAAAAATTGGTTTGGTGAAAGCACTGATTGTAAATGCCACTTATGAACTTGTGTTATTGGCTTTAAATAAATGTATTACTGCAGTTCAGTCATAGCCTCGTAGGCTTACTTTTTGCAAGTATTAAATATTATATGCTAATTAGTTTTTAACTGCTAATAAGAGTGTTGGCGATGAGCAGACTTCAGCTGTTTTGAAACTGCATAAAATTACATTGAAGCATTCGCTTGTTTTATTTCAGCTTCGAACGTACAAACACGAACAATGGTCAAGATCAGTGCTGAATAAATTGCATATGTTTAACTGGATGCACCATGATGTTCCAAGACCACCTAAGTTGTATTTCACTTGCACATTCAAAAAATCGAAGATGCACAAGTTAGTTTTTGTGTGTGAAAATGTTGCATTTAAGTATGCAGTGTACCAATTAACTGCCAATTAGGTAGATCCAGTGTTTCCTCTATTTGTTTAATCGGCAGGTGCCCAAATTTTCTCAGAATCAATTGTGCCCAAAGCTGTAAAAATACATTTACCGGTATGCGCCCTAAATTTTGCGCCAATGCATTATTAAAGTATATATACTAAACATTATATTTCCTCAGATTTGTTAACTTTTTTCAAGCTATGTTAATGAAAAATAAATATTTGCCAAAATTTACCAACAAACCACTGATTTGCTGACAAAAATTGCTTTTGAGAAAATATTGGGTCAAGAATTGATTATAGTATTGAAATGTTACACTCAGGTTCAATCCCTTGTTTAATCCTATGCCCCAAGTCTGCAGTTTGCTGACTATCATAAATGTGTAGTTTACTTTATTATTATTTGACAATGCACTAATATGAAAAAAAGGTAAAACACACATAAAGCAAATAAAATAGTTGCAATGTATGGGGCACCGAATAACCTTTTGGTTTTTTAGTCAAGGTCCCCTTCATCTATTTATCACAAAACAGTTTAAAAAAACCGAAATTTTTTTCTAAAACATGATCAGCAGAAGAGCACGATTTAAATTCAGAATTCATTTCTTTAGTTTTCACGCAGCAACCCTAATTTTCGTATTATTCAAACAAAAATTGTTTGAATTGTAAATGCCATTTTGGGTTTGCTCAGTACCTGCAAGTGACTGTTAATGGAGTGGCAAGGGTTTCTGATAGAAGCTATTTGTTTTGGGAGATAATATGAGAAGAATAAAGGTAGCTTTGATTTGATTTGTAAAAAACAAATTTATGGATTACCATCTGATTTAAAAGCGCAGAAGTCTTGATTGAGTTCTTTTTAATCCAGTTAGGACTTCTTTGGTTTTGATCCATTTCTTTCTGCTGGTGCTAGGCGTAGCTAGTAAAATACTTAGTTGATATCAAAATGCATGATATTATTGTTTGTTAGGTTTTTGGGAAGCAATGACCACGAAAGTTACTTCTCAAATACTGATCGCTCACGTATAGCTTACGAGATTTTGCAGACAACTGTGTATGGAAAGAAAAAGCTTGCTGAGCTTGGTGAGATATGTATTTAGATTTTTTGTGTACCATACAGCAACTAACTGGATACAGTAATTATATAGGTTTACATTTGAATAGTTTAAAACCCAGCTTTTCCTTATACAGTATACGGTTTAAGCCAGTAAGTGTGCAGAGCTTCAAATCTTTGCTAACTCTGGATTAATTCATATGTTACAGTTGTTGTTAATGCCTTGCCTTAACTATTTTGAGAAATATAGTTTAAAAACGTTAACAGCTTATCACACATGTTCAAAAGATTTTTTTATGTATATATGTGCGATTGACGGCAATTTTATGACTTGTGAATTTTGCATGTCGATTATATTGGAAAAAGAATAGCCAAATTGCGTCTGACACATTCTATTGTGAAAAACTTTTCGTAAATATTTTCAAGCACTATCAATTTTTATGAGTGAGATTGATAATGGTTGGATTTTCGGCGAAACGTATTTTGTTATAGAATATGATTGAAAGTTCCATTGGAACGAGACCGTCCCAGATGGTCGCAAATACTTTGATTGTATTAGGCATCACTTATTTGTTCTATTTAATTTAGGCGTCGATCGTCTTCTGTCAGAAGGTGTGTTTTCAGCTGCGTTTCCTTTACATGATGGTAGTTATAAATGCGAAAAGAACCCAAAGGTATCAAATATTGATCTGTGCTACTCTCTACTTTTTTTGCATGAGGCTTTGCAATGGTGTCATGAAAAAAGCCAACTCTGATTTTCTCAAAGATGTAGCGGTTGATACAAAAACTTGTTATGGTAATAATAATATTTGTGTGTTTTGTTAGTTAGTGTATTTATTGGCGAAATGCGGCAACAAAGATAAATATTAGATGACGTAAAGATGAAACGATTTCCAGGCTAATGCACTTTGCCACAGATCTCATAAGAAGTCCAAACAGGTGACTTATGAACATCTCGAAAAATAAAGGTGAAAAATGTGAACTGCGACTAGAAAACAATGTATAAATCGAAAAAATGTATAATCATAAGTCTGAACAAAAGCAGAAGCAAACAGAAAATAAGGCAGCCTTTTTGCCGAGTTTTGTGATACTGGTACAAGCGTTTATGATACAATAGCCAATTCCTATGACGATATTATATTGAAATTTTCAAGCTTGACTTTTAGGCGCAGATGTTCAAGTGCTGGACGTTAATGCGCCGCGAATTAGTTTCCAGGACTTTTTAGGCGCTAGAATTAAAAAAATTTGTTTTCCAAAATTTTTCTTCAAAAAAAAAAAAATTTATTTTAAAAAAGTTTTTTTAATTTGCTTTTTCAGAAACACATTTTTTTTCAAAAAACTTTTAAATGAAAGCTTTTTCCCAAAAAAACATCTTTCAAAAAAAAGTTGTCAATAAGAATCGTCAGAATAGAGAGCGCAGGAGAAGGAGCAGCTATAGAAAAAAGCCGAGCAGTGATTGTCTGGAAAAGGATCAATGAGAGAGCGTAATTTGTGAACAGTCTTTAAGCTGTACAAGAACTCATTTATCGGCAGAGGGCGGGGTTAGAAGTTTTGACAAAAGTGACTTTAAAAGCAAATAGATGGAAGGAGAGCGGAAAAAGTTTTACAAAAATACTAATTTCTTGTATTTTTTTCAATAATTAAAAATGTTTTCCACTACATGTTCACAAACGTTTCTTACGTAATCCCGACGCATGCAATCTCCAGCCTGCGGTCTCAAATTTTGTGGCGCACGGGCACGAGTTGCTTGTGTAATATTGGCACATTCCGCAAGCCACGTGACATGGTTATTTTGAGTCTTGCTCTACCAAACAATACAGTACTTAGTTTTTCTGGAGCTAAGGATCCGTCTATTGGTAGATTCCTATTTACGATCGTTACACCTTGTTGTAAATATAGTAAAAACATTGTTTAAATGGATATTTTTAAGTTTAATTTTTGCAACTTGTTGTAAATACTCTTAAAGTAAAAACAATGTTAAATTCTTGCTGTTGACTTCTTCGGAATTGCATTAAGAACTTTTGAAGAAGTTGAACAGGATTGTATGCTGCCTTGAATTATTGTTTTACTTTCGAATTATTTTTGTAGTGTGAGTTGAATTAGAAGTGGCTTCAGACTCGACAAACATTTTAGACAATTTTTCGTGTGAAACTTTTCATACAAGTGCGACATAGTTTAAATTTAACACGCTCACTGCATTCCCTTCAACAGAAATAAAAAGATAGACAAAAGGCGTATAAAGAAGAGCTCTCTCAACACTGCACTCAATGCTGTCATCGAGGGTAGCCCTCCGACCTGTCATTTTACCTCATTCTTAAAGATGTTTGAGGTCACGAAGAAATTCGAGAAAGACTCAACGATTGGACCACGCCCAAGGTCTGATCCAAAGCTCAGAAGTCAACGATAGATAGAGAAGAAGGAAAATGAGCTTGGCGGTAAATAAAGGGTTATTTGCAAACTAGCTCTTCCGGCCCCCCAAAACGTGTTTTTTCCCTCCTTCTCTAACAGTCCTAACCACCAGGCAGCCGAACCCAAGACTCGGCACTGGAACTAAGATAGAAGCTTATTTAACCTTATGATCCCGATTACGGGTGAAACAGACTGTAAGGTTTTAAATTTTATCATTTGCGGTGCTATGCTGTGATATTCGCTCTGGCGTGCACTGTCGAACACTTAGTTTGAGTCGTTGAATTCAAACTCCACTCATCATACAGCAATTGTCTGTAGAGGATCAAACAGGCACTGATGGGTTTATTTATTATAATACCCTAAATAAACTTTTTCTATTTCTTCCTATTTTCGTATTCATCGAAAACAACCGAAATAATACAGTATGATGGTGTGCGCTGAAGAAAAACAAGTTGTGTATTATTTTGACTGTTTAAAGTTCAAACTGAGTTTTTTGCGCTTTCGTTCATAAACATGCAGTATAAGCACTGCTTGCTTGCTTCTGCGTAGTGATTCAGTGAACAGATGTCAATAAAATGAGAAAAAAGAAAAAGAAAACTAGCAAAAGCAATCGATTTTAAAGCACAAATAAAATGAGTGAGTCAAACGCAAACTTCGTTTTAGGCTAATCTTTTCCGCGTATCCAGAATTTAGTAGGGGAAAGCCGAATCAAAATATAACTTCATTGTTCGTTTCACTTGCATGTGTTAAATAAGATTGTCTTTATCGGCTTACAAAATGGATTTTGTGGTTCTGAAGAAATGTCACAAGTAAAACGATAACAAATTTTAACTGCAGGGAGCGTGATAAATTTAAACTATACAGTACTTGTATAAAAAATTTTGCATGAAAAATTGTCAAAAATGGTTGTCGAGTCTGTAGCCACTTCTAATTCAACTAACACTACAACAATAATTCGAAAGTAAAAACAATAATTTAAAACAGCTTTTTCCTGTTAACTTCAAAAATTCTTGAAGCAATTCTAAGGAAGCTAATTGCAAGAATTTAGCATTGTTTTTACTATAAGACAGTGTATTTACAACCAAGTGTAAAGATATTTACAAGACGTAACGATCCTAACTAGGAATCTGCTGAGAGATGATTCCTTAGCTCCTGAAAAACTTTAAACTGTATTGTTTGGTTGAGGTACAAGTTTTCGCAAAACTTTTTCCGCTCTCCTTCCATCTATCTGCTTTTGAAGTCTCTTTCATCAAAACTTCTAACCCCGCCCTCTGCCGACAAATAGAATTCGTGTACAGCTTAAAGATTGCACAGAAATGACGCTCTCTCATCGATCTTTTTCCAGACAATCACTGCTCGGCTTTTTCGTGTAACCGCTCCTTTTCCTGCGCTCTCTATTCTGACGATTCCTCTTGACAAATATCAGATGAAAAGCTTCGAAAATATTAACATTTTAATCAAAGTAAAACTTTTTTTTGAAAAACGTTTGTTTAAAAAGCTTTTTTTGACAAAAAATTTTTTTTGAAAACAAATTAAACAAATTTTTTTGTTTTGAAAAAACCTTTTTTTGTGGAAAAAAACAACTTCGTTTTGAAAAAAAAAGTTTTTGAAAAACAATAAAAAAAATTGGAAAAAAATTATTTTCCATTTTTTTTAACCTCTGGCGCATAAAAGTACTGGCGCATAATCGGCGGTGTCTAAACGTCCCGCACCTGAACGTCCGTGCCTAAAAGTCGTAGACCGGAAATTTTTACCTACAATATTGCCAAACCTCACGTACAACCATTTACTGAATGCTTAAAAAGCAATGTCATACACTTCTGTTATGCTCGTTGCTAGTAATACAGTGAATGCATCATGAATTATTCACGTTCAACACATCTATTTAATTGGTATCAAGCAGTGGTCGAGTGGATGGAGCATCTACTACTGAAACGGTAGAGGCGGTTCGATTCCCTGTCGGTTCAAATCAAAAACTAAAAATTTATATTCACAGCTTTCGTGCAATGGGAACTTGTTGAATAAAATGTGATTACAATTACATTAATTGTTAGTTTCAAGTTTTTGTAATTGTTCTTTATCGACGTTACGTCTGTGTTTTATAAGTTTGTAATTCAAACAGGATCCTTCTTCTTTAAATGAGCGACAAATTTTATACGAGTATTGGGCGCGATGGGGAAGATGGTACAAGTATCAACCGTTGGATCACATTAGACAATATTTTGGGGAAAAAATTGGCATCTATTTTGCCTGGCTCGGTAATGTTTTTTTTACGTTTATGATTTTGTAGCTTTCTATTCTTGCTGACTGTTAAGGTTATGTTAAAAATTCTAGCATTTTTGAATGCATGCAATGTTTATGCCGAGCTCAGGCAGGAGGTAGTATTCTCATGAATTTGTGGTCGCCATTGGGACTTCGCGTGAGCGCGTAGTACAATTGGCTTTGTTTGCGAATTTTGGATAAAGAGGATTAATTTGCTTATTACTAACAAACGGTAAAACCTAGAAAGTTGAAATTTGCACTCAACATTACAATTAATGAAAGCGTCACGTGAGCCAATTTCGGGGATCCTAGGTCACGTGATCGTGAACTGAGACACAAAAAATAAAAAAACGGTAACTTTTGGCTGGAAAAGTTATTAAATCGCTTATAATTCCAAAAGCACTTGACGTGCGAAGCTGAAATTTGGACACAATGTGGGTGCTTATGAATGCTTTATGCAAACCGAGTTTGGGGGCGCCTGGTCGCGTGACCAAAATTTTACAGGCCAAAAATGGGCAAGAAGTGGACGATTTTGGACCGATATATCTCGGTAATTACCAATATTAATGAAAAATGGATTGTGATTTTTTAGCACACTATCTACTGCTTATTTTTTTGGTTATGTTCGTTTACCCGGACTTGAATACTATTTTCTTTTTTTTTTTATTATTCTCCAGCTATCTATTTTTAAACCGCTAAACGCACTGTATTTAGAGTATGAGTGATTGAAGATATCAGGGAGGACTAGTGCCCGACTGAAATTGGGGGTGCCAGGTTGGGGGGATCCACCTCAAACGAGTCCTCCAAAATTTTGAACTTTTAAACCGTTGGAGCTAGATGAATAAAATTTTCGGAATGAGTAGATACAAAAAAGTTAATTCTTTCCATACGGCGTGTCGCTTTATTGCCATTTTACCAAAATGGCTTCCAGCCGGCGTGGCAATATAATGCCACAGCAAAGCTTTTTTTGCATCTTTTAATGTCTTATTAAACATTTTGGTATCAGTTTGGAATTGTTTTAGGTTGAAATTTTGAGAATTTGTATCACAAAAATATTAATCTTGGTTTTTAGTTATAAATAAATGTTTAATTTCCAAGGTTTTTAGAGTTTAGTAAAACGTTTATCAACGTTTACTCAAAACCTCGTAGAATCACCAATTTCTATCCGATTTTGAAAATTCAAAATTAGTCTGATAGCGTAGTAAATTTTAGCCAACGGCCATCATGCTTCGTATGCTACATTGCCATAACGCTTAGAAAAGAGAAAAATAGTCAAGGCATCGCGATCTTGCGATTCTTGAAAAATCAGAATTTTGTTGCTATTTGTGGCCAATTTATGCCAGCGAAACCTTTTGTTAACCTGAAAAATGAGTTTCTATACTAAAGCTTGGACTTAGGTCATCATTTTGCTGAAAAATTTGTTTAAAAAGCAGTTGTAGAACTCTATTCAGAGCTGAAAACATTAATGTACTTTGCAAAGTTTTTTTCAGAACAAAATCATAAAATTCGGTATAATTTACCAAATTAAGCAAATTTCAAACTTCAAGTCGTTTTTTCCTTCTCTTGAAATTTGCTTTTCAGTGACCTAACATTGAAGGTGATAGCGCTAGATTTGTGGTTACGGTGATACGGCAAACATTTCCTGGTTGATCATTGTAGCTACACGCTATAGCCCAATTAAGATACATGGTAGCAATTGTAACGTGATAAATTTGTGCAAACCGCCGCTTGGGACGTGAAATCGCCATTGTATTCCGCCGTCGCGAAAGAGTTAACTAAACCTAGCAAATATTGGGGAAGCTACAATAGGGGGTTTCCCCCCAAACGGACCCTTTAAAATTCAAACTTTTTACCCTCGTAAGCTAGATACATGAAATTTTTAAGGTAAGTAAATATATAGGAACAATAAAATTTGGGAGTACCAAAATGGGGGTCCCCTTCAAACGGGGCCAAAAAAATTCAAATTTTTTTACCACTTATACCAGACACATGAAATTTTCATAAGAGGCAAATATTACAAAAAGATCAAAGTTGACAAAATTTGGGGGTATCAAAGTGGGGAGTTCCCCCTCAAACAGGGCCGCCAAAATTTGAACTTTTCAACCATTAAAGCTGAATAAATCAAATTTTCGGAGTGGTTAGATATCAAAAATAAACTAAACCAAACAAAAACTATGCGTTCCAAAATAAGGGGTTACCCCCAAACGGGGGGGACCTCCAAAATTCAAACTTTTTAACCTTTAAAGCTGGACATATGAAGTTTTTAAAATAAGTAAATATTAAAGAAACGTAAATTTTGAAACAATTTGGGGTATCAAAATGAAGGGTCCCCCTTAAATGGGGCTGCCAAAAATCAAACTTTTTAACCACGCATGCTGGACACATCAAATTTTTAGGGTTGACAAATGTGAAGAAAAGATAAATTTTGACAAAATTTGGGTATATCAAAATCGGGGTACCCCCCAAACAGGGCCGCCAAAATTCCAACTTTTTAACCACTCATGATAGACACATTAAATTTTCAGGATATGCAAATATGAAGTAAAGATAAAAGTTGACGAAATTTTGGGGGACCAAAATGAAGGAATCCTCTTCAAACAAGGACGCCAAAACTCAAAATTTAACCACTCACCCTGGACTGATGAAATTTTTCAGAATAGGCAAATATGAAAAGATAAAATTTGACAAAATTTGAGAGTACCACAATGGGGTTCCCCTCAAATGTGGACGCCAAAATTCACACTTTTTACTTGTGTAAGCTAGACACATCACAATTTCAGGATACACAAGTAAATATGAAGGAAAAATAAAATTTGACAAAAAGTTTGTGGCTTCAAAACGGGGGTCTTTCAGAATTCAAGCTTTTCAACCATTCAAGCTAGACATGTGAAATTTTTAGAACAGTTAAATATAAAAGAAAGATAAAATCAGAATAGATAAATAAAATATCACTAGTTTGAAGTGGCACAATTGGAGAGTCCTCCTCCAACGGGTCCTTCAAAAGTTTTAACCACTTAAGCTAGACAAATAAATTTTTCAAAGTCGGTAAAAATGCAGTATGAAAAAACGTGAGGACCTCATACTATAGGGGTGCTCCAATTGTATTGGCACCTCCGCCATTAACTTCAAAAGCGAAAGAAACTAAACCTATTGGATAAGTTAATATGAATCAAAGATTAAAAATAACAAATTAAATTGGCCAGGTTGAGGAAACCATGTCAAATGGGCTCCTAAAATTTTAAAATCTTTATTACGAAGTACTCCAGCTAGACATAATCTAAGAGTACCGCGGTAGGCTAATATAAGAAAAAGTCAAAACATACTGAACTTGGCAATACTATGTTGGACGACTAGCCCTTAAATGTACCTTCAAACTGTGCGTTAAATTCTCACAATGAATTGGTATCTCAGAAAAGTAGAAGGGTAAAACCTATGGGACTACTGCAACATTTAATACGTTGAAGTACTTAAGCTTAATGGCTTTGTTAGATTTAAGCTTTATGGGCCGAGTATTTGTACTAAACTGTCGCTGATGACGTTGAAAAAAATCTTCTTCTTGCTCTTCAAAGTTTTTGAACAATTTTATTAAGAAAGGTTTTGTGCTGAATAATGGATGTAATATAATATACTGTACAATATCTAATATGTTGGCCGTTGGGTCGCACTGCTAAATAGCGTTCTCAGAATAAGAATAGTTGTAAAATGCGCGCTTATTTTTGGCCGTGGAAAGTGTTAAGTTTGGCTGTTGTAATAAAGTTACTGGAATTTTAGAAATTGCTTTATGTTATTTCATAATAAAGAGGAAAACTGTTAGAACTCCTCATAGCTTTTAGATTGACATTACTTGATTACTTTGATAAGGTTTTGAGGCCTTTAAAGTTTGAGAGCGAATAACCTCCAAGCTGTTAAGATAAACTAAAAAGAGCGCAATGAGCAAAAGAAGTAGATGATTTTTGGTAAATAGTTGTTTGACTTTAAACTTTACACTTAGTGTTGAGAAAAGCTTAGAGTTGAGTAAATTTGAGTAAGTTTTGAATGTGAAGTCATTGTAAAGTTAGACTCTGTAATATCACTTATAAATTTACAAGAATTTGATGTTTTGTTTCTAAATTTTGTTTGTGTACGTATTTCTTTCCATGCTAATTACTGAGGCAGGCATTGTTTAAATTAGTTCTTTGATTTTGAGAAAAATTTGTCGAACTGTTCATACTTTTGCTGGTATAAAATTCTTAAAAAATATTGCAGTGGGCTAGTTAGGGTGTAGATTTGATATTTAAGATAATGTGTCAAATTTCTGGTCAAGATAATGTAAATTGCAAAATTCAAAATCATATTGGCATTTTCAGATCAAAAGTTTTCGTTTCTGTGTTTCAATCGGAGCAAAAGGTTATTGTAGAAATATTTGTTTTAACGAGGGTTTTGTTTGTAACAGCAATTTTAGCAATTGCGCTGCTAATCGAAAATTCAACTAATTCCTTAAAAGTTGAAACGAGATCTGTTAGATAATTAAAGATAGCTTTTCTAAACATTTAAATTTTGAAAGCCGTTAAACACAAACTTGACAAAGTTAACGGAACATTATAAAATTCGAAAGCGATGTATTTTAGATCTGACTATCAACAACTATAAACACGCTTAACGCAATTGTGGAGTTCTTTAGTTCTTCAGTAAAGTTAAATACTTCCGCGAAGTCCCCGGATATCGCTTGCGATGTCATGTTCTAGTCTATTCAGGGTTTATTTTTGATAAAACCAAGGATAGAAGAAATGAAAGTCCAAATCCTGCTGAGATAGAAGTATACGCGTATTAATTTTATAGAATCAAACAACCACAGGCTTAGTAAGTAAAAACGAATACTATGTTCTGATAAGATATATGTTCCGATAAGATACCCTCAATGGTAACGAGTTGATAGCGGGAGATTTTAGTTTATTGTTTTTACTGTAAATGTTTTTTAATTCATAGTTTCGATATTCTGTACAGTATTCTAAAGAGTCTGTGTTTCTATGTTTAATATGGGAAGCGATTGCATTAATTTGCATTGATGGTGCTTAATTTTATTACACATATTTACTTAAATTGCAAGTGTATGTAATGAGATTATAATTAGGATTGTTTGTTTCTAGGTTTTTACACATCATGGCTTTTGCCTGTGGCTATGCTTGGTCTGTTAATTTTCATCATAGGAATCGCCACTATGAACACAAACACTCCTGCGTAAGTTCTATGTTGAGTATCGTGAACAAAATTTTGTGCTGATTTTGCCTGCTTTTCGCATGTCAATTTTTTGATTCTGTGACAAAAAAAATAGCAAAAATGAAAAACTGTGATGTGATTCCGATTCGAAGATAAACTCAGACTTTTGGAAACGTCGAGCTACGTGTTTTATTAGAAAGCTAAATTATTTTCGATCGTTTTTTCTGCTTTATGTTAAGCTTACTCAGTTTTTATACGATCGTTGCAAAAGATTAAGGTCAGGTTGCCGATTATTACAGATCTAGCGATTCTGGAATGGGACGTAATGCCTTTTATTTTCCTCATAGGATCGATATTTGTAACAGCGGAGAAAACTACACCATGTGTCCTCTGTGCACTTACTGTACCACCTGGTATCTGAGTAAATCGTGCTTTACGGCTAAAGTGGCTCATTGGTTTGACAATGGCGGCACTGTCTTCTACGCTACATTAATGTCGTTCTGGGGTAAGCACTACGCGGTTGTTGATAACTTATGAGTAATTACAAAATAATCACTGTAATTCTCACTGGTTTGCGACCAATTCCGAGTTTTATATAAACTGGAGGACATGATCTTTTTAAGTAATTCAAAAGCTTTTTTATGTGAATCAGATGCTTTAACAGTTTGACAATTTTGATTTGAAAGTTTAGAGCGGCTCTTTGTTGTTCAAGTTCGACATTAGTTGTGATATTATTGGTGACACGAAGGCTTAGCTGAGTGTTGGTCTGTTGATCACATTTGTTAGCGGATCTAATAAATTATTGATTGGTGTGACTTTTCTAAAAATTCAACTTCTTTAGTGAGAGTAAGAGCATAATGGAACAATGGGTTATGGTGATTACAATATTTGAGATATGCAAAAAAACTGTAGAAAGTAGCATTTTGAATAGTAGACTTTGATTGTCGTCGTTTTTCTAACCTGACAGGTCGTTGAAGGCGTGCTCTATTGTCGGGATAGAATCGCAAGCGTACAAGCTTATATCGTGCTTATCGCATCCAATTGTATACCTCCATACTCTGCGTTGTGTCTCGCTCAAGTACAGTAGCAGTTAGTCAAAGCAAACGTTTTGTGTTAATTATAAACCAAATCTATCATGTTGCAACGTCAGCATCACCAAATTTCATATTCACTGTACACTGAATCCATACATTGTACGGTTTTTTTGAAACAACACTCAGTACTGCTTGCAGCTAATGTTTTTGAGGTTAAACCATGGTTGCCACTTATCATAAAATTTCATAAAAAAATTCAAAAATCTTAAAAAAGTCATAAAATGCAATGTTGTCATAAAAAATTATTATTTTAAGTTGCATTCTGCGTTTATTCACAATGAGCTAAATTTATTTTTGTGCGCTATGTGTAGTATTGTAGGGACTACAGTCTGATAATGTAACTTGGTTAACCTACACTCTCCATTACACTTTTGTGGCATTGCCCTTTACTCACTCTTAAGCTTGTTGTAGCATATTCCATAACTTAACTCTGATTTTTAGTCGGTACTGGTACCGATACTCTTTACAAAAAAAAAGGCTACCTCGGTAGCCTACGGTACTCGATGTGGTACTGAAAAAAATAGGTTGAACTCAACTTTTATCCAAAAGTTATGATTCTTTGTTTGCTGAAAAGCTTAAGGTTATAGTTCCTTTTTCGAGTTTGGTGAAAAAGACTAGAGTTCTGCGAGTTCGAGTTCGTAAAATTGGCCTCTGACACAAGAAGTTAAAAGTGACCTCTGACACAAGCGTTAATCTATTTGAGAGACAATTATTTTATTAATAATTAAGTTTTGAGAGACAGCTCCGTCAATCCATGAAAGCAACAAGCGATACAAGTTTCCTGGATGTTGGAACTTGTTCACTTCCTCCTGTACATACTGCTTTTAGGAAAGGGATTTAGAGGCTTGGTTTTAGTTTGGACAAATTTTTCCATGATATTCATTTTTTCTTTAAACATTCCAGTGCATGCAGAGAAGACTATGCTTATGTAGAAAAAGTTAAGAAGTGGCCGCACGATATGCTATGCAACATACTGAGACCCGATGGCTCACTGTGAAATAGGTTGCTGCAAGAATTCTGAAACAATGGAAAAACTTAAAGGAATATTTCTCGAAGTTATTACCCAAGAAAGTAATTTTGAAATCTACAATGTCAAATACGCATCGTTTTAAGAGGATTTGTGCAGCATTGCAGGATCCTTTGACTGAAGCATATACCAGCTTTTGTGTTTACGCTACTACAGAGTTTGAAGATTTTCTTCTTCAGTTTCAATCAGATGTACCAAAAATACACTCGCTTTATTCTTCCATGTGCAAACTTGTTTCAAATTTGCTTCAAAAATTTATTCGTAAAAAGTTCCAGTCTGGTGTGGATTTCGAAAATCTTTTAGTTGATATATTCTTGAATAAAAACAGGAAAGCTTTCCAGTTTGTTGACACTGGAACAAAAGCAAACTGGCAAAGAGCATACTTAATGAACTGACACACCAGCTCATAATTGCTCAAGACAAGCTGGACAAATTTTGAAAAGATTGTAATTGTAATTACATTTTATTCTCCTAGTTGCCTTGGCCAGGACACAGCGAAGGGACCTTTCGGTCTTCGAGTCAAGCTGCCACCTGCCCACCTGTCTACCACAGATTGTGGAGGCTTCACACTGTCCCTTTAATTGCTGAACGTCAAGCAGGGAAGCTGTGGTGCAAATTTTTTAAGTTTTTGGTTTAACCCGACCGGGAGCGGAACCCAATTCTACCGTTTCAGTATCAGACCTTCTATCACTTGACCAGTGATCGGTGTATTGCTTGCATTTTTATTTGTCCGCAACGACTCATCTTCTGGATCGCATATCTTTTCATGTACCAGTCGTGAAGCATGCTCAATATCTTCACCCTTGCGAAAGAAACGACTCTGGTGTTACAAATGCCATTAGTAATTGGTTTCTATGCATGATGTCTGTATTAACAACCAGCGAACTCAGTGAAGTCTTTCACATCCAGTCACTCATCACTTCTAAAGAGATATGCGATCAAATCCGAACCCAGTGGATGAGGTTCCAAACGGAACCATTACCAGATGAATGGTTCAAAAACCCCTTGGAGCATATAGATAGTGGCACATCAGATTGCAGTACAACGCGGCAAAGCTGCTGGCCGTAAGCTCTCAATGATTGTGGATTACAATTTGCGTTCAAGCATTCCACATTATAAAAGTGGGTTGACAATTTCTGGTCCAAAATTGGATCTTTGACAGATGAGCGTGGTAATCTTAAATATCCGCAGTTGAATGCACTAGTTCAGGCGATATTGTCCCTTAGTCATGGAAATGTTATCCTGAACAAGGATTTTCGATCAATATGCAGCTTTTGCAAAGCCATGGGTACGTAATGAAAGAAAAATCCATTATTTTGCTCGACTTAAGGATGAGTGAAGTAAAGCTGGCGGAGTTCTAAATTTCCATGTACAATCGAACTAATCGATTCCGTCAAAAATGCACGAGCCAATTATTTTACAGATATGGAGCTGCAGAAGTTGATTGTGGAGAAAGAGAAACAGCAAAAATTGCTTTGAGTTGAGTCACAAGAAGTCGATGAAACCAATAAAAAAAAGCTTGCAAAAGTTGAATCAGAGATTAAAAGACTTCGAAGTAATCTTCAGATAGCAGATCCCATGGTATATGAAGTGAATGAGCAGTTGCAGAAATTTGTATGTTCAACCTGTAAAAATATTGAAAGGGAGAAGATCCAATCTGCACAATCGAAGATTGATATTGGACTTGAGAAGAAAAGAAAATGTGATGATGATGGTTTGGTGAGGTGTAGGGAAAAAAAAGAAATTGTAAAAAAAAAATTCTCCACCCATATCCCATGTGTGTTTTTATTTCGTGTTTCTTAGAATATGCGCTCATATAAGTGTCAGTTTTGAGCAGAACGTACGCTACAGCCTACTGTACTGGAGATACTTTTCTAAACTTTTTTAGTTGCTGTTGTTGAGAACAGATCATAATACCAGCGTCTAAAGTTTAGTGAAAATTTAATTCCAAGCAAAGCTAGCCATTCACAATTCTGAAAAGTACCAGCCTAGTTAAAAGGATGTATTTTCTTGATTTCAAAAGTTTAGCCTATCGATTAACAACGTATATACAGTACCATTATGCGAAGTCAGTGTGTTTTTATTTCGTGTTTCACAGAATATGAGCTCATACTAAGTGCCGGTTTTGAACAGCACGTATGCTACAGCCTATTTGTAGATACTTTTCAAATATTTTTTAGTTTCTGTTGTTTAGAACAATACTGTAGACTCGAACATGTCATTGTTGTAACGGTGATCTGGTAAGCAAACAAGGTCCGTTTGAAGTTTACTGCAAATATGACCGAAATATTTTGTAACGTTAATTCAAATTGTCATAATGCTAATAAGAAATGTCATTTGTTATTTAGTGCTCCGTACTGCCTCTACAGAGCCTGAAAATTTTATTTGACATCAAAAGTAGGCCTGCTTGTTTTCGTGGTTGTTTCGTTGTAATCAGGCTACCCTGTTAACCGTGTGATATGCTTTTAACTATCTATGTTTGGTTTAGAGATGCTCGTTGCTCCGGGTAATGGGGAGTTATCATGATTTTCAGAAAGTGATTAAAGTAGTTGTTAAGTCGGATTCTTATTATTAAGTTACACATAGATTTAGTGTACTTTAACAACTGTTGACTAGTAATGTCTTTGGGGAAACTGAAATCACTATAATAGTGGTGGTAGTTGGGCTACCCGACTTTGTCCGGAGGATGGGGACGTGGAATAACTCCATGGAGACCCAGCATGCGGGCGATGCCCCACGGTCATGACCAGAGTTCAAAAAGGGATAGAGAAGAGCCGAAAATTTCTCTTCAGATAGTGCTACAAGCCGAACACTAGACAGGCAATCAGAGTGTGTCGAAGATCCTGTGTGTGGTGTGCACAGGTTATACTAGCTAGGTAAGACGATAATAAATGAGAGGTTATGCCCATTGCAGCGAAGGTGAGAGAGGGAACAACATACGTCACGAGGGAGTACCAGTTCCTCAGCAGAGACATCAGGAACTTAGAAGAGAAGGAGGTCTTTGTTTAGCTTGACAGAGCGCTTCCATGAGGAGTAGAGAGAGTTACGGGTATGCGCTGACAAGCGAACCCAGGGGCAGGGAAGAGCATGGGATGTCATCGCCGGTCTTGGCTAGTAGGTCCGCGATCTCATTGGGACATATATTGCAGTGGCCAGGGATCCTATGGAAGGGCAGTTGGACCAAATCAGATAGGTAGCGACAGAGGACCAGATTGTCCACACACAGAATTCGGGGCAAGGAGGTTAGAGGCAGGGAGAGGGAGAACTGGGAGTTTGTAAAGACAGCCAGGGAGATGAATGGGCAAATGGAGTAATGTTGGAGGCACCATTCAAGGGCATGACGGAGGGCTGTGATCGCCTTCGTGAGGCTGGATGAAATTGGACTGTAGGGGAAGTAAAGTGATGTTGATTCCTTGCAGATGTCGCATAGAATAAGACTCCTGGGCCACCGGGTTCAAAATTCGTCAGGACGGAACCATCAGTCCAGACACAGAGATCAGCAGGGAGTAGATCAAAGAGGTAGTCCTTCGCTGCAACCTTACTGTGTATGTTTGGGTCGTGTCTGGAGCTATCGCTATAATCTCAATATAAGTCTAATATCCAATGAAATAATAAACAATAAACGTGGATTTATTGTTTTGTGGTTACATAATTGTCAATTTTGCACGTCTCTATATTTGCTTTTGACTGACAGTAAGTGTCATAAAATTTCATAAAAACTGTCATAAAATTTCATGAAAAAACAGTGTATATTTTCATAAAAAATCGTAATTTTTTTGCCCTCTTTGTCTTAAAATATAGGTAAAATGGGTATTTTTTAAGTGGCAACCCTGTTAAACTCACTTAGAGTCTTATGCACCCACATGGATTAACTTTGATCTGCGGGTCATCAATTTTCTATTTTTTACCGGGATAAAAAAAACACTGATTTTGCAAGTTCGGAGACACTTATCTTGAATTACTTAATAATGAGAGCAATTTTTTCGGCCATTTGTTTTAACTTTTTCCCTAAAATTTTGATTTTCCTCGTATCAAAGTTAATCTACGTTGATGCATTTGACCCTTAGACTGCAGTATGTCCTTGCTTTTGCTATCAGTTGTATGGTTCTTAAGATATCGTGGTGATGTTTTCCCAAATTGCTTCCGTAACTTTTAAAATTATTGTCTATTATTAAAAAAAAGCTTTTATGATAAAGTGTAGCAAAAATTAAGTCTCATAAGCTTATAAAAACGTTGGAAATTTTGAAATTGCAGGTATACATGTTTAAATTGAAGACGTAGTTACTTGCAACAAAAAATTTAAAGCATTTTGGCAGATATAGAGCGTGAAATATCGATACATGCTCGTAATCGATATTTCGAAGCGTGAGCCGGCTTCGTTTAGTGCTGAGGAGCTATCACATTAGCTTTTGTTCAGGAAATGTTAATTGCAATTTATTAGCTTATTTGTTAATGTGAAGTTTGCAAAATGATATTTTATCCAAAATGTTGTAAGCAAATTTCTTGCTTTGGCACTTTGCAAAGTGACTATTAACGCTTTTAGTTGTTTTTCCCACAGCCAGCTATCTTTTAAGGTGAATTTACACAGTATCCGTTTTTCGTACGTTTTCGTCCGTTTTTTTACGTTTTTGCTTCTTCTTGAAAAAGTATGCGCTTTTTCACCCGCATTTTTATAAGTCAATATCCGCACTAAGTAGGCTGTTGTATGTAGGTAAAAATTTTGTTCAAAAATTTTGTGTATGAAGGATAAGAGCGATATTTCAAAACAGAGCTGTACCCCTTTACAAAAAAAATTTTTTCGGAAAACTTTTGTTCAGTATGTGACTGTCTGGTTAGTGCGGATATGGACTTATAAAAATGCGGATGAAAAAGCGCATACTTTTTCAAGAAGAAGCAAAAACGTAAAAAAACGGACGAAAACGTACGAAAAACGGATACTGTGTAAATTCACCTTTACAATGCGAATGCAAAAAATGTATGGCAGTTGTATTCATAGGCGTAGCCAGGATTTTTAATTGGGGCGGGGCCCAAACCACAACTCATGTGCAATGACGCCATCAGAAATTTTAAAACGAGAAACTTTTTATTGGGCAGAGATATGGTAGAATGGAAGATCAGAAGCCGTGGCCTGGTTTGGCACTTAAGCAGGATTTTGCTAAAGCAAAAAGGCTGAAATCTATAGTTAAAAAGTGCTAATGTCTAACTTGGTAGACGCGTTGTGTAGACTAGTGTAACTCAAACGCATCAAAGAGGGAGGTCTAGGGACGGAGCCTCCAGCCACTAGGCGGTTTTTAAAAATTTTCGGAAAAAAATGCGCTTTTAATGCCATATTTCGCACGTGTTTAAAGCTATTTGAAAGAACTAAATTTTTATTAATTGAAAGCCGTGTGGAAAAAATTAAATTGTTCAATCCTCCTTTTACTTGCAATTTAAGTCCAAAACATGTTTAAAATCTTGCATTTTGGTATTAAATTTTGTAAGTGATTTGGCCCATGTAGAGGGAAGTAAGGTACGGTGCCTCCTGCAATATTTTAGTAGTAAATAATGATCCACTCGAGATTTTCCTTAGAGATTTTTGTTTTGTCATGAAATTAACCAATTATGGGAGTACACGTACGGCCAGGGGGTCTAGGCCCCCTCAATTCAAATTCAATAATTTGTTCAATTAGCATTTACCCTAGCTAATTTTTTTTTCAAAAGTATTTTGTCGCGTAAAACCTGGCGAGGTGGAGGT
Source organism: Trididemnum nubilum (assembly GCA_963965965.1). Classification (NCBI taxonomy): domain Eukaryota; kingdom Metazoa; phylum Chordata; class Ascidiacea; order Aplousobranchia; family Didemnidae; genus Trididemnum; species Trididemnum nubilum. The sequence continues at coordinate 9,362,046 of OZ014482.1, read as the reverse complement.
AAGTTGTGATCGAAAAACGGTTCAATAGATGGTTACGCCTGCTAACCATGTTATTCCTGGGCCAGATTTACATTGCGCGAGGCCCCTGTACTTTGGGGATTATCGCAACATCTTCCGGTTAAATATAGGTGAAGACCAAAAAAAAGTCTTACATCTGAGCGCGGGGCCACCATAGGGATGGGCATTTCAGAATAGTTGGCTATTCCAGAATTATTCCGAAAAGCTAAAATCGAATCCAGAATACCGAATCCTATTCTAATTTAAATTAACTTAATTTTCTGGAAAAGTGAACAACCAGTCAACCACCAGCGATATCAAGAAAAAATTTAGTCAACAATTTGCTTAATTAAAGTAGCACTTTATAGCAGTGCATGACATTGGGTGCTTCTAAATGCTCACCACTTAGTTGCGTTCCTAATTTGCTTACAGTTAAACATGCACTGTAGAAACACCTTTCGGAAGAAATTGATGTTGCAGAAATGCAAAAGTATTTTGAAGCAAGTTGCTTCAAATAGGGAAGTTGAGATTTTGTGGACCACCATTTTATGTGTCAAGCTTTAAGGTGAAAAAGTTTGAATTTTGGAGGGCCCGTTTGTGGGTGAACCCCCATCGTGGCACCCCAAATTTTTGTTAGGTTTAGTTTATTGTTAATATCTATCCATTCTGAAAATTTGACCGATCTAGCTTTAACGGTTTAAAAGTTCAAAATTTTGGAGGACTCAAGTAAGGGAGATGCCCCAACCTGGAACCCCCGATTCCTGTCGCACAAAAAGGTACTTCCTGACATGTTCAATCGCTCAAACTTTGAATACAGCACGTTATACAGCACGTTTAGTGGTTTAGAAGTAGACAGCGGCAAAAGAAAAAAAAATAAGAAAAAAGATGCAAAACAAGAAAAATAGTATTTAAGTTGGGGTAAACGAACATAACCAAAAGAAAAGTGGTTGATAGTGTGCTCCAAAATCACAAACCATTTTACATCAACATTGGTAACGAATACACAGGATATATCGATTCAAATTCGTCAACTTTTTGCCCATTTTCGGTCAGTAAAATTTTGGTCACGTGACCTGGCGCCCCCAAACTCGGTTTGCATAAAGTATTCACAAGCACCCACATTGTGCTCTAGTTTCAGCTTTGCACGTCAAGTGGTTTTTGAGTTCATGGCAAATTAATAAATTCTCAATCCAAAAATCTCCGTTTTTTATGTTTTTTTGTGTCTCAATTCATGATCATGTGACCTAGGATCCCCGAAATTGGCACACACGACATTTTGATTAATCCTTAAGTTGAGTCCGAATTCAACTTTCTAGGTTTTACCGTTTGCTAGTTATGAGCAAATCAATCCTCATCTGCCTAAATTTGCGAACAAAAACAAAGGTACTACTCGCTCACGCGGAGTCCCAATTACAAAGCAAACGGCTCACTACGCTTTTACGTAAGAATTAACTGCAAACAATTTTTTTACCAACGTAATTGCGTTGAATTAAAACCGGTTCCAATTATCCGGTTTGTAATTCAATTTGGATTCCTGATAGCTTGGGATTCGGATCATGGATTCGGTATTCTGAAATGCCCATCTCTACGCCCTCGGCATTGTGCCATATGGTAAATCCGGCCCTGGCAATTGCATTACGTTCATAAAAGGTTAAATAAGGGCCTGAGGCAACAACTTTAAAGACTAAAACTCTTAACTTCATCTGGGTTATACATTTAAATTGGTTGGCAAAAATTAAATTGAGGATGCTCGGGCCGCTTGGTTGTCAATATTATTGTTAATAACTGTTGCACGCGAAGATCCTAAAAGAAGCTGAAACTGAAGAAACAAGGCTCTTTTGTCATATTTTTATCATTGGTGGCATTTCGTTTGGGGAGGGAGGGTGGCGGGCCCCCTGCCTTTCCCTGGCTACACCTATGGTCGTATTACGCTTTAACTTTTTATGAGACAAATTTGTAACGGTTGCTAGCTGCAAAACGAATGTTGATAATTTACCTTATTTTAGCTGTATTTTTCCTCGAGTTTTGGAAGCGGACCAGTGCCCGGCTCAGTCATCATTGGGACGTAATGAATTTTGAGGAAGAAGAGCGTTCCAGGCCGGAATACAACGCCCGTGCCCCCACTCTTGAAGTAAACCCCATAACCGGGGTACTGGAACCCCACTTTCCACCTGCTCAACGCACCATGCGAGTTTTTACAGGATTTGCGATTTTAGTTATTATGGTAAGTTAAATTTGACTGGCTCAGTTTTTCATTCGTATGCTGCTTGTTAATCAATGTACCGTATAATGTGTTGATGATTTTTTTTTCCGAAACACAAAAGAGAACTCACAACAAAGAAGTGTATGCTGCGAAAAGATAATGTTAATTATGTACTCGATCTTGATCATGCTTCAAAGTCTTTCTTTGTCTGCAGGTTGCGGTGATCTTGATCTTTGTCCTCTCCGTCATCATATATCGCGGTATTATCGGAATTATCATGATCCACAGCAAGAATACAGTAGTTCACCAGCAGGTACTTAAAGAGCGTATGTGGTTACATGTGGTCTTTTTACTTTGCACATTCGACATGTTTCTATTCGGTTTTTATTTTATTTTTGAAATGTACGGTACGTCTAAATGAGTTATTTGCAGCTTAAATACCGCTTTCTTGCCTAGTAACTTCCCATAAATGGTATTATGCGAACCTATTTGATCCCGAGTATTCTGCTTAAAAAGTTTCCAGGTCTGAAAGAGTTTTAAAATTTCACCCTTGCCAGACTAGGGCCCAAGTTGTTAAAGAATTCTAAATGTAGTTTTGCATTTGCATACATTTTTGAAGCCAGCTTGGGACTCATTTTTCTGCAAAGTTTGTGATTTTAGGCGAGTGCAATGCAGTTATTTTCTGGCGCTATCATCAACCTGATTATAATCATGCTCATGGGAAATGTATACACAGCAATAGCTAAGTGGCTTACTAAATGGGGTAAGTTTGCGATAGATTTCGGTAAGTTTTTTTTCGTGGTATTACTTGTATGTTTGTTTTGCATTTGGGTGCAATAAACAGTAGTGAAAACATAAAGATAATTATGATTTGCACCGAGGACTCATGTGAAGCCAAACGATGGCTTTTGGCTTGATAAAAATAACGTTGGATTGCAACTTTTCTCGAAGCAACTTTAAAGAATCACTAGCAATTTAAGCTAGGTGGCACTCTGCTTTCAATGGCTTTTCGTGATTACAATGGCTCGTTTTGTGCTCCTTCATCAATATCTTTTTCTATTTCTGCACTTTTAATTTCAAAACTTATTTCGCGAAGAATACGCTGTTTTTGACTTTTCGTATTTCTGAAAAGGACCTTGCACGCAAGTTAAGCCACGACCTTTTCTGAAATTTACAGTATTTTTACGGTTGTTTCGTTCCGGGACAAACTTTAGAAATCTTCCAAAAAGCAACCGAACTTTAAATAAGAACAATACGTTTAAAAATAAAATATTCATAGAACGTGGCTGCAGATTCGATTGCTTGCAAATTGATTTCAAAGCTGACGAGATCTGTGCTATTGACTTGCAGACATTGGTATAGTGCTGTAATTTCATTCGTGTCAGATCAGCGCAGTAACAGTGCTGAATATTACCATTTTATAACGACTTTAATCGTAGCATTTAAAGCCAATGTGATTGAGATTTAGTGTATTTCAAACGTTCCGGTCCTCTGCTTGTACCATTATCAACGAACTGTTGAACTACACAAATTACATGCTAGTAATGACTGAAAATAACTTTGGATTTCAGAGATGCATCGCACTCAGACCGACTATGAAAACTCGTTTACGTTTAAAGTGTTTATTTTTCAATTTGTCAACTATTATTCGTCGATCTTCTACATTGCTTTCTTCAAAGGGAAGTGAGTGATTAATTTACTAGAAATTGTTCTTTCAGGTTTAAAACCAAGGTAGTTATTTCGATCTATTTAAAAGTTGCTCTCCTGCCAGAATCAAATTCTGAATTTTATTTGCACAAATAATCGCAACTTTATAGATCGGTAACAAGATTGCAGATAAACTAAAAATCGCTGAAAAGTTTTATTTTATGTATTGCCAAATATAATTCTTGTTTTATATCAAACCTTTTCCGGCACGAAATTGTGAATATATCAAGTAAATCAGTTCACAACTGTTCATTTTTAACATCTTTTGGCGCAGTGCCGTTAAGTATGTTCATGCTTAAAAGGCCTTTAGTAATTTTCTCATCTTGATTGGCTCATTTGTAAATTAATGTGTTATATTTACTAGTACGCGATTTTAAAGTTTTTTCAAGCATTTCTGATCTTTGTAACTTTTCTAAAAATACATGTTTTTAGAGACTTCAATATTCTCACTAAGTACGTCGTTGATTGATGCTTTTTTCTTTTTCAAAAAACAAGTTTTTCGGTTTCCAGACAATAAAATATTTAGTACAATTTTTATTGGAATATCTGTTTAAAGCCGCATTTACACGGGCGACTTTTTTGCGTGCGATTTTTTGATAAAAATGGATCTGGCAAAGTTGCATTTACTCAAAGGCGGTTTTGATCATGATAATTGGGACCTTACTGATGGAAGTAATTGTCTTAAGTTGTTTTCATACCAATATTGTTATAATTGAAAACTTTAGAAGACAATCGGTGCTGCGATAAAAAATCGCAGTGAGATCAGTTCCGATTTTATTTTAAAAAGGTTTAGAATATCACTTTCGGAATGGAAAGAACTTGAGACAGTCATTTTCAGCAGTAAGATAACTTTCATCACAATGAGAACCATTATTGAATAGATGCAACTTTGCTACATCCATTTTTATCAAAAAATCGCACGCAAAAAAGTCGCCCGTGTAAATGCGGCTTAATGTTCATGCTAGATAATGTCACTATTTTACCGGCGCTTGTTTTTTTCCGATTTTTTAGATTTATTGGATACCCAGGCCATTATGTCAAGACTTTGGGTATCAGAAACGAATCGTGTGGCAGTGGTGGCTGTCTGATTGATCTGGCGCAACAGCTTTTCGTTGTCATGGTTGGCATGCAAGCGATCAACAATATTCAAGAACTTGTCATTCCGTAAGTGATGTTTTTCGAGCTGAAATACAGAAGTATTGCTCGTGTTTATTCCGATAAATTGACATGGTGAATGGTCCTTTTACGAAAACGTTAGAATTCTAATTGTATCTCAGTAGGTTAAATTAAAAACCTAAAATTTAGGTTTCGTTGTTTCTCTGCTTGACGTTCAGATTTCAAAATAAACAGTGCAAAACCTCCGACGTAGTAGTTGTCTAATGTCAAGTTATTTATCAGTGAAACAAAAACGAGGTTAGTAAGCTCTAACTTGAACAGTGTTGCATTCAAAATAATTAACTGAGTGAAGCTGCTTGCTGGCATTCGGCCCCGTTTTGGCATCGAAATAATAACTTAGGTTAGTTCATAAATAATTGAGTTACAACCTGTAAAATATAGCAGTAGCTTTTTATCTCTTATCAGATCTTGCATTTCTGTCACTTTTGTGTGAATGGAAAACAAACTCAAAAGTTCATATGTGTCAGAACAGACCTAGAGCACACAAATTTTTTCCAATATTTTTTTAGAAACATACATTGCACAACATTAGCATGAAAAAATGATCAGCACCCAAATCAAACATATTTCCGTTTTATTGAGTCAGTCTCTTTAAACTGTGTTTTGTTTATCAATTTCAAATTTTCGTTGCACTTTTTATGAGTCCTATAGTGTGTGCGTAATATAGGCTTGGTACAATTTTTTTTAATTACTCATTTTTTCTGCAGTAAAGTGAAACAATGGTGGCAACGGCGAAACCTAAAAAATAAAGAAAGCGGTAACAGTTACGTGGCGATCCCATGGGAACGAGATTATGAGGATCTGATCGAGTTCGAAGGACTCTTTTCCGAATATTTAGAAATGGGTAAGTTGTGTTGTAGAAATTTTTTCAGGGTAGCGGGTTAAATTATTAATAAAATGTCGCAAAAATCCCCCTCGGCCACTACATTTAAGTAATGGAGACTTTTGGAACTATTAATGCTGAAAATAAACAGTATTAAGGTCTGAAGCTGCGGCTTATATAAGGCATACTCGTGAAACATCCAAACAACTAAGTCCCCTCAAATTTTCACCATTAACGCCATTAATATGGTGGTATTTTGTGTGTTTGTTATTTTGATGTTTTACATATACAAACTTCAGTTCCAGTTTTACGTAAAATGCTCTGGCTGCACATGCAAGTTACATCATTCAGCATTTCAGCAATGGTTTTTGTTACATTTTTTTGATTGTTTCTGCTCCCATAATTACTGGTGTACTACTGTACTCTTATTTCTAACCATTATTATTGCGTAACAGTGTTGCAATTCGGATTCGTCACCATTTTCGTTGCCGCCTTTCCGCTTGCGCCCTTGTTTGCCCTTTTCAACAACTGGATCGAGATTCGCCTGGACGCTCGAAAATTGATTTGTGAAACGAGACGACCGGTAGCTGACCGCGCCCAGAATATTGGCGCGTGGCACGAAATCCTCGATGCGATTGTTCAGATCGCTGTAATTACAAACGTGAGTAATTGTTTCAAGAAACTCTCATCGCGCATGAAAGCTATCGTAGCGTAATGAGTACAACCTTGCACGTATTTCGTGTTTTCAGTAGGCAGAATTCGAGAGTTATAATTGTGAATGTAGCAGTGTTTCTACTTAGGTTTTGGTGAATCGGCGCGATTTGCGTGTGGCAAACAACAGGCATTTCAAAAGCGATTCTGCAAGAGCCCAATAAAAACACTGGTTTGCTGATAAAAATCTGCTTAATGGGTACTTACTAGTTATGCAGTAGTTCTCTTGCACATGCTTAGTTTTAGATTTGAATTTGGTGCAGAGTAGATTTGTTGTTCTTTGACAAATAAAAGTTACTGAATTTTTCCTCCATAGAGCATTATCTTCAATTTATAACATTGGCAGCTTGAGTGACTGTAAAACCTTGATTTTTTGCTACTCACTACGTGCTCGATTTGATGCAACTTTAGTTGCGGTGCGTTTACACTGGGCGCGAAGCGAAGGTTGGCAACCTTCGCTAGTGGTCGTTTACGTTCCTTGCTCAAAATAGGCCAACCGCTCAACAACAGTGTAGTCTAAGTAAAGTTAAGCGCACCTTTAGTCGTGATTCTCCTGTTACAAGAAAGCGAATTTATGCTATTTTTTTGGGGGACGAATCTATTACCGCTTAGAAATTAACCATTTTCCAAGTTTTCTTTATAAATGTTTTCCATGTTTGCAGCTTCTATCTTGGAAGAATCATCGCGCTGCGCCTATTTGCGAGAATCAATCAGGATTTTCGTAGTAACGACTCTTGTGCCCTTTTGGTCATTCTTCCGACCTTGTTGCGTATTTCAAGTAGTGCACTGACAACGCGTTGAAATTTTATGTAATATATTTGTTGATGTAGGCTTTCCTCATTGCTTTCACTTCCGAATTTATTCCGCGATTGTTCTACAAAGCAGTGGTAGGAAATGGAACACTGGAAGGCTATACCAACTTCACTCTCTCCTATGCCCCCGATTATACACGTTAGTACAATACTATAGGGTCAGTATCAACATTTACATAATGTGAAATCTGGTGCGTGAAGTTGCGTCGAAGGAGCAGCGAAAAAAATTTTTGATCGATTGGAATTACCCTGTTTATGGTTAACAGCATAGTGTAAGTAAATGTCACACCTTATCTCCATCGATGTCTTTGAGAACCTGAGAAAGAATGACCCAAAGAGTGACCTGTACCAGTGTACCATCCGGCATGTGGTCACTTCTAATGTTATCAGTTGCTTCCCGAGTCTAACCCAAACTCGATAACTGAAACGATATCTTCAAAAAATATTTTATCTTGGTCGTTCTTGAGCACCTTTTAAAATCTTGATATTAACCACAAATGCATCAACTTGACTGATAATCTTACAGCAGATTAACACGATACTAAAACAACCAAAATCCACAAAACCAAACGGTCTGTTAAACCGTATATAGGATTATGGATTTTTAAATCTGATATCATCAAACACAGACTGGTTGATGAATATGATAATCTCTCTTCAAAACTCTCACCTCGGTGTTTGTTTAATGTTTGTATAGGTGCAAGTATCAAAAAGCTGTTTTTAAATTTTATAGGAAAAGCAGAAGCATTTTGATCACTTGTTTTTACAGAGCTGGATGGCTGTCGATATAGAGGTTTCAGAGACAGAAATGGACACAGAACGATGTACTATTACCAGTTACTAGGGGCCAAGCTCGCTTTTGTTATTGTGTTCGAAGTTAGTACAGAAGATGCAATTCAGTTAACTTCTTATAAAATTTTACCCGATTACGCTCTGTAGTAACTCTACAAATACTTTATAAAACATGATCAAGTTTACTGCGAGACTGCCACTCTATACTTTCAAGTACTGCAATTTTAGTGGGTCCACGACAACTGTCCGCGACAAACTGACGCAAACCAACAAACTGACCGCAAACCCCAATTGGCTGAGAAAGGCGGTTATAGAAATATTTTACTATCCCCAGAGCCATCTTGCCCAAACCCTCACTGTGTGACGAAATCACTGTGACGAAAAAGTTGATTCGCGGTCAGTTTGTTTGCGGTCGGTTTGTCGTGGTCAGTTGACTTGGATCGTATACAATATGGTTTGGGTTCAAATGCTTCAATATTTTTCAAAATTTAAGGTTTGGATAATTGCATTGTAGCTTAATGTTGCGTATAGGCAGTACTTGGATTGTAGGGGGAAGGCCGTTGGTCAACGTCCCCCACAGAAAACGTCTTGGGCGCGTTTTACTTGTCTGGATTTCACCATAATTTTGACGAAATATTGACTGTCTCGGAGAAGAGAACCGTACTCTTTTTTTTTATGTCACCTAGAAACGTATTCAATGCAGACTCCGCTCGGTTATGACAGAGAGAGTGTCTCATCTCCCATATTTTACAGTTTAAGTGCGGAATGTACGTAATTTACAGATCTAATTGCAAAATTGAGTTTTATTGCATTAACTAATGCTACCTACCCACATTTCTCGCTTTAACTGAACCATTGCTTACTCAGAAAGCAATTAGTTAAATACTGAAAGTAAATTATAAGTTTTGAAACCTACTTTATTTTCAGCATCTTGTCTTTTTTATTGGACGTATGATCGACTGGGTAGTACCAGATGTGCCAAAAAGTTTGCAGTTGAAAATAAAACGCGAGAATTATCTCGCTAAGCAAGCCCTGACTGACAACATTGAAGCTGAAATATACCCAGTAAGTTTGCATACTTGGAGTACAACTGCTTTCTTAGAGTTGCTAAACATCCATCACTAAGTGGCCAACTGTATTTTGAGTGTTATAGAAATGGCCAGTTGGCGACTTTCCCCAGCTTCTCCAGCCCATCTTGATTGTGTAGTTTGTGGTATAATATTTCCGCTACACGATGCTCTCTCATCTTCTAGAAAGAGCCTTGCAGCTGTAGCCAACCAACCCCGTCAGAAATTGTCCAAACAGTTTTTCATCGAGTTCAGTAAGGGACGTCGAAACAGTTGTTTAAAAATCCAATAGTTGCATGATTATTCATTCTCCTGTCACAGGACGGACTGTCACAGCGGACGTTAACTAATTGGACAAATTCGCACCTGCTTAAAGGTTTTTGGTGGTCCAATATTTCTGTGTTTTTTTCCATTAGATTATAGTAACGCTTCTTATCCAAGCACTCATCAATGTGACCGGGATGCGGCTTTACCCGGTTTACACCGGAACAGGTAATCTGGGTCGCCATAGAAGCGACGCCTTTGCCATCTTGCATGCAGCGGGCAATTCAGGTAAAGAGCAGTATTTGTTGGAACAACGTAAGTTGAAACATTTTGCAGCTTTGCGAGAAAAATTTTTATAATATTCTACTGTTTTTTGCAGGCACCAGAATACTAAAAAAGAAATGAACTCTTTTCCATGACATTTCATATCATGTTTATTACCTTCCTTAATTTTTGTATTATCGTAGTATAGGTTTTTGCAGCTTTGAAATGTACGTACTACTTGTAGCAATTTCATGAAATCAAATTGGTGCAGTTTTAAATACTATGCAAATTTTTTGATGTTCATTTTAGTTTCCTTTTATTGCAGCATTAATCGTATTTTATAGTATTACCTATGCGTAATGAGAAATCATATTTGGGATGTAGCAATAGTTTTTTGATATCGTTCAACGCCACGTGTCATAATCATGTCATTACTTTGCACTTTCCGAAAGAGATTTTCGCTGTCAAGAAATACCCTGTACTTTTTGATGTTTACACATGTTTCTTCATTTTATTTTTTCGTTTGATATTAGCTTCATTAATTCATTTCATTTGCTTTGCTGCTGCTTAGATGAAGGGCAGTGTATTGAACGAAGTTTAGTTCGGTTCCCAGTCAAGTCGAGCGTCCAAAATCTCGTCTAGATTTAGAACTACTTCGATAATTTGCTGCCTAGGATGTATATTTGTTTTGTGAATGCTGTGTACTCAAGATATGATATTGTCATGTAGCCTTTTTAACGGTACATCGTTTTGCAATTGAAATTGTGGAGTTGTAGTTTGTTGCACTGTGTAGCGATGTCGATATGATATATGTACTTTGTCCTTCTGTGTCGTTACCATTAAATCCCTCTGACTCATATATCACCCAAAAATCCTTTAGATATCGATGATCTTGTAATTTACTTACGTTCATTTTGCAGTAGTAATAATTTTGTCATTGTCGAGGCCTCTTTCACGTTGCATGTAATTCATTGTAATGGATATTGCTGTCCGTGTCATAAAATACCTTGCTGTGATCAAGCTAAATTTTGGGATGTGGAACATAAATTGTCCCGGTATAAGTGTTGTAACTTTAATTTATGACATGAAATAGTTTTTAGCCTTTTTACCAGTATGGTCAAATCAATGACCTGAAATCAAGCATCAAAAAGGACAGTGTGGGGCCTCCACAAAGTGTCGTAGACAGATTGAAATTGATTTAAAAATTGCTAGTCACTTTACTGTCTCCTGGTCAAGACAACCTGGCTAATATAGGATGTAGTGTAACGTTCAGCAGTACGAATGTACTGTTTAGATGCATTTTTTAAGGTTATGTTTTACCTTTGAACTTTGTATGTGCACATGTATACTGTTATAAAATATTTTTCTGCGTTAAAAGTGCAATATTTTTTTCATATACTGAGAACTTATTTGTTATTGCTTATTCGTAATTACACTACTCGGAAAAATAAAGTTTCTTGAAACAAAAACCATTTGGTGTTCTGTTGACTTCTTTAGTTAGATCAAAATCGCCTTCGAAATTCAAACTTCAACTTGCTGCTTCCATCGACCAGTGATTGGTTGGCGCAACGGCCAATTGGGACTGTTGGCTCTCGAAGTTGACGGTTCGGGTACCTCTTTGGTACCGCATCTGCAAGTCATACATGTGTTAAATTTTTTAAGTTCACGCAAACGAAGTTATTCAGTCTTGCTATTGGGAGTTACCTGTTTCAGCATAATTGTTCTTTCATTTCGTTCATTCATTTTTTATTTTTGACCACCACAACAATAGCGAATGCATAGAAACACAATTGTAGCGCATAAGAGTCGGGAAAAGGACGTAGCGACACAACGTCAGACGTTAAGACATGCAGAGAATATTGAGGACAAAAAAGCGATTTTAATTTGCATGGTTGCTACACCTGTCACACAAGTTAAAGTATGCACATTGTAGACCTAATCAATTACGCTCTTTAATGTAAACATGCAGGTACACCAGAAGCAAGTGAAACTAACGGCTGGAGTATTTGTTCGAATAATTGATAAAGAGAAGAGAGAAGGCAGTGCGAGACCAGGCTCCGTTACGTAGGTGGTCAATGGGTGGCGCAACCGACCCAAACTAACTTTAGCTCAACAGAGCATGGTGAGGAAAGAAAAAACACCCTGAATATGAAGCCTCACCGGGTCCCTAAACCCCTTCAAATGGCAGCTAATCAATGCAACAACAAAATTTGTAATCAATACACATGCATTTACCGATCAGTAGTCGAATGGATAGAGCGTTTGCAACTGAAACGGTAGACTACTGTTCAATTCCCAGTCGGGCCAAACCAAAGACTACAAAAATTGGAATTTATAGCTTCCCTACTTGACTTTCAGCAATTAAAGGGACTGTGTGAAGCCTCCACCGTGTGTGGTAGACAGGTGGGCAGGTGGCAGCTTGATTCGAAGACCAAAAGGCCCCTTCCCTATCTCGTGGCCAAGGCAACTTGATTAATAAAGTGAAATTACACTTACACTCAAATAGTTATGTACAACATACAGCAATCGTGAGTCACACCATCCACAATCCACATTACGTTTATACAAATAGCTGTAACAAAATAGCCTAAGTTTTAATCTCTCCGATGACTTAAACAGAACCAAGATAATACAATATTTAAAATTCGCAATATATAGTATATAATATATTGACTATATAAAATCAAGTAAAAAGATCTAGTTGTGGTTCAAAAGTAGAAAATTTAACACTTGAATCAATGTAAATTTGGAAACTCGGTACAATATTTGGATTTTTGACTACAAACCAGCATTCAGGATTCGAATATCGGTATCACTTTGAAAAAACTTGGCCAAAAAATATTGCAATGCGCAACACTATGCAAAGAACATGCTGCAAAAGCTAGTACACCACGACTTTTCACGTAAAACTTAACGAAAAATCGAGTTTCTTCGAATTAGAGTTTTTGCCAAACTTTGTCATTTTCCAAATAGTTGGCCTTGCCGTTTTACCACAAATTGACAAAAAACTTTTATCAATTTTTGATTAAATGGCAAGGCTAACCATGGGTAAAATGTCCAATTTTGGCAAAAAATGAATATTTGTCAAGTTTTCATAAAATGGCAAGGCTAACCATGGGCAAAATGTCAAATTTTGACAAAAAATGATAATCCGAGTAAAATCACTTTTTGTGAAGTTTTCATAAAATGGCCATGGTCAAAACGTCAAATTTTGGCAAAAAATGAAAATTCGAATAAAATCAATTTTTTATCATTTTTTGATGAAATGGCAAGGCAAAATGTCATATTTTACAAACAATAAAAATTCGAATAAACTTAATTTTTAGTCAATTTTTGATAAAATGGCAAGGCTAACCATGGGGAAAATGTCAAATTTTGGCAAGAATTGAAAGTTCCAGTGAAATCAATTTTTTGTCAATTTTGATAAACTGGCAAGGCATTTTGAAAATTTTTACGTTTTGCCGAAACTTGAACTTTTGCCCATTGTAAGCCCTGCCATGTGCAAAATGTCAAATTTTGGCGAAAAATGATAACTCAAGTAAATTTAGTTTTTTGTCAATTTTTGATAAAATGGCAAGGCTAACCATGGAAAAAATATCAAATTTTAGCGGAAAATAAATATTCGAGTAAAATCAATTTTTGTCAAGTTTTCCTAAAATGGCAAAACTAATCTCCAAGAGCAAAATGTCAAATTTGGCAAAAAATAAAATTTCGAATAAAATTAATTTCTTCTCAAGTTTTCAAAAATGGTAAGGCTAACCATGGGCAAAATGTCAAAATTTAGCAAAAAACGAAAATTCAAGTAAAATCAATCTTTTATCAATTTTTGAAAAAATGGTAAGGCAAAATGTCAAATTTTAGGAAAAAATGAAAATTCGAGTAAAATCAAGTTTTTGTCACTTCTTCATAAAATGGCAAGGCTAAATAACCATGGGCAAAATGTCAAATTTTGACAAAAAAATAAAAACTCAGAAATTCAATTTCTTTCAATTTTTTACAAAATGGCAAGGATAACCATGGGCAAAATGTCAAATTTTGGCAAAAAATAAATATTCGAAAAAACCAAGGTTTTATCAATTTTTGATAAAATGGCAAGGCTTGGGTAAAAATCCTGGGTAAAATATCAAATGGGTAAAAAGCCACCATGGGTAAAAGATCAAATTTTGGCAAAAAATCAAAATTTGAGTAAAATTAATGTTTTGTCAAGTTTTCATAAAATGGCAAGGCTAATAACCATGAGTAAAATGCCAAATTTTGGCAAAAAATAAAAATTCCAAAAAATTAATTTTTCGTCAATTTTTCATAAAATGGCAAGGCTAATAACCATGGGCAAAATGTCAAATTTTGGAAAACAATGAATATTCGAGTAAAATCAATTTTTGTCAATTTTACTCGAATCTTGAATTTACTTGAATTGATTTTACTTAAATTTTAAGTCTGTGTCAAAATTTTTTATATTGACCATGGTATTAATCTTGCTATTTTATCGAAAATTGACAAAAATTCAACTTTATTTGAATTTTAATTTTTATCGACAGTTTGACATTTTGCCCACAGCTTGCCTGATTATTTTCTCGAGATTAAAAATCTTTCGACTTTACCAAAATTTCAATATTTCGCCAATGTTTTTACCAAAATTTCAATATTTTGCCAATTTTCCCAGAGCTAACTTTAATATTTTGTCAAAAGTTGACCAAAAGTACATGAGTATGATTCTTTTGCAAGCATCCCGGTACCTTGCCAAAGTTAAATGATTTTTGTGAATTTGTTATCGACTTTCTTAAATGAAATTAGGTAATAGGCTTATTGTTTTTGGTCGATACGTAGAACCTATCATTTTCGATTGAGTAAAACTTTTCTTTGGGTGGGGATGTTTGATTGTCGGTTCAACTGATGAACTCCGTGTTGAACAAAACCGTTCGTGTGATTAGAATTTATTTTTCACTGTCCACCATACATACTCATACATACAAAAACAACTCTACAAAAAATATGCTAACAAATTAACTAAAGTCAAATTTGCTGCCAAAAAACTCTATTACCAGGATAAATTAGAAACTTCAAAAAACAATACAGCTGAAGTTTGGCGTATTGTTAAGTCTTTGCTATCTTCTTCCAGATCAGATGCTAATCTTCCACAAAAATTAAGACACAATAACACTTTTACTACAAACCCAATGCTTATTGCGAATAATTTTAATGATTACTTTAGTGATATTGGAAAAATATTAGCAGATCAATTGAAGCCTATTAGTGAAAATGAACATACTAAGTACTTAACAAAACGCCTTCACCAATCTCTCTTTCTCACACCAACCACTTCCTTTGAAGTTTTTAATCTCATATCAGGTCTAAAGAATACCAAATCAACTGGTAAGGATAATATTTCTGCTTATTTTCTTAAGGTGGCTGCCAAAGTTATTGCAGCACCACTTGCTCAATTATTTAATTACACCTTCCTTTTAGGAATTTTTCCTGCTTCATTAAAAATTGCTAAAATAATACCCATTTACAAATCTGGTGATAAAACCGATGTAAGTAATCATCGACCGATATCTATACTTTCCCCAATTTCTAAAATTCTTGAAAAACTTATTCATGTCAGAACAATCAATTTTTTCAATAAACACTCAGTCTTGCTGCCCACGCAGTATGGATTTAGGGCTAATCATTCAACATCTCATGCTCTGACTGATGTATTAACTTCATTGTATGATAATATTAATGATGAAAAATACACTGCTCTATTGTTACTTGATCTCAAAAGGGCTTTTGACACAGTTAATCATAAAACTTTATTAACCAAACTAGAACATTATGGAATCCGTGGACCAACACTTGATTTGTTTGCTTCTTTTTTGGCAAATAGATTTCAATACGTATCTTTAGAAAATCACCAGTCAAATCTAAAAAAAAATTAATTATGGTGTTCCTCAAGGTTCTGTATTGGGACCTCTTCTTTTTAACGTTTATATTAATGATATTAGTACCAGTGTTTCTTGCACCCCAAGACTGTTTGCTGATGACACCTGTTTACTTGTAGATGATAAAAATATAAATGATCTTCATAAAAAAATCACGACTGAAATTACTTCACTAAATAGGTGGATGATAGCTAACAAACTAACTCTTAATTTATCAAAATCAAATTTGATATTAATACAACCAAAAGGTAGAGGTCATAGAACTAACTTATCCTTAATTTCGTCTCCATTTGTTTCAAATCTTGCTTCTGTCAGCATGTCAAAATACTTAGGTCTTATCTTTGATAATTCCTTGTCTTTTGAACCTCACATTAACAACTTGGCCCGCAAGCTATCTAAAGCAGTGGGAATCCTTTCGAAAGTTAAAGTGTATTTAAACACATCGGCCTTGTGTAGTTTGTACTATGCCTTATTTCACTGTCATATTCAATATGGGATAATCACTTGGAGCTCAACGTATAAAACGTATCTTAAGAAATTAGCTACTCTTCAAAACAAAGCAGTAAAAATTGTAGGTAATGGAACGTGGAATGATAGAGCAACTCCTTACTATGCAAAACTTAAAATTCTTAAATTACAAGACTTAGTTAAACTAGAAACTGCAGCATTTGTTTACAACTATAAATCGGGACAACTTCCACCTACTTTTCAAAATTATTTTACAGCTCTTAATAATATTCATGTTAAACCTACCAGAGCTACCTCCTCACATAACTTTTTTGTACCTTTTTTTAAAACTCTGAAACTTCAAAGGTCTATTAAATATCTAGGTCCAAAAATATGGAATTCGCTTGACCTTGAAATTAAAAATTCTAAATCTCTAAAAACATTTAAATCTAGACTGAAATACTCATTGCTAGAAAGTTACCACAATTAAATTGGAATGACTATAAAATTTGTGTTCTATCTGTCCATAAAAGACCTATAGAATTTGACTTGATAGTGTTTAACTTCTTGCTCTGTATACAACAAGATGTACGTGTTTGTGAATCATTCTAATTGACTTAAACTGTGTGTATTATGGTGCATTGTAATTGCACCATTTTCTAATGTAAATAGAACCATTTTTTTGTTTGTTTGTAAATAAAAATTGTATTTTTTCTCTTTGTGTCCTAATTTTTCTGGTGTTATGCAACCTCGTTCTAAAGTAAATATATGTATGAAACCTCGATCTGGGTTAGCATTAAATGCAAACTTTGTTTGGCCAAGATTTTCTAAATTCCTTCTCGTAACTTTTGTAATTTTATTCATAAGGGTAGAAGTAGACTTGAAGACTACATTGGTCACTTCGCTTCTTCCCTATTGCCAGTAAATATTATCGTCAACATGCTTTGCTTTTGCTTTAATTGTGATTTTAAACTTCGCTGGCTTTGAAATAAATTACTACTACTACTACTACTACTCGCTCGTGAAAGGATGAGAAATTATAACGTTGTTTCAACTCATTTATGTTAAAATTTTAAGAATTTTTCAAACTTTTTTTATGAAATAGTCGCGAATATTGAATGTGATCGATTGACTCGGCCAATCGCCACTCAGTAGACTTTTAATTGCATCGTCTGAAATTGGCGGTAAATTAAGTCCTTTCAGACGGTGAATACCTTGTTTTGGTCTATTTTTTTTAGCTGGGAAAGCCCTCTTCTATCCAAATTCGTAATCATGCTTCTGTTCCACTGAGCCTGCATAATAAAACAATGAAAAGATATTAACAATAGGTCATGAGTCATGACGTAATCGCTCAACATGCAACAAACTGAGTAGATGTTTTAAAAATGACGTAAAATACAATGTGATTAGTTGGTGTTACGCATAGAAACGGAAGCGCCAACAGCAGCCTGCGGCAGCCTAAGCACACACGCTACGTTTGACGCTCTCTTGCTTACTACTAAACGTGATTGCAAGATTTAAGATTAAGAATAGCTTGGTTTTAATTGTTTCAAGTATATGGGATCAGGAAAAATTGATTTAAAAGGATTCAATAATGAAGAAGCTATTGCATTAACTAAATATGAAACAGTAAAGCCATAATTAAATCTGTAATTGCTATCTGTATTTACTTACCATTTATTCGTGTATGTTATGTTAGTTACAACAATGTGGAAAATTTCCGGGAGGGTTGAGTCCCCTAGGCCCCTTTCAATTACGGCCTAGCGCTAAAGACAGTGATTTTAAGGGTTGAGCAAATACTTACTCTGATTTAGATCGAGATGGTAGGCAAGTTGAACAGATATAACGAGTTTTTTCAGCCATGCGATATAAAAGTCTCAGTTTTGTAATATTACAAATTGCTGAAAAGCAAAAATTTCTACAGCTGATGGTAGACCCGCAACTAAAATTTCCTTAAGGCCTGGTAAACCCCCAAATAATTTTTTGTCCGAAAATATCTCAATTGGCCAGCGTCATAAACAAACTGGTGCAACTAATCTTCGCACAGACGGGGGTGTTTGGGTGGAGTCCCTAGCCGCTAGAGACCATGGGGATCTGGGCGATTTTGTGATTTTTTTGAAAAAACTAGCGATTTTAACGCATTTGAATTATATTTTGCGCGATTTTGGAGCCAAGTGAAAGAACGGAATTGATAAAATCGGAAGATATTTATAAGAATTAAATCGCCTAATCCCTTCAGCCCGCCCTCTTACTTTTAAATGAAGTTCAAAGCACGTTTAAACGCTTATATTTCGGGTGAAATTTTC
Source organism: Trididemnum nubilum (assembly GCA_963965965.1). Classification (NCBI taxonomy): domain Eukaryota; kingdom Metazoa; phylum Chordata; class Ascidiacea; order Aplousobranchia; family Didemnidae; genus Trididemnum; species Trididemnum nubilum. The sequence goes on along the minus strand of OZ014482.1, from coordinate 9,343,553 downwards.
TAAGCGACTTGGCTAATAGAGGGGGGAAGCTAAAGCCCCCTTAGCCCCTCTCCTCTGGTTGCCCCACTGGCTAATGGTAGAGTTTAATTGGATATGTAAAATATTTTTTTTGAATAAATTTTTGAATAAATATATTTACTAATTTTTTGAATAAATTTAGAACCTTGCTTTGAATAAATTGTAATGGCAAAATCAAGAAGAAAATCAAGTTTGAGATACGGATTTGGCGCAAGTGGATCAACATTGAACGATTATTTTCCATATTTTATGTTTTTATATTCTGCTTTTATTGTTTTTGGAATTATATTTGTCATTTACAAGCTAAGAGGTAGGTAAAATTTGTTATTTTGCCAAAAACACCAGTTTTTTCCGAAATCAGTTTATTGTAGACTTGCAGTGCTTCGAGTTAGTTAGTACAGAACAAGCTAATTGATTGTTTACCACTAATACGAATCCAGTTTTTTTTTTATCAATGCAATAAAGACTCCCATTTACTATAGATTGATTAAATATCTCTTGGTTATAATCTGATCTCTTTTCCAGACCTAATCAAAAGTTTTAAAATATTTTATATGACTCTCTGGGTCTTGCCAAGTAACTTTTCTATTTTTAACAAATTAGCCGCAAGAAAAAACTCGGGGAGCAAAGAATCTGATGAAAACAAAAACGAAAATCAACATCCAGACGATGATGGAGTAAAAAAGCAGCAATTCTTCAAGCAAACTATGTAAGTTTCATAATATACTGTTCCAAGACTATTTAGAAGTGAAGCATGAATGATTGATTGATTGATGCATCTTTATCTCCTTTCACCAGAAGGCAACGGTGGCTTTATCCTTTGAGCGAATGGCACCCGCTCAGAAGTTGACCGTATTCTAAGTTTTTCGGTTGATGTTTGACTTCTTCCTATAGGGCGCCAAGTGTTCATTGAAATGCGTACTTGTTTTTCTGTGTTATGAGGTACCAATTTGTGGATTTATTTAAATGTGAAAAAAGGTAGGGTCAATTTGCATAGAATGTCCATAAAAAGACAGTGTCAAAATTTGCAGATTTAGTTCGTGCTCATAAAAACAAATGGACACTTACGCTTAATAAGCCACAGGATAAAGAACATAGAGTAGTTTCACTTCCATTGATTCCATTGTCCACGATTTTTAATCGGTGGCAGCCACTCAATGTAAAGTGAACATGCAACCTTTTCAACACTAGAAGCGCTGAAATGTTTTTGAATGTTATATTTTGATTTTCAGTAGGCTACCTTCATTGCCAGCTTTCGCTTCATCGATTTTAAATAAGGTGAACCACAAATCTGAAAGTGGTGTTTCGGCGCGAAGCATGCTCGACGTAGTAGGGATTCCCAATGACGTCCTAACAACCTGACATCAGAAATGGAACCGGTCAGGATTTTCTCGACCCGACCCGACCGGTAAATTTCAAAATTATCGCCGGTTGACCGGCCCGGTCGACCGTTTTTTTCACAAAAGGTTTTTCTTCACTTTTCAATGTATTTAATGAAAAATTTTCAAAAGGGGGGGCATGGCTGAGGTGCTAAAATTTGTGACTTTAGACGGTGGCCTCAGAAAAAAAACGCAAAAAATTTTTGCGTTTTTGCAAAAATGATTCAATTTTGAGACCTTTTTTGGTTAAGTTTCGGTTTGAAAGACCTGTTTTGAGCAGCGCAAAACGTGCACAAAAATAAGCATAAAAAGCACTGGACGGCACAAGCTAAATTATTAGACGTTCTTTCTAATGATATTTTGCGAAAGGCCAAAAAATGAAGTTACAATTTTTTAGCTATTGGCGACAGATTATTTGCAATCTGCCGAGCAGCAAACACTAAACTTTTTTTCGGCAGTGTCGCCTTTACAGTTACAGAAAGATAAATGAGAAAAAAATAACAGCAAAAGATAGGTGACAGTAAAAACATACGAACATCACAATACTTGCGCTATTATACCCAAAAACATTAAAATGATGAAGCAATAACATTATATAAAATTGAAAATTATGTCACTAACAGCGTGAAAAAAATTAATAATATTCATAGCAACTAGGCTGCTTCACTAGCAGTTTGAGAAAGTATGAGAAGGATCTATTGCAACACAATATGTACTGGAAAAGGTTTTTAGCTCCATAGAGATTTATATTAATTATTCAGTCCCTATATAAATCTCTATTGAGCTAAACACCTTTTCCAGTACATAATGTTTTGCAATAGATCCTTCTCATACTTTCTCAAACTGCTAGTAAAGCAGCCTAGTTGTTATATTATTAATTTTTTTCACGCTGTTAGTGACATAATTTTTCAGTATTCCTTTTTTCACGCTGTTAGTGACTTATTTTTCAATATTCCTTTTTTTCACGCTGTTAGTGACATAGTTTTCAATTTTATATAATGTTATTGCTCCATCATTTTAATGTTTTTGGGTATAATAGGACAAGTAGTGTGATGTTCGTATGTTTTTACTGTTACCTATATTCTGCTGTTATTTTTTTCTCATTTATCTTTTTGTAACTGCAAAGGCAGCACTGCCGAAAATTGTTCTGAAGAAGCTTCCCTGTTTGGAGCAAAACATCAAACCAATAAATAAACTTATTGGTAGTTCGAAGTGGTTATGAATAACTATATCCCGATGAACGCAACGCGTCCGTTATTTTCGTTGAAAACACTAAACTGTTATGACATTAACTAGATAACTTTCAAAATATATTGTGCCCCAGCAGTTTGTAGAAATGATACTACTTCAGAACAAACCATGGATAGTTAGATATAAAAAATATAAGAGCTACGTCTTTCTTGTCCAGTGTAGACTGTAGTAAATTTAAGTTAAAAAAAGCTTTTCAAAGCGGCAAGGTTTCAGCATGTACCAAAAAATCTGAAATCTGCGCCACTTCCACTCTTAAGCTGATTAAAATGATTCTAAAATGCCAGGTAGCGCAAGCCTCTTCCACATGCATGCTTTAGTAAAATCTCATTACGCGATTTTAACGTATATTTTGCACTTTTTTGCTTTGTGCCGTGGCCCAAAGTGAGGGGCATGGCTCAATTCTCCCATCCTAAATACGTCCCTTGATGTACAGTACATGTCTTAATCGTAACAGCATATAAGTCACAGCTTGAAACTATTCAACAAGTGTTTTCGAAAAATGTGGTTTGTTAATGCTGTTTTTTTTATAAAAAGTTTTATTTATGATAAAATATTCAAGTATATTTCGGTTGGTGCTTAGATGTCTTTTAGTTGCCAGAAAGGAGAATTTGACCGGTTTTTCAACCGGCTTGACCGGCCGGTCGAAGAATCTCGACCCGACCAGCAACCCGACCGGTGCCGGTCGACCCGACCGGTTTCCATCTCTGCCTGACATACTTGCTAATTTCAAGCGATTTTAGTGCCATTATCGAACGTAGATTGATGCACAGGGGTGCCGATCTTTGTTGAACATTGGGTGGAATAATTTGCAATTTTATCCCAATTTTGCCCTATTTTTAATATTTTGGGAATGAACCTCGACCACGATTTTGTTCAGGTGAGCAAATTAAGTGAAGACCAAAAAAAAGGTCTTCACCAAAAATGGAACACTTTTCCCCTCAAATTAAGGTAAAGACCAAACAAAAAAAAAAGAAAGAGGTCTTCACCAAAAATGGAACACTTTTTTTCCTCGAATTCAAGTGGACACCTACGCTCAGATGCGCACCAGAGTCAAATTATTGGGGGGATGCAGATGTAGACCATACTCAAACTATGGGGGGTACAGTTAAATTATTGAGGGGATATATCTCCCCCCCGGGTTTCGGCACCCCTGTTCATGCAAGTCTTTTTGTTGCTGGAGAAAGTTTTGCATCAAGTCGAAGCGATCGAGACGTTATTGTGACGTTACAATTTATTTACAGTTTCTTCATTTTATATTAATGCTTGCTTTTAAACAGCTTTTTAGTGCTCGTATTGAATAGATAAAACAACAAACCTGAAAATTAAAAATAACGGACACGTTACATTCATCGGGATAATTAATCAAAACTATTTTCAGGTTTGTTGTTTTATCTGTTCGATACGAGCACTAAAAAGCTGTTTAAAAGCAAGCGTTAATATAAAATAAAGAAACTGTCAATGAATTGTGACGACACAGTAACGTCTCGATCACTTCGACTTGATGCAAAACTTTCAGCAGCAACAAAAAGACTTGCATAAAACTACGTTCGATTGAAGCGAAAGCTGGCGATGAAGGTAGCCTAGTGAAAATCAAAATATAACATTCAAAAATACTTCAGCGACTCTAGTGTTGAAAAGGTTGCATGTTCACTTTACATTGAGTGGCGCCCACCGATTAAAAATCGTGGACAATGGAATCAATGAGAGTGAAGCTACTGTATGTTCTCTGTACTGTGGCTTATTGAGCGTAAGTGTCCATTTGTTTTTATGGGCACGAACTAAATCTGCAAATTTTGACACTGTCTTTTTATGGACATTCAGATATCAATTTTTGTAAAGCAAAATTTGGCCAATTAAATATACAAATTGACCCTACCTTTTTTCACATTTAAATAAATTCTCCGATAGGTACCTCATAACACAAAAAAACAAGGTACGCATTTTGGTGAACACTTGGCGTCCCATATCTTCACGCGTGTATTTGCTGCTTGTTCGAAGCCACCGAGCAGAGATAATCATCGAAAACGTCTTATCCAAGAAAGCAACAACGTGACCAGAGTGAGGGTTGAAACAAACGTCATATGATTATGGTCGTCGTAAAAACGACGCCTTCATCCTCTTGGCAACGCTGTCGCCAAATATCTTGACAAAAAAAGAAGGGAATTAGCATCTAAGATACCTTCAGGTCCAAGGGTGCTATTCATATTTCGCAGGAACCGGGTCAGTAATTGTTTCTCTAAATTTTATCAAACGATTCTTAAAAAAATTAGCACCCAAAAGCGCAGAATATTTACTCAAACAATTTTAAAAACCGATTCACTAAATTTGGCAGCTGGTTCGAGCAATCCGGCAGCAAAGTACCACTGCTAAGGTCTCCGAAACGAAAAGTCGGAGAAAGCTGAAATTTTGGTGAAGATATGTTTAACAATTTTCAGAATTACTGATGAAGACTAAAAGTCAAAAGCAACGCTGTCTAGTTCTGTGAAATATTTGAAAATATTAGCTGTGAAATATCAGCTCTGTAAAGTATTTATATGCTACTATTTCAGCAGGTCGCTTCATCCCATGCATTTAATGTGATATGTTACTCAATATCAACAAAACTTCAAGTTAATTATTGCCAATTTAATCTGTACCAATTAAATTTTAAAATACCCAATTTGTCAAAGCTTATTTACCTTGATGTTACAGGAAAAAGCGCGAAGCGGCAAGAGAAAAAATGTTTTCTACAAGTAGTGACGAAGACGAGAGCCAAAAGACTGTCCGACGTCCAACAAGAAGAAAGAAGAGGCCATCCGGATGATCGTTTATTTTTCAATAAGGACATTCAAAATTTTCTACAAAAATTTATGAATAAAAAAAATCATATTTGCGCCACTATCAATCCACCAACAACAAATCAAAAGCTAAACTCCACTTCATTAATTTGATTACAGTTCAAAAACGTCTGCGTTGAATTCCACACGACTCACGAAGTAACAATATAGGATATTCAATTATTTTCAAAGCAAAGGTAAATGTGGGTTCAATACTCGGATCGGTCACGGCACTCGCCACCGCTCCGTTTCATTTTTGAAGGGATTTATTTTGCTTAATGGCTAAATAATGCGAAGATGGGTTTTTATAACTTGTAACACGCTTCGGCGTAATTAGCGAGTATAACAAATTTGATTTTTTTGGATCTTCGAAACATTAGAAAACGCAGTATTGCGAAAGCTTATGCTTAAGTCTAATTCCAGCTTGGGCGAATGTTTGTTAGGCAGGAATTGAATTATCCTGACTTTCAACTTTTAAAATTTTAAATTTCGGATTTTCAAAATTTCAAATAGTTCTTGAGTTCTTCTAAAATGTTTTTAAGCTTCAAAACTCAGAAAGGTTTTCCAAAATCTTTATAACGCAGTGAACACTCTGATTCTTGGCTCAATCCCGAGACATCAAATCAAATTTTCATTAAACTCGCTGTATTGCGCCGAATTAAGGGTGTGACGAGTTTGCGAGGCCCATCTCCTCGCTATTGCGCCTGCAGGCAACACAACTCCTTTGGAAGAAATGCCGCAGCGGTGACGAGCCTTTGGCAACACTGTGTCCAATTTGGCCAGCCCGAGATTTGAACCTCAGACCTTCCGTCCCAGAGACGAACGCTATACCACTCGACCAACTGGCCGTATACTTTTTTTCTTATCCCGAAACATATTCTTGTGAAACGTCCCAAGCAATGAATGTGGCGTTTAAAGATGTTTAAGTTATTTTTTTGATTTCTGATTTTCCCTGATGCGAAATTGAAATGAATTATTGAGTTGGAGACGTATTTAAGAGATTAAAGCACTTAAAATATTTTTTCCTTTTTGTTATTTACCTACTATCTATTATTTATCGATGTTTAGAAAATAAAACGTTGGTTTTTTGATTTTTTTTTGTTATTGTTTATTGTTATTAACTTTTGCTATTTCGTTGCTTGTTACGACAGTATTGTAGACTATTGTATAGTTAAAACCACGAAAGGTCTTATTGAGTAAGAATTAGACTTGCACTAACCCATTAATCTGCGAGGAACAAGATGATATGTTTTTTTCCGTTACAAATTGCGAACTTTTCCAATGAGTCCTTATAATTGGTTATATCAGAGTCGCGCAGCTAGTTTGTGTTTGTTTTTTAGTGAAACATTAACCCCCTTTGTGTATTAACCACTTATGGTGGAGCCTCCACGCTGTTCCTTATTTATAAATGCGGGAAAGTTGCCATTACCAAATCCAAGTGGCTTTATTTGACCCAAATGAGAATCGAACCCAGGTCTACCGATTCAGAAGCTGAGAATCCATTCAATATCTTCCTGTAAAGTGATCGTGGGACTCTGAACAGGAGAATGACCAGGGAAGGGGAAAAAAATGTTGAATCCCCTCCTTCATGGCCGGGCAACTTAGAAACATAAAACCAAAACATGCTTGTTTTTAAAAGTGCTTTGAACTTGGAAAAAAGTGACGGCTTTCAAAATTTGTAATTAGTTTTTTCAAATGGCTTTACAAACGTGCGTGGGAAATGTCATCCAAATTGTGTTAAAAAGGCTATTTTTTCGAAAAAACTCAAAAATTTACCCAGCGGCAGACAAATCTTTTCTTTGGGTTAAGCCCCCCATTCCCCTGGCAAAAGACGCCTAGTTCTGGGCATTTTAAAACAATATCATATTACAATAACAGTACACGACCAACATTGTATTCGATTATTTAAAACTCGAAGATTTTAACCATCTATTAAGCAACAATGCAATATCATCAATGATAAAATTTTTAGTAGCTCGGAGCAAAATTAAAATGTAGTTTAAGTAGAAGTTTAGGCAAAAAGATAGGCTTAGTGATAATATTTCCCATCACATTAATCGAGTAATTAATTCATTTTTCATCTTGGTGAGGTAAGTTGTATAACTGCTGGACTATTGCAGAACGGTAGAATACTATTCAAAATCTATTACATAAGATTGACGATTATAATCGCTTTTCAAAAACTCATTGGTTTAAAAAGTATACGTATCATGCTATACGCTGTACGTTAATGGTACTCAAAAAGGTGGAGTTTTACAATAGTATTAGAATAGTACTGTTCACAAAGTTTCGATAAAAGTATACTGCAGATAATAGTTTGTTTCAAGCTAGCAATCCAATCAAATGCAATGCAGTATTTTATAATGAATAATTATTCAAGGATGTTGTGCAAATTTTTTTTTAGCTCATACAAAACGCTTCAAGATGGCGCGAGAAATAAGCTTAGGAACGGAAAGGCAGAACTTTCTAAAAGAAGCGGTGTACATGGAAACTATGACCAGGGTCCAATGGCACTTAAAATACTACGACGAAGTTACCGCACAGAACAAACTCAAAGACCCAACCCCAGAGCAATTGCAAGAAAACCGAACAAAAAAATTTTGGGGTTTTGTTCCCCAATTTCCTGAAGGCCGCGTGCTTCCTGTTATAAAATACCCACCTAAAGGCAGATCAAAATACGACGACATTATAGACGAAAGAAGGTTCAGATTAGACCCGAGCAACTTCAAGCCACATATGAGTCCACCTTCTCCAGGTAAAATCTAAAAAATAACAGGCTGCTGTTTTGACATGTTCTAGATAGCAGATACTAACAAATAGACCTTTTTTTGAATAAGATCCGAATGAGCCTCGCAAAAAAACAGAGCCGTAGAATTCTAAATCAACTTTGTGTTTGTGAGTTGTGACCATATAATGATTCTTCTCAAATCCCACTAGGTTATCAAGAACCCTCTAAATAGATAGGATGATGAATTACTCTAAGGTCGTACGCGCCAACGTGGTTAATTTTGATCCGAGGTTTAACTAAATTTTACGGGAAAATTTTTGGACAAATGGCCTAGAAATTGCGATGATTATTACGTCGTTCAGGAAATTCTCTGAACTTGCAAATCGGTTTATTTTATTGTAATAAGAGTAACTGTTTAAAAGATAAAAATTATTGATAATCCGCCGATCGAAGTTAATCTACGTAGATGAATACCACCCTAAAGCGCTTTTGACATATCGCTCAACCAATCCAAACTTTCCTACTCGTTTAACCTAACTAGCGCTGAAAACTTGTTGCGTTTGTTGACAGAGCCGAGCCACATTTCGTAAGAGTTACAAGTTTTCAAAAAGTTTGTAAGAGTTACCGCTAGTCAATTTACTTTGCAAAGTGGTTATAACTCAATCTGAAATAACCTATAGAGGGCGCAATATACTCGTCGCAAATTATGTTGTTCGCGTCAAATCCAAGATATTTTATACATGCAAAACAGCTCATGCACCTACACTCAGTAACTCAATTTAGATCAAAACAGACTTAAACGATTCTGACTTTATGTTTTTTACATTACATTTTGTTTAAAAGGTTGAATTTTTTTAGATGAGAAAGTTCTCCTTTATGATGGATTTACAAAGGAAGAAAAAGGAAGGTGGCAGTATTTGCGATCGCGAAAGCTCAAAATCCCAGAAAGCAAATACGAATATCCTCTCACCAATCAATGGGATCTAGGTTGGAAGCTAAAAGATACATTTGTCGAATACAAATCTCCTGAAAATGGCAGATCGCGAATTGTGCGGGACACATTTTACAGGCCCAATAAAATTTTCTATAAACCGATATCAAGTGAACTCATGCCAAAGTTATAGTATTCTGTATGGAGATTAAAAGTGAATCATTTTTAATTTGTTTCGATCACGTTTAAATTCGAAATAAATCATGCTTTCTTCTCAATTTATACAGCTCCTTTAAATCACCGAAGCACTTGACTTTCGCAGTGCAAAAGTATACGTCACAAACCTTTTTTAATGAAAGCACAGTGCTTAAAAACCAGAATTTAATTAAAAAAGAGAGTCAAAAATTTTTACTGACAGTTCGAGTTTCCTGCTGTCACACCTCAATTATTATAATTCATATCTTTTATTATATGCTTGCTGTATTAGGGCGAATTAAGCGTGTAACGAGTTTGCTTGGCCTATCTCCGCTTCATTGCTACCGGGCAACACAAGTACTTTCATAAAAATGTTGCAGCGGTGGCGAGCCGTTGGTAGCTCTGTGTCCGCTTTGACCGATTTAGATTTGAACCTCCGGCCTCCCCCTCCAGAGACGAACGCGTTACCGCTCGACAAACTGGCCGACACATTCCTCAATGACGAGGAGCTATATTTTTGCCGCCCTCTCTTTTCATTTACTTTGAATTATGAACTAGAAGTTTGCAAATTAACCGTTGATAAAATTTTTAATTTTTTTGGCATAAGGAAGTTATAGCCTCTTGGCTATAACAGCGTTTTTTGCTTAAATTAACGATTATAGGAGAAAAGAGAGTTGATGCACTTTGAAGTTAAGCTAGTCAAACAATAAAGTTTACGTCCAATTGAGAAACTGACGGCCACAAAATTGATGCTATTCTCCTGAACTTTTCTATTTGAATTGGCTCGTGATTTTGACGCAATATGTTTGCCTATGAGCGTTGGATTAATTTTTACTCGAGGGCCGAAGCAGAAAAGTTTTGCGGCCACATACGACGAATGGAAAATACACAAGCGCAGAAAGAAATAGAGTTTGTGAAGAAAACTTTGAACTAAAACAATACCAAAAAATAATTAAATTAACGTTACGTTAGTCAAAATCCAAGGGATCCGCGAGGCCTCCTTTGCCCTTGTACCGTTGTCCTAAAATATTGCCATTATAGTTATGAGTTAACTTTTAATAAATATTTGCATAAACAAAGCTCCAGCTCTGTTGTGTGCTCACACGTCATTCAAGGAGTAAACACAGCAGACCATATATTAACACCTCAACCTTTAATGGGTAAAACACTTCACATTAAGCGAAGATAAAAGAATAAGGATTATCTGACAGCTGGGAAAAACTTAGGAGTTTATGAGAAAAAAAAAATTGAATATAAAACCTCTCTACAGTAAAGGCAAAACAATAATAAAAGAGTAAACTGTTTTATGAGATATTATTTTAAACAAACATTTGATAAAAAAAGATTGGAGAACAGAAGTTTGAGTCGCTATAGGAGCTGTTCACATCATTTTTGCCGTAATGCTTAAGCTACAAATGTTAAAAGTATCTCAAAAAAAAAAAAAAAATTAGTTACACGTAAATAAAATCGTTTTTCTTGATGTTGGTACAGTAGTATTGCACAAGATTTAGTGTTACACATATTGGCATGCATTACATCACATATGGTTAGAAAACAAAAACGTGAGTCATCAAGTCATCAACATAGTATTGGCGATAGCTCAGTTGGTAGCCAGTCGAGCTGGGAACGAAAGGTTACTGGATCCTGGTTCGATTCCCAAGCTGGCAATGTGTTGTTCTGTCCTTAGAAAAACACTTGACGCTTATTTCTCATGGGGTCAAGCAGTCTACCCGTTGCAGTGGCCCAGCTTGACGAAAGACGGGCAAACAGAATTCATGAAGGATGCGCTGTGTAGCGGTGGTTAAACAGATGCAGAACAAGGCCAATTGTGCAGAGCCAGGCTCTTTTAACCCTGTCTAACTACACCAAAATAATGCACCTTTTTGGTAGGCTACTCTTTTGTCAATCTGAGTACCACAATGTCCTTATCTTGCTTGGTTTCTAAGGGGAATAAAAGTAAAGGGTCTTTCTCAAAAACACTTAAGTCAAAAACTGCACTATCAGTTAAACTTGAAATAAAAGCAAATAATAAGAAATCGATTTCGGCACCGATTAGGGCCATTATCAGTCTTATTTAAAGAGATTCTCAGTTGTCTTATTCTAATCTTAATCTTGTTCCAATCTTACTCTTAATCAAAATAAACTCAAATCCCAAGAACACTGACATTCATGGCCAACTAGGTATTCAAAACCGGAGCCAGCGACATTTCGATCGCAATTCAGGATTTTTTAAATTTTGACTGGTCTTTGTTTTTTTTTTCTTTTTATCTTTTTTTTTCAAACATTATGCGAGATATACATGTAAACTAAGATTATTCTTCTGCAAGCGTGTATCAACTTACACCTTAATATATTATTAACATAACTATTGTCAGATGTGCCACTGGTCTCTTGAAGTAGTTTACTCTAAATGGTACATAAACACTATTCTTTTCTTTTTTTTTTGCATCTGTTTTATGTGTTTTTCTGTTTTGTTTAATGTGTATTCGTGTCTCAATCAATGTGTGCTCATATGGTGAAGCAGCCATGCAGACATCCTGCATGTCTTAACGTTTATTGTCTTGCTGCTTCTACCTTTTTCTTGACCTCTGTTTTTATGTGTGAGGCTTTCAATGGACCCGAGGTCATGAAATAAAAACAACTGAACTCAACTGATTCAATTACACTGTATTGTATCTAACCAAATTTTTTTTGAAAAACGAAGGGTTCATTATGCAAAACGTACAACGCGTACTTTACGATGTCTTAAGAACTTACGAATTCTTTCAAACCATCAAAATTTAGGACGTCGTAACTCTTACGAAATGCTGCATGACATGGTTTTAAAATAATAATTTTTTCTGACGCGTCATCAAATAAATCTGTTTTTTCTTCCACGAGACAATTTTAAATGTTGATCTAAAAAATTGGATACAAGTAACATTTATTTTGTTTTTGTAGATTCGCCCTCAGAATTTAGTGGCCAGATCATTTTTTAGGATCGCTTAGAATTTTGGGTAAACTCGTTATTTAACCTTCTTACCTCAATTAGTTTAAAATATTGCAAACATCGAAGAATTATGTCAGACAACGTCACGGCCCTTGATTTGAATCTGAACAGATATTCAATGAAAAGTGATTTAAGACCGAAAATCGGCCGAGTTGCCATTTTCAACAACAGCACATTTGTAGACAGTAAGTATTCAGAAAAGACTCTAACTAGCCACAAACAACGTATTTGAATAGGCTCAACCTATAGTACTTTAGCCTACTCCCTGCCCAACGTGGAAGCATACCGTTAACGCTCAATTTGAAAGAGGCAAAAAGTTTTGTCAGTAATAAAACTTGTTTTTACTGGATAGCTTTCCATGTAATATTTGAAAACACTTCCAAACAATGTCATTTTTGAAAAAGAATAAAAGGGATTTCGTAAATTTACGTGGCTAAGACAGATAAAAATTATTATCAATCTAAAGTCAGAAAAAGAAAACTATGAGTTACGTATAATAACGCAACCAACTGGCTATTTCGTCCTTTTGCATTTTCAGGGAGTGAATCAAATCTTATTCATGTAGATGTTATTCTAGCATATAAAAGGTCGTTGAGAGGAAGAGTAAGACGGGAAGGAGTACTTAGGAAAAAACATTTTGAAAAGCTAAGGCCAATTTAGGAGGCCCGTAAGGGTTGAAACTCGACCTGAAACAAATAAGCCAACCGTAAATTGCTGAAGAACAACATCCGGCAGAGCTCACAGACTAGTAAGATGCAGCCCTTTTGTCCTGGTCTTCACCTTAATTTCAAGTGAAAAGTAGTCCCAAATTGAGCGAAGATATTTTTTGTTGTGAAGCTCTTCTTTTCGTTTTGTTTGTCCCCGGGTCGAAAATTTCTCAAAAACGGCCCTTTCTCAAAAATTTCTCAAAAACGGCCTAGATAAATGTTTTTTAGGGGAAAGACTTGATCGGCCGGGTTCTGAAAAGGATGCCAACGATATCGCAGCTGTGTTGAGAGAATATGGATTTGAAGTTGATAAGATTTACCAGGACCTCGATAGCTTGGATTCTGGAAAGGTAAATAAATAACCTATAAAGCTACGTACATATCGGACGCAAATTGGCAAATATTAATTAAGCAAAGCGAAGCGAAGGTTGGCAACCTTCGCAAATGGTGACTATCATCGTTATCTCAAAATAGGTCAACCACTCATCCACAAGTTTGTCTGAGAGAAGTTAAGCAACCACTCTCGTAAATTGCGAACGGTTGCAACCTTTTGCAAGTTGTCGATGACGACAAAATTTGGTTGGTTCGTGTCGCTTTGCATCCAGTAGCGTAGCCAGGGGGGGCGGAGGGGGCTCGAGCCCCCCCATTGGCTTGGGAAGTATGCAAAATCGCACGTTTTTTGTGCTTTTGAGGGCGATTTTTGGTAAAAAATTGAAAACAGCCCCATCAAAGGAAATCGGGAGCCGAAGTTGTGAAGAACATGTCGTGATTCGGTCAGAAAAAGCGTTAGAATTTATGATGTTGGCAGGAAAATCAGTCTCAATTTCGGTGAAGAACTTTTTTTTTTTTTCGGAGACCACCTGTTTTTGGTCTAAAAAAACGTTTGAATTGCCGAGCTTTCCGAGAAATTTTCGAGAACTTTCGGACAAACTGTGTGATTCTGATTCAAGGGCAATGAAAATTCGGGTCAAGGTTGTTTGCACTTTTCTTACTCTTTCAAAAAAGTCCCCCCCCCCCCCCTTTTCCAAATCCTGGCTACGCGCCTGTTTGCATCGCTTCGTGTTGGGTAGCATCCTGTGTAAACGCATCTTCAGTGGAATTTAGAGCCAGCCAGCTATAGTTGCCCAAAGGTTAACGCGTTTGCTTTTGAAACGGCAGGTGAGGGATTGATTTCCAGATTGGTAAAATTATACGCAATAAATCAGACGCTGGTTAAATTAAACGCAGTAATATTGTCAACTGCTAGCCATTTGTGCGGTATTTTTTTCAAAAGTACGAATTACAGTAGCAGCGCTGCGTGTAGCCGCAATGACGCGGGAATGGGCCTCGTAAACTTGTCATTTGACGATTTGGAGGATGTAAAAAGATTTGATTTGAATTAATTGTGGTATTTTTAATAATAATTAAAAAAAAATTGTGGTGGTAGTTTTTTGGAGCCGTTTATAGATTTTAAATTGGTTTCAAAATTTGAAACGTGATCAAATTTTCACTCTATATAAAGTCACATGTTCTAATTTTATTTCTAGAAACTGAAAGATATCGTGGAAAAAGAAGATCTTTTGCAGTACAATTGCTTTATTTGCGTCTTCTTGTCGCACGGGGAAGGCGACAAAATATTCATGCATGAAGGATTGTTGCACATTCAAGACAACATTTTGGATCGCTTTCGCAAATGTAAAGGTTTGGGAGGGAAACCGAAAATATTTATCATACAAGTGAGTGAAGTAGTAAAAGAAAACAACTCTATTAGTATATTACTCAGTGGTGGGCAAATTACTGCGCAAAAGTAATGAATTTGCTTCTCTAAAAATCACTCTAAAGAAGTAATGAAATTACCGCAGTCGTTACTTCTCAGAAAATTTGTCGATACAAATTACATATTACTTTGAATGAAACATTCAGCCAAAATGACAGTGGTCTGCGTCAACTTTTCTAATAAGGCTGTATGAGAAAAGATGTTGAATCTCATTTATGATTCAAGCACCATTATGATACGCATATGCAATGCTACAATGATGTCTGTTGTTATGCTGCCTCTTCGACACTGTTAAGCATTAAAGAATATTTCAATTATTAACCTGAAAGTGTACAGAATTGTTTGAAAACTAAGCAGATTTTGAACTTCGTGTTATTCGTTTCCTTGGTCAAAAATTATATCATAATTCTTCGGCTATTGTGGCTTTTTGTGCGCTAAAGCAAGGCTTTAATTTACCGATCAGTGGTCAAGTGGATAGAGCGCCTGCTACTGAAGAAGTAAACGCTGGTTCGATTTCCGGTCGAGTCAAACCACAAACTATACAACTTGGTATTCACCGCTTCCCTGCTTGACGTTCAGCAATTAAAGGGACATTGTGAAGCGCTGTCGTGTGTGGTAGACAGGTGGCAGCTTGAGTCGATGACCGAACGGTCCTTTCGCTGTCTCCTGACCAAGGCAACTTGGTGAATAAAAGTAATTACAATTAGAATTAACCACCAACGTTATGAAGCAAAATCGAGCAAAAAAGTTTAACAATTTTATATTAATTGTAGCCTAGGCTGCTGCTTAATCATTTGATTGTATTCTTCCTTAAAGCTGTCTCGTGAGAATAGTGTTGTTGTTGTTGCCTTCTAGAGTTGCCTTGCAACTCGTACGTTTGAAGACAATAGCTTACACGGCGACACATTATGAAATTATAACAATGCAAGCTTGCAAAGTGATATCCATAATGATAATGTATAATCTTCAAAGCCACATTTGCAAAACTGCGTGGTTCTGTAATAGAGTACACTGTATAGAATAAAAAACTATTTCATAGAACATAGGCGTAGCCAGGATTTTTGAATGGGGAGGAGGCAAACCACATGCAATGACGTCATCAAAATTTTTCAAAAGAGGAACTTTTTGTGGTACAAAGATATTGTAGATCGGAGGATCAGAAGCCGTGGGCTGTGTATTGGCGCATAATCAGGATTTTGCTATAGGGACGAACGGGGACGCTGGGCGATTTTTTTGTAATTTTTTTGGAAAACTCGGTATTTTAATGTCTTTGGATCACAATTCGCACGTTTTCAGAGCCATTTGAAAAAAATAGATTTTTGACATTTGAAAGCCAATTTAAAGTAATCTTTTAATTGTGATGTTTTGACGTTTGACGCAAACGTCAAAACTAAAAATGAAAAAATTACATTGTTCAATCCTCCTTTTACTTACAATTTAAGTTCAAAACATCTTTAAAATCTAACAGTTTAGGGTTAAAGTTGATAAGTGATTTGATCCAGGTAGGGGAAGCAAGATATATTGCCACGTGCAATATTTTAGTGGTAAATAATAATTCACTCAAATACTTTCTTAAGACATTTAGACATAGGTGGGCACAAGTCCGTTAATCGTTAATCCGTTAATAACGAAGCTAACTTTTTCATTAACTCGTTAATCCGTTAAAAAGTTTTTTCATGTTAACGGACTAAATTAACTTCCGTTAAGTTCAGTTAACGGACTAAATCAACTTCCGTTAAGTTTTGTCAACTTCCGTTAAGGTTTTTGTCATTAATATCTTGCACCATTCATTCATCGTACCGGTACAAACCAATTTGCACTGGTAACACTTGTTGCGTATTAGCACGAGTTTTATAGAAGAAAGCGAAGAAAGGAGCGCTTTTTTGTGGCGAATAATAAGCTGCAGCCTATTAATTGTCGCTGTTCACAATTTCCAAAGATTTTTTAATCGCAGCTTTGTTAGTGCATCCGAATTCGTTTTATCTTGAAATTAGATTAGCCTGTAAAATGTAACTTCCATAACACAAATAGACCACCAAGCAATAAATATTTCCTTGCAATTAGCTCAACAGCGTCAATGCGTGTTCTAGAAGCGAGAGAATAAAAAGAAATGTAAATTACACTTAAAATATTAACGGACTTCATTAACTTCAGTTAATTAAAGCTAAAAATAACGGATTAACGTTAACGGAGGTGTGAAGTTTGTTAACGGACTAGTGGTTAACGAAGCTAACGTTTTGCGTTAACTTGCCCACCTATGCATTTAGGTTTTGTCATAACTAGTCGTACGAACAGGGGGCCCAGGCCCTCTGAATTCAAATTCAATAATTTGTTTAATGAGCATTTCCATTTGCTAATTTTTTTTCAAAAAGATTATGTTGCGTAAAAACTAGCGAGGTGGATTGTTATTTAAAAATGGTACAATAGCTGGTTACGCTAACTAACCATGTTATTGACCGAGCCGGATTTACATTGCGCAGAGCCCTTGGCACTTTGGAGATTTTTGCAACATCTTTCTACCAAATATGGGTGAAGACTATAAAACTCTCACCATCTGAGCGAGGGGCCCCGAGCGGGTTCTGTGCCATATTATGGTAAATCCGGTCCTGGTTATTGCCTTACGTTTATAAAAAGGTTAGATGACAGCCTGAGATAAAACTTTTAGCCTGAGATAAAACTTCATTAAACTTTTAGGACAAAAACTTTTAATTTCTCCTGGGTTATGCATCTAAATTGGTTGGCAAAAATTGAATTGAGGAGGAGGGGCGGAGCCCTTGGTTTTCAATATTTTTGTTAATTACTCTTGTAAGCGAAAAATGCTAAAAGAAAAGAAACTGAAAAAACAATTAGGATTTTTTTGTCACATTTTTGTCATTAGTGACATTTCAATTGGAGGGCCCAGGCCCCTGGCTACGCCTACGTCATGGAAGATAGATTGCTGAAAAGCAGCTGTGATAGTGAAACACATTTGCAAAACAACAATGCTTATGTAAAACTTATCACTGAACTAGGCCTATACTGGCACTGGTAATGTTTGCTTTACAGTTATGCTGTTAAAAAATTCATCAATAATCAGGAAAGTACAAGCAATGTACAATAACAATTGCATCAGCTATCACATTACAATACGACAAATATGGACTGCTTAAAAGAAATTACGCTTGAGATCAAAAGAAATCATTTCGAGGACCACAATAAAGGCTTCGCTGGGCCGTATGTTGTGCAAGCCTGCTCTAAAAAGTCTAGATTTTTGGGATCGTCAGAACGATACTTGTTATTAACATGATTGACTTTTTCATCAGCACTACTGTGCGTTTAACAGCAGCTAATCTGCCAGTATTATTCAAAAAAATTTTTTCGTACATAAAACCAATACGTACTACTTGGTCTACTTATTTAAATTATACTTAAGCAAACCGACAACAAAACATACAGATAGTGTTCGACTTACGACCGCGTTCGGTTCCGACCATCCGGTCGTAAGTCGGAGTGGTCGTAAGTCGAATCTCATATATACATGTACAGTATGTATATATGAGGGCAAAAATTATCGTATGTTCTGTATGATGTATAATAGTTTAATGTATAATAGTTATTGCCAGGGAAGCGGTCGTAAAGTCGAGCAGTCGTAAGTCGAGCAGGTCGTAAGTCGAACACTACATGTAGTCTACCTGAGGGACTATAAATCTTGACCGTCATTTTTCAAATGCTCTTGCGCTAGTGTTACGTACATTTTTAAACCAATCTATCCTATTTATCATCTTTTTTGACGCGCGGAAAGGTATGCGGTCAATGGCACAACCATGCGTCATTCTTAGACACAAACTGCTTTGATTGGTTGAAAATCTAACAAAAGCTACCAATCAAGTGTTACTCCTCGATAGTGCCAGATTGGCGACGTCATCACGAACATGTTGCGAACTGATACACAGCCGGTTGTTTCAACAGCGAACACTTTTTTTGATCTGCACCTTGTCTGTTAGTATATTAACATTTTAAAAAGTAATTCGTAAATAGTGAGTTAGACACCTCTAAAAAAGTAATGAAATTACCACAAAAATTACTTTTTTGAAAAAGTAATGTCATTACCGTAAAAATTGCTAAAAAAGTAATTCGCTACAGTAATTTGTTACTTTAGTTATTCGTTACTGCCCACCATTGATTTTACAGTTTTGTTGCGAGAAACTCCTTCCACCGTACCTCTATGCTGATTCTCGGATTGCTCCTTACATCTAATTTAAACTGATAGACCAAGACCTCACAGCAATCAGTGAGAATAAAATTGAAAAATATATATTTCGCCTATAAGGCATCGTCAGTGTCTTATTCAGATAAAATATATCCGAGATTCTATTTGAATAAGACACTGAAGATGCCTTTATAGGCAAAATGAATCTATACAGTATTTTAATCTTATTTTATCAGTTTAAAAACTCTTTAAGTATTAATAATTAAGATACAATTCACGAATTAGCAGTTTCGTTAGTTCCATACCAGGGTTGTAAATGGCCGACTAGAGCACTTCCGCTACCCGAAACCAAAAAATAAATTGAATTTCAAACTATAATAGGTCCGAAAATTAAGCTAGATCTAAACAACGTATACGGTTACTCGTATTAAACTTTTTTGTCTACTGTGACCAAATAAAAGTCTTTATTGATAAATTTTGTGATGCATTAAGAATAAATTGTTTACTACTAATTGCATTAATGCTTAAACGAAGTTTTCGTTTAACGTTGCGAATGTATTTTCGTTACGTCCTTATAGGAACTAAAAAACACGGGACGTATCAAGCTCAAAATTTTGTTAACTCTAAACCCGAACCTGAACCCGATCGGAAAAGCCTGCCCGACTTATAACTATGTTCTATGTTAGCGGTCCTCAAATCATTTTGAAGATTGCACCGCTTCGGGGAAAAAAATCATTTTTGCACCCCTTGCACAGTTTATAGAAAAAAAAAAACAATGAAAATAAACAAAACGAACGTAAAAGTATAGGATTTTGCTCCCAAAATTGACGAAGACCAAAAAAAAAGCATCATTGTATGGTCAGTTGGTCACCCTAGAAAGTATTCCAACTACTCTTCACTGTGTCTTCCATTACATTGCAGTCAATCATTCATGAAGCATGAATGAAACGAATACTTCTAGATTAGTAACATTTGCGTTATAATTCGATGTAACATAAATTAAACTACAGTTTGGCAAAAAATTTTGCACCCCCAAAAGTCTCTTATTGCACCCCCAATTGAGAACCGCTGTTCTATGCAATCAACCACCGTTGTATTTTATCGCAAAAATTTTTTTTACAACACACAAAATATTATTTCTAACAGGCATGCCGGGGTAGGATGTACGATGACGAAGTTGATGTTTGCCATTCTGAGCAAGTCACATGTGACGTAACGACGGAGAGTGATGACGCAGTGCCGGAAGAGTTTGAAGAAGTGGGAAGCCCCAAGACCACTCCAGCCGGTGCCGATTTTCTGGTGTGCTATGCCACCGCACACGGTTAGTTCATCATTACTAGAGTCAGTGGCGTCGCTAAGGATGGTGACATCTGGGGCGGAATTTTGTGGTGTCAACCTTCATAATAAATAATAGGCTGCAAAGCGTTCTATTTACTGTAGATAGCGGTTGTTATTTGAGTAGCTCAATAACTTTCTCGTTGTTAAATTCTAAAACCTGGAAGTATTAGCAGCTTACGTCTAGCATCAGGGGCGTAACCAGAAATCTGCAATGGGGAATGAGTATGTTTCGGGGATCTGGGAGCGGAGCCCCAGCACTCAAAACATTTGTATTTTTTTGCAAAAATAACTTAATTTTAAGCTTATTTTAATAAAAATTAATGCTTTCAAAACGTGGCATAGAAATTAGCATTGCAAAAGCATGATTAAACTAGTTGTATAAATGGGCAATGGCTATGTGGGAGGTGGTTAATGGTAAAATTTCTGTTCTCGTTTTTACAAGTTGTTAAATCACAAAATCTTATAGTTTAATGAAACTCACAAGGAGTGATCCATTTTGTCTATATCTGATAGAGAAAGATAATTTGGGGAAGGGCTAATAAACGACAATTGAGTCGCAGTGATTGGTAATTATCTAATACTGAATCTCTGATTCCTGAGCTCATATCTTTTTTTAATGAAATCTATATTCTACATGTTTCAACAAGCGATCAAATTTTATTGCTCAGTTTTGGCCATTTGCAATTGTTTTACTAATTTGTAAGCTATAGTTTTACAAATTGGCGCCCCCTCCCCCTCTCAATAAATGTTTCAAAAGATGCTTAAAATTTTTTTTGTTTACTTCGGAGCGCAAACATTCTCAATAATATTAAACATATTGTTATTTTCTTTTTTGCTTGGTAGCATAAAATGGTGTCACTCCAAAATGGTGACACCCGGGGCGGGCCGCCCCCCTGTCCCCCTCGTAGCGACGCCACTGACCAGAGTAGCGCGGCAAGGGGGTAAGGGGGCTGAAGCCGCGCATAACCAAGTCATTAAAAAAATTAACACAACTATGCAAAGTTTTAACATGCTTAGATGATGGAGGCTAACATCTTCATATTTCAGCCAACAATTCGTTTACAAATGGTTCTAAACCATAGTAAAATTTCTTTCATAGACTGTAGGTTAAATATCTTCGAAAAAAATATTGCGATAGAGGGAAAAAGGTGACAATGCAAAATTTGATTGCACAACACTCAATCAAATGTAGAAAAACTTACCTAAAAATACGAAATTACGAAAACAACTCTAAAGGTATCCGCAGTGATCAAAACAAAACTTTTGGAAAGTTGGACAACTACCGTGAAATCTTTTCTGTAGGATCAAAAGGAGCGCGCTCCGATTACATCTAACCGGCTTGGTTGTACAACCTGTAACTTGGCATGGTCTATTGACTTATTGCGGTATTGATTCCACATATTTTTCATATGTGGTTACTTGAATTTAGCGTCATCGATAGGAGCAGTTGCGTGACTGCGACACTTTGTATGTTTGAAATAAGCCCGTGTTTTTGAAAACTAATCCTGATGTTTTCAGAAGATTAAGCACTAACTCATTTGTCTCTGGAACTGTGGCTTAAATCTCGAGCCGCTAAATTGAACAGAATGTTGCCAATGACTCGCCATCTCTGCAACATTTTTCGGAAAGAGCTGTGTTACCCAGCAAGCAAAGTGACGCGAAGATGAATCCCGAAAACTCGTAACAACGCTTCGGCGCAATTCAACGAGTATATCGAAACAGTTCGATAGCTGTTAACAGGAATACAAAATCAAGTTTAATGGTATAATAGCATAGCCTATCAAAACGTCGGCCAACGTTTCTAACCCTACCAGTTGAGCCATTAAACTTGATTAAATTCGGAGTATAGCTAAAGATTTAATATATTTTTTAAGAGATACTGCTTGAGATCAATTTTATTGACAAAATGAGAACCAATGGAGGTAATCAGAGATGGAAACCGGTCGGGTCGAGATTCTTCGACCGGCTGGTCAGGCCGGTTGAAAAACCGGTCGAATTCACCTTTCTAGCAACTAAAAGACATCTAAGCACCAACCAAAATATACTTATATATTTTATCATAAATAAAACTTTTTATAAAAAAAACAGTAATAACAAACCACATCTTTCGAAAACACTTGTTGAATGGTTTCAAGCTGTGACTAATATGCTGTGACCATTAAGACATGCACATCCAGGGACGTATTTAGGGTGAGAGTATTGTGCCATGCCCCCCATTTTGGGCCACGGCACAAAGCAAAAAAGTGCAAAATATACGTTAAAATCGCGTAATCAGATTCTAATAATGCATGCATGTGAAAGAGGCTTGCGCTACCCAGCATTTTAGCATCACTTTAATCAGCATGAGAGTAGAAGTGGCGCAGATTTCAGATTTTTTTGTACAGTCTAAAATCTTGCCGCTTTGAAACGCTTTTTTTAACTTAAATTTACCATACTCTACACTGGGCAAGAAAGATATTGCTCTTATTTTTTATATCTAACTAGCCATGGCTTGTTCTGAAGTTTATCATTTCTACAAACTGCTGGGGCACATTATATTTTGCATGTTTTTTAGCCAATGTCATAACAGTTTAGTTTTTTCAACGAAAAAAACGGACGCGTTGCGTTCATCGGGATAGTTATTCATAACGACTTCGTACTACCAGGGGTGCAAATCTTTGTTGAGCATTTTCCAGTACATAATGTGTTGCAATAGATCCTTTTCATACTTTCTCAAACTGTTAGTGAAGCAGCCTAGTTGTTATGAATATCATTAATTCTTTTCACGTTGTCAGTGACACAATTTTTCAGTATTCCTTTTTTCACGCTGTTAGTGACATAATTTTCAATATTATATAATGTTATTGCTCCATCATTTTAATGTTATTGGGTACAATAGTACAAGTATTATGATGTTCGTATGTTTTTGCTGTTACCTATCTTCTGCTGTTATTTTATCTTCTGCTGTTATTCTGTTATTTATTGCGTTCATAGTTACTATAACTGCAAAGGCAGCACTGCCAAAGAAAAGTTTAGAGTTTGCTGCTCGGCAAATTGCAAGTAATCTGTCACCAATAGCTAAAAAATTGTAACTTCATTTTTTGGCCTTTCGCAAAATATCATTAGAAAGAACGTCTAATATAATTTAGCTTGTGCCCTCCTGTGTTTTTTATGTTTATTTTGTGCACGTTTTGCGCTGCTCAAAACAGGTCTTTCAAACCGAAACTTAACCAAAAAGGGGCTTAAAATTGAGTCATTTTTGCAAAAAACGCAAAAATTTTTTGCGCTTTTTTTCTGAGGCTCCCGTCTAAAGTCACAAATTTTAGCACCTCACCCATGCCCCTCCTTTTAGGAATTTTTTATTAAATACATTGAACAGTGAACAAAAACCTTCTGTAAAAAAACTAGTCGACCGGGCCGGTCAGAAACCGGTCGATCGGTCGGTCAACCGGCGATGATTTTGAAATTTACTGGTCGGGTCGGGTCAAGAAAATCCTGACCGGTTCCATCTCTGCTCCTTGTATAGCAAATTTGAAACTGCATTTTTGTTTCAAGGTTTGTGATGTCATAGTCATTTACATACATCATATTAACAACCTACAAATAAAATTGTGTCGCTGCAAAGTATATAAACATATACCTAAATTTCAGGTATGAATGGTATAAAATATCAAAAATCTCAAAAACTTGACCTGATGAGAAAAACTAGTATCATTTTCGGAATCAGCACCCCTAAATTAGTCTAAATCAGCTTAGAAACTTTGGGCACCAAAAAATGTGTTAGTCAGTGTTATGAATAATCAGTTCATTATTCTGCAAGAAATTGCTCGCGATATTCGACCTCTCCTAGACATTTTGCAAAGTCATCCTTTCTGATGTCACAAAAGTTTGAAACGCAGGGTTTCCAATCTTACTGCGTCAAATGGATTAAATCTATTTTCGCGGATAAGGAGAATAGTTGAACCGAGACTCGGGGCAGCTCTTTACTACCACGAAGTAGTTCTCATTTCTTCAATAAAACTGATCTCGAGCAGCGTCTCTTTAGTTTTGACCACCAAAAGAAGATGCAATAGATTTCGGATAAACTCGTAATCTATTTGTACAATATTTTTGTTTCAGGTTGTAGATCTTTTCGCAATTCCGGCCGAGGGACTCGATTCATTCAAACCATCGTTAAAGTTCTTCGAGCTTATAAAAGCGGTAAGTCAATAGTTATTTTTTGATGCATATGAGATAAACAACAAAGGACAGCCGTATCCCCCTCCGAAAAAATGACAGTCATCATCTCAAAACCAATTTTTCTAAAAAATAGGTGAAATTGATGCCAAATTCATGACTAATTTGGTTCACCCAAGTCAGACGTGGTGCTCCCACGACCTTGTGGCATATTCTCCACATCTATGAAAAACGCTTTGTAGGAAGTAAAATAATGTTAATTGATGCTGAACGTCAAGCAGGACAGTTGTGAAAATAAAAGTCTTAGTTTGAATCGATAGGGAATCGAACTTTAGTTTTCCGTTTCAGTAGACGATGTTTTATCGATTTAAAGCTTTCTTGGAAGCCTTTAGGTTTGATACGGAATGTGTATACGGTATATGTAACTCGTTGTACAAAAAAATTATTTATTAATTTTATGGCTTGTCTTGTCATTGATTTTGAATCTTGTTTAAACGATGAAAACGGGAAACGGGAACTAACTGGTTTTACAATAAATATTAGCTTTAAATAACTACTTGTTTAAGCAATCAACGTCAAAGAGGTTGTTGTTGCAATATGAATACGTAATTTCTGTAAATAGTGCTTGTAATTTTGTATACTATATTTGTGCGTGCAAAGTCATGAGTTTTGCGTGCAAACTTTGCGAACAACTCTTATAAACTAATAAAAAATCTCATGAAACAATGCTTGTGCGAATTATTCACGAAATGCCGATAACTTTAGATGCACAAGTATATAGTATGCAAAAAATCGAGTACCGTATTTACTCGTTTTGTAGCCCGGGCACTTATTTTTTTTAACCTTACTCACTGCCGGGCCCCTATTCAAACGGGCGTTTATTTAAGCACGGGCGCTTGTTATTTTCAAAGTAAAATTACCACAAAAATTATCGTTGAAGACAAATATTTCACGACATTTAATCTTTCTCCATATGATTTAATCATCACATAGGGTTCAATATTCTGAATGAATGAGCAGTAGACAAATGGGAGCCTAATCAATACTACCTGTTACGTAATCAATGCTATTTGTTATGCAATTGGACGTCTAAGGCGTGACTGTTGTCTACTAGCGCTTAAAATTCAACAGCGTTGTGACACAAGCGTTTCTTAGCAGCTTCTTATTTTCTATTGTTCTCTACCACTGAAAAATCAGCTTTTGCACCGGGCGGGTATTAAAGCACGGGCCCTTATTTATTTTTTTGTTCTGCTCACATGGGCGGCTATTCAAACGGGCCCTTAATCAAGATCGGGCGGTAAAACGAGTAAATACGGTATACAAGAAATCTAGTATAGAAGACTATAAATTCATAATAGACGTACATAAATTAAAGTCACACCAAAGACTTTCATGTTATTAGTCTTTGCAGATTTAGCAGACGCATTCAAAAGAAATAAATTTTAACGTCCCACTTTAAAAGTTGTAGACGATGATAACTAAAGACCAAGCCTATAAGACTAGAAAATTAGTAATCATAGATTTCCGGCTTGACGTTCAGCCTTAAAAAGGACGTTGTGAAGTCTTCACCGCATATTGCAGACCATTGGTTGCAGCTCGACTCAAAACTCGCAAAAGATCGTTTCGCTGTTTCCTGGCCAAGGCAACTTGGTGTATTAAAGAAGTAATTACAACCATAATTTAGACAAAGAGGTCGGTTTGCGGTACCATATTAAAGCAATAAGCAGCAACATTTTGGATTCAACATTTTTTATTAGCAGTAAGCCATATCAAACGTTTTCAGCTTAAAACAATCAAGCTCTCATCATCCATCCTTCTATTTTCATTTGCAGATGTTTATGTATTAATATTAATAACCTGATGAGGGCTTGATTGTTTTAAGCCGAAAACATTTGATATGTTTTACTGTTAATAAAAAATGTTGAATTCAGCAAAGTTGCTGCTTATTGCTTTAACTGCAATTATTAAATGCAATTCACACGTCTTCATCACCACAATAACAGGTCTTAAATGTATACGTTACTGAAAGAGGTTGCAGCTCAATTTAATTTTTATAGACCAAAGTCAACCCGAAATGGACCTTGCTTCTCTAATGACAAAGGTTGCGGAGTTGGTGTCGGAGCAGAGAAGCCCCGGAGTCGGCCAGGATGGCCAGGAATTAACAAAGCTGCAAATTCCGTGCATTGTTTCGACGCTCAAGAAGCAAATCTTTTTGCCAAGAGAATGAAGATTTTTCTATTTTTAGAGAATTCAGAAGTTATGTAACTGACTTTCAACATAAAATTTGTACAACTGCTGAGGTAGCACTTCCTCACATATCTGCAGGCTATCCCATTAAGCTAGTGTTTCATCAGCATCTGAATTCATACACAGCCTATAATGACAGCCCAATCGAACCTTCAAACCACACACGAGGGCAATTTCTGCACTTGCCATCATACCCTCTTCTCAGATTACTCTGATCAAAGTCTAACAACAAGGTCCACTAGAAAGAGGATTCTTGACCAGTATCAGAATGGCACTGCACTTATTTCAACCGCATTGCGCTAGCGTCACTAAGCGTGGACATTGGACACCATATCTATATCTGGCAAGTAGACTTTACTGGCATACAGGCTAATTTTGGCCTTTTGGGTTCAAAATTTGTAGAAGGCATTTACACAGTTATGTACGCCTGACGATAACAAACAAGTTTGAAATATGCATATAGCGTACTATTGCTGTAAATTGCTTATGTGATGTCATATATGGTGTTTATGCTTAGTGATGCTAGCACAATGCGGTTGAGCTAAGTGGAGTGCCAGTGTGATACTGGTCGAGAATTCTCTTTCTGGTGACCTAGTAGTCAGACTTTGATCAGAATAATCTGAGAAGAGGGAACGATGGCAGGTGCAAAATTGCCCTTGGGTGTGGTATGAAGGTTCGAGTGAATTGCCAGGATAGCATATGTATAAATTCAGATGCTGATGAAACACTAGCCGATAAGTGAACAGATAAGTGAGTGAAATGCTACATCACAGTGGTCGAAAATTAATAGAAAAGTTTACATTATGCTCATTAGTCATCACTCTTCTACGTTTTGGACATTTTTTGGTTCTTTTTGGAATGCTTCTGGTATGTCAATGCATTGTAGATTCTATATGCATTGTACATTCGGAGCTTTTTGGACGTTCAATGACGTTGATTTTGTTTATATTAAAATTTTGTACTATTTTAAGTGAAAAAAATGTTTAAAACGAAGTCGTCATTCAATGTTTCAAAGTTATTTTAATTACGCTTTTATCGCACCTAAAAGTCTAAAACATTAGGCAAGTACGTATACCAAGCCCGAATTTAGCCCCAGATTTTGTTAATCAAAACCCGAGCCCGACCCAAAAAGCCTGGCCCAACCAATGCATCTCTGGTTATGGTTGCCATACTTCACTTTTAACCGTGAGAGTCCCGTTTTGGAGGTCTCGACTCGGCGTTTAGCCCAGTTGACCATTTTGTCCCGAAACTCGTTGTTGGTCACGGAATGTTTCTTATTGTACCGAACGACTTGATAACCCGAAGTGAAAACCTTTTCATCCTCATCTTAAATCTCTTGGAATATATTGCATTAGCTTCTTACTATTTTTATAAATACGCGGAAAGTAGCGCTAATCCAGTCCTATGCCGATTTCCTAATATGGCAACCTTTGCTGGATAGTAAACTGCGTAAAATGACTGCAGCTGAATGTTTTACGCTACTAATCTTTACGCAAATCAAATCTTACATTATACTCGCTGTAATACGCCGAAACGTACGTGTGACGAGTTTGCGGAGCCCATTTCCGAGTCATTGCGACCGGGCAACGCAACCCTTTTGAAGAAATGACATAACAGTGACAAGCCCGTTGGCAACGTTACCGCTCGACCAACTGACCGGTGATATTATTTAAGCAACAATTGTGTATTTTATTCTAATGTCCCACTACAACGTAGCAACAAGTAGTTCAATCGGATCGATTGATTATTAAGCCAAGCTGGAGAGTAGCTCGCAGGTTATTCAACCTAGCCGGTCGACCGCATCAGGAAGCGTCCTTTTGACACAGATGTTACAATATATTTCATCCTCTATCTCCCACAATTTTTGGAATGTCAGAAAACAAAAATCAGCTTTTGTTCTCTAAAAAAAAAAACCCGAACCAATATAAATTTAAATTCAGTGTTTTAGGTAAAAATTCTTTTCGAGCAAATCTTAAAATCTTGAGAGTTCTGCGGTTAGTTGCGAAAGGCAACAAATGGACACTTTACAGCAAAGGCCGTTAGAGGCTCAGAGCGACCATGGCTTTGCGTTTTATTATGTATATAGGTACATAACCGCATAAGCATATTGCATTTATACGTGAGAGAATGTTTAAAAAATTAAATCCACCTTGACTTCAAGAATCAGATAAAAACGACGATAAAAATGAAGAGGTAGAATCACTGTCTAGAGTGCCGGATCCAAGCCACAGTAGAAAATAAATGATAAAAATATGTTGGTTTGGTTTTAAAAATATGTGAAATTATTTGAAAAAATGAGCAAACAGCTCCATTAACTGTTTTTCTGACACCTTAAACTATATCATGACGACTACCAAATTTATTTTTTTACCCAAAATCATGGCGGGGTGAAACTGTTAAAACAATTTGTGGATGAGGCAGCGGTAAAGAATCAGACTCAAATTTGCAAAGGGCGACGGTTTGGTTCTCTGCCGTTGTAAGTTTCGCAAGTGCGTGTAAATTCATGTGCTGAAAAAATTGTCTTTATTTTGTGAAAAGGCCACTGTAACGCCTAGAGTCAAAAGAGCGCGTCCGAATGGCGGTCGATCGGCTCGGTTGGACAACCAATGAGCTGTTAGGCTGGAATGGTTTATTAAGCTATGCCGCTCAGAGTTGTTAGTCAGACCGGGCTCGGGCCTAAAGTTGACAGAAATTTCGGGCTTAATTCGGGCCTGAGACGTACTTTTTGTCTTAGGGGCACAAAATAATAATCAAAATAACTTGGCAACATTGCTAAATTTTTCAAATCTAACTTAACTTTCGGGTTTTTTCGGGCATGATTTGGGCTTCAAATTAGTTTTCGGGTTCGGGCCTGAACTAGTCGGCCCGTTTACAACTCTGATGCCGCTGGAGTTGATTTTTGCTTTTGCTATTTCGTTTGGTGGGTTTGATGTATGACGTCATCCGTTGGAGCAGTTGTGTGACTGCGACACTATCAAAATTCATGGTGTGGTTCATTTGTTTCGACCGAATAGCAGGGTTGAAGTGCCTTCAATTTTGAAAAACATTGAAAACAGTTCAATATTTGCACTTTCAATGTAGCTAGAACTCGGGCAGCAATGCTAGCTTAAGAAATAGTAAATTGATGTGATAAAAGGTAGGGAAAACTTCAGAACTATGTCTCCGGTCTACCAAAGGGGGTACAATTGTAAGCATAAAAGCGAAACACTTGTTTATTTTAACAAATTCACTGTTGACAAGTTGAGCACATAATTTCTAAATCAAATCTTTTGTAATACTTGCTGTATTATGCTATAGCGTGTAGCGAGTTGCGGGGGGCCCATTTCCCAATTTGACCTGCTCAAGCTTTGAACCCTAGATCCCCTGCTCCAGAGACGAACGCGTTACAGCTCGACTAACAGGCTGTCGCGCATGATTGTCTGTTTAAAATATTTATGGAAAAAAAATGTTCTACGCTCACGATTAAGTGTAAACCAGCCAAATTAGAAACCAGACAAATTTGATTTGTTAACAAAATCAAGCGTAGATACGATTCTTTCAAATAAAAGGACATCTTTTTTTGAAAATTTATTCTTTACTTGTGTTGCGGCCAGCGCATTGTGCAAAAGTGTCTATGACTTCATAAAGAGTGCCGACGACGTTTTGCGCGAGAATGTCGTGTTTATGTATCTTAAATCCAGATATTTATCTTGGGAATATAAGTGTATGTTTAAGCAGGATTGATTTTTCACTTATGTTTGTATTTTACATGTTCATTTTCCTGTTACCAGACCGCTTCAGACCATAGATTCTTTATTTAAATACTGGAAACTGACAGTTTTGTCTTTTTTTCTTCACAGTTCATATTTTGTTCTAAAATATTCGCTCATTCAGCGCGATTTTATTTTTTACGGTGTACACGTTCTACGAATATGTCCAATCAAATCAGTCGAATACACGTAACCGCAAAAAAACCTTTGCAACAAAAGCTATCGTTTTTTCTTCAATGCTCTTTTTTTCTCCGCGAGTCTGTTTCCAGTCTACTACTGTAAATACAGAACCTATAAGGTCAGACGATAATCATTAAATGATCGGCGAGTGATTCATTACGATAAGTGGCAAGCAAGGATAGCAGTACGGTACAACAGGCCCGGAGCCAGGATAGCGTGACTGGGGGGGCAGAAATAAATTTTGGGGGGACACGAGAAGTTTATTTTGAGTGAATTCGAGAGAGGCACGGGGGCACAAGAAATTTATCCCAGTCTGGATCAAATAAGCAAAATGAGGAGCAAAAAGTCAAAGAGATTTTCCGTCCGAAATCGGAAATTCAAGAGGTTTTTCCGGTCAAAAACAGGTGATCTCCAAAAAAAGAAAAAAAAAAGTCTTCACTGAAATTGCAAGAAATTCAAGCGGTTTTTCCGGCCAAAAACAGGTGATCTCGAAAAAAAAAGGTCTTCATCCCAAAAACGTCAAAAAATCCGGTGTCAGTCCACAAAAAACCCTGATTTGGACCTCGATTTGCGCTCCAGAAGCCCCGAGCCTGTTAATTTCTTCGCAGCACAGTTCTCGCTTGGAAGGGCACAATTTTCATTTGGGGGGGCACAAGCAGTCAGTTGGCGGGGCACGGCCCCGGTATGCCCCCCGTGGCGCCTGGTCTGCGGTACAGTACGGTACGTAAGCAGTGCCGTCGCTATGGAGAAACCAGGGGAGCTGTGCCCCCCAAAATGACTGCTTGTGTCCCCCATTTGGGTTTAGCCTACTCAAAATACTAAGCAATTCAATTCTTTTAAATGACATCTGAATTTTAGCAATTTAGTTATTCATGTGGCTTCAAAAAGTACGAAATGTGACTAAAATGGAGTTAAGATTGCTAGTTTTTTATTGCAAAATCTGTTGCAAAGACAGTTTTTGTGCAAAAAAATTTACTTCTGGTTCACCACTCTAATCAAAATCGTGATTGTGAGTCTGGTAGACTTCACTGCAGTAAATAGATCTTTCAAGCGATTATAGACTGCAGACGAAACAAGCTTGGAAACGCTGCCGGCCATATAGGTCTCTTTTTTTAGAAATGAATACAGAATTTTTTAAATTGCGCATATTTGTAGCCGTTTAAGATCTGAAGATCAGCTTTAATGCGTAAAGTTCAGTTTGTTTTAGTGCCCCCAAATTTTGGCTAGTGCCCCCTCACTTCGTTTCCTTTGGCGACGGCACTGTACGAAAGTACGGTATGGTGCGCCTCAATTTTGCTAAGAAGTACTGTATGCGCTTGTACTGAACGCGTTTTTTGTAATGGTACGGCTACGGTACGTTGATACGCTGTTTGAATTTGCGTACTAAACGTACCAAACGTATTGGCACGGTTCGTTTTATGTGCCACCTGTGGCCGTCGATGAAGATTCTTGCGACCGTTCATATACAACTAACAATACACGGTATAGCAGCAGCTGCTAGACCGGTATTTGAGTCCAGACTCTGTTTAATTTAGTCTACGTTAAATGTATGATGTATTCTCAAGTAATCATTAATTTCTCGCCTATTCAATGTCTTTGTTTTTAATAAAACTGAATTTTCGCACACAAATTGTCATTTTTTTATCACTAAACTATTCTTAAGCATAAAGAATCACCTCTAGATGTTTCAATATTTTTTGTTCCATAAGATTTTGACGACCTTGAATGAAGTATCGGCTTATAAAGCTCAGTAGTTTTTAAGTTCAACATGTTATTAAATTCAAGTACCCCTTAAGCCAATGCTTATTAACCTCTTCGGTTCTGTTCACCCTTAGTGAAGAGTTCCTCATTTCATCCTCCCCTGATGAAAATAAGTTTATTGATTATTCCACATAATTTCAAAAGGCTGGGAGTATGCGGACGAGCTATTTAGGTTCGGAGATTTTGAATGAATTTCCAACAAAATTAGCTCAATTTTTAGACTATCTTTGTACAAATTGCTGCTTCGAGATATTATCTTTTAGCAAAAAGTGTGTTATCTACTGTTACTCACATGAACTTATCAGTTTCCATTTTGTTTGTTTAACCCCTTTATAGTGGTTCACCCTTACAAAAATTTAATTCACCTTGAGTTGAACTATTCACCCTTTTAAGAAACACTATGCTTTAAGCTTATCTTTTGGTAAAATACGAATCAGATATAAACGAAAAACATGTCAACATAGGTCACATATGTCATTATGGATCGTGCTTAACCAGATGGACTGAAAATATGGTACGCAGAATAACGTATCGTACCAGGGTACGGTAAGTACGGTACGCTGGTACGGTACGGTTGATGGTGCGAGGTACGTAGTACGAAAATTCCGAACGTACCGTACCGTACTACCATCCTTGGTGCCAAGTGCTTGGGCGGAGAGCAGCTGTTTAGAAGTTTTCCAATGCTCCAGCTGTGGATTCTTTAAATTCTGTTTTATACTTGTACCGCTTAAAACTATCGCATTGCTTTTAACTGAGTTGTTTGATAAAACGTTGAAATACATCTCAGTGAATTGACATTAAATTTCTGCTTATATTTCACCATGAAAGATTCAGTACAGAGCTGCACATGAAACCAAAAACAATCACAAGCACAAAATGATTTGTAAGTTACGCAAAAAGGAAGCAACAAAAACAAGTATTATGCACAACAACCATAGAACAATTTTGTGGAGTATTGTACTCCTTTTGAAATTTTTGTCTAGTGTATTTATTGGAAATTATAACGAAAATCTAAGAAATCATAAAATAATACGTTTAACTGATAATTTCGGTTTTGGAAATTTGGGGGTTACGAAAGTGGAGTAATGTACCACAGTACTTTACAAACTTTTAAGATTCGGCGTCGTTCAAATAATCCTTTCGCAAAACTTCAGCTTAGAATTTTGATGAGCCAAAATATTACTTTAAAGAATTAATAAGGTCTCCCGAAACCGTCATATCACAAAAACTAAAGCAAAAAATGAATAGTGCACAAAAATACCAAACGAAAACAAAATATATTAACCTTTCATCACGACAAATAAGCTCATTTGCAATATTAATGCAATCAAATGCGTATTTCGGGTTGACCTTGAGCTGGTTAGTTAACGAAATTGAAGCACGGTACTTCATTCAATTAGCCCAAATAGTCTGACTTTATTTTTTCTAATCTTGACGTTGCTGTTTGCTACCATCGCTACTCTTTTTGTCTTAATAATAGCTATGTTTAACGACGTTATCGCACCCGAATTTTTGTCAAATTAGCATAGCACGACAGCACACTAAACACAGAGATTACATACCTATTCAAAATGTGAAGATGTAAATATAAGCGTATACTGTTGCAGCCAGACTACCGCGTGCTACTGCTACCTGCAACTTGACTACAGTTATGGTAAAGCAAGACGTAGCTTACATTTTAATTAAATTTTTGTGCAACACTGGGAGTCGGGAGTCTAACATGTGACTCCGACTCCCGACTCCGAAAAAATCCTTTTTTCGAATCCGGCTCCCCGTAAAAACCTTCGGCTCCCTCGACTCCGACTCTGCAACACTGATTCAAGGATAAATTATCTTAACTTGCGAATATACTTCAATTATATTTTAATTTAAATTTTTTTTTGATCTAACAAAACCAACAGTTTAGAAAATCGATAAACCGCGGATCAAAGTTAATCTTCGTCGGTGCATACGACCTTAAGAATTTTTAAGTTGAAATATAATCAAACCTATTTTAATTTAGAATAGTGTCGCTTTTCAGGTCTCGATATTTTAAAGAGGCTTACATACAAATCCCTTTTTTGGCAGAAGTGAGCACAGAAGTAAATTTTTAGAAAAATACACATTTGGCAATTATCGGCAGGAAACCACAAAACTCTGATCAATTAGACGTTATCACTTGTCGCTAAAGTTTAAAAAAATACTGTAAGTGCAAGTAATTCATACCACACAGAAAAAATGATTCCAAACTACATCAAATCTTTCCTCATACTCGCTCTATTACGTAGAAACATGTAACGAGTTTGCAGGGCCCATCTCCGCATCATTGCGCCCGGGCAACACAGCTCCTTTCGAAAAAATGTGGCAGCGTTGGCGAGCTGTTGGCAGCACTGCGTCTGATTTGACCGGCCCAAGATTTGAACCGCAGACTTTCCGCTCCAGAGTAGATATGGACGAACGCGTTACGAACTCGATATAGTCCAGAGACGAACGCGTTAGCGCTCGACCAACCGGTTGGTAAAAAAAAAACAAACTGATTGTAATAGAACAATATCACTGTTTGTGTACGTCCATTTTCAGAACCGTTTTTTGATTTTGTTTTACGATTCTTGTTTTGGTTTGTTTTCATTTCGATCCTTTATTCATAAAAACAAATTGAAAAAACAAAGCTGGAAAAATGGAAATGCAAATAACTTAGGCAGAATGAGATCACCAATCGCATACTTTGTGACGCATGCTGACAAAAGGTTTGAAACAACTGTGTTAATAACATATTGGGCCAGCACTGAGATATCATCAAAAATACAGATTAGTAGTGCAGCTATCTCATTAGATTTTCGGGTTCGAGTTCAAAACGTTGCTGCCTCCACGTTTCACTTTCAAACCGCTTAGCTGCCTGTGCGTCGTTGTCCGTTGGTAGGCACTTAAACTTTGCTTTCCATAAAGGCAAAGCAGCTTACCGCCTTGTGGCCAGACGAAAGACTTCCAAACAGATATCAAAAATTGTCTTTTGCTTTGTTGAGGTTAAACAGCTGCTGTACCAGGTTTATACTCAGAAATGAATTAATAAAACACATACGTAGAAAAAGATTTTCAACTGAATGAATAAACCGCATAACATAAACTCAGGATTACAAAAACGCCGAAAGTATTTTACGAAACATCGAAGTTTTTCAAATGATCTAGGAAAAAAGTGGTATATTGAATAAAGCATCAAACACTAGGCTCAATTATCAATATTTCAAAACATAGCTAAAGTCAAATGCTGTGTTAAAACAAATAAAGGAAAAATCTGCTTGTGGATTCAAAACAAACAAAATATTTGTATTAAAACAAAACAACTATAAAACCCCGGTAAAAGGTTTAGAACACACCACATTGTTTCGTCCTAAGGGCTCATCAGGTGATGCTATAATTTGTAACAGAAAGAATGATGACAATAATAACAAACATTTTACTGCTGTATATCTTCCAGCACTGTTTCAAAAAATTGACTACTACCAATTTTTGTCAAAAAAAAATAAATAAATAAGAGCAAAAAAAATTGACTCTTTTTAAATTTTTGAAACATAACTTTGGGGTCCAGAGCAAAGCACATCAATGGCAATATTGCAAATAGATTTTGTTTTGTAAAAAAATACAAATGGGCATAAACAGTTTGATGGTTAAATTAAGCGCCAGCCATATGACGCTTTTCCTGCCAGTTGAATGCAATGAGATCGAAAATAACAAACTAAAAACTGTTAAGTACAAAAAAAGTTGCTGTGATTTTTGCTGGTTGGTAATTTAAATAAACTTTTTTGTACATTTTATGTACCGCAAACCGTATGTTGGTATAGGTAAATGGACACTTTAAAATTACCATTTTGAGACGTACCAAGTCATAACAGTTTGCTAACATTTTCATACGAGTAAGCGGTAAGTTATGTAGCTTTTCTAACTTTAAAAACGTATTGAGATCAAACACGGATTGTACCAACTAAAGGAGCTCATTTCTCCGACGTTATTCAGGAAGAGTAACGTAAATCAAAGCATCAAACCTTATGCATAAACAATAACATCGAAGAATTGCATTAATTTGCTTTAAATTCTCAAAACTTAAATGCAGGTCAATGCTATCAAGAGTAACGACTAATTCAAAACCTGCTTGTTGATCAGGCAGAGTGTTTTTAAAGATTTTAGGTGATTGCTTCAAATAAAAATGCTGTGATTGGTTAGCAAATAACATTGTACAACAAAAAAGGATACCAATTTATCCAACGGATACCAATTTATCCAACGGATTTGATTACAAAGCATTTAATAAGCTGTCCTTGAAACCAAGCACTTTAATGGAGCAAAACAGGTTGTTGAATAGGCATTATTTTTACTACTTTGCTCAGTTTAATGGTATTCTTCATCAAAGCCAACACAAGCCAGCATTATTTGTTGTTGGTTAATGACTAATGTTAACGGTGGCTACTGATGACTTGTAGACGACCAGAATTCAATCGAAGCAAAGCATTTTTTAATCAATATTTTTATTACTAATGCATTACATGATGAGCAAAAACTTAGTAAATTTGTTTGTCAACGTCACGCATTTTCTGCAAACAGAAAGAAATGTTATTAGAAGTGGCTGCTAAGTTACCGTCTTTTTTCAGATTAAGTGAAACATTTTTGTAGATTTCAAGTGATTGCTTTAAATGAACCAAGGCATCGTTATATTGCTGCATGTTCATCAAACACAATCCAATGTTATTAAGAGTATTGGCCACATTACCGTCTGTTTTCAGATTAAGTGAAACATTTTTGTAGATTTCAAGTGATTGCTTCAAATGAATCAAGGCATCGTTATATTGCTGCATGACCATCAAACACATTCCAATGTTATCAAGAGTACCGGCCACCTTACCGTCTGTTTTCATATTAAGTGAAACATTTTTGTAGATTTCAAGTGATTGCTTCAAATGAATCAAGGCATCGTTATATTGCTGCATGACCATCAAACACATTCCAATGTTATTAAGAGTATCGGCCACCTTACCGTCTGTTTTCAGATTAAGTGAAACATTTTTGTAGATTTCAAGTGATTGCTTCAAATGAATCAAGGCATCGTTATATTGCTGCATGTCCATCAAACACATTCCAATGTTATTAAGAGTACGGGCCACATTACCGTCTGTTTTCAGATTAAGTGAAACATTTTTGTAGATTTCAAGTGATTGCTTCAAATGAATCAAGGCATCGTTATATTGCTGCATGTCCATCAAACACAATCCAATATTATTAAGAGTACCGGCCACCTTACCGTCTGTTTTCAGATTAAGTGAAAGAGTTTTGCAGATTTCAAGTGATTGCTTCAAATGAATCAAGGCATCGTTATATTGCTGCATGTCCATCAAACACATTCCAATGTTATTAAGAGTACCGGCCACATTACCGTCTGTTTTCAGATTAAGTGAAACATTTTTGTAGATTTCAAGTGATTGCTTCAAATGAATCAAGGCATCGTTATATTGCTGCATGTCCATCAAACACATTCCAATGTTATTAAGAGTACCGGCCACCTTACCGTCTGTTTTCAGATTAAGTGAAACATTTTTGTAGATTTCAAGTGATTGCTTCAAATGAATCAAGGCATCGTTATATTGCTGCATGTTCATCAAACACAATCCAATATTATTAAGAGTACCGGCCACATTACCGTCTGTTTTCAGATTAAGTGAAAGAGTTTTGTAGATTTCAAGTGATTGCTTCAAATGAATCAAGGCATCGTTATATTGCTGCATGTCCATCAAACACATTCCAATGTTATTAAGAGTACCGGCCACATTACCGTCTGTTTTCAGATTAAGTGAAACATTTTTGTAGATTTCAAGTGATTGCTTCAAATGAATCAAGGCATCGTTATATTGCTGCATGTCCATCAAACAACCACCAATGTTATTAAGAGCATCGGCCACATTACCGTCTGTTTTCAGATTAAGTGAAACAGTTTTTACGATTTCAAGTGATTTTTTCAGGTAAATTACAGCATCGTTGTATTGATAAATTTGTGACAAAACCCAACCAAGGTGGTTGAATGCAATTGCAAGTTCTTGGTCTGTTTCTTCATCAAGACATGTAAGTTGAAGTATTTTTATTTCTTTCTGAAACATTTCTTCACTTTCGCTCCATTTTTGCAAATGTGTCGTGCAAAGACCAATCTTGCGGTAAATCCAAGCTCTTGCTCGACTTCCTTTTTTTTCGCCCGTGTCTTTGTTCGAAATATGCAGAACCTGTTGATATAATTCCAAAGCTTCGTCAAAAATTTTTATTTCAAATAAATGATCTGCCAGAGTTACAATTAATGTTTCATTTAATTGAAAGTCAATTTCTGTGATGTCATAACTGAAACAATATTTGGTTTCGAGGTTTTCAATGCAATTATCAAAATTAAATTGTCTGACATTCCAAGCTAACTCTGAAGAAGTATTAAAAATCGAGGAATCTATATTCATTCCAAAAGCCATCCCTATTGTGATGTTGATTAGTTGCGGATCAGAATAAAAGTGCAATTTCGTCAATTTAAGTTGTTTTGCAACTTCACGTTGCAAGCAGTATGCAATTTGAAAGTAGCTTATTGTGTTTCTAGCTCCTACAATACAGAGAAATTTCTTAATGTTTTTATTGGTTTGATTAAGTTCAACAGGATTGTCACATTGTGACTTCTTTTCCATGTATACTTTTAGTCTCATTTCACATGCTATTGCTACGGCATACGATAATTTGACTTTCATTGTTTGCGATATAATATTCCTGTCGGTCATTGTTTGGATGTTGTCGAAAGATGAACTTTCAAAAATATTATGAATAGAAGCCAAAGCTGCTACAAATAATGTGCTGCTTCGATAAACTAATTGTTTAATGTTGATTGTGTCTTGAGATTTCAAATTAGCAAGTCGAAATCGAGTAGAAAACTTGTCCAGATCATCACTAACTTGTTTTTCTATCTCGTGAATTCTTTCTAGCTTAGATCTGCTGCTCAAAAAAGTTTTAACCCCGCTGAAAAACTGATCAAAGATATTCTCATTTCCAAATACAAAACATGTTTTCGTCAGAATGTCAGCCAAGTGATATCCATTTTTCAAGTCTTCTTCAGTACTCAAATATTTCAACATCTTACTTACTGGTTTGATAAGTTCAGTCACAATCGGCTTCTTTATAGTTTTTTCAAACCTACCTAAAGGAAACTTACAAGCATGTGGCATCATACCATCAAAAGATACTCCTCGTGGGGTGTGAGCATCAAAAAACCAACTTAGACTCTTAATGTTTAAACTGGGAATGATAGACTCCTGAAAATTCAAAACGATTACGTGAAATATGACTGAATACCAGCGGAAGTATTCTAAATGTTGCTCATAGTTTTCGTCATCACACAAAAGAATGATGTGTTCAAAATCTGAATACGGAGTTATTTCGTTCCTTGCCAAAGATCCCATCCCAACAATTGAACACTCGCATGGAGGTTTTCCCATTATGTCCAAACAATAGTTGCTTATGTCTGCCATGATTTTTTTGTATTTGTTTGCAATTGTTTTGTTGATGCATTGAATTGATTCTACTTTGCGAATTTGTAATTCTCTTAAACTTTCAGTTTTAGTGTTGTTTGATCTGATTTGGGCATCAATTTGCCTTAGGAAATCGCTTACAACGTTTCTTAGTTTTTAAATTTTATCCTTAGCTGTATTTGCTAATGCAACTAGGTCCGCATTTAGGTTATTTGCATTCGCCTGCTTCAATACGTGTTTGCAAACATCAGTGAGATCTGCTTTGACTTGAGAAATATTTGAGGGATTTCGAAGAATGGCGGCATTCAACAAACCAACGCATTTAATCAATGAAATTTTGTCAGGGCTTTGCAGTTTATAAATTAAAGCAATTTTGTGGAGGATTTCAGCTGCTTTTTCAGGATCTGTTTCCTTTTGTCGCTCTCCTTTTTCTACCGATTCCTTGCAATAACTTCGTTTCATTTGTTCAGCGAGTTGCAGCTCCTTGTCAAATAACTTTTTTTCCTCCATTGCAAAAATATCCAATTCTTGATATTTTTGATTCAGATCAAAAAAGTTTAAAATTTTTTTCTCAACATTGCAAGTAATTTCAGTGCAGTCCAAGCTTGCAAGATTCAAACTTTCATGTGGTTAAATGACGAAACTAAAGCAAAAACACTAGCAAACACGATGATGATGAAGCTAGTACAGCGAAGTTCAGTTGCTGTGAAATAGCTGATTTGCACTAAAAGAAAAAGGTTATTTTCCTTTATAAGATCTAGAAATACACACAAAATTATGAGCTCACAGTGCCAAATTATTTTATTGAGCACGCAACACAGTTACATTTTTGGATTCAATGCAAACATATTCTTTCAAAAACTCCACAGTATGATACAATTTTAGTTACCTAAGCATAATAAGTATCATCATAGTTGTTTTTCTGCAACAAATGTATATAGACTTGTTCAGTTTACAATTTTTTTACTCGTAAATAAGAATTAAAAATGATTGATTGATTAATTAAGTTGTTAGGCGTTTTCTAGCTGCTCATGTGTTGTACAACTCTAAATCTCTGTTCTAATCTATTGAATTTTATTGACGTATTCCAACTGACTGATGTTGTTGTTTTTGTATATAGTGCATATTTAATTATTAGTTATCGTCCTGTCACCTGACAGCGTCATTGCTGTGCACGGCCAAAAATTATACACCACATGAACGAATGTTTTTTTATTTGCAAAAATCTTCGAATGGGGTGACTATGCCCATTTGGCTTAGGCCAGGCCCGGTTTATGTAAAACGTCATGTGAGAAGCAAAGGCGATTTGCTTGCGCACGATGCGGAGTTACTTGAAGCTAACCTGCAAGATACTCATGTTAGGTTCAATAATATCCGCAAAACTGCAGTATCGTAACGTGATTTTGCTCGTCATCCTCAACAAGTAAATTGGGATTGTAGCGATCCCACCAAAATGTCTACAGAGAGCACTAAGGCACGTGATTGTGCCTAATCTGACTTTTTACCATCGACTAACGAAGAGCGTTTTTACCATCAGAGGCCACAAATACTCCAGACGAAATCCAACCTCCCCAACATTGTTTTATGCGATTGCGACGACGTGTTATTTGTTATGGACTGTAACAGCGTGTTTTGTAGCGCTTTGTTAGTGAAAAATTACTCGACCCGGGTGAATGCCGGAATTTTTGGTTTTTGTAACACTTATTTTTTGCGTTAATCACTCGTGTTAAATCGAAAAGCACTTGGCGCTTGTGCCTTTTTCTGTTTGTATCTCGCATCTTTAGTTTGTAAGTCTCAATTAAGTGTTTGTCGATCACGAGTCAAATAGGGTTGTTTTCAGTTGCAGCACAATCTTATGTTATTCTATTTGCGTTTACAGATTTGAAAATATAATCTTTTAAAGCCAGTAAAATGGCAATTACGAATTGAAATAGTAGTGAGTTTATTACATCCAAGTACATCACAACGTGACCAGAAAGCGGGTTGAATTTAAATCATGCGATTGGAGTCGTAATGAAAATCGACGCCTTTAGCCTTTCGGCCACGCTGCCGCTTAAAGATTTCTCTTTCATTTCTCATTCTGTTGTTTTTCTTTCACTTTCTCTTACACAAAAAAAAGCAAGCCAGAAGAGCCTTGGGTGCTAAATTAAAAAACTTCGAATGACTCGACTGCGAATCGCACCTTGTCTTCCAAACGAACGTTTTGATCAGATTCGAGAACACTGGACAAAAATTTAAGGTCTAATTTTTGAAGTGTTAGTCAATTCAAGGTCAATTCCTCTGCATATCCGAGAAGTTCTTTCGTAGCAGAGGTTAGAGCTATGAACAGAGCCTGAGAGAGAAATCTTATCAGGGGCTACAAAGTCTGATATAGGGCCCCTTTGCCAAGATCAAAGAGAAACAGGGCTTCGCAAAGCTTTGGCCTCCACACTAAACTACTATTGCTACGACTATCTGTAATTGAGTGCTGAAGCAATAACTTGAGTGCACGTGAATTTATAGATCCTCCCGGGCCTCTTAGCCCCGGGTACGATGTACCCCCCTCGCAGGCCCTGGTTAAAGAATGATAAATGTTGGGTTAACGTGTCAGTAGATTGTATGCCAATAACGTCATTATCTCGTCACTGTAATAAGCTATTGATTCTAACCGTTCCAATTTACGTTTAATCAGTCAAATAAGCAAGTTTTCTACAAAACGGTTACAGCTTCCATAACATTCAAAAAATTTAGTTGTTGAATTAAGGAAGAAAAACATAAAAGTTGAAACATAAGTTTTTAATTTCAACATAGCTATCACTTTACGACGCGCAGACTTGAAATTTAACCAAACATTCCAACTTTTCTTACACTAGTTAGTCTCATAATTTGATTGTAACTTTAGTATTTACTGTTTGGAATTGTGACCACTGACTATTTATCAATTCGGTAATATATGCTGAAATATTGATAGATAAAACTCCTCACCCTGTAAAAATTTACAGTGGTCGGCAAGTTACTGCATAAAAGTAATGAAATTCTTCACTAAAAATTACTTCAAAAAAGTAATGAAATTACCGCAGTCGTCACTTCTCAGAAAAAGTAATAAGTAATTTGTCGTTACAAATTACATATTACTTTAAATGAAACATTCAGCCAAAATGACAGTGGTCTGCGTCAACTTTCCTGATAACGC
The DNA here is from genome assembly GCA_963965965.1 of Trididemnum nubilum. Lineage (NCBI taxonomy): Eukaryota > Metazoa > Chordata > Ascidiacea > Aplousobranchia > Didemnidae > Trididemnum > Trididemnum nubilum. Next base: position 9,300,478 of record OZ014482.1, on the reverse strand, counting down.
TGTATGAGAGAAAATATTGGATCTCGTCTATAATTCAATCACCATGGTGATACGCATACGCAATGATTAGATAATCGCTTTCATTATGCTGCCACTTCGACACGGTTCTGCGTCAAAAAATATTAATTTAATTATTTAACCTGAGTGAGTACAAAATCGTTTGAAAATACTGAGCAGGTTTTGAACTTTGGATTATTTGAAGACCTTAGAGGCAAATGTTGTTAAGTCACTTTTTGCTGTTTTGAGTAAATTGAGTTTAAAGGTTTTGCAATGTCACAGACGTCAAACGAAACGTTTTTTTCGTAATTTTTTAGCAATATTTTGTGTCTTTGGGGCGTCCAATGGTTCATGTCAAGTTTGGTGCAAATTGCGTCACAAATGGCCGAATTATGGCCAAAAAACGATTTGACTTAACAACATTAACCTGTCACAAGAAGGTTTGACTTAACAACATTTACCTGTCACATTTCGGAGTAGAATAATATTTCTGTTGTTACGTAATAAAAAATTAAAATTACAATCAAAAATTAAAAATTTTTACGCGCATATATAAGCACGAAAGTGTTTCGATCCAAAATCAGTTATAACTAGTTGTACCGGTAGTACTGTAGATTACCAGATAATGAAGCCTACAAGTAAATTATCTCCAGGGCGTCCCTCATGGGCACCGCCTTTTCTAGTTTTGGTTGTTATTAGGGTTGCAAGAATTCCGGTGATTGTTGCAAGCTGCTCAATGTAGCACAGCAGTCATTTTAGAGTTGATTAGCCTACTTAGATAGCCTAGTGATTAGAGATAATATTCCTTGAAACATCAGCTGTACTTGGCTGCTACATTTTGTGGGTAGGCTAAGATGACAAGTGGTGTAAGTCATGGGATGGTTCATTAATTTTTTGACTTCTTTTTAAGAAAATTTTACCTTATCAAACAGCAGGATTAAGTGCCTGTCAATCTTAAGAACTGGTAGCAGTTATTGTTATGCACAGAGATGGACAGCGCTGTCTCAAGCTTTTACCTCTCATCAGCAGCCTTCAGAATATCTAAACTGTCTAAACCAAAAAATATTCCTTAGCCAGCTCTCGGCCAAACTGAACAAGCTTTTTCAGTTATTGTTATTTTATTTTCTGGTTAGCTTAATTTACTCGAAATTTATAAGTGGTAGTAATATTCTAGCATTATACAAATATTTTGTGCATAATACTGCATTAACAAAGGACAAACTTTAAAAAAATAATCATTCTACACGTTTTTAGCCCTTTCGAGTCGGATTTTGTTTTAGATTAACCGTAAAATATTTATTTTTTTCATCTCTATGTCATGTCGAAGGTATGCTGCCAATTATGATGATGATTTTTTTTCTAGTTTCTTTAATCGTGGGACACTAAAAAAAAGATGTTACGTATGTGTGCGTTTCAATTGCGATCAAGCAAGGAAACCAAAAAAGGACCCTCATTAGCTGCTCAAAAATAGCGTTTAAATCCGGAAGCAAAATCCCAAATGCAGTAATTGCGAATGCCTGGTTGCTTGAAATTAATAAGAGCCGCAAGTAACTCATTCTAACTACTTTTGTTAGTATTCAAATCTTTACTACAAATAAGCTTTGTCGAGGTAATTTGGGGATTAGGAAACCCATTCTGAATATTTTATCAACCTTACTTTAGCTAAAATTTGCTCAATGCGAAAATAAAAGATTTTTGTTAATCTCTGCTGTCACCTAGCGACAAAATATTTGTAAGATAGATTGTTTTAGCATATTGAAGTACACAATATCAATTGTAACATATTACAATTGCAGTACTTAAATTTTGGGGGGAACGCGTCCCCCCATTGAGAGTTAGCGTCCCTGTAATAATCAAAAGAATTTTTTCACGTTATTGAAAGGATCGAACAGTATCAAACGAGCATAGAAGTGGAGATATCCAAAGTTAGACGAATCCTAATTGATAGCCTTGGCGTTGACATCAACCTTCTTGACTCAGCCAGTTTAGAGATATTTTACTTCAAACACGATACAGAAGCTTCTTTAATCATAATTTTATTGGCAACCCTGACGTTTATTATATCGGCGACGCCATTTTAGTTTATCCTAAGACAACCCCGCAAATCATTATATTAATTAGAATAAGCCGCATAAGCCTTTCAACCAATATACATTATAGGTTGATCTTGAAGAGCCTAACGAGGAAACAGCCTGTCGGGGGCATTATTTTAACGATGTTAGAGGTGTTTTTATTATTTTTCCCGTATAGGTTTATGAAGATCATTCGTCGTATTTTTGGAGGACATTAATTACGTCGTGTTTGAAGTAAAATATTTCTGGAAAAGCTGAGTCAAGAAGGATGGAGACAGCACTAATCTAATCTAATACGATTGACCCAACTTTAGATACCCCCATTGATTTTGCTTCTAGTCCTAGTTTATGTAAAGTAGGTAATCAATATAAAAGATAGTTAAAATAAAATGTTTTCAAGGAGCAGAGCAATTTACTAATTGATAGAAACTTGTTTGTGAGGCCGAGAAAATATGTGCGACTCAAGCGTTTTATAGAGTGAGTATGGGGGTGGAGCATCTATAAAGGCAATTATAGTGATATTTCGGCAAATACTAGGCTTTGAAGCGCCATTTTGATCAATTTTTGCAGATTTTTATTGCCATTTGAAAGATCTAAATTGTTAAAATTCAGAAGTCATTTAAAAGAGTTAAATTTTCAGCCCCTTCAGCACCTCTTACTTACACGTTAAGTACAGCTACGACCAGGGGTCCGGGTCCCCTCCATTCAAATTTAATAATATGTGCAGTATGAATTCCCCATAGTTTTTTTTTTTTAAGTTTGTCGCGTAAAAATTGACGAGGTGGATTGTTATTTAAAGTTGCTCGTACAATAGATGATTAATTGCATTGATTCAGCTATAAAAAGATTAGATAAGAGTCAGAGGTTGACTTTTAGGACAAAATTTTGTCTAAATTACTGTATCCCTCAAATAACGAGAAATTTAGATACTTCTCCAGATTTTTCAGTCTTGTAAACTTCCCCGTCACAAATTACTTATAAACTTTCGCGATTCTTTTCGTGTCTGAAGTCGTCTTTTAAAGTGACGCTAAAAACACTTTTTAACCAATCAGCAGTGGTCGAATGGATAGAGCGTCTGCTATTCAAACAGTAGACTCGAGTTCGTTTCTCGGCGGGGTCAAACCAACGACTATATAAGTTATAAAAACTGGTACGTATTCACAACTTTTCTGATTGACGTTCAGCAATAAAAAGGAAGAGTGTGAAGCCTCCTCCGTGTGTAATAAACAGGTGGGCAGGTGGCAACTTGATTCGGAGACCGAAAGGCTCCTTCGCTGTCTTTCAGCCAAGCCAATTTGACGAATAAACTGTAATTGCAATTTCAAAAACTAATCTCAAAAGTAACTTAACCAAGGGATTTTTTCTTTATAGCTTTGCTCAACTGTGAACAACTAGGCTACACTGTTTCTGAGATAAAGTCAGAAAATAGATCGTATATTATAGGGATATTTTGCGATAAGCTGGAGCAAAGTGTCCCCTGTTGATATAGAGGTCAACAAGAATTTCCGAACTAAGTAGATCCACCTTCATTCAGCAAACAAATGTTTGGTCGACACGAAATTCGTGTTTCTTTATTGTTGAAATACACTACATTAAATACAAGTAGCATTAAAATAAAAAGCACACGAAAGAAAAAGTCGGTGTATAGCTTAATATATAGCTTGACATTAATAGTTCTCCAAGTTTTAATATGTGATCTCTAATCTACAATAATTTCCATTTCATATAGCGCAAGCTCAGGTGCTTGATATAAAAATTAAGAACTTATTGATATCATACTGTAAATTAATTAAAAATTGGATGAGAATTAGAAGAAGAGCTTGGAAAATAAGTCACCATGGTTTTTCATGGTTGATTTTTTTCATTTTTCATGAAAGCTGGCAATCATGGAATCGTGATGTTCTGCTCATCAAGTTTTATGCATACCTAAAAAATAAAACTTTTTATTGTTAAATTCCAAAAAATAAGTATGGAAAGATACCGCTAAAAAAAGAGCAAAAATATACAAGCTGAAGTTAGTACCGCTGGAAACCGCAAGTCTTTATCATGTAGATGTGCTAACGATACAATGCGAGGCCATATACAGGGTGTCCCAAAATAAATGAAAACCATAACCTTGTTAATAAATATCTTTATTTATTGAAACCCTATTTTTGCTATTTTTCAGATTCAATAGGAGTTACAAATAACAATTTTTAGTTAAAATCCCCTAGGCTTGGAAATCGGAAGAAAAAATTTTTTTTGCGTTAAGGCTTAAATAGAGACCAGATCTAATAAGACTGTTCAAACATGTTTCCGCAGAAAGTTTAATTTCAACACTTGTCCTAGAAAATACCAAATATTCTTGTGGTATCGTTACTTTCCAACCTACAGAACTGTTAACACTAAAAGCCCGGACCGGTCATTTTCTATAGTTGGTGAGGTTGTAAGCTGACGCACGTGCCTGGTATACAAGCATGAAACAACTAAGGGGCACTGGCTACTACAACAGCCTCATGTTCTTATAGATACTGTACCACTGGTAAGTACAGCATTATCAAAAACCAAGCTTTGTTTTGCTGAAGACCGTGATTCAAGAGATAAGCTGCAACGCCTCCCCCTCCCCTCCTCATATACAAGCCATTGTGAAGCTTTTTTTACTCTTGAAAGTACAAAAAAACTGTGAAAACTTAAACTTCGTTTAACAGCCGGAATTTTTCTAGGGCTTGTTATTTTATTCTTGTTATAGCATTCTGTGCAACATAGTGCCTAACAGTTTTCAATTCTTAGGTATGTAGTTTTAATTTTGCCGATTTTTTTACACCAAATATAACTACCGAGGATTTTAGCTATTGGGGCCAGAATTGATTTTTTTTTATTGAAAAATTCGCACTAATGTTTTAACAAAGACATAAATTTCATTTAATGCATTGATTGACGTCGTGAAATTTTTCCGACCCACATTAGGTTATATAATCTTGATCTGACAGTCAGTTAGTTAAAAATTGATACCATTTATTACGAGTGTGACATTTCCAAAGCAAAAATATCCATAATTTCGGCATTTTTTCAATCGCGTGTTTGCTAAAAAATTAACTTGTAATATTATCGGCAATTTTTAAATTCTAATTGAACATCTATTAGTTGATGAATTATGACAAAACACAGCGAAAATGAAAACTTTTACTACATGCATTTTTATTGCGATAAACCAAAATAAGGCAAAAATTGAATATTTTTATTTCACCGTCATAGTGGTCATATAACCGTTTATTGGCAAAACCACAAATATCGATTTCAACCAATTTAGGTCAAAACAAATGATAATCAAAATTTTAAATCATTAATTTCGTTTTGTTGCCAAACGTTGTTTCGCATATATTCACAGCATTTTATCATAGTCACTAAATGTTTAGTGACTATAAATTTATCAAAAAATATTGTTTTCTCGTTTTGGACATAACTTGTAAGTAAGGGAAACGGGGGCGTGAAGGGGCTGGGCAACTCAATTCTTCAACTGGCTTTCAAAATTTAGCACATTATTTTTTTCAGATGGCTCTAAAAGATACCAAACTTGATTCGAATGGTGTTCAAATAGCAAATTGCTTTCAAAAAAAAAAAAAAAAAGATAATTGCCCGGCAGCTTGGGGCTCCACCTCCAGACCCCGTCTGTGATGCGCATGAGTTAAACCGGTTTGTTTGGCACGGCGCCCAATTGCGACATTTTTAGGAATAATTTAACCTTTGGGTTCAAGCTCCCTTCAACCGCTTGAACAAAATCATAGTAGCGCACCTGCAGTGAACACTAGAAATTGTATATTCATTCTTTTCACGACACTAAAAATATGATTTCCGAAAACAAATTCGTTAAGAATAGTGGCGTTGCAAGAGGGGCGGGGTTGGCGGCCCGCCCCGAGTGTCACCATTTTCGGATGACACCATTTGTTGTTTTTTTTTGTTTTCTTTTGAGACCGAAAACCCACTGATTGGTAGGCAAAAACCTTTTTCTTCTTGTCATTACATACTTTCAAACCGAAAGCCAATTCGTTTTGAAGCGAAGACCTTTTTTTTATTTTTTATTTGGTCTTCATCTATTTTTCGGCCAATAAAGGGTGCCACCACGAAATCCCGCCCCGTGTGCCGCCATTATTAGCTACGCCTCTAGTTAAGAAGTTTCTATGAAAGGCTTTATTTCACCGAAAATTTTTTTCTACTTTTTTATTAATTCTGACTCAAATCTAATCCAAATTCACATGCTTGATCTAAAACTATTCCCGAATCGAACCCTAACCCAAACCCTAACCTAAACCCTAATCTTAACCCCTAAAAAAGCAAATAAAAAAAGCACTGCTGAATATTTCTCAGTTCCGTTTTATTCTCTTTAACTTGAAAATTTTTGGTGAAATAGTCACTAAGTATTGTTCAAAAATCGTCAAGAATCATGTAAAATGGTTGGCGTGCGAGCTTCCATGTAATCTATACAACGAAAAAGAACAATATTTACATGAGACGCTTACAAATAGAACCCAATAAAGAGTAGTTTAGGTTGTTGTGATTGTAAACTGACGTACGTGCCTGCTTCACAAGCACAAAACTACTAAGGCGCAAAAACATGCATTTTTATTGTGATAAACGAAAATAAGGCAAAAAACGAATAATTTTATTTCACCGTCATATAACCCTTTATTGGCAAAACCACAAACATCGATTTCAACTCAGTTTGTTTAAAAAAAAATAAAAATTTTAAAACATTAATTTCGTTTTGTTGCCAAACGTTGTTTCTCATATATTCACAGCATTTCATCAAAAAAATAGTGTTTTCTCGTTTTGGATTTGGCGTGTAAGTAAGGGAAACGGGGGCGTGAAGGGGCTGGGCAACTCAATTCTTTAATTAGCTCTCAAAATTTAGCACATTATTTTTTTTCAGATGGCTCTAAAAGATACCAAACTTGATTCGAATGGTGATCAAATAACAATTTCTATTTTCAGAAAAAGCATAAAAATTGCCCGGCAGCTTTTGGTTCTATCTCCAGACCCCGTCTGTGATGCGCATGAGTGACACCCCTTTGCTTAGCACGGCGCCCAAGTGCGACATTTTTAGGAATAAATTGATCTTTGGATTCAAGATCCCCCAACGGCCCGAACAAAATCCTAGTTGCGCACCTGCAGTGAACATTAAAAATTGTTATATTCATTCTTTTCACGAAACCAAAATGATGATTCGATGATGAAACCAAAATGATGAAACCAATATATTTTTACAAGCAAGCCACTGTGAAGCTTTTTTGGTTGGTTTTTAGTTCAAATTAGGATGGAAAAAAGAATCTTCGCCAAAAATCAGTGGAGATATGGTTTCACTTCATAATATGGTGTCACCCCAAAATGGTGACACCCGGGGCGGGGCGCCCCGCTCCCCCCCTCTTGCCACACCACTGCTGTACCTCTGGTACGTATATAAATACCTTGCCACTGGTAAGTACAACGTTATCAAAAACCAAACGTTGTTTTGTTGGAGGCCGTGATTCAAGAGGTTAGCGGCAATGGCTTCCCCTCCCCTCCTCTTTTACAAGCCATTGTGAAGCTTTTTTTACTTTTAAAAATACAAAAAAACTGTGAAAACTTAAACTGTGTTTAACGGCCGGAATTTTTCTAGGGCTTGTTATTTTATTCTTGTTGTAGCATTCATTGTGACGTACTGCCTTACAGTTTTCAATTCATAGGTATGTAGTTTTAATTTTGCTGATTTTTTATACCAAATAGCTACCGAAGATTTTAGCTATTGGGGCCAGATTTGAAATTTTTTTATTAAAAAAATCGCACTAATGTTTTAACAAAACCATAGTTTCATTTAATGCATTGATTGAAAGCGTGAAAATTTTCCTACCTACATTAATTTACATAATCGTTATCTGACAGTCAGTTTAGTTAAAAATTGAGACCGTTTATTACGAGTGTGACATTTCCAAAGCAAAAAAATCCATAATTTCGGCATTTATTCGATTGCGGATTTGCTAAAAAATTAACTTGCAATATTAGCGGCAAATTTTTAAATTCTAATTGAACATCTATTAGTTGATGAATTATGACGAAACACAGCGAAAATGAAAACTTTTACTACATGCATTTTTATTGTGATAAACAAAAATAAGGCAAAAAACGAATAATTTTATTTCACCGTCAAATAACCCTTTATTGGCAAAACCACAAATATCGAGTTCAACTCAGTTTGGTCAAAACAAAAGATACTGTGATCAAAATTTCAAAACAATAATTTCGTTTTGTTGCCAAACGTTGTTTCTCATATATTCACAGCATTTCATCAAAAAAATAGTGTTTTCTCGTTTTGGATTTGGCGTGTAAGTAAGGGAAACGGGGGCGTGAAGGGGCTGGGCAACTCAATTCTTTAATTAGCTCTCAAAATTTAGCACATTATTTTTTTTCAGATGGCTCTAAAAGATACCAAACTTGATTCGAATGATGTTCAAATAACAATTTTTATTTTCAGAAAAAGCATAAAAATTGCCCGGCAGCTTTTGGCTCTATCTCCAGACCCCGACTGTGATGCGCATGAGTGAAACCCCTTTGCTTAGCACGGCGCCCAAGTGCGACATTTTTAGGAATAAATTGATCTTTGGATTCAAGCTCCCCCAACGGCCTGAACAAAATCCTAGTTGCGCACCTGCAGTGAATACTAGAAATTGTTATATTCATTCTTTTCACGAAACCACAATGATGATTCGATGATGAAACCAAAATGATGAAACCAATATATTTTTACAAGCAAGCCACTGTGAAGCTTTTTGTGTTGGTTTTCAGTTCAAATTAGGATGGAAAATAGAATCTTCACCAGAAATCAGTGGAGATATGGTTTCACTTCATAATATGGTGTCACCCCAAAATGGTGACACCTGGGGCGGGCTGCCCACCTAGCGACACCACTGCTGTACCAGTGGTACGTATATAAAAACTGTATCACTGGTAAGTACAACGTTATCAAAAACCAAACTTTGCTTTGCTGAAGGCCGTGATTCAAGAAGTTAGCTGCAATGGCTCCCCCTCCCCTTCTCTTTTACAAGCCATTGTGAAGCTTTTTTTACTCTTGAAAGTACAAAAAAACTGTGAAAACTTAAACTGTGTTTAACGGCCGGAATTTTTCTAGGGCTTGTTATTTTATTCTTGTTATAGCATTCATTGCGGCGTACTGCCTTACAGTTTTCAATTCATAGGTATGTAGTTTTCATTTTGCCGATTTTTTACACCAAATAGCTACCGAAGATTTTCACTATTGGGGCCAGAATTGAAATTTTTTTATTGAAAAAATCGCACTATTGTTTTAGCAAAGCCATAATATTAATTAATCCATTTATTGACGTCGTGAAATTTTTCCTTCCCACATTAGGTTATATAATCTTGATCTGACAGTCAGTTAGTTAAAAATTGAGACCGTTTATTACGAGTGTGACATTTCCAAAGCAAAAATATCCATAATTTCGGCATTTTTTCAATCGCATATTTGCTAAAAAATTAACTTGCAATATTATCGGCAATTTTTAAATTCCTATTGAACATCTATTAGTTGATGATTTATGACGAAACACAGCGAAAATGAAAACTTTTACTACATGCATTTTTATTGTGATAAACGAAAATAAGGCAAAAAACGAATAGTTTTATTTCACCGTCAAATAACCCTTTATTGGCAAAACCACAAAAATCGATTTCAGCTCAGTTTGGTTAAAAAAAGTAATAATTTCAAAACAATAATTTTGTTTTGTTGCCAAACGTTGTTTCTCATATTATCAGTGCATTTTACCAAAAAATATTACCATACTTTAATTAAATATTTTGAAACTGCGTTTTCTCTCGTTTTGTACTTGGTCTGTATGTAAGGGAAACGGGGGCGTGAAGGGGCTGGGCAACTCAATTCTTCAACTGGCTTTCAAAATTTAGCACATTATTTTTTTCAGATGGCTCTAAAAGATACCAAACTTGATTGGAATGGTGTTCAAATAGCAAATTTTTTAATAAAAAACTAGAAAGATAATTGCCCGGCAGCTTGGGGCTCCACCGCCAGGTCCCGTCTGTAATGCGCATGAGTTAAACCCCTTTGCTTAGCACGGCGCCCAAGTGCGACATTTTTAGAAATAACTTGATCGTTGGGTTTAAGCTCCCCCAACGGCCTGAACAAAATCCTAGTTGCGCACCTGCAGTGAACACTAGAAATTGTTATATTCATTCTTTTCACGACACTAAAAATATGATTCCCGAATACTAATTCGTTAAGAAGTTTCTATTCATTTAAAATATTGTTTAAAATTTGTCAAAAATCATATAAATTTGTTCGCGTGCGAGCTTCCGTGTAATCTATACGCCGAAAAAGAACAATATTCAACATGAAACGCTGGCAAATAGAGCCCAATAAAGACTACTTTAGGTTGTTGCGATTGTAAACTGACGCACGTGCCTGCTTCACAAGCATAAAACTACTAAGGCGCGCAAACTATTACAACAGCCTCATTTGCTTGTAGATACTGCACCACTGGTAAGTACAACGTTATCAAAAACCAAACTTTGTTTTGCTGAAGGCCGTGATTCAAGAAGTTAGCTGCAATGGCTTCCCCTCCCCTACTCTTATACAAGCCACTGTGATTAAGCCGTAAGTTCTTTTTACTCTTGAAAGTAAAAAAAAAACTGCAAAACTTAAACTTCGTTTAACGGCCGGAATTTTTCCAGGGCTTGTTATTTATTCTTGTTATAGCATTCTGTGTGACGTACTGCCTTACAGTTTTCAATTATTAGGTATGTAGTTTTAATTTAGCCGATTTTTTACACCAAAGGGCTATCGAAGATTTTAGCTATTGGGGCCAAAATTGAAATGTTTTTGAAAATCGCACTAATGTTTTCACAAAGCCATAGTTTCATTTAATGCAGTGCTTCCCTAACCTTTTTATAACCGTGGCCCATTTTGATTTTGAAAATTTTCCATGGCCCACTCTTAAAGTATTTCCGGCCAAAAACAAGGTGATCTCTAAAAAAAAAAGTCTTCACCAAACTTCGAGCGGATTTTCCGGCCAAGAACAGGTTTACTCCAGAAAACAAAAACTTCAAACACGACTTTTCAAAAATACAACTTTTACCAAAATGCTCTGTGGCCCACAGCAAAATGATCTGTGGCCCACCGGTGGGCCATGGCCCACAGGTTGAAAAGCACTGATTTAATGCATTGATTGAAAGCGTGAAATTTTTCCTACCCACATTAGGTTATATAATCTTGATCTGACAGTCAGTTAGTTAAAAATTGAGACCGTTTATTACGAGTGTGACATTTCCAAAGCAAAAATATCCATAATTTCGGCATTTTTTCAATCGCATATTTGCTAAAAAATTAACTTGCAATATTATCGGCAATTTTTAAATTCCTATTGAACATCTATTAGTTGATGAATTATGACGAAACACAGCGAAAATGAAAACTTTTACTACATGCATTTTTATTGTGATAAACGAAAATAAGGCAAAAAACGAATAGTTTTATTTCACCGTCAAATAACCCTTTATTGGCAAAACCACAAACATCGATTTCAACTCAGTTTGGTTAAAAAAAATAATAATTTCAAAACAATAATTTCGTTTTGTTGCCAAACGTTGTTTCTCATATTATCAGTGCATTTTACCAAAAAATATTACCATACTTTGATAAAAAATTTTGAAATTGCGTTTTCTCTCGTTTTGTACTTGGCCTGTATGTAAGGGAAACGGGGGCGTGAAGGGGCTGGGCAACTCAATTCTTCAACTGGCTTTCAAAATTTAGCACATTATTTTTTTCAGATGGCTCTAAAAGATACCAAACTTGATTCGAATGGTGATCAAATAGCAATTTTTTTTTCAGATACAGCATAAAAATTGCCCGGCAGCTTTTGGCTCTATCTCCAGACCCCGACTGTGATGTGCATGAGTTAAACCCCTTTGCTTAGCACGGCGCCCAAGTGCGACATTTTTAGGAATAATTTGATCTTTGGATTCAAGCTCCCCCAACGGCCTGAACAAAATCCTAGTTGCGCACCTGCAGTGAACACTAGAAATTGTTATATTCATTCTTTTCACGAAACCAAGATGATGATTGGATGATGAAACCAAAACGATGAAACCAAATTTTTTTTACAAGCAAGCCACTGTGAAGCTTTTTTGGTTGGTTTTTAGTTCAAATTAGGATGGAAAAAAAATCTTCACCAGAAATCAGTGGAGATATGGTTTCACTTCATAATATGGTGTCACCCCAAAATGGTGACACCCGGGGCGGGGCGCCCCGCTCCCCCCCTTTCTTAGCGACACCACTGCTGTACCACTGTTACGTATATAAATACTGTACCAGAGGTGGTGTCGAGGACACAAGGCTCGAGGCCAAGGACACAAAAAAATCCGAGGCCAAGGCCAAGGACAGCCTTTCCGAGGACATAACCTTTCGAGACCAAGGACAGAAATGCTCGAGGCCAAGGCCAAGGACCAAGGACACAGGCGCAAGTGTTCTCCAAAAAAACTAATTCTTTAAAATTTTTTTCAGGCGATCTCCAATTCATTGGCGTACTCAGAATTTTTGTTTGGGGTAAGCCCAGCACTTAAATTGTAGGGGGGACACGTCCCCCCATCGAGATTTAGCGTCCCCCCAATGAGATTTGAGCACTGGATGATCGGACGAAAAAGACCTAATTCTTCACCTAATTTTGGAAAAAAACCGCTTCAATTTCCGGCGAAGATCTTTTTTTTTGGTCTTCACCTAATTTTGGCGAAAAAACACTTCAATTTTAGGCGAAGAATTTTTTTTTTTTTTGGTGTTTGTTCGATTTTGGCAACGGAATTACGTAATCTTCCCTAAAGTACTTTCTCATGCCAAATGCGTTTGGTCAAGGCTGCAAAAGCGTCCCCCCATGCAAAATTTTACAATTTAAGAATTAGGTAAGCCTAAACCACAAATCACAAGAAATGACGTCATCAAAAATTTTCCTAAGAGGAAGTTTTGTGGAACAAAGATATCGTAGGATGGAAGATCTGAAATCGTTGCCTGTTGGCACGTAACCAGGATTTTGCAAAGGGAGAGGGCTTAAACTGATAGTTCAAAAACGCAAATACTTAACTTTGGAAACGTGTTGAAAAAGCTAGTGTAACTCAAACGTATCACAGACAGGGGATCTGGTGGTGGGGCTCCCAGCCGCCGGAGGCTTTGGGGGTCTGGGGGCTAAGCCCCCAGCTGTTGGGCGATTTTTTGTAATTTTTTGAAAAAAAAAAGCTATTTTAATGCCATTGAATCACATTTTGCAAGTGTTCAGAGCCATTTAAAAGAACTAGATTTTTGACATTTGAAAACCAATTGAAAAAATCAAATCTTTTAATACTCCTTTTACTTGCAATTCAAGTTTAAAACACGTTTAACATCTTGCATTTTGGAGTTAAATTTAATTGTAAGTGATCTGGTCCAGGTAGGGAAAAGTAAGGTGCATTGTCTCTTGCAACATTTTAGCACTAAATAATAATCCACTCGAGGATTTTCCTTAAAGATTTTTGATTGTTGTCACGACAATAACCAGTTATTGGAGTACATGTTCGGCCAGTGGGCCCGGGCGCCTTCGATTGAAGTTCAATGATTCGTTCAATCAGCATTTTCCATGGCTAATTTTTTAAAAGTATATTGTGCATAAAAACCGGCGAGGTTGGAGGTGAATTACTGAATTGTTATTGAAAAATTTTAAAATAGATGGTTACGTCAACTAACCATGTTATTGCCGGGCCAGATTTACTTCGTGCAAGGCCCCTGGCACTTTTCCCAAGATCTTTCTGCCAAATATAGGTGAAGACCAAAAAAAGTTTACGATTTTAGCTCGGGGCCCCTAGCTGGTATTCAGGCGCGTAGCCAGAAATTTGCAATGGGGGGGCTGTTTTGGGGGTCTGGGGGCGGGGCCCCCAGTCGCCGGAGGCCAATGGGGGTGAGGGGGAGAAGCCCCCAGCTGCCGGAGACTTGGGGTCTGGGGCGGAGCCTCCAGCGCTCAAAATTTTTGCATTGTTTTGCAAAATGAACTTAATTTTAGAGCTATTTTAATAGAAAATAATGCTTTTAGAACGTGGCATAAAAATTGGCAGCCCAACATGATTCAACTGGTTGCATTAATGGACTATATGAGAAGTGGCTAATGATAACATTGCAGTTCTCTTGTTTACTTGCTGGTAAATCATAAAATCCTATTATTCAATAAAACTCACACGGAGTAATCTATTTCGTCTATATTTTATAAAGAAAAATAATTGGGGGAAGGGCTAATGGAAAGATATTTGAGAGAAGTGATTGGTAATCAACTAACACTGAATATCCCCCCTCCCCTTATTCCTGAGTTTATGGTATATTTGTAGATAAAAGCTATGTTTGGCGTTCTTACATTAGCGATCAGATTTGATTGTTTATTTTCGGGTATTTTTTCAAAGTTTTCTTTGATTTGTGACTTCAATTTTTGACAATTAGCCCCCCACCCCCTGAATATATGTTTCAAATAATGCTTTAAATCACTTTTTAGTCAATTCCAGCGCAAAAAAAAACAGTCTCAAAAGAGCTAAAAACGTGGTATTTTCCTTATTCTGCATTTTGATTGACAGGTCAATGGGGGGAGTGGGGGCTATAGCCCCCACCTCCCCCATGGCTACGCTATTGCTGGTACTGCGTCATATTATGGTAAATCCAGCCCTGATTAATGCATTACGTTCACAAAAAGGCTAGATGTGGGCCTGAGATAGCAACTTTTAGGACAAAAACTCCCCGTTTTCTTCGGGTTATACGGTTAAATTGGCTGGCAAAAATTGATTTTAGGGGGACCCGGAGCCCCTGGTCTTCAATATTGTTGTTAGTTATGCTGTTGTGAGCGAAAAACGTAAAAAAAAAACTGAAACTGATGAAACTATAGGCTTTTTTGTCACATTTTTGTCATTGGTGAAATTTCAATTGGGGAGGGGCAGACCCCCTGTCCCCTCCCCTTGGCCACGCCTATGCTCCAAGTGAGGAAAACCAAAAGGTACTAGCGAATTTTCTGCGAAGTTTCTGGCGTTTTCCAACGAAATTCAACTGTTCAAAAAATAGTGCTGTCCTCGAGCCGAGGACAGGGCAATTTTCGAGGACTTAAAGCTTCGAGGCCAAGGCCAAGGACTTCAAAATGTGTCCTCGAGGACTCCACCTCTGTACTGTATCACTGGTAAGTACAACGTTATCAAAAACCAAACTTTGCTTTGCTGAAGGCCGTGATTCAAGAAGTTAGCTGCAATGGCTCCCCCTCCCCTCCTTTTTTACAAGCCATTGTGAAGCTTTTTTTACTCTTGAAAGTACAAAAAAACTGTGAAAACTTAAACTGTGTTTAACGGCCGGAATTTTTCTAGGGCTTGTTATTTTATTCCTGTTATAGCTTTCTGTGTGACGTACTGGCTTACAGTTTTCAATTCTTAGGTATGTAGTTTTCATTTTGCTGATTTTTTACACCAAATAGCTACCGAAGATTTTCGCTATTTGGGCCAGAATTGAAATTTTTTTATTGAAAAAATAGCACTATTGTTTTAACAAAACCATAGTTTCATTTAATGCATTGATTGAAAGCGTGAAATTTTTCCTTCCCACATTAGGTTATATAATCTTGATCTGACAGTCAGTTTAGTTAAAAATTGAGACCGTTTATTACGAGTGTGACATTTCCAAAGCAAAAATATCCATAATTTCGGCATTTTTTCAATCGCATATTTGCTAAAAAATTAACTTGCAATATTATCGGCAATTTTTAAATTCCTATTGAACATCTATTAGTTGATGAATTATGACGAAACACAGCGAAAATGAAAACTTTTACTACATGCATTTTTATTGTGATAAACGAAAATAAGGCAAGAAATGAACAATTTTATTTCACCGTCAAATAACCCTTTATTGGCAAAACCACAAACATCGATTTCAACTCAGTTTGGTAAAAAAAAAAAAAATTTCAAAACATTAATTTCGTTTTGTTGCCAAACGTTGTTTCTCATATATTCACAGCATTTCATCAAAAAAATAGTGTTTTCTCGTTTTGGACTTGGCCTGTAAGTAAGGGAAACGGGGGCGTGAAGGGGCTGGGCAACTCAATTCTTTAATTAGCTCTCAAAATTTAGCACATTATTTTTTTCAGATGGCTCTAAAAGATACCAAACTTGATTCGAATGGTGATCAAATAACAATTTCTATTTTCAGAAAAAGCATAAAAATTGCCCGGCAGCTTTTGGCTCTATCTCCAGACCCTGTTTGTGATGCGCATGAGTGACACCCCTTTGCTTAGCACGGCGCCCAAGTGCGACATTTTTAGGAATAAATTGATCTTTGGATTCAAGATCCCCCAACGGCCTGAACAAAATCCTAGTTGCGCACCTGCAGTGAATACTAGAAATTGTTATATTCATTCTTTTCACGAAACCACAATGATGATTCGATGATGAAACCAAAATGATGAAACCAAGTTTTTTTTACAAGCAAGCCATTGTGAAGCTTTTTTGGTTGGTTTTCAGTTCAAATTAGGATGGAAAATAGAATCTTCACCAGAAATCAGTGGAGATATGGTTTCACTTCATAATATGGTGTCACCCCAAAATGGCGACACCCGGGGCGGGCTGCCCCCCCCTATCGACACCACTGCTGTACCAGTGGTACGTATATAAATACTGTACCACTGGTAAGTACAACATTATCAAAAACCAAACTTTGCTTAGCTGAAGGCCGTGATTCAAGAAGTTAGCTGCAATGGCTCCCCCTCCCCTTCTCTTTTACAAGCCATTGTGAAGCTTTTTTTACTCTTGAAAGTACAAAAAAACTGTGAAAACTTAAACTGTGTTTAACGGCCGGAATTTTTCTAGGGCTTGTTATTTTATTCTTGTTATAGCATTCATTGCGGCGTACTGCCTTACAGTTTTCAATTCATAGGTATGTAGTTTTCATTTTGCCGATTTTTTACACCAAATAGCTACCGAAGATTTTCACTATTTGGGCCAGAATTGAAATTTTTTTATTGAAAAAATCGCACTATTGTTTTAGTAAAGCCATAATATTAATTAATCCATTTATTGACGTCGTGAAATTTTTCCTTCCCACATTAGGTTATATAATCTTGATCTGACAGTCAGTTAGTTAAAAATTGAGACCGTTTATTACGAGTGTGACATTTCCAAAGCAAAAATATCCATAATTTCGGCATTTTTTCAATCGCATATTTGCTAAAAAATTAACTTGCAATATTATCGGCAATTTTTAAATTCCTATTGAACATCTATTAGTTGAAGAATTATGACGAAACACAGCGAAAATGAAAACTTTTACTACATGCATTTTTATTGTGATAAACGAAAATAAGGCAAGAAATGAACAATTTTATTTCACCGTCAAATAACCCTTTATTGGCAAAACCACAAAAATCGATTTCAGCTCAGTTTGGTTAAAAAAAATAATAATTTCAAAACAATAATTTTGTTTTGTTGCCAAACGTTGTTTCTCATATTATCAGTGCATTTTACCAAAAAATATTACCATACTTTGATAAAAAATTTTGAAATTGCGTTTTCTCTCGTTTTGTACTTGGCCTGTATGTAAGGGAAACGGGGGCGTGAAGGGGCTGGGCAACTCAATTCTTCAACTGGCTTTCAAAATTTAGCACATTATTTTTTTCAGATGGCTCTAAAAGATACCAAACTTGATTGGAATGGTGTTCAAATAGCAAATTTTTTAATAAAAAACTAGAAAGATAATTGCCCGGCAGCTTGGGGCTCCACCGCCAGGTCCCGTCTGTAATGCGCATGAGTTAAACCCCTTTGCTTAGCACGGCGCCCAAGTGCGACATTTTTAGAAATAACTTGATCGTTGGGTTTAAGCTCCCCCAACCGCCTGAACAAAATCGTAGTTGCGCACCTGCAGTGAACACTAGAAATTGTTATATTCATTCTTTTCGCGGCACTAAAAATATGATTCCCGAATACAAATCCGTTAAGAACTTTCTAATCATTTAAAATATTGTTTAAAATTTGTCAAAAATCATATAAATTTGTTCGCGTGCGAGCTTCCGTGTAATCTATACGCCGAAAAAGAACAATATTCAACATGAAACGCTGGCAAATAGAGCCCAATAAAAGACTATTTTAGGTTGTTGCGATTGTAAACTGACGCACGTGCCTGCTTCACAAGCATAAAACTACTAAGGCGCACAAACTATTGCAACAGCCTCATTTGCTTGTAGATACTGCACCACTGGTAAGTACAACGTTATCAAAAACCAAACTTTGTTTTGCTGAAGGCCGTGATTCAAGAAGTTAGCTGCAATGGCTTCCCCTCCCCTACTCTTATACAAGCCACTGTGATGAAGCCGTAAGTTCTTTTTACTCTTGAAAGTAAAAAAAAACTGCAAAACTTAAACTTCGTTTAACGGCCGGAATTTTTCCAGGGCTTGTTATTTATTCTTGTTATAGCATTCTGTGTGACGTACTGCCTTACAGTTTTCAATTATTAAGTATGTAGTTTTAATTTAGCCGATTTTTTACACCAAATGGCTACCGAAGATTTTCGCTATTGGGGCCAAAATTGAAATGTTTTTGTTAAAAAATTCGCACTATTGTTTTAACAAAACCATAGTTTCATTTAATGCATTGATTAAAAGCGTGAAATTTTTCCTACCCACATTAGGTTATATAATCTTGATCTGACAGTCAGTTAGTTAAAAATTGAGACCGTTTATTACGAGTGTGACATTTTCAAAGCAAAAACATCCATAATTTCGGCATTTATTCGATTGCGGATTTGCTAAAAAATTAACTTGCAATATTATCGGCAATTTTTAAATTCCTATTGAACATCTATTAGTTGATGATTTATGACGAAACACAGCGAAAATGAAAACTTTTGCTATATGCATTTTTATTATGATAGACGAAAATAAGGCAAGAAATGAACAATTTTATTTCACCGTCAAATAACCCTTTATTGGCAAAACCACAAACATCGATTTCAACTCAGTTTGGTTAAAAAAAATAATAATTTCAAAACAATAATTTTGTTTTGTTGCCAAACGTTGTTTCTCATATTATCCGAGCATTTTGCCAAAAAATATTACCATACTTTAATTAAATATTTTGTAACTGCGTTTTCTCTCGTTTTGTACTTGGCCTGTATGTAAGGGAAACGGGGGCGTGAAGGGGCTGGGCAACTCAATTCTTCAACTGGCTTTCAAAATTTAGCACATTATTTTTTTCAGATGGCTCTAAAAGATACCAAACTTGATTGGAATGGTGTTCAAATAGCAAATTTTTTAATAAAAAACTAGAAAGATAATTGCCCGGCAGCTTGGGGCTCCACCGCCAGGTCCCGTCTGTAATGCGCATGAGTTAAACCCCTTTGCTTAGCACGGCGCCCAAGTGCGACATTTTTAGAAATAACTTGATCGTTGGGTTTAAGCTCCCCCAACGGCCTGAACAAAATCCTAGTTGCGCACCTGCAGTGAACACTAGAAATTGTTATATTCATTCTTTTCACGACACTAAAAATATGATTCCCGAATACTAATTCGTTAAGAAGTTTCTATTCATTTAAAATATTGTTTAAAATTTGTCAAAAATCATATAAATTTGTTCGCGTGCGAGCTTCCGTGTAATCTATACGCCGAAAAAGAACAATATTCAACATGAAACGCTGGCAAATAGAGCCCAATAAAGACTACTTTAGGTTGTTGTGATTGTAAACTGACGCACGTGCCTGCTTCACAAGCATAAAACTACTAAGGCGCGCAAACTATTACAACAGCCTCATTTGCTTGTAGATACTGCACCACTGGTAAGTACAACGTTATCAAAAACCAAACTTTGTTTTGCTGAAGGCCGTGATTCAAGAAGTTAGCTGCAATGGCTTCCCCTCCCCTACTCTTATACAAGCCACTGTGATGAAGCCGTAAGTTCTTTTTACTCTTGAAAGTAAAAAAAAAACTGCAAAACTTAAACTTCGTTTAACGGCCGGAATTTTTCCAGGGCTTGTTATTTATTCTTGTTATAGCATTCTGTGTGACGTACTGCCTTACAGTTTTCAATTATTAGGTATGTAGTTTTAATTTAGCCGATTTTTTACACCAAAGGGCTATCGAAGATTTTAGCTATTGGGGCCAAAATTGAAATGTTTTTGAAAATCGCACTAATGTTTTCACAAAGCCATAGTTTCATTTAATGCAGTGCTTCCCTAACCTTTTTATAACCGTGGCCCATTTTGATTTTGAAAATTTTCCATGGCCCACTCTTAAAGTATTTCCGGCCAAAAACAAGGTGATCTCTAAAAAAAAAAGTCTTCACCAAACTTCGAGCGGATTTTCCGGCCAAGAACAGGTTTACTCCAGAAAACAAAAACTTCAAACACGACTTTTCAAAAATACAACTTTTACCAAAATGCTCTGTGGCCCACAGCAAAATGATCTGTGGCCCACCGGTGGGCCATGGCCCACAGGTTGAAAAGCACTGATTTAATGCATTGATTGAAAGCGTGAAATTTTTCCTACCCACATTAGGTTATATAATCTTGATCTGACAGTCAGTTAGTTAAAAATTGAGACCGTTTATTACGAGTGTGACATTTCCAAAGCAAAAATATCCATAATTTCGGCATTTTTTCAATCGCATATTTGCTAAAAAATTAACTTGCAATATTATCGGCAATTTTTAAATTCCTATTGAACATCTATTAGTTGATGAATTATGACGAAACACAGCGAAAATGAAAACTTTTACTACATGCATTTTTATTGTGATAAACGAAAATAAGGCAAAAAACGAATAGTTTTATTTCACCGTCAAATAACCCTTTATTGGCAAAACCACAAACATCGATTTCAACTCAGTTTGGTTAAAAAAAATAATAATTTCAAAACAATAATTTCGTTTTGTTGCCAAACGTTGTTTCTCATATTATCAGTGCATTTTACCAAAAAATATTACCATACTTTGATAAAAAATTTTGAAATTGCGTTTTCTCTCGTTTTGTACTTGGCCTGTATGTAAGGGAAACGGGGGCGTGAAGGGGCTGGGCAACTCAATTCTTCAACTGGCTTTCAAAATTTAGCACATTATTTTTTTCAGATGGCTCTAAAAGATACCAAACTTGATTCGAATGGTGATCAAATAGCAATTTTTTTTTCAGATACAGCATAAAAATTGCCCGGCAGCTTTTGGCTCTATCTCCAGACCCCGACTGTGATGTGCATGAGTTAAACCCCTTTGCTTAGCACGGCGCCCAAGTGCGACATTTTTAGGAATAATTTGATCTTTGGATTCAAGCTCCCCCAACGGCCTGAACAAAATCCTAGTTGCACACCTGCAGTGAACACTAGAAATTGTTATATTCATTCTTTTCACGAAACCAAGATGATGATTGGATGATGAAACCAAAACGATGAAACCAAATTTTTTTTACAAGCAAGCCACTGTGAAGCTTTTTTGGTTGGTTTTTAGTTCAAATTAGGATGGAAAAAAAATCTTCACCAGAAATCAGTGGAGATATGGTTTCACTTCATAATATGGTGTCACCCCAAAATGGTGACACCCGGGGCGGGGCGCCCCGCTCCCCCCCTTTCTTAGCGACACCACTGCTGTACCACTGTTACGTATATAAATACTGTACCAGAGGTGGTGTCGAGGACACAAGGCTCGAGGCCAAGGACACAAAAAAATCCGAGGCCAAGGCCAAGGACAGCCTTTCCGAGGACATAACCTTTCGAGACCAAGGACAGAAATGCTCGAGGCCAAGGCCAAGGACCAAGGACACAGGCGCAAGTGTTCTCCAAAAAAACTAATTCTTTAAAATTTTTTTCAGGCGATCTCCAATTCATTGGCGTACTCAGAATTTTTGTTTGGGGTAAGCCCAGCACTTAAATTGTAGGGGGGACACGTCCCCCCATCGAGATTTAGCGTCCCCCCAATGAGATTTGAGCACTGGATGATCGGACGAAAAAGACCTAATTCTTCACCTAATTTTGGAAAAAAACCGCTTCAATTTCCGGCGAAGATCTTTTTTTTTGGTCTTCACCTAATTTTGGCGAAAAAACACTTCAATTTTAGGCGAAGAATTTTTTTTTTTTTTGGTGTTTGTTCGATTTTGGCAACGGAATTACGTAATCTTCCCTAAAGTACTTTCTCATGCCAAATGCGTTTGGTCAAGGCTGCAAAAGCGTCCCCCCATGCAAAATTTTACAATTTAAGAATTAGGTAAGCCTAAACCACAAATCACAAGAAATGACGTCATCAAAAATTTTCCTAAGAGGAAGTTTTGTGGAACAAAGATATCGTAGGATGGAAGATCTGAAATCGTTGCCTGTTGGCACGTAACCAGGATTTTGCAAAGGGAGAGGGCTTAAACTGATAGTTCAAAAACGCAAATACTTAACTTTGGAAACGTGTTGAAAAAGCTAGTGTAACTCAAACGTATCACAGACAGGGGATCTGGTGGTGGGGCTCCCAGCCGCCGGAGGCTTTGGGGGTCTGGGGGCTAAGCCCCCAGCTGTTGGGCGATTTTTTGTAATTTTTTGAAAAAAAAAAGCTATTTTAATGCCATTGAATCACATTTTGCAAGTGTTCAGAGCCATTTAAAAGAACTAGATTTTTGACATTTGAAAGCCAATTGAAAAAATCAAATCTTTTAATACTCCTTTTACTTGCAATTCAAGTTTAAAACACGTTTAACATCTTGCATTTTGGAGTTAAATTTAATTGTAAGTGATCTGGTCCAGGTAGGGAAAAGTAAGGTGCATTGTCTCTTGCAACATTTTAGCAGTAAATAATAATCCACTCGAGGATTTTCCTTAAAGATTTTTGATTGTTGTCACGACAATAACCAGTTATTGGAGTACATGTTCGGCCAGTGGGCCCGGGCGCCTTCGATTGAAGTTCAATGATTCGTTCAATCAGCATTTTCCATGGCTAATTTTTTAAAAGTATATTGTGCATAAAAACCGGCGAGGTTGGAGGTGAATTACTGAATTGTTATTGAAAAATTTTAAAATAGATGGTTACGTCAACTAACCATGTTATTGCCGGGCCAGATTTACTTCGTGCAAGGCCCCTGGCACTTTTCCCAAGATCTTTCTGCCAAATATAGGTGAAGACCAAAAAAAGTTTACGATTTTAGCTCGGGGCCCCTAGCTGGTATTCAGGCGCGTAGCCAGAAATTTGCAATGGGGGGGGGCTGTTTTGGGGGTCTGGGGGCGGGGCCCCCAGTCGCCGGAGGCCAATGGGGGTGAGGGGGAGAAGCCCCCAGCTGCCGGAGACTTGGGGTCTGGGGCGGAGCCTCCAGCGCTCAAAATTTTTGCATTGTTTTGCAAAATGAACTTAATTTTAGAGCTATTTTAATAGAAAATAATGCTTTTAGAACGTGGCATAAAAATTGGCAGCCCAACATGATTCAACTGGTTGCATTAATGGACTATATGAGAAGTGGCTAATGATAACATTGCAGTTCTCTTGTTTACTTGCTGGTAAATCATAAAATCCTATTATTCAATAAAACTCACACGGAGTAATCTATTTCGTCTATATTTTATAAAGAAAAATAATTGGGGGAAGGGCTAATGGAAAGATATTTGAGAGAAGTGATTGGTAATCAACTAACACTGAATATCCCCCCTCCCCTTATTCCTGAGTTTATGGTATATTTGTAGATAAAAGCTATGTTTGGCGTTCTTACATTAGCGATCAGATTTGATTGTTTATTTTCGGGTATTTTTTCAAAGTTTTCATTGATTTGTGACTTCAATTTTTGACAATTAGCCCCCCACCCCCTGAATATATGTTTCAAATAATGCTTTAAATCACTTTTTAGTCAATTCCAGCGCAAAAAAAAACAGTCTCAAAAGAGCTAAAAACGTGGTATTTTCCTTATTCTGCATTTTGATTGACAGGTCAATGGGGGGAGTGGGGGCTATAGCCCCCACCTCCCCCATGGCTACGCTATTGCTGGTACTGCGTCATATTATGGTAAATCCAGCCCTGATTAATGCATTACGTTCACAAAAAGGCTAGATGTGGGCCTGAGATAGCAACTTTTAGGACAAAAACTCCCCGTTTTCTTCGGGTTATACGGTTAAATTGGCTGGCAAAAATTGATTTTAGGGGGACCCGGAGCCCCTGGTCTTCAATATTGTTGTTAGTTATGCTGTTGTGAGCGAAAAACGTAAAAAAAAAACTGAAACTGATGAAACTATAGGCTTTTTTGTCACATTTTTGTTATTGGTGAAATTTCAATTGGGGAGGGGCAGACCCCCTGTCCCCTCCCCTTGGCCACGCCTATGCTCCAAGTGAGGAAAACCAAAAGGTACTAGCGAATTTTCTGCGAAGTTTCTGGCGTTTTCCAACGAAATTCAACTGTTCAAAAAATAGTGCTGTCCTCGAGCCGAGGACAGGGCAATTTTCGAGGACTTAAAGCTTCGAGGCCAAGGCCAAGGACTTCAAAATGTGTCCTCGAGGACTCCACCTCTGTACTGTATCACTGGTAAGTACAACGTTATCAAAAACCAAACTTTGCTTTGCTGAAGGCCGTGATTCAAGAAGTTAGCTGCAATGGCTCCCCCTCCCCTCCTTTTTTACAAGCCATTGTGAAGCTTTTTTTACTCTTGAAAGTACAAAAAAACTGTGAAAACTTAAACTGTGTTTAACGGCCGGAATTTTTCTAGGGCTTGTTATTTTATTCCTGTTATAGCTTTCTGTGTGACGTACTGGCTTACAGTTTTCAATTCTTAGGTATGTAGTTTTCATTTTGCTGATTTTTTACACCAAATAGCTACCGAAGATTTTCGCTATTTGGGCCAGAATTGAAATTTTTTTATTGAAAAAATAGCACTATTGTTTTAACAAAACCATAGTTTCATTTAATGCATTGATTGAAAGCGTGAAATTTTTCCTTCCCACATTAGGTTATATAATCTTGATCTGACAGTCAGTTTAGTTAAAAATTGAGACCGTTTATTACGAGTGTGACATTTCCAAAGCAAAAATATCCATAATTTCGGCATTTTTTCAATCGCATATTTGCTAAAAAATTAACTTGCAATATTATCGGCAATTTTTAAATTCCTATTGAACATCTATTAGTTGATGAATTATGACGAAACACAGCGAAAATGAAAACTTTTACTACATGCATTTTTATTGTGATAAACGAAAATAAGGCAAGAAATGAACAATTTTATTTCACCGTCAAATAACCCTTTATTGGCAAAACCACAAACATCGATTTCAACTCAGTTTGGTAAAAAAAAAAAAAATTTCAAAACATTAATTTCGTTTTGTTGCCAAACGTTGTTTCTCATATATTCACAGCATTTCATCAAAAAAATAGTGTTTTCTCGTTTTGGACTTGGCCTGTAAGTAAGGGAAACGGGGGCGTGAAGGGGCTGGGCAACTCAATTCTTTAATTAGCTCTCAAAATTTAGCACATTATTTTTTTCAGATGGCTCTAAAAGATACCAAACTTGATTCGAATGGTGATCAAATAACAATTTCTATTTTCAGAAAAAGCATAAAAATTGCCCGGCAGCTTTTGGCTCTATCTCCAGACCCTGTTTGTGATGCGCATGAGTGACACCCCTTTGCTTAGCACGGCGCCCAAGTGCGACATTTTTAGGAATAAATTGATCTTTGGATTCAAGATCCCCCAACGGCCTGAACAAAATCCTAGTTGCGCACCTGCAGTGAATACTAGAAATTGTTATATTCATTCTTTTCACGAAACCACAATGATGATTCGATGATGAAACCAAAATGATGAAACCAAGTTTTTTTTACAAGCAAGCCATTGTGAAGCTTTTTTGGTTGGTTTTCAGTTCAAATTAGGATGGAAAATAGAATCTTCACCAGAAATCAGTGGAGATATGGTTTCACTTCATAATATGGTGTCACCCCAAAATGGCGACACCCGGGGCGGGCTGCCCCCCCCTATCGACACCACTGCTGTACCAGTGGTACGTATATAAATACTGTACCACTGGTAAGTACAACATTATCAAAAACCAAACTTTGCTTAGCTGAAGGCCGTGATTCAAGAAGTTAGCTGCAATGGCTCCCCCTCCCCTTCTCTTTTACAAGCCATTGTGAAGCTTTTTTTACTCTTGAAAGTACAAAAAAACTGTGAAAACTTAAACTGTGTTTAACGGCCGGAATTTTTCTAGGGCTTGTTATTTTATTCTTGTTATAGCATTCATTGCGGCGTACTGCCTTACAGTTTTCAATTCATAGGTATGTAGTTTTCATTTTGCCGATTTTTTACACCAAATAGCTACCGAAGATTTTCACTATTTGGGCCAGAATTGAAATTTTTTTATTGAAAAAATCGCACTATTGTTTTAGTAAAGCCATAATATTAATTAATCCATTTATTGACGTCGTGAAATTTTTCCTTCCCACATTAGGTTATATAATCTTGATCTGACAGTCAGTTAGTTAAAAATTGAGACCGTTTATTACGAGTGTGACATTTCCAAAGCAAAAATATCCATAATTTCGGCATTTTTTCAATCGCATATTTGCTAAAAAATTAACTTGCAATATTATCGGCAATTTTTAAATTCCTATTGAACATCTATTAGTTGAAGAATTATGACGAAACACAGCGAAAATGAAAACTTTTACTACATGCATTTTTATTGTGATAAACGAAAATAAGGCAAGAAATGAACAATTTTATTTCACCGTCAAATAACCCTTTATTGGCAAAACCACAAAAATCGATTTCAGCTCAGTTTGGTTAAAAAAAATAATAATTTCAAAACAATAATTTTGTTTTGTTGCCAAACGTTGTTTCTCATATTATCAGTGCATTTTACCAAAAAATATTACCATACTTTGATAAAAAATTTTGTAACTGCGTTTTCTCTCGTTTTGTACTTGGCCTGTATGTAAGGGAAACGGGGGCGTGAAGGGGCTGGGCAACTCAATTCTTCAACTGGCTTTCAAAATTTAGCACATTATTTTTTTCAGATGGCTCTAAAAGATACCAAACTTGATTGGAATGGTGTTCAAATAGCAAATTTTTTAATAAAAAACTAGAAAGATAATTGCCCGGCAGCTTGGGGCTCCACCGCCAGGTCCCGTCTGTAATGCGCATGAGTTAAACCCCTTTGCTTAGCACGGCGCCCAAGTGCGACATTTTTAGAAATAACTTGATCGTTGGGTTTAAGCTCCCCCAACCGCCTGAACAAAATCGTAGTTGCGCACCTGCAGTGAACACTAGAAATTGTTATATTCATTCTTTTCGCGGCACTAAAAATATGATTCCCGAATACAAATCCGTTAAGAACTTTCTAATCATTTAAAATATTGTTTAAAATTTGTCAAAAATCATATAAATTTGTTCGCGTGCGAGCTTCCGTGTAATCTATACGCCGAAAAAGAACAATATTCAACATGAAACGCTGGCAAATAGAGCCCAATAAAAGACTATTTTAGGTTGTTGCGATTGTAAACTGACGCACGTGCCTGCTTCACAAGCATAAAACTACTAAGGCGCACAAACTATTGCAACAGCCTCATTTGCTTGTAGATACTGCACCACTGGTAAGTACAACGTTATCAAAAACCAAACTTTGTTTTGCTGAAGGCCGTGATTCAAGAAGTTAGCTGCAATGGCTTCCCCTCCCCTACTCTTATACAAGCCACTGTGATGAAGCCGTAAGTTCTTTTTACTCTTGAAAGTAAAAAAAAACTGCAAAACTTAAACTTCGTTTAACGGCCGGAATTTTTCCAGGGCTTGTTATTTATTCTTGTTATAGCATTCTGTGTGACGTACTGCCTTACAGTTTTCAATTATTAAGTATGTAGTTTTAATTTAGCCGATTTTTTACACCAAATGGCTACCGAAGATTTTCGCTATTGGGGCCAAAATTGAAATGTTTTTGTTAAAAAATTCGCACTATTGTTTTAACAAAACCATAGTTTCATTTAATGCATTGATTAAAAGCGTGAAATTTTTCCTACCCACATTAGGTTATATAATCTTGATCTGACAGTCAGTTAGTTAAAAATTGAGACCGTTTATTACGAGTGTGACATTTTCAAAGCAAAAACATCCATAATTTCGGCATTTATTCGATTGCGGATTTGCTAAAAAATTAACTTGCAATATTATCGGCAATTTTTAAATTCCTATTGAACATCTATTAGTTGATGATTTATGACGAAACACAGCGAAAATGAAAACTTTTGCTATATGCATTTTTATTATGATAGACGAAAATAAGGCAAGAAATGAACAATTTTATTTCACCGTCAAATAACCCTTTATTGGCAAAACCACAAACATCGATTTCAACTCAGTTTGGTTAAAAAAAATAATAATTTCAAAACAATAATTTTGTTTTGTTGCCAAACGTTGTTTCTCATATTATCCGAGCATTTTGCCAAAAAATATTACCATACTTTAATTAAATATTTTGTAACTGCGTTTTCTCTCGTTTTGTACTTGGCCTGTATGTAAGGGAAACGGGGGCGTGAAGGGGCTGGGCAACTCAATTCTTCAACTGGCTTTCAAAATTTAGCACATTATTTTTTTCAGATGGCTCTAAAAGATACCAAACTTGATTGGAATGGTGTTCAAATAGCAAATTTTTTAATAAAAAACTAGAAAGATAATTGCCCGGCAGCTTGGGGCTCCACCGCCAGGTCCCGTCTGTAATGCGCATGAGTTAAACCCCTTTGCTTAGCACGGCGCCCAAGTGCGACATTTTTAGAAATAACTTGATCGTTGGGTTTAAGCTCCCCCAACGGCCTGAACAAAATCCTAGTTGCGCACCTGCAGTGAACACTAGAAATTGTTATATTCATTCTTTTCACGACACTAAAAATATGATTCCCGAATACTAATTCGTTAAGAAGTTTCTATTCATTTAAAATATTGTTTAAAATTTGTCAAAAATCATATAAAATTGTTGGCTTGCGAGCTTCCGTGTAATCTATACGCCGAAAAAGAACAAAATTCAACATGAAACGCTGGCAATTAGAGCCCAATAAAGACTACTTTAGGTTGTTGTGATTGTAAACTGACGCACGTGCCTGGTTCACAAGCATGAAACAACTAGGGAGTGCAAGCTATTGCAACAGCCTCATTTGCTTATAGGTTCTTTACCACGGGTAAGATCAGGTTAATGATAACTTTTGGGATTGGGCAGAAATTATTTGAAAAATATTTGGTCTAAGCTATATAGAGCTGGTTGAAATGCTACTGTGTTACACAAGTTATTTGGGCTCACTATACTTCCTCGTTTTTTTTGTGTTTTTTTTGTTCCAATATCGTTGCCGTAAGTTTTGTGTGGTCTTGTGTTTGTGCTTGGTCGTGGATCAAATGTATGGAAGCGATTTAAAATAATTTGGTTCGCTTTGATAATGTTTTTGAGTTCAATTTTGCCAAAAAAAATATTTCCAACTTGTTGCAAGCTAAATTATTGCGAGTGAGGCAGCACCATCCATAAGCATAACGTAGGTATTGGCTGAAAAAACTAAAGTTATCGAAAAGATTTTTCACTCTGGTTTTTACGCTCTTGCAGAAATTTGCAAATCAAAACAAATCTTTCATCAAACTTTTGCTGTTTTCGCCGAAGCGTGTATCTAGTTGGAAGGGCCCATCTCCGCCTCATTGCGCCTGCGCAAACACAAGTTCTGTGGAAGAAACGCAACAGCGGTGGCAAGCTGTTGCCAAAATTGTTTCCGGTTTAAGCGGGCCAAGATTTGAATCCAGCGCTCCAGAGACGAATGCAATACCGCTCGACCTTCTGGACAGCGCAGAAATTTGCAATAGATTATAATCATTGCAAACTACATGTGAATTATGATAAAACAGTTTATATATGTATGTAAACTATAATCAAAGACGCGCCTTTCTTTGATTATAACTTACATGTAAAGTGATTCATATATAATTCATATACAGTTTATAATAATAATAATCTTGTTCCAAACTTTTGCAAGTGCGATGTGTATGAAGAACAGAGCTTTCTCCATTTAATTTGCATAGCCCCTTTTCCCACCAAAAACTTTCCTAAATGCATTGTTCCAGTATTCAAATGGAATTGAAAAATATACCTATTGGAAAAAGATAATAATTTATTGAAAAAATCTGCAGTAATAAGCTGAGTAAACTAGGCTAAAACATACCTGTTTTGGATTGTTCCTGGGCAGCGCAGCTGTTTTATATTAACATCGTCACAAACAAACTTGACGCAGTAAGATTACTCGACTCTTCCACAACACTTGAATTTGCGATCAAAATTCTTTTTAAATAATTAACAGTACTGCTGCATGTTGCGGTAACGAACAATACAATTTCAAACCACAAAAACAGAGTCGATGCTAGCCTGTGGAATTATTAAATGTGTACTTGTCTTTGTCAATCAAGTTTCTTGCATTATAGTCTGCACTGCATTGCTATTTCACATTTCAAAAGAAGATTTTGAAACGATTTTGAATGAACAAATGCATCATCCAAGGGAGTTTCAAATAAAACAAAAGGTCATAAACCATTCAAATAAAACAAAAAGTTCATAAAACAAACCTCACTCACTCAAGCTATTAATAATAAAACAAAAATCAATTATGATCGATTTTGTAGCTCTTTGTAACTTGTCAATACTTGACTTTAAACGACATTCGTGTCAAAAATTTTCTTTTCCGTTTTCTGTCAAAAGATATAGAAATTTCTTGAAATTATAATTTCCAAGTTTGAATCTACCCTTTCGATATCTTTCTATTCTCAAGAAATGCTGCAGGCTGACAGTCAGTGTTTTACTTCCAAAAGTTTTAATTGAAATTCAAAAAATGTATATTGTTAATTCCTAATTAGTGTAATTGTGTCAGCGTTGCTGTCAAACAAAGTAAAGGATTATAATATTGTCAAACAGCAACTTTTGGAGTAAACACTTTCTAAATTTTAAACAACTATAATTCAGTTTCTTTGGAAGAACTAGCCTTGCACGACTGCAACATACCAAACGCAGACTTTGACTGCAGGTATCGCGTCTCGAACATAGCATACAGCTTTCTTTTATACTGAAGGCTGCAAAAAATTATCTTTAAAGCGCGTGTGGTTACATTCCAGGATCTCAATTATTTGCTTCTGAGTGTTCATCTTTTGAGTGTCTTAAAAAAACGTCTTTGGCTCTTCCTTTTTGTCTCTGATCTCTGATCCAGATTTTAGGCTGTGACCAGCAAGCTGGTGTGTCTCACCAGAGTTTCTCTGCGCACCCATTTTTTGGATAGTAAAGAAGCAGTGGCGCAACTATAGATTCGAGCCAGGTGATACGAGCTTAGACTAAAGAACCTACTTACTATCGTTACCTGCGTATGTGACAATATACGCATAGTGACGCCAAAAAATCTGAGCATGTAGTGGCAGGAGCAGGCACGCAAGCAGTATTTTTCCAAGGGGGAAGGGGTTTGAACCAAAGGTTAAAATTTTTTTGTTTGAAAATGGCTTCGTTTGTCGAGCAGAATGGCCCCATTTGTTGTGCAGAATGGCCCAACTCAATCGTATCATACGCGGAAGCCCCAGCGGCTGGACGATTTTTGTAAGTTTTCGAAAAAAAAATCCATCTGAATCACATTTCACTCGTTTTTAGAGCTATTTGAAAGAACTAAATTGTTCCGATTCCGCAGCCATTTAATATAACTTACTAGCCCGACTCCTTCAAGTTCCCTTTTACTTACGGTCAAGTCCAAGACACATTTAAACGCTTGAATTTTTAAGATCGGGGAGATGGCTGCAGCCCTCTTAACTTCCGTGGTAGGGCACTGCCCAGGAATAACGTAAGTTCAGTAGGAATGCCAATTTTATGCTAAATTTGGAATGTGGAAAAATGTGAAAAACTGTTTTTTCTAATTTGCTTATTCAGTATCTTCTCTTCTTAAATAATTGGTTTGAAAACATATTATTGCAAAAAAAATTCCCAAATTGCTATTTTTCCGACAAAAATTACTAACGTTGTTTAGCGGGGCCTGGGAACTTTTTTGCCTTCGCCCTCAGAGCTCCGTTTTTTTTTTTGTTTTTTTTAAGGCCAATAAAGATTTGCGCTCACAACTACGGGTACGGTGGTACCTCAATTGATTAATTCAAATTACGAAAAAATATTTACTTTGTAACAATGAGATATTATCGTATAATTTAAAAAAATTTCGTTAAAATAAATAAACTAGAAATAAAGTTTGCGTTTGAAAAACTATTGAAAAAGTGGGACTCCATTATCAGTGGACGTTTGCACTGGACCCTCATTGCCTAAAAACATATCATTTCCACATTTAGAATTAAGTTATTCCCTTGCACGAGTTACCGCCATCTTTTGTTACGGTTTTTACCACGATACTGCTTCGCAGTACAGTATATATCGAAACTGCTACCGACGCGTGAAACTTCAAAATGGCGTCTGGAGTTATTTCAAAAACAGTACAACTCTTTTCAAATTATCATCAAAAACTTTAACGAAATGCAATATCTTAGGCACTTGGGCACCCTTTTCCTTTTGAGAGCGGCTGTCCTCAAAAAGTCGCTCCAAGGCCTTGTCCTCGGACTTTTTTGAGTCCTGGACCTCAAACTTTGGGTGCTCGACTCCACCTCTGATATATTGTGTAACTCCAAGAAGCTCATGCATATTCATGCACTGCAGCATCAACCAACCGACTAAGCTGCTTATAAATCACCACTCGGAAAAAGCACTATAGTTTAAATCAGCTTAGCAAGATACGAGTAGCAGTAGTAAAATTTTATCATGGCCCATATCTGAGCTGCCAGAGGAGAATTTCCTGAATATTATACTACAGCCTAGAGACTAAATTTTACAATATCTTTATGGTAACATCAGCACTACATCAGGTTTAGGCGGATTAGTGGAAACAATTAAGTTGGCTATAATTCATTTTATCATTGCCCCTTTCACTGTTTCCTGTTCATTCGCCCAACAGAAATGCAGGGAATAGGGGGCAAGTTTAAAATACCAAGTGGGGTACCGGTATATTAAATTACAGTGCTCTTGGTTTTCAATTGACTAAAAGCTTTTATCCAACAAACCTGGTTTCCGCCGGCTGAACTGTACGGTGTTTGGTCACTAACTGGAGATTTGTATTTCAAGACCCATAACCCAGTTTGTGATCTAGCCCGACTTTAACCCATGACTCCAAAATTCTTTCTGCCTAGCCAGACCACTGCCAATACAAATGCCACGTTTTGCATTAATGTAAATTGATTTTCACATGTCGCTTGAATTTTATAGTAGGCATAACTAAATACTAATGCTGATTCTATAGTTGTTTTTTTTACGATAGGCTACAATTAGATCTACGCTTTTTGATAAGTCTGGGGCCTAAGAGGTTTGGAAGCGAAAACTGCTGTATACTGTTAGAAACATTCAGCCTAGCTGCTTACAGTCTGCTGTTTTCGGTTTTCCATAGCCCAGTCCTAACCTTTCTCCATTTCTTAAAACTGGTCGGCCGGTAATTTTTGAAACGTAGGTCGAATATCAACAGCAATAAACCTAATAAATCCTTTTTTCCAAGTAAGTTTGTCGGTACTGCCGGTAAAACGCAACTGACATTGAATTTGTCTAACCATTGCTTTTTAAATTTCGTAACAATCACATGCATCTGTTACATCATAGTTATGAACCTGAAAAAAACAAATTGACTTATCAACATTTTCCTCTGACAACGAGACCTATAAACAAATCTTTGATCGCTAATTTTTCAGGGAAGGAAACGAGTTTTTTCTTCAAAATTTCGCCAAAAGTTGCATTTTGCACCACAGTACCAGAATATGGTCATAACTCAATTTGCCAAAAAACTGACTTAACAACTTTTGTCTCTCAGGTCTTCATTTGTTTCCGCCGTCAAACATTAAATCATTACTCTTCGGCTATTGTGGTGCCTAAAGCAAAGGTTTCAGCACCAACGTATAAAGCAAAATCGAGAAATCAAATTTAACAATTTTGGCTGATTCAGAATCTGAAGCATTCTCTTCATCACCAATTGCAGCATTACAATTCTCAGCAGTTGGTGTTGATCTCTTGTCTAGGCCTACTTGCATTGTAGACACAAACTGATCCATCTTTTTGTGACAATCTTAATAATAATATCACGCTTTCAGTATCCTTTCATCGTAACTTTTTTTTTAACGTATTTTAATAGTGATTACCAGTATTATCAAAACGTTTCGTTACTAATACTATTAATAAAAGTTTATAAAAAAGATGTCAGAAAGACGTAATTCTAAGATCCTAATCGCTTTCCACATATTCATCAATAATTTGAAAAGATGACATAACAGTGACAAGCCCGTTGGCAACGTTACCGCTCGACCAACTGACCGGTGATATTATTTAAGCAACAATTGTGTATTGTATTCTAATGTCACACTACAACGTAGCAACAAGTAGTTCAATCGGATCGATTGGTTATTAAGCCAAGCTGGAGAGTAGCTCGCAGGTTACTCAACCTAGCCGGTCAGCCGCATCAGGAAGCGTCCTTTTGACACAAATGTTACAATATATTTCATCCTCTATCTCCCACAATTTTTGGAATGTCAGAAAACAAAAATCAGCTTTTGTTCTCTAAAAAAAAAAACCCGAACCAATATAAATTTAAATTCAGTGTTTTAGGTAAAAATTCTTTTCGTGCAAATCTTAAAATCTTGAGAGTTCTGCGGTTAGTTGCGAAAGGCAACAAATGGACACTTTACAGCAAAGGCCGTCTGAGCGAGCGACCATGGCTTTGCCTTTTATTATGTATATAGGTACATAACCGCATATGCATATTGCATTTATATGTGAGAGAATGTTTAAAAATTGAATCCACCTTGACTTCAAGAATCAGATAAAAACGACGATAAAAATGAAGAGGTAGAATCACTGTCTAGAGTGCCGGATCCAAGCCACAGTAGAAAATAAATGATAAAAATATGTTGGTTTGGTTTTAAAAATATGTGAAATTATTTGAAAAAATGAGCAAACAGCTCCATTAACTGTTTTTCTGACACCTTAAACTATATCATGACGACTACCAAATTAATTTTTTTACCCAAAATCATGGCGGGGTGAAACTGTTAAAACAATTTGTGGATGAGGCAGCGGTAAAGAATCAGACTCAAATTTGCAAAGGGCGACGGTTTGGTTCTCTGCCGTGGTAAATTTCGCAAGTGCGTGTAAATTCATGTGCTGAAAAAATTGTCTTTATTTTGTGAAAAGGCCACTGTAACGCCTAGAGTCAAAAGAACGCGTCCCAATGGCGGTCGATCGGCTCGGTTGGACAACCAATGAGCTGTTAGGCTGGAATGGTTTATTAAGCTATGCCGCTCAGAGTTGTTAGTCAGACCGGGCTCGGGCCTAAAGTTGACAGAAATTTCGGGCTTAATTCGGGCCTGAGACGTACTTTTTGTCTTAGGGGCACAAAATAATAATCAAAATAACTTGGCAACATTGCTAAATTTTTCAGATCTAACTTAACTTTCGGGTTTTTTCGGGCATGATTTGGGCTTCAAATTAGTTTTCGGGTTCGGGCCTGAACTAGTCGGCCCGTTTACAACTCTGATGCCGCTGGAGTTGATTTTTGCTTTTGCTATTTCGTTTGGTGGGTTTGATGTATGACGTCATCCGTTGGAGCAGTTGTGTGACTGCGACACTATCAAAATTCATGGTGTGGTTCATTTGTTTCGACTTTTTTTAAAGAAAATGTTTGCTTACCGAATAGCACGGTTGAAGTGCCTTCAATTTTGAAAAACATTGAAAACAGTTCAATATTTGCACTTTCAATGTAGCTAGAACTCGGGCAGCAATGCTAGCTTAAGAAATAGTAAATTGATGTGATAAAAGGTAGGGAAAACTTCAGAACTATGTCTCCGGTCTACCAAAGGGGGTACAATTGTAAGCATAAAAGCGAAACACTTGTTTATTTTAACAAATTCACTGTTGACAAGCTGAGCACATAATTTCTAAATCAAATCTTTTGTAATACTTGCTGTATTATGCTATAGCGTGTAGCGAGTTGCGGGGGGCCCATTTCCCAATTTGACCTGCTCAAGCTTTGAACCCTAGATCCCCTGCTCCAGAGACGAACGCGTTACAGCTCGACTAACAGGCTGTCGCGCATGATTGTCTGTTTAAAATATTTATGGAAAAAAAATGTTCTACGCTCACGATTAAGTGTAAACCAGCCAAATTAGAAACCAGACAAATTTGATTTGTTAACAAAATCAAGCGTAGATACGATTCTTTCAAATGAAAGGACATCTTTTTTTGAAAATTTATTCTTTACTTGTGTTGCGGCCAGCGCATTGTGCAAAAGTGTCTATGACTTCATAAAGAATGCCGACGACGTTTTGCGCGAGAATGTCGTGTTTATGTATCTTAAATCCAGATATTTATCTTGGGAATATAAGTGTATGTTTAAGCAGGATTGATTTTTCACTTATGTTTGTATTTTACATGTTCATTTTCCTGTTACCAGACCGCTTCAGACCATAGATTCTTTATTTAAATACTGGAAACTGACAGTTTTGTCTTTTTTTCTTCACAGTTCATATTTTGTTCTAAAATATTCGCTCATTCAGCGCGATTTTATTTTTTACGGTGTACACGTTCTACGAATATGTCCAATCAAATCAGTCGAATACACGTAACCGCAAAAAAACCTTTGCAACAAAAGCTATCGTTTTTTCTTCAATGCTCTTTTTTTCTCCGCGAGTCTGTTTCTAGTCTACTACTGTAAATACAGAACCTATAAGGTCAGACGATAATCATTAAATGATCGGCGAGTGATTCATTACGATAAGTGGCAAGCAAGGATAGCAGTACGGTACAACAGGCCCGGAGCCAGGATAGCGTGACTGGGGGGGCAGAAATAAATTTTGGGGGGACACGAGAAGTTTATTTTGAGTGAATTCGAGAGAGGCACGGGGGCACAAGAAATTTATCCCAGTCTGGATCAAATAAGCAAAATGAGGAGCAAAAAGTCAAAGAGATTTTCCGTCCGAAATCGGAAATTCAAGAGGTTTTTCCGGTCAAAAACAGGTGATCTCCAAAAAAAGAAAAAAAAAAGTCTTCACTGAAATTGCAAGAAATTCAAGCGGTTTTTCCGGCCAAAAACAGGTGATCTCGAAAAAAAAAAGGTCTTCATCCCAAAAACGTCAAAAAATCCGGTGTCAGTCCACAAAAAACCCTGATTTGGACCTCGATTTGCGCTCCAGAAGCCCCGAGCCTGTTAATTTCTTCGCAGCACAGTTCTCGCTTGGGAGGGCACAATTTTCATTTGGGGGGGCACAAGCAGTCAGTTGGCGGGGCACGGCTTCGGTATGCCCCACCCGTGGCGCCTGGTCTGCGGTACAGTACGGTACGTTAGCAGTGCCGTCGCTATGGAGAAACCAGGGGAGCTGTGCCCCCCAAAATGACTGCTTGTGTCCCCCATTTGGGTTTAGCCTACTCAAAATACTAAGCAATTCAATTCTTTTAAATGACATCTGAATTTTAGCAATTTAGTTATTCATGTGGCTTCAAAAAGTACGAAATGTGACTAAAATGGAGTTAAGATTGCTAGTTTTTTATTGCAAAATCTGTTGCAAAGACAGTTTTTGTGCAAAAAAATTTACTTCTGGTTCACCACTCTAATCAAAATCGTGATTGTGAGACTAATAGACTTCACTGCTGTAAATAGATCTTTCAAGCGATTATAGACTGCAGACGAAACAAGCTTGGAAACGCTGCCGGCCATATAGGTCTCTTTTTTTAGAAATGAATACAGAATTTTTTAAATTGCGCATATTTGTAGCCGTTTAAGATCTGAAGATCAGCTTTAATGCGTAAAGTTCAGTTTGTTTTAGTGCCCCCAAATTTTGGCTAGTGCCCCCTCACTTCGTTTCCTTTGGCGACGGCTCTGTACGAAAGTACGGTATGGTGCGCCTCAATTTTGCTAAGAAGTACTGTATACGCTTGTACTGAACGCGTTTTTTGTAATGGTACGGCTACGGTACGTTGATACGCTGTTTGAATTTGCGTACTAAACGAACCAAACGTATTGGCACGGTTCGTTTTATGTGCCACCTGTGGCCGTCGATGAAGATTCGTGCAACCGTGCATATACAACTAACAATACACGGTATAGCAGCAGCTGCTAGACCGGTATTTGAGTCCAGACTCTGTTTAATTTAGTCTACGTTAAATGTATGATGTATTCTCAAGTAATCATTAATTTCTCGCCTATTCAATGTCTTTGTTTTTAATAAAACTGAATTTTCGCACACAAATTGTCATTTTTTTATCACTAAACTATTCTTAAGCATAAAGAATCACCTCTAGATGTTTCAATATTTTTTGTTCCATAAGATTTTGACGACCTTGAATGAAGTATCGGCTTATAAAGCTCAGCAGTTTTTAAGTTCAACATGTTATTAAATTCAAGTACCCCTTAAGCCAATGCTTATTAACCTCTTCGGTTCTGTTCACCCTTAGTGAAGAGTTCCTCATTTCATCCTCCCCTGATGAAAATAAGTTTATTGATTATTCCACATAATTTCAAAAGGCTGGGAGTATGCGGACGAGCTATTTAGGTTCGGAGATTTTGAATGAATTTCCAACAAAATTAGCTCAATTTTTAGACTATCTTTGTACAAATTGCTGCTTCGAGATATTATCTTTTAGCAAAAAGTGTGTTATCTACTGTTACTCACATGAACTTATCAGTTTCCATTTTGTTTGTTTAACCCCTTTATAGTGGTTCACCCTTACAAAAATTTAATTCACCTTGAGTTGAACTATTCACCCTTTTAAGAAACACTATGCTTTAAGCTTATCTTTTGGTAAAATACGAATCAGATATAAACGAAAAACATGTCAACATAGGTCACATATGTCATTATGGATCGTGCTTAACCAGATGGACTGAAAATATGGTACGCAGAATAACGTACCGTACCAAGGTATGAACTGAAGTACGGTACGCTGGTACGGTACGGTTGAAGGTGCGAGGTACGTAGTACGAAAATTCTGAACGTACCGTACCGTACTACCATCCTTGGTGCCAAGTGCTTGGACGGAGAGCACCTGTTTAGAAGTTTTCCAATGCTCCAGCTGTGGATTCTTTAAATTCTGTTTTATACTTGTATCGCTTAAAACTATCGCATTGCTTTTAACTGAGTTGTTTGATAAAACGTTGAAATACATCTCAGTGAATTGACATTAAATTTCTGCTTATATTTCACCATGAAAGATTCAGTACAGAGCTGCACATGAAACCAAAAACAATCACAAGCACAAAATGATTTGTAAGTTACGCAAAAAGGAAGCAACAAAAACAAGTATTATGCACAACAACCATAGAACAATTTTGTGGAGTATTGTACTCCTTTTGAAATTTTTGTCTAGTGTATTTATTGGAAATTATAACGAAAATCTAAGAAATCATAAAATAACACGTTTAACTGATAATTTCGGTTTTGGAAATTTGGGGGTTACGAAAGTGGAGTAATGTACCACAGTACTTTACAAACTTTTAAGATTCGGCGTCGTTCAAATAATCCTTTCGCAAAACTTCAGCTTAGAATTTTGATGAGCCAAAATATTACTTTAAAGAATTAATAAGGTCTCCCGAAACCGTCATATCACAAAAACTAAAGCAAAAAATGAATAGTGCACAAAAATACCAAACGAAAACAAAATATATTAACCTTTCATCACGACAAATAAGCTCATTTACAATATTAATGCAATCAAATGCGTATTTCGGGTTGACCTTGAGCTGGTTAGTTAACGAAATTGAAGCACGGTACTTCATTCAATTAGCCCAAATAGTCTGACTTTATTTTTTCTAATCTTGACATTGCTGATTGCTACCATCGCTACTCTTTTTGTCTTAATAATAGTTATGTTTAACGACGTTATCGCACCCGAATTTTTGTCAAATTAGCATAGCACGACAGCACACTAAACACAGAGATTACATACCTATTCAAAATGTGAAGATGTAAATATAAGCGTATACTGTTGCAGCCAGACTACCGCGTGCTACTGCTACCTGCAACTTGACTACAGTTATGGTAAAGCAAGACGTAGCTTACATTTTAATTAAATTTTTGTGCAACACTGGGAGTCGGGAGTCTAACATGTGACTCCGACTCCCGACTCCGAAAAAATCCTTTTTTCGAATCCGGCTCCCCGAAAAACCTTCGGCTCCCTCGACTCCGACTCTGCAACACTGATTCAAGGATAAATTATCTTAACTTGCGAATATACTTCAATTATATTTTAATTTAAATTTTTTTTTGATCTAACAAAACCAACAGTTTAGAAAATCGATAAACAGCGGATCAAAGTTAATCTTCGTCGGTGCATACGACCTTAAGAATTTTTAAGTTGAAATATAATCAAACCTATTTTAATTTAGAATAGTGTCGCTTTTCAGGTCTCGATATTTTAAAGAGGCTTACATACAAATCCCTTTTTTGGCAGAAGTGAGCACAGAAGTAAATTTTTAGAAAAATACACATTTGGCAATTATCGGCAGGAAACCACAAAACTCTGATCGATTAGACGCTATCACTTGTCGCTAAAGTTTAAAAAAATACTGTAAGTGTAAGTAATTCAAA
The DNA here is from genome assembly GCA_963965965.1 of Trididemnum nubilum. NCBI lineage: Eukaryota > Metazoa > Chordata > Ascidiacea > Aplousobranchia > Didemnidae > Trididemnum > Trididemnum nubilum. The sequence goes on along the minus strand of OZ014482.1, from coordinate 9,259,774 downwards.
CCACACAGAAAAAATGATTCCAAACTACATCAAATCTTTCCTCATACTCGCTCTATTACGTAGAAACATGTAACGAGTTTGCAGGGCCCATCTCCGCATCATTGCGCCCGGGCAACACAGCTCCTTTCGAAAAAATGTGGCAGCGTTGGCGAGCTGTTGGCAGCACTGCGTCTGATTTGACCGGCCCAAGATTTGAACCGCAGACTTTCCGCTCCAGAGTCGATATAGACGAACGCGTTACGAACTCGATATAGTCCAGAGACGAACGCGTTAGCGCTCGACCAACCGGTTGGTAAAAAAAAAACAAACTGATTGTAATAGAACAATATCACTGTTTGTGTACGTCCATTTTCAGAACCGTTTTTTGATTTTGTTTTACGATTCTTGTTTTGGTTTGTTTTCATTTCGATCCTTTATTCATAAAAACAAATTGAAAAAACAAAGCTGGAAAAATGGAAATGCAAATAACTTAGGCAGAATGAGATCACCAATCGCATACTTTGAGACGCATGCTGACTAAAGGTTTGAAACAACTGTGTTAATAACATATTGGGCCAGCACTGAGATATCATCAAAAATACAGATTAGTAGTGCAGCTACCTCATTAGATTTTCGGGTTCGAGTTCAAAACGTTGCTGCCTCCACGTTTCACTTTCAAACCGCTTAGCTGCCTGTGCGTCGTTGTCCGTTGGTAGGCACTTAAACTTTGCTTTCCATAAAGGCAAAGCAGCTTACCGCCTTGTGGCCAGACGAAAGACTTCCAAACAGATATCAAAAATTGTCTTTTGCTTTGTTGAGGTTAAACAGCTGCAGTATCAGGTTTATACTCAGAAATGAATTAATAAAACACATACGTAGAAAAAGATTTTCAACTGAATGAATAAACCGCATAACATAAACTCAGGATTACAAAAACGCCGAAAGTATTTTACGAAACATCGAAGTTTTTCAAATGATCTAGGAAAAAAGTGGTATATTGAATAAAGCATCAAACACTAGGCTCAATTATCAATATTTCAAAACATAGCTAAAGTCAAATGCTGTGTTAAAACAAATAAAGGAAAAATCTGCTTGTGGATTCAAAACAAACAAAATATTTGTATTAAAACAAAACAACTATAAAACCCCGGTAAAAGGTTAAGAACACACCACATTGTTTCGTTCTAAGGGCTCATCAGGTGATGCTATAATTTGTAACAGAAAGAATGATGACAATAATAACAAACATTTTACTGCTGTATATCTTCCAGCACTGTTTCAAAAAATTGACTACTACCAATTTTTGTCAAAAAAAAATAAATAAATAAGAGCAAAAAAAATTGACTCTTTTTAAATTTTTGAAACATAACTTTGGGGTCCAGAGCAAAGCACATCAATGGCAATATTGCAAATAGATTTTGTTTTGTAAAAAAATACAAATGGGCATAAACAGTTTGATGGTTAAATTAAGCGCCAGCCATATGACGCTTTTCCTGCCAGTTGAATGCAATGAGATCGAAAATAACAAACTAAAAACTGTTAAGTACAAAAAAAGTTGCTGTGATTTTTGCTGGTTGGTAATTTAAATAAACTTTTTTGTACATTTTATGTACCGCAAACCGTATGTTGGTATAGGTAAATGGACACTTTAAAATTACCATTTTGAGACGTACCAAGTCATAACAGTTTGCTAACATTTTCATACGAGTAAGCGGTAAGTTATGTAGCTTTTCTAACTTTAAAAACGTATTGAGATCAAACACGGATTGTACCAACTAAAGGAGCTCATTTCTCCGACGTTATTCAGGAAGAGTAACGTAAATCAAAGCATCAAACCTTATGCATAAACAATAACATCGAAGAATTGCATTAATTTGCTTTAAATTCTCAAAACTTAAATGCAGGTCAATGCTATCAAGAGTAACGACTAATTCAAAACCTGCTTGTTGATCAGGCAGAGTGTTTTTAAAGATTTTAGGTGATTGCTTCAAATAAAAATGCTGTGATTGGTTAGCAAATAACATTGTACAACAAAAAAGGATACCAATTTATCCAACGGATACCAATTTATCCAACGGATTTGATTACAAAGCATTTAATAAGCTGTCCTTGAAACCAAGCACTTTAATGGAGCAAAACAGGTTGTTGAATAGGCATTATTTTTACTACTTTGCTCAGTTTAATGGTATTCTTCATCAAAGCCAACACAAGCCAGCATTATTTGTTGTTGGTTAATGACTAATGTTAACGGTGGCTACTGATGACTCGTAGACGACCAGGATTCAATCGAAGCAAAGCATTTTTTAATCAATATTTTTATTACTAATGCATTACATGATGGGCAAAAACTTAGTAAATTTGTTTGTCAGCGTCACGCATTTTCTGCAAACAGAAAGAAATGTTATTAGAAGTGGCTGCTAAGTTACCGTCTTTTTTCAGATTAAGTGAAACATTTTTGTTGATTTCAAGTGATTGCTTCAAACGAATCAAGGCATCGTTATATTGCTGCATGTCCATCAAACAACCACCAATGTTATCAAGAGTATCGGCCACATTACCGTCTGTTTTTAGATTAAGTGAAACATTTTTGTAGATTTCAAGTGATTGCTTCAAATGAATCAAGGCATCGTTATATTGCTGCATGTCCATCAAACACATTCCAATGTTATTAAGAGTATCGGCCACCTTACCGTCTGTTTTCAGATTAAGCGAAACATTTTTGTTGATTTCAAGTGATTGCTTCAAATGAATCAAGGCATCGTTATATTGCTGCATGACCATCAAACACATTCCAATGTTATTAAGAGTACCGGCCACCTTACCGTCTGTTTTCAGATTAAGTGAAACATTTTTGTAGATTTCAAGTGATTGCTTCAAATGAATCAAGGCATCGTTATATTGCTGCATGTCCCTCAAACACATTCCAATGTTATCAAGAGTACGGGCCACATTACCGTCTGTTTTTAGATTAAGTGAAACATTTTTGTAGATTTCAAGTGATTGCTTCAAATGAATCAAGGCATCGTTATATTGCTGCATGACCATCAAACACATTCCAATGTTATTAAGAGTACCGGCCACATTACCGTCTGTTTTCAGATTAAGTGAAACATTTTTGTAGATTTCAAGTGATTGCTTCAAATGAATCAAGGCATCGTTATATTGCTGCATGACCATCAAACACATTCCAATGTTATTAAGAGTACCGGCCACATTACCGTCTGTTTTCAGATTAAGTGAAACATTTTTGTAGATTTCAAGTGATTGCTTCAAATGAATCAAGGCATCGTTATATTGCTGCATGTTCCTCAAACACAATCCAATGTTATTAAGAGTACCGGCCACATTACCGTCTGTTTTCAGATTAAGTGAAACATTTTTGTAGATTTCAAGTGATTGCTTCAAATGAATCAAGGCATCGTTATATTGCTGCATGTTCCTCAAACACAATCCAATGTTATTAAGAGTACCGGCCACATTACCGTCTGTTTTCAGATTAAGTGAAACATTTTTGTAGATTTCAAGTGATTGCTTCAAATGAATCAAGGCATCGTTATATTGCTGCATGTCCATCAAACACATTCCAATGTTATTAAGAGTACCGGCCACCTTACCGTCTGTTTTCAGATTAAGTGAAACATTTTTGTAGATTTCAAGTGATTGCTTCAAATGAATCAAGGCATCGTTATATTGCTGCATGTCCATCAAACAACTACCAATGTTATTAAGAGTACGGGCCACATTACCGTTTGTTTTCAGATTAAGTGAAACATTTTTGTAGATTTCAAGTGATTGCTTCAAATGAATCAAGGCATCGTTATATTGCTGCATGTTCACCAAACACAATCCAATGTTATTAAGAGTACGGGCCACCTTACCGTCTGTTTTCAGATTAAGTGAAACATTTTTGTAGATTTCAAGTGATTGCTTCAAATGAATCAAGGCATCGTTATATTGCTGCATGTCCATCAAACAACTACCAATGTTATTAAGAGTACCGGCCACATTACCGTCTGTTTTCAGATTAAGTGAAACATTTTTGTAGATTTCAAGTGATTGCTTCAAATGAATCAAGGCATCGTTATATTGCTGCATGTCCATCAAACACATTCCAATGTTATTAAGAGTACCGGCCACATTACCGTCTGTTTTCAGATTAAGTGAAACATTTTTGTAGATTTCAAGTGATTGCTTCAAATGAATCAAGGCATCGTTATATTGCTGCATGTCCATCAAACAACCACCAATGTTATTAAGAGCATCGGCCACATTACCGTCTGTTTTCAGATTAAGTGAAACAGTTTTTACGATTTCAAGTGATTTTTTCAGGTAAATTACAGCATCGTTGTATTGATAAATTTGTGACAAAACCCAACCAAGGTGGTTGAATGCAATTGCAAGTTCTTGGTCGGTTTCTTCATCAAGACATGTAAGTTGAAGTATTTTTATTTCTTTCTGAAACATTTCTTCACTTTCGCTCCATTTTTGCAAATGTGTCGTGCAAAGACCAATCTTGCGGTAAATCCAAGCTCTTGCTCGACTTCCTTTTTTTTCGCCCGTGTCTTTGTTCGAAATATGCAGAACCTGTTGATATAATTCCAAAGCTTCGTCAAAAATTTTTATTTCAAATAAATGATCTGCCAGAGTTACAATTAATGTTTCATTTAATTGAAAGTCAATTTCTGTGATGTCATAACTGAAACAATATTTGGTTTCGAGGTTTTCAATGCAATTATCAAAATTAAATTGTCTGACATTCCAAGCTAACTCTGAAGAAGTATTAAAAATCGAGGAATCTATATTCATTCCAAAAGCCATCCCTATTGTGATGTTGATTAGTTGCGGATCAGAATAAAAGTGCAATTTCGTCAATTTAAGTTGTTTTGCAACTTCACGTTGCAAGCAGTATGCAATTTGAAAGTAGCTTATTGTGTTTCTAGCTCCTACAATACAGAGAAATTTCTTAATGTTTTTATTGGTTTGATTAAGTTCAACAGGATTGTCACATTGTGACTTCTTTTCCATGTATACTTTTAGTCTCATTTCACATGCTATTGCTACGGCATACGATAATTTGACTTTCATTGTTTGCGATATAATATTCCTGTCGGTCATTGTTTGGATGTTGTCGAAAGATGAACTTTCAAAAATATTATGAATAGAAGCCAAAGCTGCTACAAATAATGTGCTGCTTCGATAAACTAATTGTTTAATGTTGATTGTGTCTTGAGATTTCAAATTAGCAAGTCGAAATCGAGTAGAAAACTTGTCCAGATCATCACTAACTTGTTTTTCTATCTCGTGAATTCTTTCTAGCTTAGATCTGCTGCTCAAAAAAGTTTTAACCCCGCTGAAAAACTGATCAAAGATATTCTCATTTCCAAATACAAAACATGTTTTCGTCAGAATGTCAGCCAAGTGATATCCATTTTTCAAGTCTTCTTCAGTACTCAAATATTTCAACATCTTACTTACTGGTTTGATAAGTTCAGTCACAATCGGCTTCTTTATAGTTTTTTCAAACCTACCTAAAGGAAACTTACAAGCATGTGGCATCATACCATCAAAAGATACTCCTCGTGGGGTGTGAGCATCAAAAAACCAACTTAGACTCTTAATGTTTAAACTGGGAATGATAGACTCCTGAAAATTCAAAACGATTACGTGAAATATGACTGAATACCAGCGGAAGTATTCTAAATGTTGCTCATAGTTTTCGTCATCACACAAAAGAATGATGTGTTCAAAATCTGAATACGGAGTTATTTCGTTCCTTGCCAAAGATCCCATCCCAACAATTGAACACTCGCATGGAGGTTTTCCCATTATGTCCAAACAATAGTTGCTTATGTCTGCCATGATTTTTTTGTATTTGTTTGCAATTGTTTTGTTGATGCATTGAATTGATTCTACTTTGCGAATTTGTAATTCTCTTAAACTTTCAGTTTTAGTGTTGTTTGATCTGATTTGGGCATCAATTTGCCTTAGGAAATCGCTTACAACGTTTCTTAGTTTTTAAATTTTATCCTTAACTGTATTTGCTAATGCAACTAGGTCCGCATTTAGGTTATTTGCATTCGCCTGCTTCAATACGTGTTTGCAAACATCAGTGAGATCTGCTTTGACTTGAGAAATATTTGAGGGATTTCGAAGAATGGCGGCATTCAACAAACCAACGCATTTAATCAATGAAATTTTGTCAGGGCTTTGCAGTTTATAAATTAAAGCAATTTTGTGGAGGATTTCAGCTGCTTTTTCAGGATCTGTTTCCTTTTGTCGCTCTCCTTTTTCTACCGATTCCTTGCAATAACTTCGTTTCATTTGTTCAGCGAGTTGCAGCTCCTTGTCAAATAACTTTTTTTCCTCCATCGCAAAAATATCCAATTCTTGATATTTTTGATTCAGATCAAAAAAGTTTAAAATTTTTTTCTCAACATTGCAAGTAATTTCAGTGCAGTCCGAGCTTGCAAGATTCAAACTTTCATGTGGTTAAATGACGAAACTAAAGCAAAAACACTAGCAAACACGATGATGATGAAGCTAGTACAGCGAAGTTCAGTTGCTGTGAAATAGCTGATTTGCACAAAAAAAAAAAAGTTATTGTCCTTTATAAGATCTAGAAATACACACAAAATTATGAGCTCACAGTGCCAAATTATTTTATTGAGCACGCAACACAGTTACATTTTTGGATTCAATGCAAACATATTCTTTCAAAAACTCCACAGTATGATACAATTTTAGTTACCTAAGCATAATAAGTATCATCATAGTTGTTTTTCTGCAACAAATGTATATAGACTTGTTCAGTTTACAATTTTTTTCCTCGTAAATAAGAATTAAAAATGATTGATTGATTAATTAAGTTGTTAGGCGTTTTCTAGCTGCTCATGTGTTGTACAACTCTAAATCTCTGTTCTAATCTATTGAATTTTATTGACGTATTCCAACTGACTGATGTTGTTGTTTTTGTATATAGTGCATATTTAATTATTAGTTATCGTCCTGTCACCTGACAGCGTCATTGCTGTGCACGGCCAAAAATTATACACCACATGAACGAATGTTTTTTTATTTGCAAAAATCTTCGAATGGGGTGACTATGCCCATTTGGCTTAGGCCAGGCCCGGTTTATGTAAAACGTCATGTGAGAAGCAAAGGCGATTTGCTTGCGCACGATGCGGAGTTACTTGAAGCTAACCTGCAATATACTCATGTTAGGTTCAATAATATCCGCAAAACTGCAGTATCGTAACGTGATTTTGCACGTCATTCTCAACAAGTAAATTGGGATTGTAGCGATCCCACCAAAATGTCTACAGAGAGCACTAAGGCACGTGATTGTGCCTAATCTGACTTTTTACCATCGACTAACGAAGAGCGTTTTTACCATCAGAGGCCACAAATACTTCTCCAGACGAAATCCAACCATGCGATTGCGACGACGTGTTATTCGTTATGGACTGTAACAGCGTGTTTTGTAGCGCTTTGTTAGTGAAAAATTACTCGACCCGGGTGAATGCCGGAATTTTTGGTTTTTGTAACACTTATTTTTTGCGTTAATCACTCGTGTTAAATCGAAAAGCACTTGGCGCTTGTGCCTTTTTGCTGTTTGTATCTCGCATCTTTAGTTTGTAAGTCTCAATTAAGTGTTTGTCGATCACGAGTCAAATAGGGTTGTTTTCAGTTGCAGCACAATCTTATGTTATTCTATTTGCGTTTACAGATTTGAAAATACAATCTTTTAAAGCCAGTAAAATGGCAATTACGAATTGAAATAGTAGTGAGTTTATTACATCCAAGTACATCACAACGTGACCAGAAAGCGGGTTGAATTTAAATCATGCGATTGGAGTCGTAATGAAAATCGACGCCTTTAGCCTTTCGGCCACGCTGCCGCTTAAAGATTTCTCTTTCATTTCTCATTCTGTTGTTTTTCTTTCACTTTCTCTTACACAAAAAAAAGCAAGCCAGAAGAGCCTTGGGTGCTAAATTAAAAAACTTCGAATGACTCGACTGCGAATCGCACCTTGTCTTCCAAACGAACGTTTTGATCAGATTCGAGAACACTGGACAAAAATTTAAGGTCTAATTTTTGAAGTGTTAGTCAATTCAAGGTCAATTCCTCTGCATATCCGAGAAGTTCTTTCGTAGCAGAGGTTAGAGCTATGAACAGAGCCTGAGAGAGAAATCTTATCAGGGGCTACAAAGTCTGATATAGGGCCCCTTTGCCAAGATCAAAGAGAAACAGGGCTTCGCAAAGCTTTGGCCTCCACACTAAACTACTATTGCTACGACTATCTGTAATTGAGTGCTGAAGCAATAACTTGAGTGCACGTGAATTTATAGATCCTCCCGGGCCTCTTAGCCCCGGGTACGATGTACCCCCCTCGCAGGCCCTGGTTAAAGAATGATAAATGTTGGGTTAACGTGTCAGTAAATTGTATGCCAATAACGTCATTATCTCGTCACTGTAATAAGCTATTGATTCTAACCGTTCCAATTTACGTTTAATCAGTCAAATAAGCAAGTTTTCTACAAAACGGTTACAGCTTCCATAACATTCAAAAAATTTAGTTGTTGAATTAAGGAAGAAAAACATAAAAGTTGAAACATAAGTTTTTAATTTCAACATAGCTATCACTTTACGATGCGCAGACTTGAAATTTAACCAAACATTCCAACTTTTCTTACACTAGTTAGTCTCATAATTTGATTGTAACTTTAGTATTTACTGTTTGGAATTGTGACCACTGACTATTTATCAATTCGGTAATATATGCTGAAATATTGATAGATAAAACTCCTCACCCTGTAAAAATTTACAGTGGTCGGCAAGTTACTGCATAAAAGTAATGAAATTCTTCACTAAAAATTACTTCAAAAAAAAGTAATGAAATTACCGCAGTCGTTACTTCTCAGAAAAAGTAATAAGTAATTTGTCGTTACAAATTACATATTACTTTAAATGAAACATTCAGCCAAAATGACAGTGGTCTGCGTCAACTTTCCTGATAACGCTGTATGAGAAAAAATATTGGATCTCGTCTATAATTCAATCACCATGGTGATACGCATACGCAATGATTAGATAATCGCTTTCATTATGCTGCCACTTCGACACGGTTCTGCGTCAAAAAATATTAATTTAATTATTTAACCTGAGTGAGTACAAAATCGTTTGAAAATACTGAGCAGGTTTTGAACTTTGGATTATTTGTTTCCGCCGTCAAACATTATATCATAACTCTTTGGCTATTGTGGTGCCTAAAGCAAAGGTTTCAGCACCAACGTATAAAACAAAATCGAGAAATCAAATTTAACAATTTTGGCTGATTCAGAATCTGAAGCATTCTCTTCATCACCAATTGCAGCATTACAATTCTCAGCAGTTGGTGTTGATCTCTTGTCTAGGCCTACTTGCATTGTAGACACAAACTGATCCATCTTTTTGTGACAATCTTAATAATAATATCGCGTTTTCAGTATCCTTTCATCGTAACTTTTTTTTTAACGTATTTTAATAGTGATTACCAGTATTATCAAAACGTTTCGTTACTAATACTATTAATAAAAGTTTATAAAAAAGATGTCAGAAAGACGTAATTCTAAGATCCTAATCGCTTTCCACATATTCATCAATAATTTGAAAAGTTGATTGATGGTACAGAACTTCAGAATTGCATTGAATAAAATTCAAAGATATAAACATTTTAATCAAAGCAATATTTATCTTTGTTTTTTTTTCTGAGATTGTTTGAATTGTATTGCACAATATGTTTCCCAATTTTTTGTTGTAAGGTAGTTGGCTAGTTGCTATGACAAGAATTTTACTTATTGCCGCCAAATTGGAACTATTGATTGCTATTCAGTTACTAACTTAATCTTTTCGCACAAATTTGGAATGCGACACTATTATGCGGTCATATAGGTCATATTATAGGTCATATATGTCGTCATATAGATAAATGCTAACTCGAAATACTCTAGGAACAGACCAGCACAATTCGCTGCAGTACAAACGCCATTGTATTAACAACGCAGCCCTACTTGTCACAGGCCGTGTGCTTTCACTGTTGTAGCTACCACCATTATGACGAAACGTCTTGTGATCGTGGAAAAAGATCGGAATCTAAAGTTTAAGCTTCAAGTCTATTTTCATTAGCATCTAATTCAGCGAGATTCGGATGTTGGGTTTCAAAATGGCGTTTGAGATTATGTTCTTTTGGAACTGAAACCACGTTTTGCCAAACTAAACACAGTACTCTTGAGTTTACAACTGTAAGCAAGTGTTTATTTGTCCATTTTGAGTTAAACACTTTGCCCTATCTTTTAATGTTTCTTTTCTTGTTTTCCGTCATTGTGGTATGCAGAGGTGGAGTCCTTGAGGACGTCCTTGGCCTCGAGGACGTCCTCGAGGACACATTTTGAAGTCCTTGGCCTTGGCCTTGAAGGTCAAGTCCTTGGTCTTGGCCTCGAGACATCAAGTCCTCGAAAATTGGCCTGTCCTCGGCTCGGGGACAGCAGTATTTTTTGAATTGTTAAAATTTTGTGGAGCGCTTGAAAAATTTTATAGAAAACGTTTTTTTGTGGAGATCGCCCGAAAAATTTTTGTGAAGACCTTTTCTTTTTTTTTTGGAGAGCACTTGCGCTTGTGTCCTTGGTCCTTGGCCTTGGCCTCGAGCATTCCTGTCCTTGGCCTCGAGAGTGTCTGTCCTCCGAAAGGCTGTCCTTGGCCTTGGCCTCGGATTTTTTTTGTTTCCTTGGCCTTGGCCTCGAGCCTTGCGTCCTCGACTCCACCTCTGGTGGTATGCAACACAAGGAATGCAATTAACTGGGTTCAGAAAGTTTTTTACTGTTTTTTTGTTTGTTTTGAAATTAGCTAAAACGTTAACTCTACTTTGAGTTTTTAAATATTACTGCAACAAAACTGGTAGTACGTTGACAGGAAGCACCTTGACTCTGAAAACCGCAAGGTTATTCGATGTTTCCTGCTCACTCAACCCAACATTAATGCCTTTATATTGCGTCATAAGTAGTGCTATTATATTTTTGCGTGAGTGTTTGATGAGGAATAAGTTTTTCTACTACTACTACTACTACTATACTTGATGACAAACATATTGAAAGTGAAGATGCTGGTCAAAAAAGCACTCGCCGTATACTCCAGTTTTACGCTCACACACGCCATTGCATCAGCTATCACATCCTAATACGACAAATATGAATTGCTTAAAACTTTAAAAGATATTATGTTTGAGATCACATAAAATCATATCTAGGATCGCAACAAACGGCTTCCATAGGCTGTATGAGCAGGTCTGTTCTGAAAAGTCTAGATTATTGAGATCGTCAGATCGATACCCGTTATTAACATGATTAACTTTTTTTATCTACGCGATTGTACACACGTTTAACAGCACCTAATCTGTCAGCAATAAACAAAAAAAAACTTTCGTAAACAAAACTTGTGTAGGCCTACTACTTATTTTACACTGAAACAAACCAACAACAAAATATAGCTGCGGAACATAAAACTTGACAGTGATTTTTCAGACGGTTATGTGCCTGTGCTGCTTGCATTTAAACTAAAGGTGCGTTTAGACTGGACGCCAAGCAACCAAAATTTGACGTCATCGACAGCCCGCGAAAGGTTGCTACCGGTCGCAACCTTCGCGAGCAGTTGCGCAACAGCGCTTGCTTGCAGGCTGTAATAAAATAACCAACAAAATCACTGATTGGATTTTTACGATCGCAATTTGCTAGAAAATAATGTAAATAATATATTTGTTTGGTTTAGCGCCTATTTATCAGTCCAAAGAGTAGGTTGTTGGCAAAGTTAGATTCGCGATAGCCTAAGGTTAGCCAAGTTAATTTGGATCTAGACAGCTAAGGCTGTAAATCCTAGAGTGATTTTTCATAGCTATGCTGGATCTCGGAGCTTCATTATAATGAATACTCCAAAGCAGTAGGCCTAGCCCCACGACATCTAGCTTTTAAAACAAAACTTTTTATTCTGTGCAGCATAGCAGAAGCTATTGTATCAGTCCAGTGGTTCTTTTAGCTGAGCAGCTTTTGCTTTTTTTGTCTTAAAGCAAACCTAAACTAACATGGTGTTGTTGTTTTTTTCAGAATATAAAATAACCCACCAACAGGCTAGTTTTGAATGTGTTGATAAGTGTTTTTACTCATTGTTTGTTAGCTTGTTGTTTTAAAAGTAACCACAATTGAACAATTCCTTGAATACTGAAAAACTCGCAAAAGTTTTTTCACTGTCTATTTAACCAAGCCAACTTGGTGAATAAAACTGTATTTAGAATTGGTTTCAAGCTACACTGCTAGATAGATACAAAACATCGAAAAATTTCTATGAAGTTCTGGATTGACCTAATTAGTAGTCACTTCTTTGAATAGCTACAAACATGGAATTTTTTTTTCTGAAAGTCCTCTTAAAAGTCTTCTTGTTTCTGAAGGTTTGTGACCGTGATCAAGATGAAGTGGAAGCAAAGGTTTTGTACTACCCCAAGTTTTATAATCATGAATATTGTAGTCTGGTAGTGATTTTTCACTCCAGTCCTATGTGATGAAAATAGAAGCGTCAAGTGTGTTAAATATTTATTTACTGTGTCTTTGTGTAATATCTGAATTTAGTTGTTTGTGAATTTCAAGGCATTTTTACTGTCTCTTAAAATTTTAACTGCTTTACATGGCGAATAAAGTGATAAAGTAAACAATAAGTCTGAAGTTCAATCATTACAATTACAGTCAGTGTATTTAGATGAGCTAGAAAGCCAATATATATCTAACAGAGGTGAAGTCCTCGAGGACGTCCTTGGCCTCGAGGACACATTTTGAAGTCCTTGGCCTTAGCCTTGGCCTCAAAGGTCAAGTCCTTGGCCTTGACCTCGAGGCCTCAAGTCCTCGAAAATTGGCCTGTCCTCGGCTCCAGGACAGCACTATGTTTTGAATTGTTAAAATTTTGTGGAGCGCTTGAAAAATTTTTTGGAAAGCGTTTTCTTGTGGAGATCGCTTGAAAAATTTTTGGAGATCGCCTGAAAAATTTTTGTGAAGACCTTTTTTTTTTGGAGAGCACTTGCGCTTGTGTCCTTGGTTGTTGCGTCCTTGGATAAGACGCTTTACGACAATTATCTCTGCTTGGTGGCTTCGAACAAGCAGCAAATTTACGTGGGAAGAAGTCAAAACGTCAGCAGGAAAGCTTGGAAAATGGTCAACTCCTAAGCGAGTGCGGATTTGTCCAAAGTATAGCGCACCGTCGCTTTCTCGTGATAGGAAGATAAGATGCACCAATCAATCAATCAATCAATCAATCAACATAATATAAACTCAATCTTCGTTTTACCTGTAATTCCAGCGCGCTATGACGAAACAGAACCTGTGATTACTATAATAGCCCTTCAATAATAAAGTACACAAAGCTTTCTGCTTACTGAATACATTTTAAAGTAAGTTATTAAAATTAGCCTATGAAGCGACCAGTCGCGAAGATTAGCAACCACTTGCGAAGGTTGGCATCCTTCGCGAGTGACGTAATCGACCACTTGCGAAGTTCGCCGAACTGGCGAACTTCGCCAACCTTCGCTTCGCGTTGCTTCGCGTCCAGTCTAAACGCACCTTAATCGATCATATTTATCGTCTTTTTTGACCGGCAGAAAGATATGCGGCCAATCGCACAACCATGCGTCATTCTCAGACACAACCTGTTTTGATTGGTTGGAAATCGAACATAATTAGCCAATGAAGTGTTAATCCTCGACAATGCTAGAACGGCGACGTCATCACAAACACGTTGCTAACTGATACACAGCGTGTTGTTTCAACTGCAAACACTTTTTTGTGATCTGCACCTTGTCTGTACACAGCACTTAAACTGTAAAATTTTGCATGGGGGGACGTTTTTGCAGCCTTGACCAAACTCAGTTGGAATGCAAAAGTACTTTAGTAGAAATTATGTCTTTCTGCATAGGTGAGCAGTACCGCGGTACTAAAGTACCGCAGTAACGGTACCGCGGTACTTTCTTGGTACCGGTACCGTCGGTACTTTTGTGGAACCGGTACTTTAGTTTTGTTTTATTTTTTAGTAGGGATTTTACGAAAGTAATTAAAAACTTGAAACGTAGTAAAAATGTTTGCGAATAAACCAAATAAACAACGAATCTTTTTTCTTAATTTGGTGTTTAACTGTTGGTCTTACTCGCAACTACCACCGCAGGGATTAGCGTTAGCAGTTTTTTGGCCTATTTGAAAAATTGACGTTTTCTTGCAATGGCAAAATGATGCATTACCAGTATTCATGCACCAGCTAAACAAAAGTAGAATCGCTAAGCAAAAATTGTAAGAGACGACTTACGCAATGAATACTCATCAGATCAGGCGTGAATACAGTAGCGAAGCCAGGGGGCGCGCGGGGGGGACTATAAAAAATTATTTAAAGCATATTTTTAAACGTTTATTGAAGGGGGAGGGGGCTAATTTGTCAAAAATAAAACCTATAAATCAGAAAAAAGACTTTAAAGAATTGTCGAAAATTGGTAATCAAATTTGATCACTCATTGAAAAATGCTTAACATAGGTTTCATCAAAAAAAAAAAAAAAAATGTATTTAAGCGCAGAAATAGGGGGGGAGAGCTATTCATTATAAGTTAATTACCAACCACTTCTCTCGACCTTCCTTCAATTAGACCCCCTTTATATATATACAGTATCGTTCACTATAAAATATAGCCGTAATAGATTACTCCTTGAGAGGTTTACCAACCTACCGAAATATGATTTTATGATTTACCAATTTATAAATAAGAGAATTGAAATGGTAGCGATAGCTACCTCCTACATAGCCCATTTATGCAACTAGTACGGTATAATCATTTTTTTGCGCTGCTAATTTCTGTGCCACGTATTAATAGCATTAATTTTTAGCAAAATAGGCCTAAATTAAGTTATATTTGCCAAAAAAAAATTTTTTTTCGAGTGCTGGGGTATCCGACCCCCACACCCTATGCCTCCGGTGGCTGGAGGTCTTGCTCCCAGACTCCAATTGCCTCCGGTGGTTGGGGATCCGCCCCCCAGACCCCGCAACGCCTCCCCTTCATCGCAGATTTTTGGCTACGCGCCTGCATGAAAAAAAGTTTACTGCACGTTGCTGCCGGCCTCCATTTGTATTAGCTTTTAGTTTTAAATATGCCTGGAACGTTTGGCGAAGAAGATGTTCTCATTCACAAACGGTGTATACTACGGCCAAAAGTATTTTACCTGATAATAATTACACAAAAAAATTATCTCAAAAAATCCTTTCATCCGCACCAATCCCACTTTGGCTTTGGCCGCGATGAGTTTTTTTTTCTGAACATTGTACGCTCTTTTAATAAGTTCTTAAGGGCAAAACAACGCAATCTAGTTTTTGAACAAAATTGTGAAATTAAAAACACGGTTTTGTCTCTTAAAATTTTTGGGTGCCACCTCCGTGGAAACCCCTCAAATTAAACCCCCAGACATCAATTTTTATGAAATTACACCTCTTTTAAAACCTCCAAAACTGAACCTCACAAAAATAAATATTTTAACGGCTTTAGCTAAACAGCTAATTTTTTTTATAATCAGAAGAGACCAAGAATCTTCTTGAGAGTTCTCCAAAAGCGTAGCCAAAAGTGCCAAAGCTTTTTTTGCGACAACCCTAATTGCATAATCTGTGTTCAACCCACACTCTGGTTACGGTTGTTGGGTCCTTGGATAGGGCGCTCTACGATGATTATCTCTGCTTGTGGCTTCGAACAAGCAACAAATTCAGTGGCAAGAAATCACAATTCAGGGAACATTGGAAAACTAGAAACTCTTAAGCAGGTGCAAATTCCTCCAAGCACGAAGTAATTATCACAATGAAAGCGTGCGGAATATCCAATAATTAGCGTCTAACGCTGTGCTGTGACAAGAGAATAAATATGCTATACAACAGCAATAAAAAATGTTGTAATTATGAAATTGTTCTCATTGCGGGGGAACAAAAGGATTTTTTAAAAATCACCATTAACATGCGTCGTTTGTTTATAGGCTGGCAACTTGTAAGCTCCCATCTAGCTTTAAATAAGAAATCCAAAAAGTAACTGCTGCAACGAATCAACTAAAAACAAATCAAAACAGCTCACTTTGCCAAAAGTGCAATTTATCCCCCAGTTTCTAAGTTATGTGTGAATGTCGCTTGCGCCAGAATTGGTAGCTGATGTATCGTCAGAGTAACCTTCAGTGCCAACTTACGCAAGTGATGCTTTAGACATGACTGCTATTTGGTTATTACTGGTGACAAGATACCAGAGGTGGAATCGAAGACAAAAGGCTCGAGGCCAATTCCAAAGCCAAGGACACAAAAAAAATCCGAGGCCAAGGGCAGCCTTTCTGAGGACAGACCCTCTCGAGGCCAAGGACAGGAATGCTCAAGGCCAAGGACCAAGGACACAGCTGCAAGTCTTCTCCAAAAAAAAGGTCTTCAAAAAAGTTATTTAGGTGATCTCCGATTCATAGGCGTACCCAAAATTTTTGATTGGGGGAGGCCTAAATCACAAATCACAGGCAGTGACGTCATCAAAATTTTTCCAAACAGAAAGTTTTTGTGGGACAAAGATATCGTAGGTAGAAAGGTCTGAAATCGTTGCCTGTAGGCAGGTAACGAGGATTTTGCAAAGAGAGAGGGATTAAACTTGAAAAGCGCAAATATCTAACGTTGGAAACGTGTTGAGAAAGCTTGTGTAACTCAAAGGTATCACACATTGGGTCTGGGGACGGGGCCCCCAGCCGCTGAAGGCTTTGGGGGACTGGGGGCCCCGCCCCCAGCCGTTGGGCAATTTTTTGTAACTTTTTGGAAAAAAGCTCTTTTAATGCCATTGGATCACATTTTGCAGGTGTTCAGAGCCATTTGAAAGCACTAGATTTCTGACAATTAAATTGTTTAATCTCCCTTTTACTAGCAACGTAAGTCCAAAACACGTTTAACATCTGGTATTTTGGAGTTAGATATTACTTGTAAGTGATTTTTTAGCAGTAAATAATAATCCGCTCAAAGATTTGCCTTAGAGGCTTTTGTTTTGTCATGAAAATAACCAGTTATAGGAGTACATGTTTGGTCAGGGGACCCAGGTCCCCTCAATTAAAGTTCAATGATTTGTTCAATCAGCATTTTCCATAGTTAATTTTTTAAAAAGTATTTCGAGTGTTAAAACCGGCGAGGTTGGAGTTGAATTACTGAATTGTTATTGAAAAATGGTACAATAGATGGTTACGCCTACTAACCGTGTTATTGCCGGGTCGGATTTACATCGCGCTGGGCCCTTAGCACTGTGGAGATTTTGACAACGTCTTTCTGCCAAAAATAGGTGAAGACCAAAAAAGTCTTACGATTTCAGCGTGGGGCCTTTAGCTGGTATTGCGCCATATCATGGTAGATCCGGCCTTGATTAATGCATTACGTTTATAAAAAAGCTAGATATGGACCTGAGATAGCAACTTTTATGACAAAAACTCTCCATTTCTTCCGGATTGTACGTTTAAATTGGTTGGCAAAAATTGAATTGAGGGGAGCCCGGGGCCCCTGGTCTTCCATATTGTTGTTAGTTACTGTTATAAGCGAAAAATGCTAAAACGAAACTGAAGAAACAATAGGTTTTTTGTCACATTTTTGTCATTGGTTAAATTTCATTTGAGAAAGACCCCTGCCCCCCCTTCCCTTGCCTACGCCTATGCTCCAAACAAAGAAAACAAAAAAGGTGTTTGCAAATTTTCCGCGAGGTTTCTGGCGTTTTCCAACAAAATTTCAACTGTTCAAAAAATAGTGCTGTCCTCGAGCCGAGGACAGGGCAATTTTCGAGGACTTGAGGCTTCGAGGCCAAGGCCAAGGACTTGACCTTCGAGGCCAGGGCCAATGACTTCAAAATGTGTCCTCGAGAACGTCCTGGAGGCCAAGGACGTCCTCGAGGAATCCACCTCCGCAAAATACTGTTGTAGAATACGTAGCCCGATGACCGCAGTCCGTATAAGTTAGATACTTTAACGAGTCAACTCCATTGCTAGTTAGTACTTTGGACTCACTATAGTAGTAATACTAAAACTGCAACTACTTACTATTCTACTGCAAACTTTCTGTAAAACGAACTCAAGTTCCCGAAATCGAGTTACGACCAAAAACAAAAGGTCTTCACCGAAAATTGAAGAGTTTTTGCCCTCGAAATCAAGTGAAGACCAAAAAAAAAGGCTTTTATCGCAATATGGGACTAAGTTCAACCGGAATTTGTGGGATTTATTTGTGCTACCTGGCCCTTCTTTGTCGGTTCAACCAGCGCTCAAACCTCGATGGAAAGACGCTAAATCTCGATTGGGCACGCTAAATCTTGATGAGGGGACGCTGAATATCGATTGGGGGACGCGTCCCCTCTACAATTTAAGTACTGTCTGTACATAACATTTAAAAAGTAATTTGTAATTTGCAGAGGTGGAGTTGAGGACAAAAGGCTCGAGGCCAAGGCCAAGGACACAAAAAAAATCCGAGGCCAAGGCCAAGGACAGCCTTTTCGAGAACAGAACCTCTCGAGGCCAAGGACAGGAATGCTCGAGGCCAAGGCCAAGGACCGAGGACACAGCCGCAAGCGTTCTCCTTAAAAAAAGGGCTTCAAAAATATTTTTCAGGCGATCTCCAATTCATTGGCGTAGCCAAAATTTTTGATTAACCCTCTGTCTACCAAAAAAGTTCCAAACAAATAGTACTATTGGGGTCCAATGGACCCCAGATTTCATAAAAGTATCTAGCTATAACGATCTCACACAGATTACCATATTAACATTAAACCATGATATAAACGAACAATTTAAACACAAAAACAAGTTACAACCGCAACAACAATACAAAAATGCGGTAATTAGGCCTAATTATATACCGTACTGTATTAGTTAGACAGGGACTCCAAAGATTAGATGGAGCACTGCAATTACCTTTAGCCTGCACCGTTTCCTGGCGGTTATGCAATGACGTGCATGTTTATAAACTTTTTTACAGCTTGTTTCTAATCATCATTTTCATAAAAAAAACGCATTAACATAAAAATTCAAACAGCTATAATATCAAAACAAAAAAGAATGGAAATCATAGCTGATTTAGTCAGCAGAATGGTTGGTTGTACAAAAACCAAAACGCACGGTTTTTCAATACTGTAAACCAATGCTTACAATTTCAAAGCGTTTAGAAAACTGCAAAATAATGCGTTTAGCCCATTAGTTATTGCATAGCATGCAAATAACTTGAGAATGTTCTTATTGCAGGCGCTGCATTTTTGATATCTGCTTCATTTACAAAAATAGCGTCTGGTCTTCTTAGCCTTTGTTGCACGGTTTTCGGTTGCAGTAGTCCTTTTTCTCTGGTTTTGAAGCTGAATTGCATGCTCTTTTTGTATTTACGTAGCACTTGATATTCCAGGAAGCTCTTTTCCTTACCGATTCTAAAGCTTACTCCTTCTTTTCTTGCTAAAAATTCAGTTATTTCACTATGCAATTGCTGTCATACTACGTTTATGCATTGATAGTGCTAATATGAATCATGTTATAAAATAAGGCTACTGGCCATCTTCCAATCATCTTCTTGCAGTTGTAGGTTTGAATCACCCTATCCAAAATGTACTACTACTCAATTTATTCTTCTATGCTCCATCTTTCCTCATTTCTCTCTCTTCCGGAAAAACTAGAATTTCGTCATTTTCAAAGTAGCTGGCTATTCTTCGTCAATGGTTTTTTTCCTAATTTGACTTCCATATTTTGATATTATGAAATAAAAATTTTCAAACTGATAATTTTGATATTTGTGGTCTCAAACTTCAGATTAGTTGTTTCAAAACAAAATGACTATAATTAAAAAAAAATTCAGCCAGTCTAAACTAAACAATGCCTGTTAGTTATTGGCTTGGGGTCCATTGGACCCCATAGTATACGATGCTGTTTTTATTTTTTAAACCATATCGGTTTATCTGAGATTAGTAATACTCTACATCGTTGAAGATCAACTAAACTTAGGAAAAGTCAGGTAACATGGACGTTGTATTTGCTATCTGTTCTAAGTAATGAAAGATCAAATTTCATTTTGGGGTCCATTGGACCCCATGGTAGACAGAGGGTTAAAGAAGGCCTAAACCACAAATCACATGATATGATGTCATCAAAATTTTTCCAAAGAGGAAGTTTTTGCGGGACAAAAATATCGTAGGATGAAAGATCTGAAATCGTTGTTGCCTGTTTGCACGTAACCAGGATTTTGCAAAGGAAGAGGGCTTAAACTAATAGTTGAAAAATGCAAATATCTAACTTTGGGAACGCGTTGTGAAAGCTTGTGTAACTCAAATGTATCACAAACGGGGGTTTGGGGGCGGGGTCCCCAGCCGCCGGAGGCTTGGGGGCTGGGAGCGAAGCCCCCAGCCGTTGGTGATTTTTTGTAATTTTTTGGAAAAAAAAGCTATTTTAATGCCATTGGATTATATTTCGCAAGTGTTCAGAGCCATTTGAAAGCACTAGATTTCTGACATTTGAAAGCCAATCGAAAAAATCAAATTGTTTAATCCTCCTTTTACTAGCAATTTAAGTCCAAAACACGTTTAAGATCTTGCATTTTGGAGTTAATCTTTACTTGTTAGTGATTTGGTCCATGTAGGGGGAAGTAAGGCACATTGTCTCTGGCTGCATTATAGCAGTAAATAATAATCCACTCAAAGATTTGCCTTAAAGGCTTTTGTTTTGTCATGAAAATAACCAGTTATAGGAGTACCTGTTCGCCAGGGGGCCCAGGACCCTTAATTGAAGTTCAATGATTTGTTCAATCAGCATTTTCCGTGGCTAATTTTTTTTAAAACTATTTTGTGCGTAAAAGCCAGCGAGGTTGGAGGTGAAATACTAAATTGTTATTGAAAAATGGTACAATAGATGGTTACGTCTACTAACCATGTTATTGCCGGGCCGGATTTACATCGCGCTAGGCCCCTGGCACTTTGGAGATTTTCGCAGCATCTTTCTCGGATATGTAGGTGAAGACCATAAAAATCTTACGATTTCAGCTCGGGGCCCCTAGCTGGTACTGCGTCATATTATGGTAAATCCGGCCCTGATTAATGCGTTACGTTCACAAAAAGGCTAGATGTGAGCCTGAGATATCAACTTTTAAGACAAAAACTCTCCATTTCTTCCGGGTTGGACGTTTAAATTGGCTGGCAAAAATTGAATTGAGTGGTTGGGACACGGCGCCCCTGGTCTTCAATATTGTAAATTAGTTAAATTGTCGTCAGCGAAAAATGCTAGAAAGAAACTGAAACTGAAGAAACAATAGGTTTTTGGTCACATTTTTGTCATTGGTGAAATTACAATCCCCTTGTCTACGCCTATGCTCCAGTTGCGGAAAACAAAAAAGGTGTTCGCAAATTTTCCGCGAGGTTTCTGGCGTTTTCCAACGAAATTTTAACTGTTCAAGAAATAGTGCTGTCCTCGATCCGAGGACAGGGCAATTTTTGAGGACTTGAGGCTTCGAGGCCAAGGCCAAGGTCAAGGACTTCAAAATGTGTCCTCGAGGCCAAGGACGTCCTCGAGGACTCCACATCTGGTAAATAGTAATTTTGACATCTCTAAAAAGTAATACAATTACCACAAAAATTACTTTTTTGAAAGAGTAGTGTCATTAGTGTAAAAATTGCTATAAAACTAATTCGTTTTACAGTAATTTGATACTTTAATAGTTCGTTACTGCCCACTACTGAAAATTTATTGACGAGATTGAAGGTCATTGACAAAGCTTTTAAAATTTTCCCAAAAATTTAAGTCATATTTTAGTCAAATAGAGCCGCAAACATTCGATACTGTTAGTTTTTACAACGCTATTAAGTTAGCAGAGCTGCGGAAGAGGCAATTCTATGTGCAAATGGAATTAAACGCACAAAAGTGAACCGAAGCTAAACATTAATTTGAATGTGTTGCTTAATTATTGAACCAATGTGAATGACAATGTCTTATACCTATTTTTTACAAATAACATCAATTAAGGTGGTCGTAATAAAGACTCATCTGTGCCCACTTTGCCGCCAATGCAACCGAATCGAGCACGCCTATTAATTTATTCTTTTACATTCTTTTACAATTATTTCTTTCCAGTTGTGTTCAACTTCTTTCAGCTGTTGTTCTAAGCTAAACAGATTTGAAGAGAAATTACAAAAAAACAAACACAGTTCGGTCACCTTTTGCTCAACTCGATCAAAATTGGTATAAGTGAATAATTATTTTACTTTTTTTTATGCGTTAAATTTCTTCTTGCAAATTCCAAAACTTACTAATGTAGCATTATTAACCACTCCTTGGTACAGAAAGTAGAACTTAAAGAGGAAGAGGAACTAAAACCAAGGAACTAAATCTTTCAATTTCAGCATAACCATCACGTTGGTTATTGCATTAAAATACCAATTTCCGCTGCAGTTTATTGGTATTATAATTTATCGCCGTTTTAATAATTGAGATTTTTCTTCCATATTTCTTCTTACACTGCAGAATACCTCAGTATTAAAACATTAATAATTAAAACTTAAAAACTCAGCAGTCTGTTTCACCCATAAATGTGATCATCAGGGGCAAATCATATTTAAATATACAGTGATACTTTTGATTGTGATTTATCCATGATGATCCCAGTTATATTTTGAATATGATTCATTAGTTAATGGTTTATTTTTGTTTAGAATGGAAGCGATGAGCAAGCAAAGCATTATCATTACCTAAAGGCACCAAACGATAAATCTCTTTCTGGTGAGACGCTGCAAAAAACTATAATGTCTAGGTACTAAAGTATCAGGCGCGGTCGCGATTCTGCAACCTCTCACAATCCAATCACAATCCTATTTTACCCCTGATGGTCCTATTACCGGGTAAAACCGTTGTTGGGTTTTGTAAGTTTTAATTTTTAATCTTTTAATGTTTAACACTGCGGTACTCTGCTGTAATATATGATCTAACTCTTCGTTATCAAGCACTTTTTAAAACCTCGATATCAACCACAGACTAGGTGAACATGGAACTAGGTATACAACATACTTTTTTTTATTAGAACAATAATATAAAAAACACGAGACGCAGTTCTTCTAAATATTTAAGATCAAATTATGAAAATTGCCAGCCATGGTATGAAAACAAAAAATTACGAACACAGACCAACATCAAAAGAGCTGAGCTTTTCCGGGACTCTTCCATGTTGTCGTTGTTGATTTGTCTAATGATTGTTTTGATAATTATGATCAACAACCAAAAACAAGTTTTAGCCTAACAAACATGAACTTTGGTCATTTTATTTTCCAATAAATTTAGGAAAAAATTAAGAACAACTGCTACTGAAAATTGGTGAAACTTTAAGAACAGTCAGCTTGAACCGAAAAATTACTGGTTCTTGAAAAAAAAAGTATGGACTAATCGAGAATGCAATAATTACAATACTAAATAATCGTTGTTTTGTTTTGCTTTGTTTTTTTTTTTTTTTTTGTATTCCTACAACTTTTTTTCTGGTTATGTAGACTTAATCCTAACTCATGAGCAAGCTTTTGCAGAAAATGAATAAATAATGCGAAAGCGAATCGAACACCAGCACCACGTGACTTATTAAACCACCATTATCTCATCATAAACGATGCATTAGCCTATAGATTTTCAGAAAATTCCTAACAACATTTGCAATAAAGTTTTTGCAGATTGCAAGACATAAAAAACTTATCGGTCCAACGGAAACTTGAAATATTTACTTTTTTTCTTCACGCGTAATTTTTTCTCCTATGTTTCTAACAAATTTTGGAACTTACTGGAGTAGTAATGCTCATAAGTAATGGGCCGAAAAAAGAACTTGAAGAAGAACAAGATCTGAAACAAGGAACTAAATCTTTTAATTTCAATATAACTATCACTTTGATTAATATGTTTCAACTTCTCTTATAGTTGTAATTTAATTGCAGGTTTAGTGATTGGAATTTTCCATCTGCGCAGGTATTCGAGAACGCATTAATGTAATAAGGAAATTGCCTCTTTTTTCTTTTTATTTCTGTTCTTATGGCTATGATGTCCAAACCCTTACTCTTTATGCAAGGTTTTGCAGGAAAAAAATTACAGAACCCTGGGCGAATTGGACACGAGCACCACGTGACTTGTTAAGTGTGGCTTTACCATACCGTTACAGAAATAATGATTCAATTGCTTTGGACCCAAAATGAAAAAAAAGTATTGCTGTTATTTTGCATTTGGGGATGGTGCAGCTATATCGGACTCGAATTCGCAAGAGTGAACGGTTCTGTTTCTTTCTGTTGCAAATCCCGAAAGTGCGAGCAAAAACCTGTGTTGAAAAAATTGTCCTATGTTCTTGCAAAAATTATGTTCGTTCTATTAAATAAAATAGTTGTTGTTATTTTGGTTTACAACACTTGAATAGGAATTCGTAGACTTCCTATAATTGCCTTGAAGTACCAGCAATGTAAATCCCAGTTTCATTACTGATGCCAGATATGCATAAGAATGAAGAAGACATTTCATGCTGATCTGCGGATTATCTGCGCGGACTATTTTTTTGATATACCAACACCAAAATTTAGAAACAAGAAAATGCGCGAGATAAAATGGCGTACAGAAAGTAACTTGTAAACAATCAAAGCTAGATTCAGGGCGGGCATTTAAGAGATGACATACCAGAGCTGGAGACAAGGACACAAGTCTCGAGGCCAAGAACACAAAAAATCTCCGAGGCCAAGGACAGGTTTTCTCGAGGCTAAGGACAGGAATGTTCGATGCCTAGGCCAAGGACCGAGAACACAGACGCCAGTGTTCTCCAAAAAAAAAAAAAAATCTTCAAACAATTTTTTCTGGCGATCTTAAAAAAAAAAGGTCTTCACGTAAATTTTTCGGGCGATCTCCACAGAGGAAAACAAAAAAGGATCTTCGCAAATTTTTAGCGAGGTTTCTGACGTTTTTCAACAAAATTTAATCGGTTCAAAAAATAGTGTTGTCCGCGAGTCAAAGACAGGGCAATTTTCAAGAACTTGAGGTTTCGAGGCCAAGGACTTGACCTTCGAGGCCAAGGACTTCAAAATGTGTCCTTGAGGACGTCATCGAGGCCAAGGACGTCCTCAAGGACTCCACCTCTGCAACATACTACATATTATACACTAGACAAAATTGACTTAAGGCTGAAACAGACGATCAAGTTTTTTTTGCAAGAACGCTTGCAGAAGCGTTGATGCAACTTTTTTCTGTGTGTAAATGGCCTACCAAGATTATTATGCAACGATTGCAGAAACGTTGCAGAAGGGTTATCATGCGACGTGGAAATGGCTTTCTGCTAGATTTCAGAAAACTTTCTGCAAAATTGACATTACTTTGGCCGTGTTTCAAATTGCTGCAAGTTTTTTGACTTCTAGTGATGCTATTAACACGGTTACGTCTACCTACTTGGACACTTTCAAACTTTATCGCGTTGTCCTGCTACAAGGCAATGAATACTGCACTATATACTGTACATTACCGGAATCCCTATTTGGACAGCATTATGAAATAGAAGCGTTGATAAGTGAATTCGAAGCTAGCCCTGCAGTTTGGAAAGCATTGATAATATAAAGACATAATATAGAGTATATAGAGAATAATAATAATATAGTGAATAATATAGAGACCGAGTAAACAAAGCACTGCTTGGAGCAAAAACATGTAAGTACGGTATGACATTGTCTATAAAGATAAATTACTGAATGTTAATAGTATTGTAACGATTTTGCTTAAAGCAATTCATTTCAAATGCAATAAATTCTATTTGTCTACACTGGGTTCGCACTTTAATATCAACTTTTTTTGTGATGCTATGAATACTGGGTTTGTTTAGGTGACAATGCTTACGTGAACGTGACTCTTCGTTATTAACCTGTTTGTGACTAAACTGTTTGTGTGGTATACTGGGCAGCAGTCACAAAAAGAGAGGCCAGGCGGGACTGGTTCCTGCCTGAAAATTTTTACGTGTATTACTGTAAATGCATATGGGAAAAGTGGATAACTATGTTAAGTTCCGCCTGAATTTTATTTTCAACATTACATATAACGTTTTTCTTTGTCAATAAACATACTAAAGATAAAAAAATAGAATTTTCCGGAGGCGGGCAACAAAATACAACGATTATTTAAACCATTAAAAGCGCAGAACAAGAGGCGCACTTTAAATTTTATCTTTTCAGAAGGGTCGCGCAACTTCCGCTACAAGCTTTTTGATTCAGTAGAAGCGTAACGCAATTCCGCAACTGCAGAACAAGATTTTTGTACCAAGTTAAAGCGCAATCTAAGTTCTGCAATTAAGTGTTTGACACAGTGCCGTCGCTACGGGGGGGGGGGGGGGGGGGGGGGGTGCCTGGGAGGCCGTGCCCCCCCTAACGACTACTTGTTCCCCCCATTTCGGTCTACTCAAAATACTTTTTTGGGGCATGACGCAACCACAAGACAATAGACTATAACCAAAAAGGGAATAAGACCATTCAAACATAATTCTTGTTTGAAGTGTTCTCGATTCTTATCAAAATTGCTGACCACCAACTACTGTACCTAAATATGACACAATAATCCGTCTTATTAACACGTCTTTACGGATGTGTTGCAGAATAGGGATGTAAGCCTATAGAATCGTTACCGGTTTTTCGTTAGTGATGATGATCTGAAATAACACGTAAACATATTTTCTAGAAAGACCACCCGTTTTTGTTTTTTTAAAGGACACAAGATTTTTTTCGGTCGCAGTCAGTTTGCAACCAGGGGAAAGAGCAAAGAGGCCTTCAGCCCCCTTTAGCCAAGACATTTAGAAAATGTAACCCCCCCAAAAAAAACAAGTGTTTGAACGTGTTTTGGACTTGAACTTAAGGGGGGGCTAAAAAGGTTAGGCAATTTAATCCTTTTTATGACTTCTGTCTTTTAGCGATTTACTACAATTATTCATACAGTACTTAAACTGTAGCATTTTGCATCGGGGGACGCTTTTGCAGCCTTGACCAAACGCATTCGGAATGCGAAAGTACTTTAGTGGAAATTATGTTTTTCCGTTCCCGAAATCGAGTGAATACCAAAAAAAGGTCTTCCTCGAAACTTGAAGAGTTTTTGTCCCCGAAATCAAGTGAAGACAAAAAAAAAGATCTTCACAGCAATTTGGGACAAATTTGGCCGGATTTTGTGGAATTTATTCGTGCTGCTAGGCTTTTTTTCATCTGTTCAACCAGCGCTCAATCCTCGATGGGGGAACGTTGAATCTCGATGGAGGGACGCTAAATCTTGATGGGGAAACGCGTCCCCTTGCGTTAAAATTGCTATCTTCGCACAAAATCACAAAAATCTCTCGTCGGCAAGGGACTCTGCTTCCAGGCCCCCTCTGTGATACGTACTCATGAGTTGCATAGCCTTGTTTAGCAAGAGGTCTAAATTAGACAATTTTTAGGCACAAAAAAAAACTTTGCTTCAAGCCCCTTTCCTCTTAGCTAAATTCTGGTAGCGCTTCTGGTGGAATTCACTGCTGCAGACAGATTTTTTCTGCGATTATATGGGCCGCAGACGAAACGAGCTAATAAACGCTGCCGGACTTAAACGTTTCTTTTTTCAAACATGAGTACAAAATAATTTTATACAAAACTGTTTTTGAAATAACGTATAATTTGTAGCCGTAAAATATTACTTTTGATGTGCAAAAGCTTAGTTTATTTTAGTGCCCCCCTACTTTTGGCTAATGTCCCCTCACCTCGTTTGTTCTGGCGACGGCACTGGTTTAACAAACAATGTAAATTACGCATTTTTGTGATTTTTGACGGAAAAGGAGTAAGTAGTTTGGGATAAAAGGTCGGCATTTGACAATATTACGATCAAAATGAACCAAATTAAGCCAAAAGCATAAACATGCGCTATTAACAACAACAAAAAAAAAAAGAAATTGAAATCGAAGTGCAATTAATCCTCAACAAATTTTAAAGACATTAGTCCGCCCGCGACTTCGGCAATCTCTCAAAATAAAAAATTTAAAGCGCAACGCAACTTTCACTGTCGCAGAAGTTCCACTTGATATTTTCTTACCTTGTTGTTGTAGCGCATATTCATCCTCCTGTCACCGGACAGCGTCAGACGCTAAATACAGGATAACCCGCGCACTTTTAATTGTAATGACTACGTCGAGGTTGGAACCTGCTAAGAAGTTTCCAGTGATCCAATGTTCCTGTGAATTTCGTTGAATTTTTGTCCACTAAATTTACTGCTCGTTCAAAGCCACCCAGCAGAGATAATCATTATACAGCGTCTTATCCAAAGACGCAACAACGTGACCAGGGCGTGGGTTGAACCCAGATCATGCGATCAGTGTTGTCGTAAAAATGACGTCTTTACCCTGTAGGCCACGCTACCTGTGGCAAGAAAGCGAAGGGTGACTGCTAAACGGTCCTTGCTAAAAATCGCCTGTCTAATGACGGTGTGATTTCGAGCAAGCCACAATTTAAGTTGTTTTTCTTTTTCCTTTTTGAAAGCATTTTAAATTACCATTGCTGCTACCGCTTTCCTTTCTCGAAACATGCTTATTGAGAGTTCAGATTATTATAGCGAGTAGTCCATCTCTGTCTGCAAGACTATTAAAATTGCCACGTATTAATGGATTTTCAAGGTCTTGCAGAACATAGCCACAACATAATTGCTGCAACATTAAAAAAAAAATTGTTGCACGCACGTGTAAATGGAATTTTAAGTTTCATGCAGTAGACTACTTCCGGCGCCAAAATTTGTTCTTGCCGCAACTAAATTTGCAGAAAAACAGTTTCTCGTAAAAATGGTGTGATAATCTGAAGAAACTTGCTTGTCTATTTCGGCCCGTATACAATAAACTTTGAAAACAGTAAATTTGTGGTTAAGGCTGCCTGTTCTTAAATTTTCATAAACCGTCAGCGTCATTTGCTCTTAATTTAGTCTTAAATTTTGTTGGAGAATAAAATATAGCTCAAATTCATTTTTGTTTGGTTAAAGGTTGTCTATTGTTATCTATCATGTTGATAGTGTTTGGGCAAATTAATCACGGCAATATGAAAAAAGGCTAAGAAAACTCTGCTGATTACGTACAATAGTGTTGCACTGTTACGCATTTGGTTCTTGTTCTTAAGTATAACTTTCATACTGAGGCTGGCATTGTTCAAAAATTTCTCTTAAATTTTATGGAAAATGTGCTTCGTGTTTTCATAAATTGTTATTACAAAACGAAGAGTGCACTATGTTTTTTTCTTCCAATGTTTGCACTTCTCACATTTTATGTAATTTTTCTTTTTAGTTTAGGTTTTTCACATTGGCGATCAAAAACTTAATTCCACACTCCTTTTGATGTTAGGAAGACAAGTTTCAAGAGCTGATAATTGTGAAGCCATTCAAGCAGGATTTTAACCCTTTAAGAAATGTTTGATTAATTACAGTAAATACAAAGGTAACAGTTGTATCTTAATTGAATTGTATTCTGCTTTTATAATACCGTAAGTACACGATTTTTTATAAGAACCAGTAAATTTTGAGTTCAGGCAGGCGGTTCTCAATTTTCTGTCAATGTTTAGCCTATGTTGCTCTTAATTTGTTCTTAAATTTTGGAAGCATCAATGTCAATTACGGCGACCACGTTTCGTAATTCCTAATGCTCTGTCTGCTTAAAGAAACGCTTTTTTTGTTGTTTTTGCAGCATCATAAAATTGCGAAAAGCGGAAAAGCAAGCATTGATTTTCGTTTGAACAAGAGCAAAAAAATCGTTTGGTTATAGCACTCTATTGTCTTAGAATTGTTGCAATTTTGCTTGTAAATGCCTGGAAGTCTCTCAAGCTTTATTGTTTTGAGTCAGTACAGAATTTCTTTTCTTTTTTAATTTGAAATTTATGCTTTTTCGGTTGTTCTCAACATTATTCTTTGTTGCTGAGGCTGGTGTTGCTTCTAATATATTCTCAAATTTTGAGCAAAAATGAGCCTCGAGTTCTTACAAAATTATTGTTCTTGCATAAAAAAGTGCAGTCAATTTTGTTAATGCTAATATTCTGGCATATCAAAAATGAAACTTTAAAATCTGAGAACCCTAGAATAGCTAAAACGATGAATTCACACTAATGGCGTTTGGACTATATATTTTGGAAATGGAGGTACTAGCAGCATTGGCTCACACCCTCTGCTTACTCGTTGGGGTTAAATAATCACAGTTATGTGGAGAAACACAAAACCGGCAAAATTATCGCGGCAAAGCACAAAGAATCGAGCTACGTGCATCATATTTTCAGCAATAACCATCATTAACATTCTGCATCATTTTTTGCAACATCAAGGTTTTGCTCGTAAGCCATTTGGTTGCAAAAATTACTGCAGTTTCAATTTAAGGGGTACCGAATATACTAAATGGTTTGTATTAGTAGAGTAGACTTTTGAAGTCCATTTAAATAGTCGGGGCCAAATAAGGCTGAGGTTGGAAATTGAGACTCTAGTTTAAAACTCGGACTAACTGTAAATTGAAATTACGTTTTATTCACCGATATGTCTTGTCCAGGGACAGCGAATTAAGGAACCTTTCAGTGTTCGAGTCCAGCTGCCACCTGCCCACCTGTTCACCACTATACGGCGGAAGCTCTCACTTTCAATGTTGAACGTCAAGCAGAGAAGCTGTGAACAGTGCTGGAGTCGGGTACTGCTACTTCGAGTACGAGCACATGGCCAGCGAAAAGGCACGAGCACGAGTACTTGAGGTTTGGGTACGAGTTCGAGTACTTGAGGTTCGAGTACGAGTACCGAAATTTTTTAAATCTAAAAAAAGGCAATTTAACTTTTTCTAATATAGTTATTGTTTCGATGCCGATGTTTTTTGCTTGAATAGCAACCCTGAAAAAATAAACTGAAGAACTAATCAATTGGAACAAAATGCTATTTAGAGCTACATAACAAAAAACGCACTAAATTAACTCGGACACATCAAAAATACGCCCGTTGCATTTCAAGAGCTACTTTAGTTATATTTTGCTACCTTTCGTTGCAAAAATGTACTTAACTGTTCTCAACCAATTTCTTGTGCGAGTACCGAGTACTTAGGCACTCGTGTACGAGTACTAGCCGAGTACTAAAGATTTTGAGTACGAGTACAAGCACACCAAACTTGGTACTCGAGTACCGAGAACGAGTACTCCAGCCCTGGCCGAGAATACCAATATTTATAGTCTTTGGTTTGACCCGACCCGGAATGAACCCAGGTCAACCGTTTCAGTAGCACACGCTCTATCCACTCGACCACTCATCGGTTAATATCTACGCTTACCCTGAGCTCTACTAATTTTACTGCTAAAGAATGTTTTGGAAGCTAAATTAGTTTTCACATACTCAAGTTACTGTAAAGATTTAAATACAGTTCAAGCGGATGTTTTGAAATTTTTGTAGCATTATTGATGACAAGTTTTTTTTTCTATTGTTTAATGGCGCACTTCCGTCACTACACGAGTAGCGATAAATTGCAGGTGCATGTCTCTGATATAGCCTGAGCTGTTACAACATCGGAAAGCCCGAAAACAAATTGTGCGATTTTCACCAAAGATCGATCCGAATTGTGACGTCATAAACACAAGATCAATTTTTATAAAATATTCAGGTGTACACTCCCATCATTTTGCAAAAGGGAACATTTTTAATTTTTTGATTTTAACTTTCCGAGATAAACTGCAACATCTTGACGTCCTTCGTGGTCGACTCCTGGGAAGCCATGTCAATAATTTAGTTTTTATGCGCCTTTGTTGTCAAACTATGACGTAATAAATCGTATGTTAAAGTTTGCCCTGAAATTTTAGGCATATTTTTATTTATTACGCCATAAGGTAAAAACAGAATGTTCCTTTTGCTGAATTAAAACCGTTTTTTTAAGCTGAATAAGATACGTTCCCTTTTGCTAAATTAAAAAAAAAAATGCGTTTTAGATTAAATAAAACATGCATTAGTTTATTTAAATTGCCAAGAATTCTTCCACCAACCTAACATTTAATGGCGTAAAATCTTTTTTGATTTAAAACCAGAAAATCAGGCCTAATTTAAATGACATTGCGTTGTCTAGAAGTTATTTGGGGTCTAATTAACTATCCTGTTTAAGTTTGAAGAAAAGTTTTACGCAAACTACCGTTGATGATAAATTTCATTTCATATTTGTTTTTGTTTTTCATGATACGGTATCTTAGGAGTTTGGAACTATCATGGTCGACAACATGTACTGGTGTTGGTGCAAAAACGCGGGCATTTTGTATATTCCCAATAGTATTTTGATTCAACCAAAGGGAACCAGCAGAATAGAATTTATGTAAAGAAAAAATTGCGAAAATTTTGGGAGCGCATTGTCTGAAACCAGAGATTGAATAAGATGAAAATGGAACCCGCAATTGTCTCAAAATGAGCATCTTCTTGGCCTGAAAATCTGTAAATTTCCTTATAGTTTATTTCCAATGCACTCATAGAGTTAAAAAGAAAAAAATGTATTACTGCTTAGCACCATCGAATTTTTGGATGTAATAATGTATATTTTGCGATCCCTATTTGACTGTTCTTGTTGGGACTTTACTCGCGCGCGCCTTGGATCTTTGTTTGTATACTCTGCCAATTGAGCATCGCAACTTATTTGATTTGCTTATAACGTAAAAACCGTTTAACCCAGAAAGCTAAATGTTTGGAACAACATGGTAATGAATAAAAGCATTACGTATGCCGATTATGGGGATCATAGGTCACGTAATCGTGGTTTAAAAATTCAAAAATTGGGTAGAAATTGCCAGTTTTTGCTGAAAATTTTTTGATTTGCTTTTAACTCGAAAACCGTTAAACTTGTTCAGCTGAAATTTGAACACAGCATGTGGCAAACAGAGACTTCATACTGTACGTACAATTTTAGAGGTCAAAAATTGCCAAAACGGGGTCAAATTTAAACCAGCACGTATATCTCGGTCAGTACCGATATTGATGAAAAACGGGTTGTGGTTTTTGACCACATTATCAACCACCTTTTTTTATGGTTATGTTCATTTGCCCCGATTGACTTCGATACTATTTTTCTTTTTTTTTTCGAGTTTTCTTCCCAATCTATCTTCTTTTAAACCGCTAAACGCATAGAATTCAAATTTTGAGCCATTGTATAGGAGATGTTAGGAAGGACAAGGTCCCTCCTGAAATATTGGGGATGCCATAATGGGGAATTCCCCCTCAAATGAGTCCTCTAAAATTTTGAAATTTTGAAGCAATGGAGTTAGATGGATTAAATTTTCAGAATGGGTTGGTATTAAAAATAAAATAATCCTAACAAAATTTTGGGTAACACAATCGGGTTCGCCCTCAAACGGGCCCTCCAAAATTTTAAATTTTTAACCACTCAAACTAGATACAGTCATAAAACTTTCAAGATAGGTTTAAATATAAATAAATCGTTATAACATAACAAAGTTTGGAAATACCAAAATTGGGGTCCTCCTCAAACGTGTCCTCCAAAAGTCAAAAATTTTAACCACTCAAGGTAGATAAGTGATATTTTTTGGATAAATACAAAAAAAAAGGTAAATTTTGACAAAGTTTGGAGGTACCAAAGTGGAGGGTCCTCCCCAAACAAGTACTGTTGAAAATTAAAAATTAAAATTAAAATTAAAAATCTAAAATTAAAACTTTTTTTCACTTTAGATTGACACTCGAAATTTTTAAGATAGGCAAACATAAAGGGAGGTTTTGATAAGACAAAATTTGGGGGTATCAAAATGCAGGGTCCTTTTCAAACGGGCCTTCCAAAATTCAAAATTTTCAACCGCTTGAACCAAAATGCTAAAATTGTCAGGATAAGTGAACATAAAAGATGGAGAATGGCAAAATATTGGGGTACAACGTTTTAGGGTCCTCCCTCAAATGGGTCACTAAAAATTTGAAATTTGTTAGCACTTAAGTTGAAAAAATGACATTTTAGGGGTAAGTTTGAAGTTAATTATGAGTTACTGAGTCTACTAGAATGGACAAAAGCCAACAAAATAACTGCTAACCCTAAAAAATCTTCAGCGTTAACATTGACCCCCAAAATTATCAATCCAATCCAAACGATCGAAATACTTTTCAACAAAAACCCAGTTTCCGTCAATAAATCAGTAAAATATAAGGGCATTACAATCGATAAAAAATTAAACTTTGCAGAGCATATTATCACGTTAACATGTAAAATATCTAGATCTGTGGGTATCTTGTCTAAACTGAGGAACATCTTACCTTTTACAGCTCTTCGTAAATTGTATTATAGTATGATTCACTCTCATTTATTATATGGCATTGTAATAGGGGCGTAAATCCCGGGGGGGACGGGGGGGATGCATCTCCCCCAATAATTTTTGAGGTGGGGATGCGGGGGTAATGCAACCCCCCAATCATCCCCCCCAATAATTTATCGTACGCTGCTATTTTTGACAATTTATCTTGCTGATTCAATGGCCTACCGTTTCTTGCTAATATGGTTACGGATTGCCACAAACAAAATACTGTATATTATGGTAAAATTGGCTGACCTAGCCAAACATAATTATGTAGGCCGTAAAATCTAAAAGTATAGTCTATTCATGGATTGCACGTAACGTCATCGCGCTGATAGTCAAACCGCTGGACGTCAAAATCGCGGATCAGCGCTACGTAAATGCATGCAAAAACACTGATAGTAAAGAATATAGAGCGTATTTTCAGGCTCTAAATGAGTTAATTCTTTGTCGCATTAAAGTTAAATGCTAGATAAAAGCCTGCAAAAACTGAAAAAGATCTTTATTAGTAAGAATTCAGTTTTTGTATGCTTTTTTTAGTGACCTGAATCCGGCTTGCCGTTGAGAACCATGTATACTGTAGATGGTGGTAGCTAGCTTCGTATAGTTTGACTTATACGAAGCTTACTATTGACTTATTTGTGACAAAATTAGCGTACTTTTAAACTATTGTATCTCTTTATTTGCCACAAAATAAACTTACTTGCAAACATGAATGGGCAAGTTAATGCAAAACGTTAGCTTCGTTAACCACTAGTTGGAATAAACTGAAAATAACGGATTAACGTTAACGGAGGTGTGAACTTCGTTAACTTCGTTAACAAACTTCACACCTCCGTTAACGTTAATCCGTTATTTTCAGCTTTAATTAACGGAAGTTAATAAAGTCCGTTAATTCGTTAACATTTTGCGTGTAATTTACATTACTTTTTATTCACTCGCTTCCAGAACACTTTTTGACGCTGTTGAGCTGATTGTAAGTACATTTTTTTTGCTGTGGTGGTCTTTTTGTGTTTTGGAAGTTACATTTTACAGTCTAATTTAATTTCAAGATAGAAATATGTTCAAATGCACTAACAAAGCTGCGATCGGCAAATCTTTTTGAATTGTGAACAGCGATAATTATTAAACCTGTGAGGCTGCAGCTTATTGTTTGCCACCAAAAAGAGCTCCTTTCTTGATCGCTTTCTTTCAAAAAACTTGTGCTAATACGCAACAAGTGTTACCTGTGCAACTGCTGGTTTGTACCAGTACGATGAATGAATGGTGCAAGATATTAACCATAAAAACCTTAACGGAAGTTAACAGACCTTAACGCAAGTTAATTTAGTCCGTTGATAGAACTTAACAGAAGTTAATTTAGTCCGTAAACATGAAAAAACTTTTTAACGGATAAACGAGTGAATGAAAAAGTTAGCTTCGTTATTAACGGATTAACGATTAACGAACTTGTGCCCACCTATGCTTGCAAACTTTTGTAATTTCATAAGTCTATTTTGCAAGATCTTGGTAACTTTTGCATTTCGTGCGGTCATTAGCGACTTACCTACCGCTATGGTTATTCATTGCAAGGAGTTAAAACGCAAAAGCAGTTGTTTTCATTGAATTATTTTGTAGAGATGTCAATTAAATTTTAAACTAATTACATTAAACTGGCCTCAGTGTAACTTTGATAGAGCCTTAATTTGCATTTATTTCGACTTGGGCTAGTGATGTTAAATATTATTCATAAATTGTGCTTAAACTAAACATTAATCTGCCATGCGTTAGTGCTGCGACGTAGAATTTTAAGTATTTTAGGATATGACCGAATTTACGATGTGAACCAAAGCAAAAAGCCGCTAAAAGTGGGCAATATCAGACAATGGACGATGAAAATTCACAAAAAGCGTAACTTTCAAGACCCGCTGAGCCATGTAAGCTGCATAAATCGTTCCTGGTAGCTTTCATTTAAAACCAGGCTATCTACAAAAGTATTACTTTGCAATCAAATTCTTTAAACATGCCCACTGAAGGAATTATACATTGATTAGAGGTAACGTCCAATGCTTTGTAATGGCGTTTTGACGTTCAATCGTTTTGGCGGGGAAAAAGCTATGACGTAGCTGCAATCCATCAATAGCGCTTTCCGAAACTCTTGCTTTCGTAGCTGTTATACGTTATTACAATAATGCTAAATTTGCTTCGGATTCATCTTCATGGTTCTTTTAGCAATTAATGTTTGCGCCCCGATTGTTTATTCAATTCGTCGTATTGTGTAATGTGTAGGCTATTGCTAAATGTTGGTGTTGTACAGTACAATTCTAACGTTCTTTGCTTGTTCTTTAATCTTTACTGATTTCCTGTGCATATTATATACCGGTACCGTAATTCCAAACTTCAGCACAAGTGAACTTGTATTAATTTTAGATTTTGTGGCTAACGCCGTTATCAGTCGTTAACAGATCCAGAGGGTTCCAGACCCTCTTCCTTTTCCCCAGCTTAACCAAGGCAAACGTAAAATGATGCGAAAATGGCATTTAATACATGCCCTCCGGCAGTTATATTACCTCGGGCCCCCTTCTTGCAAAATTTTCTGGATCTGTTTCTGCTTTATACAAATTGTTACAAGTGGCGTAATTTCTGGGGCCAGACCAGCCCCCCTCCCTCTCATAGGCCTAAGTAACGTCGCAATTACATAAGCCACCATGTTTTTCCACAACTGGAACCCTTTAGACAACTTTAATAAAGCATTGAATCATGGGCCTATGCTCCAAAAACGCTTATTTTGGCTTTAAAAATCTTAAAATTTTCTCAGCGACGGGGGCTTTGTCTCCTTGCTGTGATCGTCTCTGCAATGTAAATCCACTCCCATCGCAAAATCTCACTGGTTGTTAGCATAGGTGGACACAAGTCCGTTAATCGTTAATCCGTTAATAACGAAGCTAACTTTTTCATTCACTCGTTTATCCGTTAAAAAGTTTTTTCATGTTTACGGACTAAATTAACTTCTGTTAAGTTCTATCAACGGACTAAATTAACTTGCGTTAAGGTCTGTTAACTTCCGTTAAGGTTTTTATGGTTAATATCTTGCACCATTCATTCATCGTACTGGTACAAACCAGCAGTTGCACAGGTAACACTTGTTGCGTATTAGCACAAGTTTTTTGAAAGAAAGCGATCAAGAAAGGAGCTCTTTTTGGTGGCAAACAATGAGCTGCAGCCTCACAGGTTTAATAATTATCGCTGTTCACAATTCAAAAAGATTTACCGATCGCAGCTTCGTTAGTGTTGAACGTATTTTTATCTTGAAATAAAATTAGACTGTAAAATGTAACTTCCAAAACACAAACAGACCACCATAGCAGTAAACATTTCCTTACAGTTAGGTCAATATCGCCAATACGTGTTTTAGAAGCGAGTGAATAAAACGAAATGTAAATTACACGCAAAATGTTAACGAATTAACGGACTTTATTAACTTCCGCTAATTAAATCTGAAAATAACGGATTAACGTTAACGGAGGTGTGAAGTTTGTTAACGGACGAGTGGTTAACGAAGCTAACGTTTTGCATTAACTTGCCCACCTATGGTTGTTAGTAACCAAAGGCTTGGGTGGATGTGATGCGTATAAGACGCAGTACGGCTAATATTGCAGCTACGCAACTATACGCTTTTTTGTATGTGCAACTTTTGATGGCTCTGTTTCATCCCCCCCAATAATTTTTACGGATTTACGCCACTACATTGTAATGCGGGGTTACACTTATGATAATCATTTGAAAAGATTGATTATTCTTCAAAATAAAGGTGTCAAATTAGTTGCAGGTGGACAACGGCAGGACCAAGTTACACCATTTTACCACCGATTTCAAATCTTAAAACTGAAAAACTTGTATTCACGGTATATGAAGTAGCAAAATTAATGCACAAAAACTCACGAAAAAAGCTACCGAATCGCCTAAATCGTCACTTCAGTTCTTTTAGGGCGATACACAGTACACACACAAACAACGCGCCTTGCTTTATCCCTCTGAACTTAATTTGTATTTACCAAGGTACAAACACAAAAATTACAAAAAAGGTTTAACTGTTCTTTTTTGTATCTCCAACTGAAGAGAGCTCAATGATCAAAGATCAGAGCAAATTATAATTTTATTTACAGTCAAATTTAGAAACCCTTAACAGTCTGTTTCACCCTTAACGGGATCATCAGAAGAGAACTTCTAAACAACATATACAAAAACAAATTGATTGGTTACACTTGAAACATAAATCTGTAAGTGGTTATTAACAAAGTAATGCGTCTGCCTGGCCTCGAAACTTTTGTCAACTGGGCCACAGAACAGCTGTGATAGGACTTTTAAGTTGAAAGGCGGGCAACATTGTGTTTACTAAATAATACGCATGCTGGGTTTGCCGTCGGTTACGTTTCAAATTTGAGTGACTCATAATTGGGTAACTTCCATAAGATTAAATTTGAAAGGTAGGAGTTAAAATCATTGCAACGACTAATACGAAAACTTAAAATAGCCCCGCCAGTATAGGTTTATAATTTATCCGGAGAAGGGGAGTTGCGGTAAGCGCATAAGTCTTAATCAACATTTTTTAGCAAAAATTTGTTTTTGTGCCTACATTTTGAAATTAGCTCGGAGCGTTTATTCAGCAGTCCTTCTGGTTTCGCTTTGATGATTTGCAGCTTTTCTGCCAAACAAAGGCTGCATATTCTTGCACCACAGCGATATGGAGCAGCTTCTTTAATGACGCTCCATTGGATTTGGTAATCGCGGCCTTTATTTTTGTGCTCCCAAACTCGTTTTGATAGTTCGGTACTTTTCTCTAGGCGCTGATGTCGAAACGAAGAGCTGTGGTTGTTGAAGCGTTTTTTGAAAGCAGTTGAGCACGATCCGTAATAGAGGTCCCGTTGGTTCCAGATGAGATGGTGGCCTTGTAAATTAGGCAGCTTTTCAGGCAATTTCCATTTAGTGGGCAGTTGGATTTGTTTCGGCAGTTGCAATTTTCTGCCAATTTGGTTTCGTCGGTTTTCCGTGGGCTTGCCACGTTAGAATTGTGTTGTTTGATTATAGCTGCCATGTTTGGCATGCAGCTATAACTGACTTTTACGCAGCTACGATTGCAAATGGGGTGCAGTTTGTGGTCGGGGGGGAAGTGCTTGTCCAATAGATTTAAAAATTTTCTGCCGATATTTGTGGATACGTTATCGCTAAAAGGGGGATTAAACCAAGTAATGTTCCGTTTTCTCTGTCTTCTTCTGCTGCTGTTTTCTGTTTGAAATTCTAATTTTTGTTTGTATCCACTTTTTTCTAGAGCTTGTGCGTATGCAGGTTTCGCTCTGTCAAACTCTTCTTGATTGTATGATATGCCAGATAATCTTTTCTCTATCATCTTGGGAAGTTGCTTTTTGATGTTGGGAGGGTGGTTAGACTGGGTGTGAATGTATTGCAGTTGTGAGTTTGGTTTCTTGTAGGGCCAGTATTTGCCGTTATCCGCGTTGAACGTGACATCCAGAAAGTCAGTTTGCTGCATGCCGGCTTCTATAGTTATTTTGAGATTGTTGGTTTTAAATAAGTTTCTGATGTTCTTAATAATTCGTTCGGTGTCTGGTCCTGAAATGCCGGATAAGATTGCTAGACCGTCATCGCGGTAGAGGCCGAATGATTGAACTGGTAGTAAGTTTGATAGTTGGTCCAGTAGGTACAGACCTACTAGTTCGCATATTTCTGCGCCATCAAATGAGCCCATTGTCACGTCGAATTCGGGGTTGCTCTTTTTTACCCATATCTTGTCCGTGCAGAATAGCAAGGATTTTCGGCAGTGTCGAATGGTGAGCATAATTTCTTCAGAAATTTCAGTATGGTGAGCGGCAAAATCAAGGGCATTTTCTAGCAGGTTTTCAGAAATTGATGGATAAAAATTTTCAATGTCAAATTTTAAGAATTTGCAGTTCTTTTTGTTAGAAATTTTAAGAACTGCTGAATAAACGCTCCGAGCTAATTTCAAAATGTAGGCACAAAAACAAATTTTTGCTAAAAAATGTTGATTAAGACTTATGCGCTTACCGCAACTCCCCTTCTCCGGATAAATTATAAACCTATACTGGCGGGGCTATTTTAAGTTTTCGTATTAGTCGTTGCAATGATTTTAACTCCTACCTTTCAAATTTAATCTTATGGAAGTTACCCAATTATGAGTCACTCAAATTTGAAACGTAACCGACGGCAAACCCAGCATGCGTATTATTTAGTAAACACAATGTTGCCCGCCTTTCAACTTAAAAGTCCTATCACAGCTGTTCTGTGGCCCAGTTGACAAAAGTTTCGAGGCCAGGCAGACGCATTACTTTGTTAATAACCACTTACAGATTTATGTTTCAAGTGTAACCAATCAATTTGTTTTTGTATATGTTGTTTAGAAGTTCTCTTCTGATGATCCCGTTAAGGGTGAAACAGACTGTTAAGGGTTTCTAAATTTGACCGTAAATAAAATTACAAAAAAGGTTTAAGTATCAAGGAGCCAAAATTTGGAACTTGTTATCATATGAATTAAAAAAATTACCATTCGATCAATTTAAACTGAAATCCAAAAAATATTTATTGTTAAGTTACAAGTGATTTACAGTTCTAAATTAATCAAAATTGACAAAACCTCAAGTTTGACCTATATACGCAACATATTCAAGACACGCCTAGCCGCTTGACATGACTAAGTTTTGGGTGGTTGCTTGACTCGATGACCTAGAGATCCTTTGCAGCTTCCTGTTTTATTTAATTGTATTTATGTGTGTCCATGAGACTTTGTTTATTGTTTTGAATGAAGCGAAATAAAACAAATATGAAATTAATGAAAGATAAACTATAGCAAAATTTAGGAGTTCGATGTTAGAGGATTCCCCCTAATAATGAATGTTTTTTTTTATCAAGTACGACAAACAAAACTTTCAGAATAGGTGAAGGTGAGTATAAAAGAGATGTAAAATATACCAAAATTGGAGATGTCACGACTGTGGAACGTCCCAAACAAGCCCATTAAATTGTAAACTTTTTACTATTTGAAGTAAAGAAATAAAATTTCAAGGATAGGTTGATGTAACTATATAAATGATACATAACTAGTTTGGAAGATTGGGGAAGATTGAGTTGGTCCACCAAATGGGCCCTCCGAAATTTAACACTTTTAACCGCTCAAACTAGACTCTGCATTATCATTGATATAAGAATTTGATTTATATTCATAAATTTCGTCGGTTTTCTGATCTTTTTCCATGATGATTACTGAGGCAGACATAGTTCTGATTTTGTTTTTAACGTTTGAGTAGACCGTTCATATAATATTGTTCTTTAAAAAAATACCGCAACAGGCTATTTGTAAATGTGGGTGTAGGTTTGGGTACTAGGAAAATACTGCATGTCAAATTTCTGGTCAAGTATCTAAGTTACAATGCCGAATTAAGTTAAAAAATAATACTAGTAGTTCTGATGCTTGTTGATCAAAAAGTGTTGTTGTTACTTTCAGTGTTAACAAAATTAAAACAGACATTTTCGCACCTTTCGTTCTAGTTTTGGTTTGCTAAGTTTGTAACTGGCGATGTTTGACATAAAAAGTTTACTTCAATTTAATAGTTTGTCTTGAAAGTTTGTTTGTTAATATGCTTACGTCATCTTTAACAGAACCGGTAAGTTAATTTTTTTGATCTTTTTCATTATGTCAAGAGAAAGCGACAGTGTCGCCAATTCTCTCGGATTAATCCGCACTCGCTTAGCGAGACCGTAGCCATTGACAAAATCAGAAAGAGGCTACTGAATTTTAGAGGGGTGGGGGAGCGAAGCAAAAATTTTTAATAAATCAAGTATCCATTGCTACGTTTTGGATACAGAGATCTGAAGTCAGAGTTTCCAGCCGCTCTAAAATTTTGCTAACTTTTAATGCGTAACTTTTTTGGATTTATGTTTTTATTAACTGAAAGTTTAAGTTCTTCGTCGTGGCTTGAGGAAAAGTCCCGTAATTGTATCATCGTTTTAGAAAGAAAATTAAATTTTAACGTGATTTGAAAGCTAAACCTCAAATTAGTTTGTGGACCTCACTTTACTGTAAATCTGGGATGCAACCCTCAACTACCAGAAGTTAGAATTTTGGAACGGAAGTCCGCCTATAGCCACTCGCGTTACTAACTTTTGAAAAAAATTTCATTCTTTTAAGTAAAATAAACTACGCTATACCGGAATTTTTAAAAGTTTGTGTTGATTTTTAAGCTAATGGTGAAAATTTGGAAAGCCTATTTTTTCTAACTTTTGACATATCCGACTTTTTTCAAAAATAATTTTGCAAAAGGAAACATTAGCTCACGTCTTATTACGTAATAAAGCATAGTTTTGCAATGGAAAATTTGTGTTTCTTACGCGCTTCTTCTTCTTTCTTTATTGCCTGATTTTTCGTATGGGTTGGGGGGCAACAGCTCGAGATTAAACCGCCACAGGTCCTTCATCCAATTCATCATTTTGCTTGGGTGAAGTCTCAAGCGATACCATCGAAGATCCTCAATGTAATTGGTCCATCTAGTTTTAGGTCGTTCAACTGCTCTTCTCCCATTTGCTTCGGCAAGCAAAGCTTGTTTGGGGAGTCTTTCCTGAGACATTCTGCTTACATGGCCAAACCATCTAAGCTGAGATCTTTCAATTGGAAAAAGTAACGACTCGATGTTAAGAGATTTTTGAATCTCAGAGCTACGCACCTTAGTGTAACTTTTTTAAAAACCTCATTTCGGACGCTTGCACTTGTGATCGCACTCTTTCGGTCATTACCCAAGATTCATGTCCATAGATGAGAAGAAAGGGGACAAAAACTGTTTTGAAAATTGATAGTTTTGCCTTTTTTTCGACAATTCTTGTTTCATGACAACAGAAAAGGGCAAAGCTTGCATTACTGCACTAGCCTTGCTAATTTGGGTATCCAGTTCTTCGTCTTGCCTTCCGTCACTCATGAATGTAACCCCAAGATACTTGAACTTCTCTACCTGCTTCAGTGTCAATCCATTCACTTGTAACACGCACTGATCAGGGTTTCTCGAGAGATGAAGTACCTCAATTTTGCCTGTGCTTATTTTCATTCCGGCGGTGTTGCATGCATCTGCAAAGCTATTTAATGCGCGATGGAGGCCAGATTCTGTGGAAGAAAGCAGAATCAAATCATCAGCAAATAGCAGAGGACTGATTTTGCAATTCCCAATCGAGGCACACTCATCAGCTTGGCTGCATTTGTCGATCCAATTCACGTAAACAATGAAAAAAAGAGATGACAAAACGCACCCTTGCGGAAGCCCAACGCCCACATGAAACAATTAGAACGACTTATTTTTGCCATACTTCCAAGATTTCTCGGAGATTTGCTTCAGAATAAAGATCTGGCCATGGTGCTGCCACCCAAACGAAAACCGCTCTGGCCATCTTCCAGTTTTGATTCCACTATTTCTCAGCATCATAAGCTAGCCAGGATTTTTGATTGGGAGGGGCGGGGGCCAAAACCACAAATCACATGCAATGATGTCATCAGAAACTTCAAAAGAGGAATTTTTTGTGTGGGCGAAGATATCGGAGAATGGAAGATCAGAAGCCGTGGCCTGGTGTTGGTCCGTACCTAGGAACTCGTTCAAGGGAAAGGGCTTAAATCTAACATTCAGGTGCAAAATTGTCTAAATTAGGAGACGCGGTTGAGTAAAGAAGTGTACCGTAATTAAAACTTATCACAGACGGGGGTCTGAGGGCGAAGGCCCCAGCCGCCTGGCGATTTTTCGTAATTTTTTGGAAAAAAACGCTGTTTTAATACCATTGGATCACATTTCGCACGCATTCAGAGGCCCTTTCAATTCAATAATTTGTTCTATGAGCATTCCCTTTACTGTAGCTAATTTGTTTCAAAAATATTTTGTTGCATAAAAACTGGTGATGTGGAGGGGAATTGTTATTGTAAAATGTACAGTACATAGTTACGTCTACGAACCATGTTATTGCCCGGGCCGGATTTACATTGAGTTGGGTCCCTGGCACTTTGGGATTTTTGCAATATTTTCCTGCCGAATATAGGTGAAGACTAAACAAAGTCTTATCTGAACGCAGGGCCCCTTGCACTGTGCCATATGTTAAATCCGTCCCGAGTTATTGCATTACGTTCATAAAAAGGTTAGATGAGGGCCTCAGTTAACAAGTTTTAGGATAAAAACTCTTTATTTTACTTGGGTTATACGTTTAAATTGGTTGGCAAAAATTAAATAGAGGGGGCCCGGGCCCCCTGCATCAATATTATTGTTGGGGGCCCATTTAAATTGGGGACTATTCAAATATTGTTGTAGGGGCCCATTTAAATTGGTCGGCATGAATTAAATTGGGGGGCCCGGGTCTCCTGAATCA
Organism: Trididemnum nubilum; assembly: GCA_963965965.1. Classification (NCBI taxonomy): domain Eukaryota; kingdom Metazoa; phylum Chordata; class Ascidiacea; order Aplousobranchia; family Didemnidae; genus Trididemnum; species Trididemnum nubilum. The sequence goes on along the minus strand of OZ014482.1, from coordinate 9,215,036 downwards.
CTATTAGTGTTAGGGGCCCATTTAAGTTCTGGACCATTTAAATATTATTGTAGGGGCTCATTTAAATTGATTGCAAAAATTAAATTCAGAGGGCCAGGGCCCCCCTGGATCAATATTATTGTTAATTACTGTTGTACGCGTGTACTGTTGCACGCGAAGGTATTAAAAGCAACTGAAACTGAAGAAACAATAGTCTTTTTGTGACATTTTTATGATTGATAGCATTTCAATTGAGGGTGGAGAGCGGGCCCCCTGGCATCCCCCCTAGCTACGCCTATGCTCAGCATTTCTTGTCAAGGCATTTGACTCATATTTTCAGGGCATTTGAAATTGTCAAAATGTGACTGAAGTGAATTTTGCGAAACATATTCATCATAATTGAATTAAAACAAAAATTTAAATTGCAACTAAAGACAAAAATTAAGTTCATTTCAAACAATTGCGCGTTGCTCCAAGTTATTTCCTGGCAAAGATCACACAAATTCCCGAAACCTGATTAAATTAGCCAGTTAGCATGCGAGCTTCTTTGACAAGCCATAAAACTTGCATAGGAATTAAGGCAAACAGGCAAATTTCAATTTTTTTTGTTTTTTCATACCATTAACCATCACATTAACTTATTCAAACATATTTTCTTTCTCTTTTAGTAAAGTAAATTGGGTTAAAACTGAATATTTTTTGGAGTTTATGCTAATTTTTTAGCCAATGGTGAAAATTTGAAGATTTTACCTTTCCTAAATTTTGAGATATCGACTTTTTTCGAAAATAATTTAGCATGAGGGAACATTTGCTCGCACTTTGTTAAGTAATAAAGAGTAGTTTTGCAATAGCAAATATGTAATTTTCTGAAGCACTGGAAGACAAATTGATAAAATGCTTGGCAGAGTGATGAATTGTCAAAATATGACTGGGTAGTGTTTTAGGAAGAAATCAACAATCGAGATGGAGTGAAAGTTTTGAATTGAGTTTTATTGCGACAATATATAGTTTTGTTTTTTTGTGAAGACTATGCGTTTTGTGGCGTGTTTTTTTGTTGTATTTTTTTTTGCTGATGAAATGCATTTTAAGCTGCCGATACCGAATGGATTTAAGCTGTTAAGCAAGCGCATATAAAAGCTGTTTGGCTGTTTAGAAAGGTATAAAACTTGTATAGCCTACTAGTTTCGGTAAAAAGACAAAATTTTTTTTCGTGAAAAAGATAAAAATGTAAAAAAGGTAAAAAAGTAAAAAGACAAAATTGAGAGGTTAAAAAGTTTGAATTTTGGTGGCTCCATTTGAAGGGGATATCCCCATTTTGGTATCCCCAAGTTTTGTCATATTATATCTATTTTGAACATTTTATCAGTCTAGCTTAAATGGTTCCAAAGTTTGAATTTTGGCGGCCCCGTTTAAGGGGACCCCCATGTTGGAACCCCCAATTTTTAGGTTTAATTTAATATTAACCCGTATCTTACCGCTATATGTTATGATTGTCAAATTGCGACAAAACTTCACGAAAATGCGTGAATTTAGTTGGATAAGAGACCCAAAAAAAATTATGCTAAAAATATTTATCGTTTACGAGATATGACTATGTTCCCAAATGGGAACATTAGCGATTTTCAGCACAAACTTTTGAAATCAATTTAAAGTACTGTTTATTTCGATGCAAAACAATCAGAACAATCAACTTCATGGTACATTTCCCATCACATGGCAGCGTTTGATCTGTGCAAACACTTGCTGCATTTTGTTAAAAATAAGATTCAACTGAAATTATTTGGAAGGGGGCAAAGTAAAATTATGGGGGGAAACTTGCCCCGCCTGCTTTCCCTGGCTACGTTCCTAATTTGGTGGGTGGTATCCAGTGCTCCCTCTAAGCTGTGCGTGCACACAGCTTTCAGAGACAGCGCACACACATAAATTTACTGCGCACAAACATATTGTTGAACAGACACATTGTTGCACAAGGGTGTCGGCAGGAAATTTGTCAGGGGGGGCCTAATAAGAACAAGTCCAGTATTAACTACTAAAAATGGAGGAATTTTTGAAATTCGGGAGGTTTAAGAGAAGTTTGTGAAAATTCAGGCGGGCTATGGCCCTCCCCTGCCCCCACCCCCTGCCGACGCCCATGTTGTTGCACGTGGGTTGTTGCACAAGTATTACAAATATTAGTTATTTCAAGAAAAGTGCGCACACACACCAAAACATTACAAAAAATTAGAGGGAACATTGGGGGTACCTACAAACTAATACAAAATATTTGTCTTTTAAGTATCTGCGGATATAAAAAAACAAAAACGGCACCTTAGCTTAAGTCGTTCAAAAATTGATGTTTGGGCAGCCATGTGGGGGGTCTCTGGAAGGGTGGTAGCCCCAAACTATGTCAAAATATATGTCAAACATCTACTGATATAAAATAACTGGCGCCCAAGCTTGAGCCGTTCAAAAAATTGATTTTTTGGGTCCCCATTTTTGGGGTACTTTCCGCTGGAGCAGCCCCAAAAAATTTCGCAAGACTAAATTGCGTTTGCAGCTCAACAATTTTACACTAAAGTTAGATTTCAATGTTTTGTGATTCAGGAGAAAAAGAGTGTATAAGATTTAGGAAAAAAAAAAGAAAAAAAGGAAAAAAGCTTCATCGCGGCCAAATTGGTTGAGATAAAAGGGTATTTTGAAACATATAACAATGCGAAATATTTTTTGCCTTACTTGAGTTGTTTTTGAATGAGACCGCTTTTTACGCCAAACTTTTGGGGTGGTTTTTGGATCCTAAAGCCTAAGTCAGATAATTTATTGCCTCGATATTTGGTACAAACATACAACTCGTTAACTTCAAACTACTGTCAAAATTTCATGCGGCTAGACCAAACCGTTCTTGAGTAATAAGCAAAAGTCCGAAACTTCGTACTCGTTACTTTGAAAATGCCGAGTAAAAACAAAACAACACGCGAGCGTCGGTCGTTCCAATAATGGGCTTTCTAGTACAGCAAAATAGGTAATTCTTTTAGTTTACTCTTATCTAAACAATATGTACAGTAGCGTGACCAAACTACACTAAGTCACAATTCTGAAAATCTATAAAAATCTGTCTATTCTGGATTGTTACTCTCTCTTCTCGTAAAACTGTATACAGTATAACTTGCATGCTGTAAAACCGCCAATGTTCCCAAATGGGAACAAATAAGTTCAAAACTAATTTTCTAACAGTAACTTGAAAATAATTACAAAGAAAACGATTTTGTGAAGTCATGTCTTTATCAAATGTACAAAACACGGTCTTAGCATTTAAAACATTTCTCACCCTTAGTTCTATACCTAACCAAATCGTGCAACCTTAAATCTCCTGTTTTCATCACGTTTCAAAGACCAATTTTTTTGTAAAATTTCAGCAGAATTGCCAAGCAAAACTATAGAAATTAATTTCTTAAATTCAAAAAACTATCCCACTTAGTTTTAAACCCTTATATAACTTAGGAGTCACAGAAAATGAAATTTAAAATTATGTTCCCAAATGGAAACATTGGTAAGAAACGGGTAAGAAATTGGTAATAAACCCATTCCGAAAATTTGATTCGTCTAGCTGTAACGGTTTAAAAATTTAAAATTTTGGCGGCCCCATTTGAATGGTACTTCATATTTTGATACCCCCAAATTTTATCTTTTTTACTTATTTGCCGACCTTGGAAATTTCATGTGTATGGCGTGAGTGGTTGAAAAGTTTGAAATTCGGCGGCCCCGTTTTGGGGATTTCATTTTCGGCCAGTAAAATTTTAGTTCTCAAACTCGGTTTGCACAAAAGCATTTCTAAGCACCCACATTATGTCCAAATATCAGCTCTGCGCGTCAAGTGGTTTTGGAATTATAAGCGAGTCGATAACTTTTCAAACCAAATATTGCCAATTTTTCTGTTCTTTTGTGTCTCAATTTACGATCGCATGACCTTAGGATCCCCAAAATCGGCACATATGACGCTTTTGATAATACTTATGTTGAGTCTAAATTTCAACTTTGAAGGTTTTACCGTTTGCTAGTTACAGTATCAAGCAAATCAATCATCGTATGCCAAAATTCGCGAACAAAACCAATGGTAAAGTCCAAATTAAGTCCCAATTAAAGCTCGCACGAAGTCCGACTTATTGAATATTGAATTTGTATTGAAAAAAAAATCTCTCCGAACAAAATCGCTCCACTAAAACTTATCGCAATCGACCGATTCAAATCGCACACTACTGCTACACAAGCCAAATTTTGATGCACAATCTCGGCTAAACTGTTTACGAAACTAATATCTCTGCAACTAGAACTATTAGAATCCTGGAATTATCAGAATAGTAGAATAGGAAAATACACCTATCAATTATACTAACGGCAACAGCGCTCGAATATTCTAGAGAAATTCTGAAATATTACGTCACAAGAGAAGCACAAGAGAAGCAATATATGAGCTTACAATAACAAATTGCAACGTAATTATAACGTCACAAACTTCAAGTCCAAATAGAGCAATTAAAAGTCGTAAACAACGAAGTACCCCGATAACTGCAGTAGGTCGTAGAACATACAGGAAAAGTCATTTATCTCGCACATTCCAAACGACAAAAGGCGTTGAAACTAGTAAAGCAGTCACGTAAGGCACACAAATCAAGGCAGACAAATAATCATAACTAAGGACATTTAAAGTTATTATATCTGACAGTCCTTTATATGCTGGCAATGCAAGTTTAGTTGAAACTATCTTGGCACTCCACTTAAGAATAGGTTCGGGATTAGTTTTAGAGAAAGAATTTGAGTTTGGGTTAAATTCGGGCCAAAAATAAGTAGATAAAAATAGACAAAATCTAAATTAAAAAAAGTAGATGAAATAATCTCTTCCTTTATTTTCCTCTTTACATGTTCATCGGTATGACTGTGAATAGCAAAACAATTAATCTACGTATTAACTTAATCGTCGTCTGTGCATTCCATCCTTGCAAAGTTAGTATAGCAGATTGATTTTGATTGATCAAGAATAAAAATGTTGCTAAGCTCGAATCACTTTTGCACGCTGACTCAACTAATGAACCCACTGCAATTACGTGTTTGGGGTTACCGTTTTAGAATAAAGGACCAACAGGATTGATCGCGACCTTCCTGGCATTATGTCGAAACGCTATTGCAAAGTTATGAAGCTTCACGCAGTATTTGTCATCAAAACCAAACAATTATTTTGTTGATCATTTATCGTAACTAGACAACAATAAGTTTCGCGTGTGAAACAACAATGAATATAACGATAAATTCTTCTGCTTCATATGACGAAGTTTTGCAGGTTATAGTTTGTTTTTTTTTACCTTGATCTTCCGTTTCTCTGTCAGTCAGCAAAAGCGTGCCATGACTCACAGGATGTAAGAACTTCATCTTTTACCGATTTTTTTACGTTTTCCTTTTGCTGAACCCAATGTATACAAGTTCAATGCAGTAGCCTAACTTACAAATTAGAATAAAATGTCAAAATGCATACGTAGGCAATGATTTTTAGCTGTTAAAATTACTTTTATTTTTATAAATTCAGACATCACAAAAGTGCTTCAAATGTAGTTTTAAAACGCTGTTCAAAACACTTCTGTCTGAACTGCTGGAGCGATTTTTATCGTCAATCACTTATTAACACTGTTTTGATATCGCTAATATTGCTTTTTTAACATTGAATACTTATTACTTCTGATACTTATATGGTGAGCATCATTGTTGTCTAAGAATATTCGTTGAAGTAGCTGTACGCGAAAATTGCTATATAACAAACTCAGATAAAGTGAGTTTGTTATATAGCAATTTTATAAAAGGCCAAATTTTACAAAAGCATGGAAAAACACAAACCGCGATTTCTGCTAATTAGCTTCCTAAAAAAAATTTAAACAGGTGTTTTGTTAATTCGTTAGATATACGATGATGTCGAATGTGATCATAAACTCTAATTAGAGGACTCTTCTTGGTGCTATCTAGCACTGCTAGGAAGAAAATGTTATTTTTAATGTATATAGATGATTTTCTTAGCCTTTCCTGTTTCCGACGTTGGGAAATTTGCAAATTTTACTTTTACAGCTATGGCATGAAGCGCTTGCCGTGGCGTAATGCAAAGAAAAAGTTTGTGGGTTCTAACAATAAGAAAATATTAGGCTCATTGCAATTATAATGTGGACAAGGGCGGAGATAAATCGTAATTTTAAGATTTTTTTTGGAGGTACTTTTTATACTCCATCAATCCAATTGTGCTTGACAATATTATACTTCATCTTGATGACGTCATATCAGGAAAATTTTGATGACGTCATATCAAGACAAACCGTATAAAAAGAGACAAAAATACAAGACAAAATCATCTTACTTAAAATTAAGCAAGCTCTTTAGGAAGCTTTTAGTTTTGGAAACTGTATTGACTTTTGTGCAGTCGCTCATTTTGACAGAAAATAAACTACAAACTTCTTATCCCACGATTTTCTTCACTGCAATATCATAGATTGAAAATACCGTGTTGCTCTGGCGCCAAGATGCGAAAATGGGTCCCTTAAACTCGTTGCACGATGCGACCAAAGAAATAAAAAAGTTTTATGCCTCAGACGCTAAGTCACCACAGCCCGGAATCCATGCTACTGTGCAAAAGTGTCATTTTGTAAAGTCATGTCTGGCTAATAGATATTCAAGAGACAAACGTTTGAGGGCCACCCGTTGGGGACCTCATATTGTGCCCTCCAAAATTGATTTTTAAATGGCTTAAGTTAAAAAGATGTATGTATTAGGATCAGTCACTATTAGGTTGGTAAATATATTTTGACGCTGTTAAAGATTTTAAACTCCTTAAAGGCTCCGAAAAAAAAAACATTCTATGTTTTTGAATTGCACTCTAAACGGGGAAACAAAAAACTGTTTTGAAGATCACTTAATTAAGCATGCGTCGGTCGTTTACTAATAGCTTGAAGAACACAAAAAATGAATAGCAGCAATACATAAATAACAGGCCTACTTCTGGAAACTGTTCATTGAAGAATTATCCGATAATGCAGCAACAACGCGAGAATCCTTTCGGTTTCTCTTTTTACTTCAGTCTCGACCAGTAGCATAATAATTAAAGGGTGGAAGTTTCGCTCTGGAAAGAACAATTTGGTGCTGCCCCTTTTTGGTTCATAATCTTTTTGAATTTTGAAGAAATTTTGTGGTTTCATAAAGCAATACACGTCACAATTAAAGTTTTAAACCTTATTTAAATATTTAAATTCTGTTTTAACCGTATTCGGGATCATATGGGGTATCTTATTTAAATAAAATCTTATTCAAATCTTAAATAAAATCTACACAATGTCGGATTTATGAGGTGAAGTGCCCTGTGGCCCAAATTTGATAGGGTTTCCATTTTCGATAGAGCAAAAATTAGATATGGTTCGAAGGTTAGTCGTTGCAGGCGCGCAACCAGGATTTTGTTGAGAGGGGCTTGAACCCATACGTCAAACAATATTGCTTGAAAAAAGTCTCAAATGAGCAGCGTGCTGAGACAAGTGGTGCGACTCAGCCGCTACGCAATTTTTGGAAGTTTTTAGAAAAAATTGCAATTTTAACGCTTTTTTGATCAAATTTTGTACCATTTTAGAGCCACTTAAAATAACTAAAATAGCTCAGATTTGAAATCCTGTGACAGAAATAAATTGCCCAGCCTCTTCAAGCTCCCACCTTACTCACAAGTCAAGTCCAAAACCTGTTTAAACGCTTACAATTTTTAGTTAGATTTTCGAAGTAGCTTGGCTAAGGAAGGTGGAAATACGAAGCCCATTACCCCCCCATCCCCCCAGCTGGTTGCGACACTGACTCGTCAACCTAAGCAGCGAAAAAACATGATTGTTACGTCAAGCAGATTACGAAATTATTTAATGTCAACCCACTCCAGTAAAGATGCGCTTGTGACATCAGAATGCCAAAATTAACCTATTACGAAAGAAAGTGAAAAAGTTGACAAAACTAGTTTACTGCAAGTCAAGACAAGTATTTTTTGCGCAACACCGCGCAAAGATACTAGCTGCTAGTGGTAAATGGTCGGGACCCCGGGGCCCAGGCATCTTAGACTCCTAAATCCGGCCCTGGACATGGTCTGTTTTGTGATATAATCTTAAGTCTCAGGTATAGAGCACTTTTTTGAATCAGATAAATTCACATTTCTTATGCACGTTGTAAGTTGTGTTTTAATCAACTAAATAAAAAACGACACATAAAAACATCATTGTTTTCCAAATAAACTGGTTCAAACCTATTATAGCCTTCTTGATATATTGAACAGTATGTTTTCCACGCTATTCAAGAATCTATTTGCAGTACTTCTGCGCAAAGTCGCAAAAGATATTGCGTAAGTGTTTGGTTCCTTCAGCTAACATTTAGCGACTGGAGGCGTTTCCTCAGCTGCTTGCTTTTTCTCTTAACTTCCAGTCGCTGGTAGAGCTCAACTATTTGGCCTTTGGTAGTTTTTGTAGTTGGTTCAGTGTCCAGCAAGTGCGCAATTAGGATTTTGCTAAGAAAGGACACGCAAATCGTTTAAAAAGAAATATACTTTTGCCCATTAACGACAAAAACTTCGTATTTAAATTAGCGGTTGGTTTTGATAGCCCGGTCAGTCAGTCGAGATAGTCCTACATCAGTTTGGAAACTCATTGATATCGTCAGTTTTTCCAAATCAAAGACCTTTTTAACTGACTGACCGGGCCATTACAACAACGACCATCGTATAAATAGAAGCTAGAAAGTCATTTTATTGGTTTTCTTAATTAAGTCGTTTTGTAGATCAAAATACTGGAAAGTTTTGCAAATACCATACCATAACACAAATCATTTTTCAGCGTAAAAATGTTTCCGTTATTGAAAGCTGGGTCTTGAATTGAAGCTGAATAAACATGAATCTTTTGGTTGATTAGCACTTCCTATTTAAAGACGCTGTTTATTGGTGTCGTCAATCAAGTTAAAGGTTTAAAAAACAAATTGCATCTCTAAATATTTGCCGTTTTGCTTTGCTTTTACACGCTACGCGTTAATGATTAAACACCGCATTGTCTTGCATCAATGACTGCCGCATATAAAATTTTAAAGTTTTCAATTGTGAAAAACAGCTGTTGTGACGTACTAGTTAAGATGAAGATGTTCCTTTTTGCAAAATTATTTATCGAGATAATCAATAACTCGCAAACTAAACGAGTTAGAGGCTTGAAATTTTTACCAGATCTATTCAATTCAATTCAATTTATTTATTTAGGCATGCGAAAAGACTAAGCACAGTCATCAAGGTCTGCAGCCATAATAAAACTGAGAAAAAACAGAAACAGCAACAAAAAAAAAGCTTCCAACTGTCAACTCAAAAAGTAGGTACACTACAAAACTTCAGAAAAAATAAACCTAACAAAACCTAAAAAAAAAATATTAATAACAATAAAAATAAAAAAAAACTTTAAAAAAATACTTAAAAAAAAACAACTGTCAACAAAGGAAACAACACACCAAAACTAAATACTGGTTAGTTCTCAATGTAACAGGCCCAAAACAAAACATAAAAAATGTAATGTGGGGGCATGGTCAAAACTGCAACGACTCAATGTGTTCCAGCATATTGGGACCACAAATTAACTTTTAGTTCTTTCTTGAATTTAAAGAAAGTACTTTTTTTAATTGGTTTTGATATTTCATTCCATAACTTTGCACCATAATAGTGTAATGATTTTTGAGCTTGAAATGTGTGCACTCGAGGCAAAAAGTAGTTTTTCTTCGTATTTTGTCTTGTGTTATGTGAATGAATCTGGTCAGTTATTACAAACAATTTAGAAATGTGAGAATATAAATTGTTGGAAATTTTATGCATAATTTTTCCTATTTCAAATTTATACACATCATTTATCTTCAAAATTTGTAGTTTAAAAAATAAAGGTTTAGTATGTGATCTAATGTTACTAAACGTAATTGTTCTTAGAGCTTTTTTTCGTAATTTATTTATTGGCATTAATGTCGAAGCCGAAGCACTGCCCCAACTACTAAGGCAGTAATTTAAATGAGAGTGAATTATACTATAGTAGACCATTAATAAAGTTTTACTATCTACATATTTTCGTAGGTGATATAACGCCCAGCACCCGCTAGCCAACTTAGAACTTACTCTGTCGATCTGAGGCTTCCAACTCAATGAATCATCAAGTAATACTCCTAAGTATTTGATGCATTTACTTCGTTTAATTGTAGTTTGATCAATTTTTACAGTATAATCTAATTTTGCTTTTTTGTTGGTGATAATTATGTATTCTGTTTTTGCGTAGTTAATTGTGAGTTTATTGATCTTCATCCAGCTACTGATGTGAACTAACTCATTATTCACTAACTTTGCTAAAATGCCTCCGTTGTAATGAGATGCAGTTAAATTTGTGTCATCGGCAAACAATCTGACTTGAAGTTTACTTGTTAGTGGTAAATCGTTTATATAAATATTAAATAAAAGAGGCCCTAGGGTTGAACCCTGGGGAACCCCACAAATGATATCGTTCATGTGTGATGTTACATTGTTAACACTGGTGAACTGCTGTCTGTTTTGAAAATAGCTTTGAAATAGTTTTAGTGGAAGTCCACGTACACCATACTTTTCCATTTTTTTGAGCAATATGTCATGATTTATACAATCGAATGCTTTTGCCAGATCTAAAAAATAAAACAAGTTATTTTCTTTTCAATTAGATTTTGTAGAATTTGATTGATTGTAAATATCAAGTACAGCATTACTAGTGGAGGACTTTTTGACAAAACCATATTGATTTTTGTTGAGAAGAATGTTTCGTGTAAAGTAATTATATAATTGAAAATGTAAACATTTTTCAAAAATTTTTGCAAATGGGCTTAGTAGAGAAATAGGGCGATAGTTAGAACAGATATCTTTTGGGCCTGTTTTGTGAATTGGAACGACTTCGGCAACTTTTAAAGCATTTGGAAACGAACCTGTAATAATACATTGATTGTAGATTTTAGTAAGTATTGGCGAAATCACATCAACAGCTATTTTGATGTATTTTACAGGTATTCCAAATTTTCCTGTGCTTTTGTTTGATTTCATACCTATTATATGTTTACGAATTTCATGTACACTAATTGGACGCAAAAAGACTGAATTTGAATTGTTATTAACTATTAAAGATGTATCAGTAAAAGAACAGTTTATAGTAAAGGAAATTTTACTAGTTAGAGAGTGACCAACATTAATGAAATAATTGTTAAAAGAATAACTGATTTCTTGTTGGTCATAAATCCTTTTACCATCTACACATATGTTTTTCAGAGTTTGATTAGCCTTACTTTTTTTATTACTCAGTATTTGAATAATGGTCTTCCATAACTGACTTATATTCTGCTTATTTTCAGATATTAGTTTTTGAAAGTAATCTTGTTTTGCAATTTCTTTTAAATGCGTAACTTTGTTTCTGTATTGCTTGTAACTCTGCCACAATTCAGCATTTTGTTGTTTAAGACATTGTTTGTATAAATTGTTTTTATGCTGTATGAATTTTAAAATGTCCCTAGTTATCCAGGGTTTTGTTTTAAGCTTTTTTTCCTTACGTGTTTGCTTTCTAAATGGTGCAGATTTGTTCAAAAATGGTGCAGATTTGTTCTAGACCACCGGCTTTCAACAAAAATATCAATTTTTACAAAAGGGAACATTTTGAGATGTTCCCTTTTGCAAAATGACGGGAGTAGTGAGTTTACGAGATATGAGTTTACGATATATCGTTTACGAGATATGACTATGTTCCCAAATGGGAACATTAGCGATTTTCAGCACAAACTTTTGAAATCAATTTAAAGTACTGTTCATTTCGATGCAAAACAATCAGAACAGTCAACTTCATGGTACATTTCCCATCACATGGCAGCGTTTGATCTGTGCAAACACTTGCTGCATTTTGTTAAAAATAAGATTCAACTGAAATTATTTGGGGGGGGGCAAAGTAAAATTATGGGGGGAAACTTGCCCCGCCTGCTCCCCCTGGCTACGTTCCTAATTTGGTGGGTGGTATCCAGTGCTCCCTCTAAGCTGTGCGTGCACACAGCTTTCAGAGACAGCGCACACACATAAATTTACTGCGCACAAACATATTGTTGAACAGACACATTGTTGCACAAGGGTGTCGGCAGGAAATTTGTCAGGGGGGGCCTAATAAGAACAAGTCCAGTATTAACTACTAAAAATGGAGGAATTTTTGAAATTCGGGAGGTTTAAGAGAAGTATGTGAAAATTCAGGGGGGCTATGGCCCTCCCCTGTCCCCACCCCCTGCCGACGCCCATGTTGTTGCACGTGGGTTGTTGCACAAGTATTACAAATATTAGTTATTTCAAGAAAAGTGCGCACACACACCAAAACATTACAAAAAATTAGAGGGAACATTGGGGGTACCTACAAACTAATACAAAATATTTGTCTGTTAAGTATCTGCGGATATAAAAAAAACGGCACCTTAGCTTAAGTCGTTCAAAAATTGATGTTTGGGCAGCCATGTGGGGGGTCTCTGGGAGGGTGGCAGCCCCAAACTATGTCAAAATATATGTCAAACATCTACTGATATTAAATAACTGGCGCCCAAGCTTGAGCCGTTCAAAAATTGATTTTTGGGTCCCCATTTTTGGGGGAGGTTCCGCTGGAGCAGCCCCAAAAAATTTCGCAAGACTAAATTGCGTTTGCAGCTCAACAATTTTACACTAAAGTTAGATTTCAATGTTTTGTGATTCAGGAGAAAAAGAGTGTATAAGATTTAGGAAAAAAAAAAGAAAAAAAGGAAAAAAGCTTCATCGCGGCCAAATTGGTTGAGATAAAAGGGTATTTTGAAACATATAACAATGCGAAATATTTTTTGCCTTACTTGAGTTGTTTTTGAATGAGACCGCTTTTTACGCCAAACTTTTGGGGTGGTTTTTGGATCCTAAAGCCTAAGTCAGATAATTTATTGCCTCGATATTTGGTACAAACATACAACTCGTTAACTTCAAACTACTGTCAAAATTTCATGCGGCTAGATCAAACCGTTCTTGAGTAATAAGCAAAAGTCCGAAACTTCGTACTCGTTACTTTGAAAATGCCGAGTAAAAACAAAACAACACGCGAGCGTCGGTCGTTCCAATAATGGGCTTTTTAGTACAGCAAAATAGGTAATTCTTTTAGTTTACTCTTATCTAAACAATATGTACAGTAGCGTGACCAAACTACACTAAGTCACAATTCTGAAAATCTATAAAAATCTGTCTATTCTGGATTGTTACTCTCTCTTCTCGTAAAACTATATACAGTATAACTTGCATGCTGTAAAACCGCCAATGTTCCCAAATGGGAACAAATAAGTTCAAAACTAATTTTCTAACAGTAACTTGAAAATAATTACAAAGAAAACGATTTTGTGAAGTCATGTCTTTATCAAATGTACAAAACACGGTCTTAGCATTTAAAACATTTCTCACCCTTAGTTCTATACCTCACCAAATCGAGCAACCTTAAATCTCCTGTTTTCATCACGTTTCAAAGACCAATTTTTTTGTAAAATTTCAGCAGAATTGCCAAGCAAAACTATAGAAATTAATTTCTTAAATTCAAAAAACTATCCCACTTAGTTTTAAACCCTTATATAACTTAGGAGTCAAAGAAAATGAAATTTAAAATTATGTTCCCAAATGGAAACATTGGTAAGAAACGGGTAAGAAATTGGTAATAAACCCATTCCGAAAATTTGATTCGTCTAGCTGTAACGGTTTAAAAATTTAAAATTTTGGCGGCCCCATTTGAATGGTACCTCATTTTTTGATACCCCCAAATTTTATCTTTTTTACTTATTTGCCGACCTTGGAAATTTCATGTGTATGGCGTGAGTGGTTGAAAAGTTTGAAATTCGGCGGCCCCGTTTTGGGGATTTCATTTTCGGCCAGTAAAATTTTAGTTCTCAAACTCGGTTTGCACAAAAGCATTTCTAAGCACCCACATTATGTCCAAATATCAGCTCTGCGCGTCAAGTGGTTTTGGAATTATAAGCGAGTCGATAACTTTTCAAGCCAAATATTGCCAATTTTTCTGTTCTTTTGTGTCTCAATTTACGATCGTATGACCTTAGGATCCCCAAAATCGGCACATATGACGCTTTTGATAATACTTATGTTGAGTCTAAATTTCAACTTTGAAGGTTTTACCGTTTGCTAGTTACAGTATCAAGCAAATCAATCATCGTATGCCAAAATTCGCGAACAAAACCAATGGTAAAGTCCAAATTAAGTCCCAATTAAAGCTCGCACGAAGTCCGACTTATTGAATATTGAATTTGTATTGAAAAAAAAATCTCTCCGAACAAAATCGCTCCACAAAAACTTATCGCAATCGACCGATTCAAATCGCACACTACTGCTACACAAGCCAAATTTTGATGCACAATCTCGGCTAAACTGTTTACGAAACTAATATCTCTGCAACTAGAACTATTAGAATCCTGGAATTATCAGAATAGTAGAATAGGAAAATACACCTACTATTTATACTAACGGCAACAGCGCTCGAATATTCTAGAGAAATTCTGAAATATTACGTCACAAGAGAAGCACAAGAGAAGCAATATATGAACTTACAATAACAAATTGCAACGTAATTATAACGTCACAAACTTCAAGTCCAAATAGAGCAATTAAAAGTCGTAAACAACGAAGTACCCCAATAACTGCAGTAGGTCGTAGAACATACAGGAAAAGTCAATTATCTCGCACATTCCAAACCACAAAAGGCGTTGGAACTAGTAAAGCAGTCACGTAAGGCACACAAATTAAGGCAGACAAATAATCATAACTAAGGACATTTAAAATTATTATATCTGGCAGTCCTTTATATGCAGGCAATGCAAGTTTAGTTAAAAATATCTTGGCACTCCACTTAAGAATAGGTTCGGGATTAGTTTTAGAGAAAGAATTTGAGTTTGGGTTAAATTCGGGCCAAAAATAAGAAGATAAAAATAGACAAAATCTAAATTAAAAAAAGGAGATGAAATAACCTCTTCCTTTATTTTCCTCTTTACATGTTCATCGGTATGATTGTGAATAGCAAAACAATTAATCTGCGGATTAACTTAATCGTCGTCTGTGCATTCCATCCTTGCAAAGTTAGTATAGCAGATTGATTTTGATTGATCAAGAATAAAAATGTTGCTAAGCTCGAATCACTTTTGCACGCTGACTCAACTAATGAACCCACTGCAATTACGTGTTTGGGGTTACCGTTTTAGAATAAAGGACCAACAGGATTGATCGCGACCTTCCTGGCATTATGACGAAACGCTATTGCAAAGTTATGAAGCTTCACGCAGTATTTGTCATCAAAACCAAACAATTATTTTGTTGATCATTTATCGTAACTAGACAACAATAAGTTTCGCGTGTGAAACAACAATGAATATAACGATAAATTCTTCTGCTTCATATGACGAAGTTTTGCAGGTTATAGTTTGTTTTTTTTACCTTGATCTTCCGTTTCTCTGTCAGTCAGCAAAAACGTGCCATGACTCACAGAATGTAAGAACTTCATCCTTCACCGATTTTTTTACGTTTTCCTTTTGCTGAACCCAATGTATACAAGTTTAATACAGTAGCCTAACTTACAAATTAGAATAAAATCTCAAAATGCATACGTAGGCAATGATTTTTAGCTGTTAAAATTACTTTTATTTTTATAAATTCAGACATCACAAAAGTGCTTCAAATGTAGTTTTAAAACGCTGTTCAAAACACTTCTGTCTGAACTGCTGGAGCGATTTTTATCGTCAATCACTTATTAACACTGTTTTGATATCGCTAATATTGCTTTTTTAACATTGAATACTTATTACTTCTGATACTTATATGGTGAGCATTATTGTTGTCAAAGAATAATCGTTGAAGTAGCTGTACGCGAAAATTGCTATATAACAAACTCAGATAAAGTTGGGGGGTGGCCAAATTTTACAAAAGCATGGAAAAACACAAACCGCGAATTCTGCTAATTAGCTTCCTAAAAAAAATTTAAACAGGTGTTTTGTTAATTCGTTAGATATACGATGATGTCGAATGTGATCATAAACTCTAATTAGAGGACTCTTCTTGGTGCTATCTAGCACTGCTAGGAAGAAAATGTTATTTTTAATGTATATAGATGATTTTCTTAGCCTTTCCTGTTTCCGACGTTGGGAAATTTGCAAATTTTACTTTTACAACTATGGCATGAAGCGCTTGCCGTGGCGTAATGCAAAGAAAAAGTTTGTGGTTCTAACAATAAGAAAATATTAGGCTCATTGCAGTTATAATGTGGACGAGGGCGGAGATAAATCGTAATTTTAAGATTTTTTTTGGAGGTACTTTTTATACTTCATCAATCCAATTGTGCTTGACAATATTATACTTCATCTTGATGACGTCATATCAGGAAAATTTTGATGACGTCATATCAAGACAAACCGTATAAAAAGAGACAAAAATACAAGACAAAATCATCTTACTTAAAATTAAGCAAGCTCTTTAGAAAGCTTTTAGTTTTGGAAACTGTATTGACTTTTGTGCAGTCGCTCATTTTGACAGAAAATAAACTATAAACTTCTTATCCCACGATTTTCTTCACTGCAATATCATAGATTGAAAATACCGTGTTGCCCTGGCGCCAAGATGCGAAAATGGGTCCCTTAAACTCGTTGCACGATGCGACCAAAGAAATAAAAAAGTTTTATGCTTCAGACGCTAAGTCACCACAGCCCGGAGTCCCTTCTACTGTGCAAAAGTGTCATTTTGTAAAGTCATGTCTGGCTAATAGATATTCAAGAGACAAACGTTTGGGGGCCACCCGTTGGGGACCTCATATTGTGCCCTCCAAAATTGATTTTTAAATGGCTTAAGTTAAAAAGATGTATGTATTAGGATCAGTCACTATTAGCTAGGTTGATAAATATATTTTGACGCTGTTAAAGATTTTAAACTCCTTAAAGGCTCCGAAAAAAAAACATTCTATATTTTTGAATTGCACTCTAAACGGGGAAACAAAAAACTGTTTTAAAGATCACTTAATTAAGCATGCGTCGGTCGTTTACTAGTAGCTTGAAGAACACAAAAAATGAATAGCAGCAATACATAAATAACAGGCCTACTTCTGGAAACTGTTCATTGAAGAATTATCCGATAATGCAGCAACAACGCGAGAATCCTTTCGGTTTCTCTTTTTACTTCAGTCTCGACCAGTAGCATAATAATTAAAGGGTGGAAGTTTCGCTCTGGAAAGAACAATTTGGTGCTGCCCCTTTTTGGTTCATAATCTTTTTGAATTTTGAAGAAATTTTGTGGTTTCATAAAGCAATACACGTCACAATTAAAGTTTTAAACCTTATTTAAATATTTAAATTCTGTTTTAACCGTATTTGGGATCATATGGGGTATCTTATTTAAATAAAATCTTATTCAAATCTTTAATAAAATCTATACAATGTCGGATTTATGAGGTGAAGTGCCCTGTGGCCCAAATTTGATAGGGTTCCCATTTTCGATAGAGCAAAAATTAAATATGGTTCGAAGGTTAGTCGTTGCAGGCGCGCAACCAGGATTTTGTTGAGAGGGGCTTGAACCCATACGTCAAACAATATTGCTTGAAAAAAGTCTCAAATGAGCAGCGTGCTGAGACAAGTGGTGCGACTCAGCCACTACGCAATTTTTGGAAGTTTTTAGAAAAAATTGCAATTTTAACGCTTTTTTGATCAAATTTTGTACCATTTTAGAGCCACTTAAAATAACTAAAATAGCTCAGATTTGAAATCCTGTGACAGAAATAAATTGCCCAGCCTCTTCAAGCTCCCACCTTACTCACAAGTCAAGTCCAAAACCTGTTTAAACGCTTACAATTTTTAGTTAGATTTTCGAAGTAGCTTGGCTAAGGAAGGTGGAAATACGAAGCCCATTACCCCCCCATCCCCCCAGCTGGTTGCGACACTGACTCGTCAACCTAAGCAGCGAAAAAACATGATTGTTACGTCAAGCAGATTACGAAATTATTTAATGTCAACCCACTCCAGTAAAGATGCGCTTGTGACATCAGAATGCCAAAATTAACCTATTACGAAAGAAAGTGAAAAAGTTGACAAAACTAGTTTACTGCAAGTCAAGACAAGTATTTTTTGCGCAACACCGCGCAAAGATACTAGCTGCTAGTGGTAAATGGTCGGGACCCCGGGGCCCAGGCATCTTAGACTCCTAAATCCGGCCCTGGACATGGTCTGTTTTGTGATATAACCTTAAGTCTCAGGTATAGAGCACTTTTTTGAATCAGATAAATTCACATTTCTTATGCACATTGTAAGTTGTGTTTTAATCAACTAAATAAAAAACGATACATAAAAACATCATTGTTTTCCAAATAAACTGGTTCAAACCTATTATAGCCTTCTTGATATATTGAACAGTATGTTTTCCACGCTATTCAAGAATCTATTTGCAGTACTTCTGCGCAAAGTCGCAAAAGATATTGCGTAAGTGTTTGGTTCCTTCAGCTAACATTTAGCGACTGGAGGCGTTTCCTCAGCTGCTTGCTTTTTCTCTTAACTTCCAGTCGCTGGTAGAGCTCAACTATTTGGCCTTTGGTAGTTTTTGTAGTTGGTTCAGTGTCCAGCAAGTGCGCAACTAGGATTTTGCTAAGAAAGGACACGCAAATCGTTTAAAAAGAAATATACTTTTGCCCATTAACGACAAAAACTTCGTATTTAAATTAGCGGTTGGTTTTGATAGCCCGGTCAGTCAGTCGAGATAGTCCTACATCAGTTTGGAAACTCATTGATATCGTCAGTTTTTCCAAATCAAAGACCTTTTTAACTGACTGACCGGGCCATTACAACAACGACCATATCGTATAAATAGAAGCTAGAAAGTCATTTTATTGGTTTTCTTAATTAAGTCGTTTTGTAGATCAAAATACTGGAAAGTTTTGCAAATACCATACCATAACACAAATCATTTTTCAGCGTAAAAATGTTTCCGTCATTGAAAGCTGGGTCTTGAATTGAAGCTGAATAAATATGAATATTTTTGTTGATTAGCACTAAAACGCTGTTTATTGGTGTCGTCAATCAAGTTAAAGGTTTAAAAAACAAATTGCATCTCTAAATATTTGCCGTTTTGCTTTGCTTTTACACGCTACGCGTTAATGATTAAACACCGCATTGTCTTGCATCAATGACTGCCGCATATAAAATTTTAAAGTTTTCAATTGTGAAAAACAGCTGTTGTGACGTACTAGTTAAGATGAAGATGTTCCTTTTTGCAAAATTATTTATCGAGATAATCAATAACTCGCAAACTAAACGAGTTAGAGGCTTGAAATTTTTACCAGATCTAGACCACCGGCTTTCAACAAAAATATCAATTTTTACAAAAGGGAACATTTCGAGATGTTCCCTTTTGCAAAATGACGGGAGTAGTGCAGCTGATGTCCTGTCATCGCCATCAAGTTGCTTAATTTCAAAAACGCTTAGAAATCAGCCTCAATAATATTATTAAAAACCTAGCTAGTTTTTTTTAGCGGCAAATTCATTACAACTTTTCCGTGTACAAAAATATAAACTATAGGTTTTAATACTTTAATTGAGGCTGCTGGTTTTGTTGCATTTTTGAAATTAATTAGTATAAATACTTTCTTTTGCAGGTAATAACGAACAACATTTTGCCCTGTATCCTTTTTCTGGTGTATTGTAATTCATAAGTGTTATTTTTTAAATCAAATCATATCTTTCATGATACTCACTGTATTACGCCGAAGCGTATAACGAGTTCGCGGGGCTCATCTCCGCGTCATTACGCCCAGGCAGTATAGCTCCTTTCGAAGAAATGTTGGAGCGGTGACGAGCTGTTGGCAACACTGTGTCCGATTTGAACTTCCCGAGATTTGAACCACAGACCTACCGCTCCAGAGACGAATGCGCTACCGCTCAACCACCTGCTGGCCGGATATTCTCGTATTAGTCAGAAATAAAGCAATATACTACTACTATGATAGTTTTCTTACTTTTATTATGAGGTAGAAGTGGTCTCTTCTTTACCTGGTTCTCCAGTAAATCGTTGGATGAGCTTCTATCATTGCTGCTGTTCTAAACAAATCATTGGGTACGCTCAGCCAACAGTGTCGACAAAAAGTGGTTTAATAGCCTCCAAAGCGAAGCGGTCTGTGCCATAATTTCGTTGCAAAAGACAAAAAAATCTTCGCCAAAAGTTTTTGTTGCATTTATCTGTTAATCTACGGTGAAAATCAACGAGGATTAGTAATACTACAAGTTAGGATATATCACCGCAGCAAACCATTTGAGAGCCTATCTGGCTAAAAGAAGGTAGCAAAGCCTACGTAGCCTATATCCTCGACGGCAACACTGGGTTTTTGCTTTCATTCATAGAAACTAGCAGAGTGAATCTATAGGAACTAGCAGAGTGGATCTAGCTCATCAACGCTCTGGTTCATCAGGCAGGGCCTCAAAGAGAAATTTTATAAGGGATAAGAGGACTGATATCGAGCCCCTTTGATAAAGGCCAGGGCTGGAAGTTAGGTAAAGACCAAAAAAGTCTTTTTCGCTAAGCTTTGGCCTGCACACGGTACTACTATTAATAATTCAATGCAGAAGCAATTACTTGAATGCGCGTGAAGTTCTAGGTTCCTGCAGGCCCCCCTAGCACCGGTGCGATGTACCCTTTGAACCCCCCGCAGGCTTTGCCTTAAGATCGTCCACCACTGCTTTATTTACCAATGTACATTTAATTTTTTTTCCTAATGCTTTGTAATTTAGTTTGCTTTGCCATCAATATTAGGCCTACTGCAGGTGCATACTGCAATTAGTTTCTCTCTCGTGCGCCATGACCTATTTATTTATTTATTTTTTGAAAACGCCTGAAACCTCTTGCATTCAAAAAGTTAACAAAACGCAATGTCGTTGACAATTCCGCACTAAAAAGAAATGGGACATTTGCTGACCGTAATTTAGAAAAATTGTGTCCTTTGCACTTGGCCCCGACCATTCCTGTTATTGGCCTCGAGAGGGTCTGTCCTCAAAAAGTTGGTCCTTGGCCTCGATCTTTTTTTGAGTCCTTGGCCTCGAACGTTGGATTCTCGACTCCACCTCTGGCGGAAACCATTTCTTTAATGGACTCTTTGTACAGGCTTCTCCAGAAAACTCGAAGTCACGTGGCTCCCTAAACTGATCAATATTATCAAAATAAGCTTGCAATTATTTGGTGTTTTAGTTTAATAAAAATGCATGTTCGCCCGCATGACATTTCTCCTGTAGAACTAGCTCGTAGCAGTTAAAAGGTTGGGCAGGCCTGACCTAGTTCTAACTCCCCCAAGTGTCCAATTGTTTTTTACTGCTTTTTTTGGCAAGTAAAACTTGTTTTGATAATCTTTCCCAAAGCATTTTGCTTACATGGCCAAAAAACATCTAAGCTGAGATTTTTCAATTTGGAGAAGTATATAGCGGCTTAGATTTTTGAATCTCGGAACTAACACACGCCTTGTCAAATAACGTAATTCATTTTGGACGCTTGCACTTGCGATCGCAGTCTGTCGGTCATAACCCAAGATTCGTAACCATTGGTGAGATTGGGGACAAAAACCCTTTAAAATTGAGAGCTTTACCTTTTTTGACAATTCTCGTTTCATGACATCTAAATACAGTAATGCAAAGCTTGCATTACTGGACTATATAGCCTTGCCAACTTAAGAATATCCAGTTCTTCATCTTGCCTTCCGTCACTCGTGAATGCAACTCCAAGATACTTGAACTTCTGTACAAGCTTGATGTCCTTCGTGGTCGACTCCAGGAAAGTCAGAACAACTTCTACAGGCAGTTAGGTGGCCAGATCAACTACCAACCCAGCAGCCGCAAGCAGCTCGAGTCATCGATGCAGAAAGCTGGACAGCGCTGAGGGCTGCTGATGAGAGCTAAAAGCTCAAAACAGCGCTGTCCAACTCTGTGCATACTTGAACTTCTTTGTCTGCTTCAGGGTCGCTCCACTCACTTGCATTAAATAACTTTATCAAGAGAATTAAAACCTCCAGGCAGTACAGCTCTGCATGTCATGGAGGCACGTAAACTTTTCCACTACTTTAAGGTGATAGTTTAATAAAAAGCAGAGTCGCTTTTCATTAGTTAAATTCTGCCTGTCAGTAAGTTTTTATGCACCGTAAAAGACAACAAAATCCCAAAAGAAGCAATTTTATAAACCAATTTTGCCACCGCTAAAGTTTGTTAGGTTGACTTGGGTTCGAACCCAAAACCTAGTGATCGGAAAGTCAAACCAATAGTATTCATTTTTGTGAATGATTTTGTCATCCATTTACCTACAAAAACTTGTCTGTATTAGCGTATATTATAATTACCCAAATTACGCTATTTTGTCCGCATCCACGTATTTTCATTACAACTTCGTATCAAAATATTAATTAGCGTGGTCAGTGCTGAGGTCATTTTCGTGGTTAGCACTCATTAACATGAATAATATTTTGAAATAAAAAGTAATTGTTTTTAATTGCGTACATTATAATTAACCACATCTTCACTGCCCTACTGTAGATTAAGAGTGAATCATATAGTGTTCAAAGATTTCAAGCAAGTTTAATTTTATAACGAATTTATGCCTTTTCCTAGGGATATATCGTTTCGATTACCCAAAGCTATGCAGCCTGTTTTACTCTTAAAAATTACTTGGCCCTCGCGCTAAAACGTATTGCCTGGAAAATGAAATTTGTTTGAAAAAAATTTCGTAAACTTTTGCCGACAAGTTTGCGTACCAATCCTCGTGTTCAGTTACAACCAAGCGAGTAGTCAGAAATTCGCAAAGGGGGGGGGGGGGCTGTTTTAGGGGTGTTGGCGGAACCCCCAGCGCTCAAAAATTTTGCATTTTCTGGCAAAAATAACTTAATTTTAGAGCTATTTTGACAAAAAAATAATGCTTTTAAAACGTGGCATTGAAATTGGCAGTGTAAACATGATTAAACTGATTGCATAAATGGGCTATTTGGGAGGTGGCTGATGGCAAAATTTTAATTCTCGTATTTAGATGTTGGTAAATTATAAAATCGTGCAGTTTAATAAAACTCACATGTAGTAATCTATTTCGTCTACAGCTTATAGAGAAAAATAATTGGGGGGGGGGGGGGGGGATAATGAAAAGAAATATGAGAGGACTGATTGGTAATTAACTAATACTGAATAGCACCCCCCCCCCCCCCCCTATTCCTATCTAAGTTCATAGTAAATTTGTTGATGACACCTTTGTTTAGCATTTTTACGCTAGCGATCAAATTTGATTGCTTATTTTTGGCCATTTTTTAAAGTTTTCATGTATTTGTGAGTTTTCTTTTTGACAAATTAGCCCCCTCCCCTCTTGAATATATGTTTCAAAAGATGTTTTAAATCACTATTTTAATCCATTCCAGCGCATAAAACAGTCTCAAAAGAGCTAACAGCGTGGTATTTGGCTTATTCAGCTTTTGGTCGACATGCCAATGGGGGCTACAGCTCCCCCCCTGCTATCCTGGCTACGCTACTGGCTACTACTGGTTTATAGCTTTGAACTAAAAATTGGTAAGGGGCACGATAATATCTTTAAATTTATGGCGATCTGTCTCTTTTCAAGAATAGAGCGTTAAGCTACTCCCAAATGTAATCCAACCAATAAAAAGCCAGGATGGCAGAAATACAGCTCCTCAGTAATATTTAGCGTTCATGCAACATGCATGATATCGAGGAGTTCGAGTTCTGCCTTCTTTCATTTCTTTCAACTTTGAACTGTGTGACCTTGCAGTTTGCAAACCATCCGTTGGTGGTATTTTTAAGATAAGTAAAAAGATTAGAGGTAACAAAAATTGGTTGGCCACATTGAGGAGTCAATAATTTCATTGATTTATTTTCAAGCTTGAGTTATTTTTGGAATACCGCAAATAAATCACTAAATCAAGCTAGAGCTTTGTGCAAAAATAAAAAATTATTTAAATTATGAAACATCACCAAAAATCAGCATTCTAAGACTAACCGTTTCTGAGATATTTCAAACTTTAGGAGATCTCCGCCGCAGGGTTGCCGGTCAAACTTTCATCTTTTCTAAAATAAGTTTAACGCATCTTTCACAATTGGTTTGAAAGCAACTGTTTGCAAGGTTTGAGAAATGAATTATTATTTTGCAACAGAAAAGTTAAGTAGAATATCTCGATTCGTATGTAAGTAATAAGATTTGAATTGGCAACACTGTTGTAGTGATTTTTTTATAAGTTAGGTAGACCACCTCAATTCTTATAAAATATATTTAAAGTGGCAAAACCGTTGGGTAGAAATTCTCTTAAACTTTGAAATAAATTATCTCAGAAACGATTAGTCGTAGAAAGCTGAAATTTGATAAGGTTGTGTTTTCGGCCAGTGGTTCTCAACCTTTTTTTTCAAAGCGACCCAAATTCATTGAAAAAATCAAATGTGTAACATTTTGTGAGCCTTGTATACTCTGATGCATAGCTAAATAAAACCTGTGTAAAACAAAAATATGCTGACAGAACTGGGTTGAAAATGGTACAAACAACTTTTCACTGAACGTATATTTATGAATACTTGCTATTTAGCTTTCAATATCGCTACCAATTATGCCCTGACGTAGTCTGACAAACATGACCTTTGATTGCAAGTTTCCACGCGTACCAGGCGCGTAGCCAGAAATCTGCAATAAGGAGGAGCTGTGGCGGGGTTCTGCACTCTAAAACTTTGTATTTTTTTGGCAAAATTAACTTAATTTTAGGCTTAATTTGATTAAATAAATGCTATTAAAGCGTAACATAGAAATTAGCAGTGCGAATACATAATTGCACTTGTTGTATAAATAGGCTTCGAGAGAGGTAGCTTTTGCTAGAATTTCAGTTCTCTCTTCTACAAGTTGGAAACACAATAAAGTCCTATTCCGGAAGTTCAATAAAACTCTCAACAAGCAATCTATTTGGTCGATGTTTTATAGAGATAGGGGAGCTAATGGAATGAAATTTGAAAAAAGTCTTTGGTAATTAACTAATACTGAATAGTTCCCCCTCTATTATGAGTTTGTATTTATTTTTGATGAAACCTATGTTAAGCATTTTCGATGAGCGATCAAATTTGATTCCCAATTTTTGGCCAGTTTTTAAAGTTTTTTTTTCTGATTTATGAGTTTTATTTTAAAAAAAGTACCCCCCCCCCTTAAATAACGTTTCAAAATATGCTTTAAATCATTTTTGAGTCTATTGCAGTGCAAAAGATAGTTTCAGAAGTGTTAAAAACATGGTGTTTTCTTTATTCTGCATTTTAGTCGGCAAGTAAATGGGGGAAGATATACACCCCCCAAGCCCCCGGACTATACTACTGGTAGCAAAAATGGGCTACGTCGGAGGTAGCTATTGCTAGACTTTCAGTTTTCTTATTTACAATCTGGTAAGTTCCAAAATCCTATACCGGTAGTTCAATAGAACTCTCAAGGAATAATCTATTTCGGCTGTATTTTATAGAGAAAGGTATAATTAGGAAGGAAATTTGAGAGAAGTGATTGGTAATTAACTCATAATGAATAGCCTCCCCTCCTATTCCTGAGCTTATATTTTTTCAAGAAACCTATGTTTAGCATTTTTCAATGAGCGATCAAATTTGATTATCAATTTTTGGCCGTTTTTCAAAGTTTTTTTTCTGATTTATTGGTTTTGCTTTTGTCAAATCAGCCCACCCCCACCCTTCTAAATAAACATTTCAAATTATGTTTTAAATCATTTCCGAGTCTATTCCAGAGCAAAAAACAGTGTCAGAAGTGATAAAAACGTGGTATTTTTCTTATTCTGCATTTTGTTTGGCATGCCAATGGGGGGGCTACTGGCGTGCTACTTGGAAGCGTTTTACAACTTTGCGGTCTCCAGAAGCACAAAACTTCACTGAGCTAGTTTTTTGTTTACAAAGATGCAGCAAGGGTTGACTAACTGTGAAGTGGCGTTGCGTTTATTTTATTATTATATCTGACCCCAAATTTTCTGAAAATGTGTGTTATTAAATTTGATTCAAAGTCAGGGTGCATCAAAGCAAAACTTTTTTTTTTGCACAGAGCTGTTTCGAGCTTTTAGCTCTCATCGGCAGCCCTCAGCTTCTCTAACAAAGTTATTCCCCAGCTGGACAAGACTCTTGGCCGAACTGGACAAACCTTAAGGGCTTGCACAGCGGCAGAGGCTTTGTAGGGAATAAACGATTTTTCACTTGTGGTACTTAAAAAAAACAAGTGAAAAAATCGCTGAACCCTTGTAGTAATGGCAGCGCTGTCCAGCTCTGTGCATCTTCTGACTCGAGCTGCTTTGTAGCTGCAGGGTTGGTGGTTGATCTGGCCACCTAACTGCCAGTGGAATTCGTTATGATTTCCCAGGAGTCGACCACGTAGGACGTCAAACTTGTCGGTTACTTTTTTTTTGGTTAGGAGCTATATTAAAATAACTAAGAGGGATGGCAAATTGCCCCCTCTCCCGATACAAATAGGGTTAAGCGTTTGACTCTGCGCGGTGATAGGAGGATAAACAATATGCAGTACAACAACAAGTGGTCATGTTTACATCTTTCTGAAAGTGGGCACACCATCATAGGATTAGCAATGCTTGATTTCTGTCAATTACAGTACTACAGCGTAAAAAAAAAGTTTAAAATAACTCATCACCAGAAAACGGATACAACGACAAAACGATGTTCAATCGCTTGCGTGCCTTTAGGTCCAAAGGCCACCAGCGCGGAAGCCTAAAGGAAAGTTGTCGCTTTTTAGGCGGCCGTGGCTTTTTCTTAGGCTTCCGCACTGCTGGTAGCCGACAGGCCAGAAAGCATGCAAACGACTAAACATTTAAGCTCTGGATCGCAAACGTCAAAAACATCACAATTAAATTATCATTAAAACTATCTATCTTAGTGATTAAATTCAAATTCAGTTAAAGGGGTTCAGGACAAGAGCACTTGGAACATTGTTTCACAAAATGAATAATGATTTAAACGCAATATGATGATAAATGGATTTGAGTTATTATGTGCCACTACATAAATATATGTTGGTTATTGTGTGCCACTACATAATAATACCAAAAATCATATATGGTTCTCGGAAAGCCACTACTAATAAATGCCCATCTCATTGCCTTTCGCGGCCAACTGCTAAACCCTCAAGATAAGCACGAAAAGACGTTTTGCTTAAAACACTGAAATCACAGTACGTTAAGTTGGGTCAACTTTTTTTGAGGATAAAAACTACCGCTTAATATTTTCTGACATTTAAAAAAGTAGGAGGCGGAGGATTAAATACACTATAATTGCTGCGTAAACAACCGTAACTTTAAAAATTCAGCTAAACAATATGCAGCCATGTTGCACAGTTTACTAACATCAACAGTCAACTCGCTTTTTTACGCTGAAAACCCATCATCGTGGTTTAAATATAAACAAAATCAGCGTCACTTGACTTTCAAATAGGTAATGGGCTATATGAGATGACCTACTGAAGTCATTTAAAAAGCACTAAAAACATTCCAAAACAAAAAGTGGACCCTCATTCTCTTGGCAAAAAGATTTGCTTCTTGAGCGTAGAAACCATGCAGGGAATCTGCAACTTTCGTAATTTCTCGTCATCTTGATCGACTTCGGCAACTCTCTGCTCCCACACCAACTCCGCAGCTTTTGTCAATAGAGAAACAAGGTCAATTTCGGGTTGATTTTTGTCTGTAATGATTAAAATAAGCTGCAACCTGTTTCAGGAATTGAGGCGTCAGACGTGTACTGCCAAGACCGTTTGCGCTCATAGGTCTTCATTTTTTATTTACAAAGCCAGCAAAACTTTTTAAATGAAATTGTCCGATTTTCTTAGAAAACTGTTTTTAGTTTTGAAGTATTAGATATGAAACAACCAAAGGACAGCAAAAGGGGTGTTGATAGAAGTTCGGGCCCGGCAAAAGGGGCGTTGAGAAAAGTTTGGGCCCGGAAACAGATCCAAAACCAATAGGAAATCTTTTCAACCAAACAGCTAACAATTTACCCGGGTCGGACTTAAGGTGAAGACAAAAAAGACCTTTACCCGAATTTTAGCCTCTTTTTCACTCGAGTTTCAAGTGAGATGTGTTCCTCAAAACTTCACGATCTTTGCTTCATACCAAGATTTAACCATCGCTATCTTCCTAAATTAGCGTGAGCTATAAAAAAAAATCCGGTCCTGTGCATTCCGTCCCCCCTTGATCCCCCATCTCAACGGTTCTAGACAGCAATAAGGCCTGTTGTGCTTTAGTTATTATCGTCTCAACTTAAAGTAAAAGTGGCGCTTTCGATCATCTTTTTTCTAATGATTAATGTTAAACAAAAAGTCTGCGGAAACCAATTTTAAAGTATTTATTTTGGCCGTAGTTTTGTTTTCACCAATTAGACGATTATAAATTTATGGTCGAAGATAATTAACTTATGAGAATATTTGCAAGGTGCATGCCCATTACTTTCGGAGCACAATCGAAGTAACCAATATGTGGCTACGAGAAAAAGCTCAGTAATTTATAAAAAATCATGAGTGGTAACAGCTCAAATATTTGACGGTGATTGCTCAGACCAAAATATTCACCGAAAGTGATGCAGTAAAAATCAGTTAGTTTTTGTTTTTAGCATAGGTTTGAAGTAAAATTCAAAACTGCGTTAAGCTTGTTGGATGAAACTGAATGATGATTCATGAAACTAGCAAAAAATAAACACAGGTACTATAGGTTAAAATAGTATAAATGAATAAAATCAATACATTAAAAACTAATAATTTATTTTTGGTTCAAGCGATTCTACATTGTGCTCTGAAGTTTACAGTACATAGGTTATGTACTAATCAAACATTATATACGAGGCTAACACAAATCAAAGTGTCTTTGGGAAAGTTATGATATTTGTCACAACAAGACAGAAGGCGCTACATCGCTTCCCTCCGCGTAGAATAGTCAAATATAGATAGAAGAGTCAGTGTGAGGCCTTAACCGCGTGTTCTAGACAGGGGAAGATGGCAGCTTAACTCGAAGACCAAATAAATGTCTTTTCTCTGTCTACTGGCAAAGAAAACTTAGTAACTTAAACTTGTGCTGTTTATTAATGAAGTTATGTGATTACATTTATTGCTGGTGAACAATAACAATTTTTCCTGTCCTATTTTATCTGTGTATCACAAGATTATATTAACTCACAGTCTTTATAAGCTCGGAGAACTTTAACAATGGTTTGAATGAAGTGAGAATCTTCATTGCGATTCCGAAACGTTACACAACCTGAAACAAGAATATTTTATAGTAAAAATGTATTTACGGTCAGAGGTGGACAAAGTAGTCGAAAAATCTACTTAAGTAGAAGTATTGTTACTTACTCAAAAATGCCTTTCAAGTAAAAGTAGAAGTATGGCGAAGCATTTCCACTTAAGTAAAAGTAGGAAAGTAGTCAAAATTAATTCTACTTAAGTAATGAAAGTAGAAAGTAATTTCGAATTTCACGTGTTTGTTTATTCTTCGAAGGTTTGCTGTTGTGACGCTTACGATCAGTGTTCAAGCAAAGCCATACTTACGGTAGCATATCAAAAAATCAAAGTTTTATTATATTCTTTTGAAATTTCACCGAAGCGTGTTACGAATACGATTTAGTAGGGACTCTGGGCTCATCCCCGCGCCTGGACAACACAGCTTGAGAAGAAATGTCGCAGCGATGGCGAGTCGTTAGCAACACTGTTCGTTAACCGGCTAGGGAATTGAACCCCAGACGGGCCGCAGCAAACGCAACGCCGATAACCACTAATCTTTTTCGTATGAACCAGGAGTAATGCGCATGTCTAGTTTGTCTACTGTACCATGCTAATCAGGGTTCGGTATGTTTTTTTTTTTTAGTGAGACTGAGTCAACACCTGGTATTTGATGCAACGCAAAAACACACTACCCTAGATGACCTGTAAATGAATCGGCGTAACTATTCAATAAGTTTCGTAGTACTGTACAGTAAAACAAACTCGATACGCACTTATTGTACACGTTGCGAGGTGGAATAATGTTCACTTCGTTATTGTACACGTTGTGAGGTGGAATAATGGTTAGGTGTTTACTTCTACTTTACATAAAAGTCATTACTACTCAAGTAGCGTTACTTCGAGAGGATTTTACTTGAAGTAAAAGTAGAAGTATCAGAAATGAAAAATACTTAAGTAAGTCGCTCGTTACCGAAAATACTACTTAAGTAGTCTACTTAAGTAGAACTACTTCGTTACTGACCACCTCTGTTTACGGTAACCAGGTTAACGAGTTATTTCGATATTTGAGGCATTTTTTTGTTTGGCGATAAACACTAAAAAAAATCTAATGAAGTATTTTGTAATAGTCGTTAAATAACGTATTGCGCATAAGCGGGCAACGAGTTGGAAAGCGCATATCCGCGTCATTGTGCTGAGAGCAACAAAAAAGTTCCTTTCGAAGAAGCGTTGCGATATTGTGAGCAGTCGTTCGCACCACTACGTCCCACTTGACCGGACCGGAATTCAAACCTAAGTTAAGACTTTCGGCTTGAGCCGGTCAGATTATACACGGAGTTGCCAACAGCTTGCCACAGCTGCAACATTTCTTACAAAGGAGGTGTGTAGCCCAGGCGCAATACTAGGCTTGTTCAGTGGCGTAAGCAGAGTTTTAAAAGGGGGTAGGGGGGGCATGGGTCAAAAGTTATAACACAACTCAGTGGTCAAAATGTTTCGTTTCATTCACAAAAATAACTCATTTTTAAGGACAATTTTGATTTAAAAGACATGTCTTTAACGGCGCAAACGAACACAAATAAGCATAAAAACAATTGAAGGGCACAAGCTATTCAGTCATTCTTTCTTGTATGGTAGAGTGTGTAATTAATGCCTGGGAAAAACGTATGAGTTTTGTAGCATTAGTGACATATTAGTTATTTGCAACTTGCCAAGCAGTTGCTATTCCAATAATTGGAATTGGTATTGGAAGAAAAACATTTAAAATATAAGCTGGCCGCAGCAGCTGCCTGAGAATCTTTACTGCATGACAAGTCATCTTTGAGTATTTTATTATCCAGCTGAAAGAACTAGGATAACGCACAGTGCCTTCTAAAGCGTTTTGCGTTATTAATACTGAACCTTTTCAGTCTTTCTTTGTATTAGGGCTCAAATGGAAATAGTGTGGCACAGTTCCCTTCCCACTTAAAACGTTATATGTTGGGTATCAAATATAGAGCTACAGTATGTCTTTTTGCAACAGTGTATAGGATGTGGTGATCTAGAGTTGAAAAACTTTTAAGGCTGCAGAATACCGGCATGCGTTAAAAAAAATTAAAATCGGCATTGCATCTACCCTCAAACTGATTAAAATGATGCTGAAATGGCAGGTAGCAAATACCTTTTTCATAAGCGTGATCCGCTTTAATATAACAATGATTTACCATTTTTTGCTCGTTTTTTGATTGTATCATGCCCCAAAAGGGTAGCATGGCACATTGTCCCACACTGTCGATGCACTAAGCTTGTCACACGCTTCAGCACAGTACAGCGAGTACAATGAAAAACTAGATTTAAAGCGATATCGTTTGACAAGCTAAAAACATTTACAGTAAATTAAATTTTCACAAATACGGTTTATCTTGTATATACAAAAAGTTGTATAGTGGTTTTCTATTTGAGGATAAAGGTATCAATCTTCTTATTTTCATGTGCCGTTACAGTTACAATCGATTTTACAATTTTGTTTTGTATGTTTAGTTCTAGTTTTTCTGCATTTGGTTGTGGTTTTGAGTCATCAGATTCTACTTTAAAACTTCACATGCTTGTTATTTTAACTTTACAGGAAACAATTTTTCCTTTTTCCACCAATACACTTGACAAACTTTAGAATTTCAAGATGAACGGAGATGGCTACCGACGCGAAGACATCACGGTCCCTACGTAGCTCTTCTGTCGCTGCTCTCGTCAATACAGTAATCATTATCTTGTTGATTATTATTCAGTTTAAATATACCGATAATGCTGTTTTATTGTTATTATGACCTATGCAGTGCTATAATAAACTTGAAAAAAATTTTCAACATTTCACGTCCAACAGTTTTGAAGTTAAAAAAATTAATAAATTTTCGACCAAAAAATTGCCGTTTTTTTCTCGGTTTTAGAGTTACTAAATCACAATCACGTGACCTAAGATTCTCCAAATCAGCATACATGACGCTTTTATGTATTTTCATGTTGTATCCAAAATCCAATTTTCGAGGATAAACCGTTTTTTAAGTCATAAGCAGATGAAATAAATTTTGATGCTTATCCAATAAAATGGCCAAGTAAAAACATTAGTTTGACGCGAGCGAGCGCGCGAAGTCCCAATTACATAGCTGATTTTTGAGAGCTTAATTTGCGACTGAGTAAAACGGCGGTAGTTGACGTCATAGAAAAGAAAATTTACACCATATTGTTCAAATTTTAATCCATTTGAAATATACCAAAATAAGAAAGTTCTCGTTTTTTTTCCAAAGATGTTTTAAGGAAAATTTAATCATTCTGAGTTTCCGCATGACAGAAAATTCTAAACTTGCTTTAATAATGAGTTGTTTTTAAGAGACGCTGTTGTACGAAATCCACTCTAAAGGCGAAAGATCATTTTCGCACGAGTATATTATTAAGATTTGCGAGTTCGATAACATCATTCTCGTTCGCTAAGGTGCTTCGAGCGATAGCGAAACGCGGCTCGAGTAAAAAGTGTCACATTTTCCTCCTCAAATTACAACAATTTTAAGCATTCTTTAAGCATGCGAGAAATCTTTTTTGCTTGGAAATTTGATACCAAAATGCTGAAAAACTTTAACTGAAGCGAATTTTTGCTGAAAGTTAATTAAAGTGGTTGTTTGACAATAGACAGCACAGAACAAAGCGAATTGCACAAAAAACCATTTGTTGTATCGAATGATAAAGAAATTTTGAGTAATGCCCGTTGACAACAGATATAGTAATACTTAGATTTGCTCACATTTTGGAAAACGCTATAACTAGGGCCATTTTTATTTTGACCTAAAAAAATTGATTTTGACTTTATTTTGACTCAAACCGTTATGACCTTTATTGGGCTTCGAATTTCGATTAAAATAAAAAAGTTTTGTAATTCGCAATAATCCATGTACTGTAAGTTAGTTTAAAGAAGGTAACTTTTCTACGAATTTCATTAACAGCATTTAGATGGAAATCTCAATGTCAGTCTTGTGATTAAAGCAACTATAAGCAATAAAGGACAAAAACCTAGGAAACTGTACAATGCACATGTCCATTACACTTTTTTTTGTATAACTAGTAAATTTTGGATTGAAACTGGCTAATCTTAAATTTTACTGGAAAATAAATTTACACAACTTCACTCTTGCTTGGTAAAAAGTTGTGTTGTTTAAAAGTTATGTTGATTTCAAAGCTGTAAAAGCAAAACAATACAGTTCGAAGATCGCAGCAAAAATTATTATCGCAACAAAAACTAAAACTAAGTATATCATCGCAACAAAAATCCGGTTATTTTGTTGCGATAACATACAGTACTGTGTAATAAAATTTGACTTTTTGATTTCTCAACTTGAACATATTGCTTGCTCTTAATTATTTTACTAGTGCCGAGGCTGGCATTCTTAGTTTGTTCCTAAACTTTGAAAAAAAAGTTTCAAGTATTGTTTTTATAAAAAAGTTAGCACAGGCGTGACATGTTGCAACAATTTACAGAAGTTTGAGTAGCAAGATTTCATTACTGAGCATAGTTTTGATTGCTGTTCAAATATTTAAAAAAATAAAGAAAAAAAGCCTTTGTTTTGCTTCTGAATAAGATTTTTTGATCACACACAATTTTGACAAATTTTGACCTATCCCAAAAATTTGACTTTTTTGTGACTTATAAAATTTATCTAAACTGACTCCTGAGCACCCGAAACCAATATTAGTATACGTTTGATGATACAATAAGGCCCTGAAAAAAGTTTGACTTTATTGACTTTTGCGGGCTCTAGTTATAACTTAATGCGACTGCTAAATTTTAAGTTCACCCACTAACAACCTCAAGAACACTTTCTGTCACATAAAAAGATAAAGTATTGAAAAAGTTGTTTTTTTTTGGTAATCCAAAAATATAATTAAACTACTTTCATTCTTTAATTAATCATTAGCAATCGAGGATTTTGCAAGCTTAGAATATTTATGCATGGCCTAGCGTATGTCTTTTTCCATAACAATTACACACCCCCGAATGCATTATCTTGTAGAGGCAATTTATCTGATGTAACAATTGATATATTTATTAGATTACGTACTAACGCAGGTTAGGTAGCATCTCGCAAAGCACGTTTAGAAAGCGTTTTTAACCCTTTTTGGGCGAAACCATTTGGAAATAGTATTTTGTTTAAGTAAGTATTTCGTTTGTTTGCGCCCTTTTAGGAAACGAAATTGACATAAACGAGCTCTCTAAGCTTCACGAAACTGCTTTGTAATGTGGACCCTGGCCACGTAACTGGATTTTTTGTAGAGTGGCTATTAATGCTTAACTAACCGTGCGCGGTGGCATAGCACTCCAAAAAATCGGCACTGGCTGGGGTGGTTTGGGGGTTTTCCACTTCCTTATCAACTTTCGCTTTATCCCTATTGTCCTTGCTTGGTTGCACGTTCAATTTTTGTTCTTTTTGGGAGGTAATATCCTTTTCGCCTTTGTTTTTGTTATCCCGGCATGCCTGTAAAACATAATAATTATTTAGTATGTTGGAATTGGGTAGAAAACGTAAACTCAAGCGGTATTCACTCACAAACGCATTCATTTCGCGTCACATCGCTGTCATGTGAGCAGTCTCAGCAATTGCCACTGTTTTTTGTTGTTGTTTTTTCTCTTCTGTTCAATGTCGTAGGTTTTCATTACCAAACTTAGCATCAATTCTCTGCTTAAGCAGTTAGAGGTTGTGACACAAAGATAAGCTTTAACACGCTACAACCATTAATAGATCACTGCCTAGATAGCTCTCTGAAGTTGTGAGTGTTCGGTCATATTCCAGCCAATAATTCGTTCTGTAATGTTGATTTTGATTCGTTCAATAATTATTATTGTAAGTCAGGTAAACATGCTTACAGCATAAGCTATCACTAGAACATATTTCAACTTTTATGTTCAAATTTCAGCAATTATTAACCTTTCAGCATTTCTACAAAATGTTGGGCGTATCTTATAAGTTATATTAGAAGTTAAAACAAAACATGATAAACCGAAAAACAAACACGAGCAGTTTTGTTCATAATCTCAATTATTGGGTTTGGTTTTAATAGAAACTGCGACGGCAGCGAAAAGAAACCCGTGTTCTTCCCGTTGTTATGGTTCTATAACTTAATCTTTATCGATGAGGCGCGGTTTAGATAAAGCAGGCCAAAAATACGTTAATTCTTGTTAATTGCCTTTTTCGCTGTTTTTCTGTTGCTTCGGAGCTTCGCAAAACCACTCCACAATTTTTCCGGGTTGCTATTTTCATTTTCTAATGCATCAGTGTAAGTTATCTTGAATCTGCGCATTACTAAAATTTGATGGAAAAAGCATTGGATAAATACTAGCCAGTTGGTTGAGTGGTAACGCGTTCGTCTCTGGAGCGGGAGACTTAAGGTTCGAATCTGACGCAACGTTGCCAACGGCTCGCCACTGCTACGTCATTTCTTCGAAACAAGTTGTGTTGCTTGCAGGTGCAATCACGCGGAGACAGTCCCCGTAAACTCGTAGCATGATTCGGCGTATTACAATGGAGTGATATAAAACCCATTTGCATTAGTTTTTTGTTTGTTTTGGTCAAAAATTAAATAACTTAGTCAAAAATATATAAACAAAGAATTTATATAAAAAAAAGGCAAAAAATTTCGACTTAAATACGCTCTACCCCGCCTGACGAACCCTTAAGGGGGAAACAGACTGTGGTAGGTTTTTTTAATTATTAATGATTTTAATTTTTAACTGAACTTCCTGCATCGTAAACAAAAAATTTGTCTATTTAATGAATATTATTTATTTATTTATTCAATAAAGAGACAGAAAAACTTGTCGGTTTAATAGATCAAATCATTCATTTACTCGGTGTATTACGTCGAAACGTGTTAGGAGTTGGCAAACCTCATCTTCGCGTCATTGTGCCGGGGCTACACAGCTTTTTTAGAAACGTAGCAGCGGTTGCGAGCCGTTGGCAGCACTGCGTCCAATTTGATAGGTCCCAGGTTTGAACCTCAGACCTTCCGCTTATATTCTTCAAGAAATGTTCTATTTGTGAATGTTCTTCTGCAGATTTTTCCCTGGGTAATATTTCTGAAAGCTTTTTGACCGTTTAATCTGCTTATTTAATAATCAAATAAATAAGGATTTGTTACGTGGACAAGTTTTTTGTCTTTAACAAATAATCAATATTAATAATAATACAAGTTTTGTTGCTTATATATTTTTGAGTATTTATTTTTTAGCTATTTCGTACAAACCAACAAAAAAACTAACGCAAATGCGCTTTTACGAAATATATTATTCCATATAAAGCAGTTAGTATAATGAAAGATTTGATTAGATTTTCGATAAATGGCCATACAAATTTACGCTGATAATTATGATGTTAGTAATATAGGTACGTTTACGCTGGACGCGAAGCAGCCAAAAGTTGACGTCATCACAACTTGCGAGATAGTGTGTTAGGGTTAGAGTTAGGGCGTCAGAATGTCCCTGGCCTCAAGAATAGCCTACCGGAGTGAATTTTCTCGCGTCAGGTCGGTCGCGTCAGGATGTCGCGCACCCCAAACTTTGTGAGCTTGAATGCTTGGCCTATTTTGAGCAAGTGACGTAAGCGACCACTCACGAAGATTGCCAACCTTCGCTTCGCGTTCCTTCACGTCCGGTGTAAAGGAAGCTTGAGGGATATCCTTTACGAACTGACAAATTCAATTAAGGCTAGCACAATAAAATTGTAAGTTGTAAGCTTAACGGTGGTCGACCTGTTTCCTTTAACTTTTGAACTTTGAGTCTTGTTTTTTTAAATTTTTTTATTTTGTTTTATTTTATTTTGATATAATTAAGGATAGCCTAAAAGTTTTTTTTTATTATCTGGGTGTAAATGATTTAGTGAGCTTTGCTCTTTCGCTTCACCGACAGCGAGGGACTTTGGTGTGCACTTTACGTAACTCGTATCCTGGAATAAGTTGTAGCTGATATTGTGTGCTTCATTTTCTAATACTGAAATAAACAATCTATCTATCCAGAGGCGTCGCTAAGAACGGTGGCACCCGGGGCGGGATTTTGTGATGGCACCCTTTATTGGCCAAACTATAGGTGAAGACCAAAAAAAAAAAAAGGTCTTCGCTGCAAAACGAGTTGGTTTTCAGTCCGAAAGTATGGGATAACAAAAAAAAAGGTCTTTGCCTAACAATCAGAGGGTTTTTGGTCTCAAAAGAAAAAAAAATCTATCTACGAGTATTTATCTATCTATCTATCTACGAGTATCTATCTATCTAACTACCTAAAAGCTAGCAAAACTGATAATTGCGCGGATTATCTTAATCTAATACGGCACGAGTCAAAAAATATTAGACCGAACTTAAAAACTGCTTTGAACGATAAATCTAACCCGAAAAGCTCGAAAATGAAGTTTGGTCTAAAAAACATATCATACGATATATTGCTCCTTTCATTAAATTCATTTCCGCTGTGTTTAAATAAAATTACTTATTGATAAGTCAAAAGACAAATGAAGCACCCCACGGGTTACACCACATGTTTGTCATGATAGCCAATCCAGCTCAAAATGCTTATTGATAAATAGAGTGGTGCAATAAATGTGCAATAGTATCTGTGTTGATGCTTAAAGAGTTGCTTAGTTATTGTGATTGTTTTACAGTTTGGCTACAAGTACAATGCGCGTATGAAGCACGAATTAATCTCGCAATTTTACTAATTATAAGTAAGTCTAAACCAAGCCCAAACCTGACCCTAAAAGCCCGGCCCGACTTGCAAACTCTAAAACTTGTAGCTTTCTACCCTATACGAGAACTGCAATAGTTTCAGTTACCCACCTGAAAAATAAATACTTTAGGCCTTCCTGCCAGTTGTTGACATTTGCGAAAGCGTTCCAAAATGTTGTCCTGAATGTGCAGCACTCCTTTACGCATGGAAATTTTGTCGCCTTCTCTGTGCGATAGGAAGACGCAAATAAAAGAATTGTGTTGCGAAAGGTCTTCTGTTTCCACAATGTGTTCCAATTTCTTCACATAAAAAATAGATAAATATGTTGTTGAGAACTTACTTTAGCAATGCTATAAAAATTTAACTATTGTTCAAAATTCTGTTTCAAGCATAAATTTGTTTATTGAAATCAAAAAACCAATCATTCACACAAACTTTTTGAAAATGTGTAATGTCGCAGCGATAATTGGTAGTTGGCAACACTGTAACTGATTAACTGGCCTAGAAATGAACCCCAGTTCTCCCGTTTCAGTGGCAAACAAGTCACCGTTTGGCCAACTGGCCGATCCTAGACACAACTTTAAGATTAGATTAGTTACCGCCCCAGCTTCCACGCTACTGTAGTCCTGGTAAATGTCATCAACCTCGAATCCATATTCTGTAAATACAGCTGCAATATCTTTGGCATCTTTATTGGAACCCGGTCGATCAGGAAGTTGTTCTAAAAATATTTTACCTGATAGTATAGCATATAATAGTAATATGTAACTTATAGCGGGTACAATCCCGTTTTCCCGAATTTTATTTACCAGGCATTTTTATCAGTGTTGCTATGTAGATCTAGAAAAACCTTTTTTCCGTTTTGTTTTATCACGTTTTATGTGATCTTGGCAAATAAAGTAACTAACGAGATAACGATCCATATCAGTTTTGTATCGACGACATGAGAACTACTGAAGATAGAGAAGAGCTGCCCCAAACCTTGATCCATATTTCCCATTATCCACGAAAATAGATTTAATCCGTTTGACTCCGTACCATTGACAATCTTATACGTTTCGAACTTTCAAGGCATCAGAAAACGATGACTTAGTAAAATTTCTTGCAGAATAAGCAACGGGATGTTTGATTATCGAACATTGTCTTCTTTATTCTGCCAGAAATTTTGCAACGTCAATCTTTTTGATGTCATGAACGTTCGAAATGCAGGGTTGCTGATAATATGCGAAGTTAAACGAATTGGATCTAATTTTGCGGATAAGGGGAACAGTTGAGCGAGGTTTGAGGCATTTCTAATTACCTCAAGTAGTTCTCATTTCTTCAATAAAACCGATCTCGAGCAATTTATCTCTTTAAAACTATTAAACAAAACTAACATATTATTATTGTGCCAAAACTGAATACTTACTGTCTTGAAATGTGGTGTTGTTGAAAATCGCAACTCGACCAACCTTCGGTCTTGCATCACTTTTCATTGAATATCTGTTCAGTCTTAAATCATGAACTGCGGTATTACCTGGCATAATGCTCCTATTTTTGCCAATACTTCCAACTAGTTAAGATGAGTTGGTAAAAAAGTAAATAACCTGCTTATCCAAAATATAGAGCGATTCTATAAATAATAATCTAGCCAGTAAATAACAAAGCCGAGACTGTAACGAATTTGAAAAAAATTCGTTTTTGGAAAATTTAGTACCAAAATATTCAAAATTGTTACCTGGAAGAAGAAACAGAATACTCAAGTGACTTTTTAAAAATCGGTATTTGAAGTACAAAAGTTTTACCTTGCATAGGGGTGCCGCCCCCCAAGACCCCCCAAATGGACCTCCAAATCTGCATTTTGAACGGTTTAAGCCAGAGGGCAAAGTGTTTTTAAAAGTTGATAAGTTTTGAAGATACGATCTTTCTTACGAGGTTTGGGGGGACCCTCTTTATGTGCTACCGACAATTGATTTTTAAACGTCTTACTGTGCTGGAATAACTTTTTAAAAGATCAGTAGTTATGGTATGAGAAATATATTATGACACTGCTTTGGGTCCTTACCCTTCTGAGGGTCCTAAAAGAAGATATTTTTGAATTGCTTCCTTAACGGGGGAACAAAAAGCTTTTTTGAGGATTATTTATTAGACTTGCGTCGGTCGTCACTAGGACTGCTAGCAAACTCCCATTTAACTGTTTAACCTTCCAACAATACCTGCGTTTGTTTTGGTTAAGATACTTCTTTCGAATTAAAAAATAAATTAAAAGCAATTGATCCACTCCTTAACCATGCTCTGTTTCGATAAGGAGTTCTTACTCCCTTTTATACTAATGATACAATTACTGTGTAGGCAAATCGAATAAGCTAAGATGATGCGTCGCGCTTTTGTCTTCTAGTCATATACGTATTGCAATTAGCGTAACTGTAATCTGTCATTTTGCGTAATACTAAATCTTGTGTAATATACTGTAGTACTGCACAAAACGACCTTATATTATAAGTTACAGGTTACTAATATTTTTTTTGTCAAGAGTTTTTTAACAGTGTAGCTCAAACAACGTGGCTAAAAATAATACGGTAAAAGCATTGAACAATCCCCACCAGCCACTCAAACCTCAATTACTTTCAAACAAGTTTTGTAATAATTACTGTTGGACTGGGAACAACTCGTGAAGACGTTTCAAACCCGTAAATGCACCTAATTGTTAACTGATTTATTGAAACAACCGGCGATTTCATCGCTTGCTTCTTTGTTTTCACTTTGCCTTTTCCAACAAACGAGTGCGAAGTTTCAGACTTTTGCTTAGAACTCGGAACAATTACTGAATTAATTTTTGGTGCCACCCTCCTTCTTCCAACGAACCCCAACAAAGGTAAGCTAAAAACCTAGTTGTTTTGATGGTGCCCGGGGAACGATGTGCATGGAATCGAGCAAAACGGCGAGCAGAATTGGAAAGTTGTAATTTGTGGCAATTGTGGCAATTGTTATCGATCACAAAATTTTGTGCAATTGTAGAATTTTGGTTTTGTGTAATTGTAATTTCACAAAATTTTGCCGAATTACGTCTTTAATCACAGGCACCGCACAGTTTTCGTTCAGCACTTGCAAACTTTTTTTTTAACTGAAAAAAAATTCTCGGTATTAATGTAGTTGCTGCTGTTTCTATTCCGGATTAAGAAGTGGATCTAAAATACTGAAATGTTAACTTTACATTTTTATTAGTTTGTTTTTTTATTCAGTTTGTCGCACTCTCTGAGAAACACGTAAGACTATGAGGTTGTAAAATGCTTTAAAGACAATTTGCATCAACAAACTGCTTTGAAAAAATGTAATGTAGTTGTACAACAGACATTTCAAATAAAAAATTATGAAGTTCTGCTGGTGGTCTAGGCTAGCTTTGAGAAATCACTTAGGTGCTACTCAAAAGACTGACTTTATGTCTGACGTTTCATTACTACTAATAGCAGTGCTCTGATGAAGCTAGTTGTTTCTAACTAGCGAAGCGTCAGCAATAAAGTTAGTGTATTGAGTTGCATCTGAGTTATTTCTCAAAGCCAGCCTGGAACACCAGAAGAACATCAGAATTTTTAAACCGATTTGATTTGATTTAAAAGGGCATTCAATCCGATTTTTGTAAAACGGAGAAAAAATCTCTAAAAATAAGTTAACCAGCATGACCCCATTGGAATTCTTGCAATTCATAAGCAGAGGTGGAGTCCTCAAAGACGTCCTTAGCCTCGAGAACACATTTTGAAGTCCTTGGCCTCGAGCATTCCAGTCCTTGGCCTCGAAAGGATCTGCTCTCGAGAAGTTGGTCCTTGGCCTCGTATTTTTTTTGTGTCGTTGGCCGGAAAGGTAGTGTCCTTGACTCCATCTCTGATCATAAGGTTTAAGAAGTCTGAGGGAAAAAGTTTCAGCTTTTCCTCTTAGAATCCAAATTTTGGCCATCTTATTTCAAGTAGATTGCGCAATAAATCAGTTTTGTAAATTTTTCTATTTCAAGTCTTGCTAAGTACCAGGCTTCTTGGAGCTAGGTGAGAGCTGAAGGTACAGGTAAATAAATTAGTGGAACATCTGAGGTTAGACGTTTTCCTTCAGGGTTTTGGCCTCCAAGAACTAACAAAGTATTCCGAATAAAGATAAGGTTTCAGTGCTCTAGGCGAAGTAGCCTATAGCCCAGGCGCGTAACCAGAAATTCGCAATGGGGGGCTGTTTTGGGGGTCTGGGGGCGAAACCCCCAGCTGCCGGAGGCTGGAGGTCTGGGGGCAAAGCCCCCAGCCGCCGGAGGTTAATCGAACCATTTCGGATAGAAAATTTTGCATTTTTTGTATTTTTTTGCTCGAAAATTTTGCATTTTTTTGCAAAAATAACTTAATTTTAGGGCTATTTTAATAAAAAATAGTGCTTTTAAAACGTGGCATTGAAATTGACAGTGCAACATGATTCAACTGGTTGCATTATTGGGCTATGTGGGAAGTGGCTAATGATAACATTGCAGTTCACTTGTTTACGTGCTGGTAAATCATAAAATCATATTAATCAATCAAACTCTCACGGATTGTGCTTTTTGTCTATTTATTTTGTCTATGCTTTATAAAGTAATTTTGTCTAATTTATTTTGTCTATTTAGTTATTTATTTTGTAATTTATTTTGTCTATGCTTTATAAAGAAAAATAATGGGGAGGGATTGGGGCCAATGGAAAGATATTTCAGAGAAGTGATTGGTAATTAACAAACACTGAATAGCCCCCACCCCCACCCCCCCTTATTCCTGAGTTTATAATATATTTGTTGGTAAAACCTACGTTTGGCGTTTTTACACTAGCGATCAAGTTTGAGTGTTTATTTTTTGGCATTTTTAACAGTTTTTATCGATTTGGGACTTTAATTTTTGACACATTAGCCCCCCCCTGAATATATGTTCAAAAGATGATTTAAATCACTGTTTAGTCAATTCCAGCGCAAAAAAAAACAGTCTCAGAAGAGCTAAAAACGTGGTATTTTTCTTATTCTGCATTTTGATTGACAGGCCAATGGGAGGAGCTATAGCCCCCCTGGCTACGCTACTGCTATAGCCTATTCATTGTGGCTATTGCTTACTATGGATGATCTGTCCAAAGGAATAATTGCATGTTGAAAGCTAATGCATCGTAGATGACTACATCGTAGACTAAGATTCTAATTTTTAGTTAGCAAGTATTGCACAAATAGTTTTGGCCTGTAGCGTCGTCCGCTACTGTCCAAAAAAACACAAACAAGAAATATATGGAATCGAACGATTGATAAGCGAACAGATCATAACAGCTCTGAGGCTAGCAGTGGAGCCCAGTCGACCGCATTGGGGTACAAACTCTTAAGTGCAAAACCGAATCAACAACTTTAATTGTGATCGTAATCGACGGAATCGATGTAATCGAACCATTTCGTGTGGAAAGGCGGCCGTTACAAAGACGAACAAATACTAATTCCGCATTGGTTGCGTAATTGAGGTGTGGTCGGAGACCTGAGGAGCTCAACTTTGCTTCCTAGATACCGTAAATAAATAAATAAATAGGTCTAAACAAAAGCATTCAAAGTGACATTTAGCCTACTTCTAAAAACATGTAAAATGTTACATATAATATTACCGAAAAGCATGTTGAATCGTGTGAATAATAACTGTTATGAGGATCGCCCATGCAAAAAGATTGAGCTTTTTTGAAAACTTGTGCTTTTCAATGGTTATTTCACAGGTATATTACTATTGAGGGCTTTTTTGTTGAAACCGGGGCCCAAAGTCAGGAAAATATAATTTTCCTATGACTTCTCTGATTGACCTTAGCGTCAATATTATTGTTGTTTTTTTAATGCGATATCCTTTAAATTTGCCCTGATTGTATCTTTACGATGGCAATTCTAAGTTGTTTTTCTTTCGAAAGATCAGTCAAGAAGACAATTATTTTCGAGCTTTATTGCATTGTTGGAAAAAAAAGTGTTAAATTTTTGAGCAATTGTTGTTCGTGCAAGCCATGAAATTTTTCGAAATTATTATCTATCTCTGAGCGTGATAAGAGGCTGTTATTGAAATACGCAAATGCACATGCAGGAAAATTGCGGGGTGCGGTAATCGTAGTCATTATGACAATGATGTGGTTGATTAAAATGTACGCAATTGAAAATAATTAGCTTTTATTTTAAAAATATATTAACTATATTATTCATACAAATGACTACACTGACCTCTAAATGACCACAGTACAGTCCACGCAAACCAATTTTTTTTAATGAGATTGTCATGAAAATGCGCACATGCAGACAAAATAGCGTAGTGTGATTGATTATAAGTAATATTCATCATTAGAAACAATTAGTTTTTGTACGTAAATAGTTAAACAAATTATTCATAAAAAGTGAATGGCGTAGGCAGGATTTGGTGTAGGGGCATAGGTGTAGCAAGGGGGCCCGGCATATAGGCGTAGCCAAGATTTTTGATTAGGGGGGCAAACCACAAATCACATGTAATGACGTCATGAGAAATTTTCGATAGAGGAACGAACTTGACGAAGATATTGTAGATCGGAAGATGAGAAGCTGTGGCCTTTGTGTTTGCACCTAACCATGATTTTGCTGTAGGGAGAGGACATAAACCAAAAATCTAAAGCGCAAGTGTGTAAATTGGGAGATGTATGTGAGTAAATTACAGTAACTCAAACGTTTTCTCAGACGGGGGCAGTAGCGTAGCCAAGGGGGGCGGGGGGCTCGAGCCTCCTCCCATTGGCCTGAAAAGTATGCAAAATTGCACGTTTTTAGAGCTTTTGAAGCCGATTTTTGCTCAAAAAATGAAAACAGCCCCCCAAAGGGATTTCGGTGCCAAAGTTGAGAAGGAGTTGCCGGGATACGGCGGGAAGAACCGTTTGAATTACCGATTTCC
Organism: Trididemnum nubilum; assembly: GCA_963965965.1. Lineage (NCBI taxonomy): Eukaryota > Metazoa > Chordata > Ascidiacea > Aplousobranchia > Didemnidae > Trididemnum > Trididemnum nubilum. The sequence goes on along the minus strand of OZ014482.1, from coordinate 9,170,122 downwards.
CCCGAAAAATCCCTCTCACTTTCGGTGAAGACCTTTTTTTTTTAGAGATTACCTGTATTTGGGCCGAAAAAGCGTTCGAATTTCCGATTTCGGCCAAAAAATACGTCTCAATTTTGGATAAACCGTTTGAATCTGATTCAAGAGCAATGAAAATTCGGGTCAAGGTTGCTTACAGTTGTCTCACTCTTTCAAAAAAATCCCCCCCTCTTTTCGAAATCCTGGCTACGCGCCTGGACGGGGGTCTGTGGGCGAGCGCCCAGCCGCCGGAGACTTTAGGGCCCTGGGCAATTTTTTGTAATTTTTTGTAAAAAATAGCTATTTTAATGCCATTTGCAAATAAATTTTGTAAAAAAAATAACTATTTTAATGCAATTCGCATGAGTTTAGAGCCATTTGAAAGAACTAGATTGTTCACATTTGAAAACCAATTGAAAAAAATTTCAATACTCCTTTTACTTACATTTTAAGTCCAAAACACGTTTAAAATCTTGCATTTTGGGATTAAATTTTGTAAGTTACGTACTTGGCCCAGGCAGGCCTGGCGCCACGGGGGGGCATTCCGGGGCCGTGCCCCCCCTAATGAGTGCTTGTGCCCTTCCAAACGAAAATTGTGCCCCCCCAAGCGAGGACTGTGCCCCGGAGAAATTAACAGGCTCGGGGCTTTTGGAGTGCAAATCGAAACCTGAGACTCCCAAATTCGTGTTTACCGGCCGTATTTTCGTAATTTTTGTGGACTCACACAGGATTTCATAAAACTTTTTGGACGAAGACCTTTTTTTTTGGTCTTCACTTAAGAATTCGTGAAAAATCGCAAGAATTTTGAGACGAAAACCAAAATTTGTGAAAAATTTTGAACTGAAGACCTTTTTTTTGGTCTTCACTTTTTTCGGTTGATCCCCACTGGAATAAATTTCTCGTGCCCCGTGCCCCTCTCGAATTCACATAAATAAACTTCTCATGCCCCCCAAAATTTATTTCTGCTCCCCCTTAGTCATGCTATCCTGGCGCCGGGCCTGGGCCCAGGTAGGCGAAAGTAAGTTACATTGCCTCGTGCAATATTTTAGCAGTAAATAATAATCCAGTTGAAGATTTTTTGCAAAAAATTTTGCTTTGTCATAAAAATAGCCAGTGTAGAAGTATATGTACAACCAGGAGAGCCAGGCTCCCTCAATTCAAATTCAACATTTTGTTCAATGAGCATTTTCCCAAGCTGATTTTTTTTTAAAAGTATTTTGTCGACAAAAAAGTGGCTAGGTGCGTAGGCGAAGCCACGGGGGAACCCAAGGGGACTGGACCCACCAATCGAAATGTCACCAATGATAAAAAGTGTGACAAAAAGACTTGTTTTCTCAGTTTTAGTTTCTTTTAGCATCTTTGCGTACAAACGCGTACAATAACAATTAAAAATAATATTGACGATCATGGGCTCGGGCCCCTCAATTCAGTTTTTGCCAAACAATTTCAATGTGTAACCCGGGTGAAAATAAGGGTTTTGATCCTAAAAATGACTACTTCACAGGCATAGCGGGGGGAGCGCCCCCCCCTCAATTGAAATGCCATCAATGACAAAAAGTCTATTGTTTCTTCAGTTTCAGTTTCTTTTATAGCATCTTCACTTGCAACATTAATTAACAATAGGATTGACAACCAATGGGCCTGGACCCCTCAATTCAATTTTTCCAACTAATTTAAATGTATAACCCGGGTGAAATTGGGGGTTTTTGTACTTAAGGTTACTACCTCAGGTTCTTATTTCGCCTTTTTATGAACCTAATTCAATAACCAGGGCGGATTTACCGTATGGCACTCAGACATACGCCGGATTTACCGTATGGCCCAGCGCTCAGACATACGCGTAGCCAAAGGGGGCCCGACCTCTCTTCAATTGAAATGACACCAATGGTCAAAATGTGACAAAAAAGTCTATGCTTTTCAGTTTCACTTTCTTTTAGCATCTTTGCGTACAACAGTACACTTGTAAAATAGTAATTACCAATAAATTGACGACCAGGGAGCCCTGGCCTCCTCAATTCAATTTTTCCGACTAACTTAAACGTATAGCCCGGGTGAAATTAAGGGTTTTTGTCCTAAAAGTTGCCACGTCAGGCCCTCATCTAAATTTTTTTATGAACAAATGCAATAACCAGAGTCTGATTTACTATTTGGCTCAGTGCCAGGTGCCCTGCGCTCAGATGGTAAGACATTTATTTGGTCTTCACCTACATTTGGCAGGAAGATGTTGCAAAAATCCCCAAAGTACCAGGGACCCCACGCAATAACATGCTGGTAAGTACGTCAATCATCTATTATACCATTTTTCAATAACGATTTCTTCCACTTGCTAGTTTTTACACAAAAAAATATTTTCAAAAAAATAACTGGGGTAAATTCTTATTTAACAAATTATTGAGTTTGAATGAAGAAGGCCTGGGCCCCCTGGCCGTACATATACTTCTATAACTGCCTATTTTCATGACAAAACAAAAATCTCTAAAAAATCTTCGAATGTATTATACTGCTAAAATATTGCAGGAGGCAATGTGCCTTATTTCCTTCTCCTTATACTTGGTCCAAATCACTTACAAAATTTGCACCAAAATGCTACATCTTAAACGTGTTTTGGACTTAATTTGCTAGAAAAAGAGGATTGAACAATTTAATTTTTTAATTGACTTTTGTATGCTAAAAATCTAGTTCTGTCAAATAGCTCTGAACACGTGCAAAATGTGATTCAATGGCATTAAAATAGCTTTTTTTCCAAAAAGTTACAAAAAATCGTCCCGCGGCTGGGTCTTCCCCCCCAGACCCCATAGCTTTTGGCGACTGGTGACTCCGCTTCCAGACCCCCGTCTGGGGTACATTTGACTTGCACAAGTTTACTCAACGCGTCTCCCGCTTTAAACATTTTGCCTCTTTAATTTTGGGTTTAAGCCCTCTCCTTTTAGGAAATTCTTGGTTAGGTGTCAAAACCAGGCCTCGGCTTCTGATCATCCTGATCATCCACTTTACTATATCTTTTTCCCACAAAAAGTTCCTCTTTTGAAAATTTTTTGAGTTGTGGTTTCCTCCCCCCCATTCAAAAATCCTGGCTACGCCTTTGCTAGGTGGAGGTTGATTATTAGTTAAAGATGATACAATAGATGGTTGCGCTTACTGACCACGTTATTGCCCAGGCTGGATTTATATTGCGCGGGGCTTTAGCACTTTGTAGATTTTCGCAACATCTTTCTGCCAAATAGAGGTGAAGACCAAAAAAGTCTCAACATCTGAGCGCGGGACCCCTGGCACTGAGCAATACTACCATAAATCGGTCCCTAGTTATTGCATTACGTCCATGAAAAGGTTAGATGAAGGCCTGCGATAGCAAATTTTAGGAGAAGAACTCTCGATTTTTCCCGGGTTATACAATTATATTGGTTGGCAAAAATTGAATTGAGGGGGCGTGAGGCCCCTGGTCGTCAATATTAGTCCCGAAATTCTAAAAGAAAGCGTTGCACGCAAAAATAGTTAAACGAAACTGAAAAAACAGACTTTTTGTCACATTTTAGTCACAGATGACAAATCAATTGGGGGGCGGGCCCTCTGAGACCCCCTCTAGCTACGCTTGTGGCCCGGCCCCCTCCAACTGAAATGCCACCAATGACAAAAACAATTACAACAAAGACCATTATTTCTTCAGTTTCAGTTTCTCTTAGTGTTATCGCGTAGAACAGTAATTAACATTAATAAAAACGACCAGGGGCCAAGGCTCTCAATTCAAATTTTTGGCAATCAATTTTAATGTATAACCCCGGAGAAATTCAAAGTTTTTTTCCTAAAAATTGCAATCTCAGGCTCTTATATAGCCTTTTTATGAACGTAAAGCAATAACATGACTATAATGACTAGTAATCAGTAATCACTAATCATCTATTGCAGTAACTTTAAATGACAATCCACCTCAACTTTGCCAAGTTCTACGCGACAAACTGCTTTTGGAAAAAAAAGGTCTAGAAAAAATGCTCATTGAACAAATTATTGAATTTCAAAGTTAAGGGAGCCTGGGTTCCTGGTCGTACATGTACTCCTAAAGACTGGTCATTTTCATGACAAAACAAAACTTTCCAAAGCAAATCTTCGAATGAATTGTTAGTTACAGCTACAAATATTGTAGGAGGCAACGTATTTAGCTTCGTCCACTCGGGCCAAGTAACTTGCAAAATTCAAACCAAAAATGTCAGATTTTAAACGTGCTTTGGACTTGGCTTGCGAGTGAAGAGGGACTGAACAATTTAATTTTTTCAAGTTGCTTTCAAACCTCAAACATTTAAATTATTTCAAATGGCTCTAAAAACGAGCGAAATGTTATGCAAACGGCATTAGGATAGCTGTTAAAAAAAAAAAAAAGACAAAAAATCGCCCAGCGGCTGGAGGCTTCGACCCAAGACCCCTGTCAGTGATACGTTTGACTTACACTAGTTTGCTCGCAACATCTCCCCATATTAAACACTTTTGAAAAACTTTTAAATTTTTGGTACAAATCCTCCTCTTTTAGCAAAATTCTGGTTACATGGCAAGTCAAGCCCCAGCTTCTGTCCATCCACTCTACGGTATTTTTGTCCTATTAAAAGTTTCTATTTTCGAAAATTTCTGATGTCGTCATTGCACGACGCGTTTTTTTTACAGTCAACAGACTCGTTTATACAGCCTTTGAGCAGGACGTTGTTATTTGTAGGATGATTTTGAGGCTGTTGATTTGGTTTTGCATTTGAGTGTAGTGCAATGCGGTCGCCGGCTCGGATTGAACAACCTATGAGCGATTGGCTGGATTGCTTTATTAAGCTATGCTATTGAAGTAGCGTCTTGTTTGCTTTTCGTTTGGCTTGATTTGATTTGATATATGACGTCTTCAGTTGGAACAGTTGGGTGATTGCGACAGGCCCAAAGGTCAGAAGGCCAGTGCTAGTTTTTCACGTAATTATGCCTAATTGCAAAATTCAATGCAAAGCATTTTACAGTACAAAGTAGTTACCGATAATATTTTTCGTACAGGTTTGTTACGGTTATCAGCAGGTACCAGAGGTGGCAACGGATCCGGAGCGGACCTAGATATCTGCGTTTCCTTGGCGGATCTGGATCTATTTTTTTAGAAGAAGCGGATCCGGATCTGAATTAGATTCCGCGAAAATCTTTTTTGTCACTTGGTCTTCATGTGAACTTTGGCAGAAGCAACGCCTCAATTTTGAGTGAAGACATTTTGTTGTTTTTTTGTTGTTGTTTGGTCTTCACCTAAATTCTGGCTGAAAATGCGCCCCAATTTTGAGTGGAGACCTTTTTTTTGGTCTTCACCAAAATTTTGCCAGAAAGAACGCCCCAGTTTTCAGTGTAAACCTTTTTTTCTTCCATCTATTTTTGGTTTTCATTGTTATGGACAAACTAACGGATCCGGAGCGGTTCCGAATCTCTCAAATTCAAAAGTTGGCGGATCCGGAGCGGTTCTGGATCTCTTATTCTTCGATCCGGAGCAGTTCCGGATCTTTAAATTTGTGGATCCGGCCAACTCTGGCAGGTACCTACAATGCCACAGCCTCGACAGCTGCAGCTGTGGTCGGTCATTTGGAACAGTTTTGACGCACTTCTATTTGGTTTAGAAAAGTTCGGAAAGCGTTTCTTCCTCGTCTACGAAGAAAAATAGTAGCTATTATCTTATGATTTCTCGGCCGAAGAAAATCAAAATGTGTGCGAAAAAATTCTAAAAAATTGCAAAAGTTGTTTCACCATGGTTATGCAGTAAAATTGTTTAGATAAAAACGTCCTAAATGCTCTTTTAAGCAGAGATCTTTTAATTCGGAAAGGTAACGGCTAAGAATTTTTAATCTCGGAACTATACACCTTATCAAATAACGTAACTCATTTCGGACGCTTGCACTTGCAATCGCACTCTTTTGGCCATTAGCTACAGTAATATTCATGACCATAAGTGAAAATGGGGACAAAAACTGTTTTGAAAATTGAGAGCTTTGTCTTTTTTGACAGTACTCGCTTCATAACAACCGAATAGTGCAAAGCTCGCATTAGTGTACTATGCATTGCCAATTTAAGTATCCTGTTCTTCGCCTTACTTTCCGTCATTCGTGAATGAGACTCCATGATACTTGAATTTCTTTGTCTGCTTCAGTGTCGCTCCATTCATTTGCAGTAAATAACTTTATCAGAATTAACATTTCCAGCCAGCACAGCTCTACATGTCATGGAGGCACGCAAACTTTTCCACTACTTTAACGCAATAATAGTTCATGGAAAAGTAAAGTCGCTCTTTATTAGTTAATTCTCCCCGTACGAGAGTTTTTTTCTGCAACCGATTTGGCCACCGCTAAAGTTTGTCAGGTTGATTAGCGTTTTAACTCAAAACCTTGAGATCGAAAAATTCAACCACTAGTATTTAGCCATTGCATTTGTGTCATTGGACTGTAAAAGGTTCTAAAAGAACTTTGCATTCGAAGGGATGTTACTAATTTAATTATTTGCATTATTTTATGTTCTGAAAGTTGATTCTGCTTTTCTTAGTAAAAAACTTGAAATGCTTTTGAGTGATTAGAAAGACAAAACCTACAGTAGTATTGAGAATTGAAGTTTCAAGTGTTATGTTGATTAGAATTAAAGTTTATTCACAAACTAAACACCGACTTTGTCTGAGCACAGCCGTATCCAGTTAAAAAACAAGAAAACGCAACCACTGTAACTGCAAGTAATACTGCAGGATACGATTGAAATGTTTTGAACCTACTTTAATGTTAAATTTCAATTTCCGCATTGCGCTATATGCAAGACATTGTTGTACACACAAAATTCTGCCTACGCGCTTCTGTGGTAGTGAGCATTCATAGCAGTTTCTCAAGAAAGTACAGTGACACACCCCTACCACCGGCGTAGCCAGGATTTTTAATTGGGGGCCCAAACTGCAAATCACGTGCAATGACGTCATCAGAAATTTTCGAAAACAAAAACTTTTAGTGGGACAACTCTACCGTAATGTGGATGATCAAAAGCCAGAGCCTGAGTTGCCATGTAACCAGAATTTTGCTAAAAGGGGAGGACTTGAACCAAAAATTAATTTAAAAAATGTCTAATATGGGAAGATGTGATGCGCAAACTAGTGTAAAAGTCAAACTTATCACAGACGGCGGTCTAAGATCAAAGCCCCCAGCTACGGGGCAATTTTTTGGAAAAAATTAGGTATCCTGAAGTCATTTGGATAGCATTTCGCTCGTTTTTAGGGCCATTTGAATTAACTTAAATTTTTGAGGTTTGAAAGCAAATTGAAAAAATTGAATTGTTCAGTCCTCCCTTTACTTACATGCTAAGTCCAAAACACGTTTAAAATCTTGCATTTTTGGTTTACATTTTGCAAGTTACTTGGCCCAACTGGGAGGAAGCTTGATAGGTAGCCTCCTGCAATATTTCTAGCGATAAATAACAATTCACTCGAAAATTTGCCACAAAAATTTTTGTTTTGTCATGAAAATAATCAGTTTTGGGAGTACATGTACGACCAGGGGCCCAGGCCCGACTCAATTTTGAAATTCAATAATTTGTTCAATAAGCATTTCTCCGAAAGATGTTTTCTTTGCACAGAGCTGGACCGCGCTGTTTCGAGCTTTAAGCTCTCATCAGCAGCCCTCAGCGTATCTAACCAAAGGTATTCCCCAGCTGGACAAACCTCTCGGCCAAACTGGACAAACCTTAAGGGCTTGCACAGTGGCAGAGACTTTCTAGGGAATAAACAATTTTTCACCAAACGCAATTTGTTGCGTAGAACCTGGTGAGGTTGAGGTGGATTATCATTTAAAGTTGCTACAAGAGATGATTACTGATTACTTGCCAATATAGTCATGTTATTGCTTTACGTTCATAATAAGGCTAGATGAGGGCCTGAGGTTGCAATTTTTAGGACAAAAACCTTAAATTTTTTTTGGGTTTAACGTTTAAATTGGTTGGCAAAAATTTGAATTGAGGGTCAAGGCCCCTGGTTGTCTATATTAATGTTAATTACTGCTGCTCCCGACAATACTAAAAGAAACTGAAAAATAATAGGCTTTTTTACAATTATTTTTGTCATTGGTGGCGTTTCAATTAGAAGAGGGCCAGGCCCCCTTGCTACGCCTATGCTCCTACACAAAATCCTGCCTACGCCAATGTGGTCAGCATTCATTTTTCATGAATAATTTTGTTTAACTATTTACGTACGAAAAATAATTCTTTCTTATAATGTTACGTACAGTATAAGCAATCACACTACGCTATTTTGTCCGCTTGTACGTATTTTCACGACAATCCAAACCAAAAAAATTGGTTTGCGTTGTTTGTACTGTGATCATTTTGAATTCAGTGTAGTCATTTTCGTGGTCAGTGTAGTCATTTGTATGAATAATGTTGTTAATCTATTTTGAAATAAAAACTTATTGTTTTCAATTGAGTACATTTTAATCACCCACATCATTTTCATAATGACTACGATTACCATATCCCGCAATGTCAGCATTTGCATTTACTTATTTCGTTGACAACCTCATATCACGCACAGAATAGATGATAATTTTGAAAAAATTCAAGACTCGCATGAACAACAACTGCTCAAAAACTTGAACTTCTTTTTCCAACAATGCAGTAAAGCTCGAAAATGATTGTCTTCTTGACTGATCTTTCGAAAGAAAAACAACTTAGAACTAGATGTTCATTTTCCCGCGGGAAAATAATACGGGACTTCCGCCAGTTCCATTTCAACATCATTCTCCCCTTCATACTTCGAAGGTTACCGATATTTCTGTAAAACTCAATCGTATGCAATGCAAACAAAGTGATTTTGTCTCATGAAAAAAATAAATGTGGATTTTAAATCGTTCGTGGTTTGGGTAAAACCGATGTCCGATTAAGTATTTGAACCCAGCTAAGTTCATTCACGACAATTTCAAACCCTGGCGCATCTAATCATTATGCCAGCTCAGCATATGGACCCAACTGACTAAAATCAATTGGTAAATTTAGCTTTCAAAAAGTGATTTTTGGGAAGGTTCATGTTGGGGGTTGGTACCCTCAAACCTTGTAAAACATTGTCTTTAAAATATCTATTAATTGATATCCAAAAAATCTAGCGTCCTAGCTCAAGCAGTTGAAAATAATTGATTTTGGGGGGTCCATTTGAGAAGATTCCGGAGAGGAGTATTCAAAACCATGTCAAACATTTTGTCTCTTAAATAGCTTTTGATGTAAAATAAACTGGAGTCTTAGCTTAAATTCAACAAATTGATTTTTGTGGGGTTTACGTAGAGATTTCCGGGGGTCTGGTATCCCCATATTATGTTCAAGAACACTGGAGTTTTAGCTTAAGCCGTTCAATGCAATGACGTTTGGGAGTTTTTTGGGAGAGGGTACCCCCAAACTATGTCAATTTTTTGTCGCTTAAATACTTACTAATATCAAAAAAAACTAAGCCTTAGATTAAATCGTCCAAAAATTGATTTTTGTGGGGTTCATTTGGGGATTTCCGGGGGGTGGCACTTTCAAAGTATGTCCAAGTGTTTGTCTTTTAATCATTTCATAATATCAAATAAAAACTAGAACTCTAACAAAAGCCGTTGAAGAAATTGATCTTTAAGGGGTCCATTTGAGGTGTCCTCGGGGGGGGGGGGGGGGGGTGGTGGTATCCCCTAACTCTGTCAAAATGTTTGCCTCTGAAATATCTACTGATATCAAAAACACAAACATCGTAAGTTTGGTCGTGCAAAAATGTGATTTTTGGTGGTCCGCTTTGGGGGGCTTCCCTCAGGGGGGGGGTGGCACCCTCAAATTATGTCGAAATATTTGTCTGTTGTATCTGTTGATATCAAAAAATAAAACTGGCGCCCTAGTTTGAGCCAAACAAAAAATTAATATTTGGAGGGTCCTTTTGGGGGGGTTCGCAGGGGTTCCCAAATGATGTCAAAACATTCGTGTCTTAGATATGGGCTGATAGAAAAAAAAAACTAATGCCCTAGTTTGAGGCAATCAAAAAATTGATTTTTGGAGGTCTATTTTGGGGGGTCCCCGGGGGGTGGCACCCCCAAACTATGTCAAAACATTCATCTCCAAAAGATCTAGTGCTGATATCAAAAAACACTGGCACCGTAAATGAAGTCGTTCAAAGAATTGGTTTTGGGGGGATTCCCGAGGGGGGCCATACCCCAAACCACGTCGAAATATTTGTATCTTAAATATCTGCTGACAGCAAAAAACACTGGCACCCTAGCTTGAGCCACTCAAAAAATTGTTTTTTGGGGGTTCATTTGGAAGGGGGCCTCAGCGAGGTGGTACCCCCAAACTCTGTCAAACTATTTGCCTCTAAATATGTGCTGATATGAAAATAAACTGGCACCGTAAATTAGGTCGCTCAAGAAATTGGTTTTTGGGGGGTCTATTTGGGGGGTCTCCAAGGGGGGGGTGCACCCCGAAACTATGTCAAAATGTTTGTCTGTTACGTATGTGTTGATAGCGCAAAAAACAGGCACATTAGTTTGAGCCAAGCAAAAAATTAATTTTTTGGGGGGTCCATTTTGAGGGGGTCCTCGGGGGTAATACCCCAAACGATGCCAAAATATTCGTCTCTTAGAAATGTGCTGATATCAAAAAAAAACTAGTGCCCTAGCCCGATCCAATTAAAAATTGTTTTTTGGGGATCCCCGAGGGGTGTGGTACCCTCAAACCACGTCAAAGTATTTGTCACTTAAATATCTACTGATATCAAACAACACTGGCACCTTAAATTAAGTCATTCAAAAAATTGATTTTTGGGGGGCCCAATTTGGTCCTCGAGGGGGTTTGGTACCCCCAAACCACGATAAAATGTTGTCATCCTAAATATCTTCTGATATCAAAAAACACTGGCACCTTAAATTAAGTCGTTCAAAAAATTGATTTCTGGGGGGTCCATTTTGTTCCCCAACGGGGGGCGGTACCCCCAAACCCCGTCAAAATATTTTCCTCTTAAATATCGGCTGATATCAAAAAATACTGGCACCCTATGTTAAGCAGTTTAAAAAATAGATGTTTGGGGTGACCACTTGGGGGGTTTTCGGAAGGGTGGTACCCTCAAACAATGTCAAGATATTTGTCTTTTTTTTGTCTCTTGATATCAAAGATGTAGCACCCTAGCTTAAGTCGTCAAAAACACTGATATTTGTTGAGGTCCATTTGGGGGTTTTGGGGGGTTGGTTCCCCCAAATTATGTTAAAATAGTTTTGTCCTAAAAAGTGCTTCTGACATCCAAAAAAGTAGCGCGCTTGCTTATGGTGCTAAGAAATTGTTTTTTGGGACGTCTTTACAGAGAATGAAACCTGATACCCTGTGATCATACCTGGTGTCAACCAAAAAATATTCAAAGCAATTTTGTCGTAATCAAAAAGAAATTAATATGCTGGATTCAATATAATGTTGGTTTGATAAAAGCGATGACCAAGTAGATACTTGAACCCAGGTCTTAGGTTTAAGCACTGGCGCATTTAACCATTCGACCAAGGCAGCACACGAGCATAGGTGACTACCTCCAAAGTACGTCAAAATATTACTGTCGTTAAAAATTTGTAGTGATAGCGACAGAAACTAGCGCGATAGCTTGAGGTCTTGAAAAGCTGATTTGTGGGACGTCTTCACAGAGAATGAAACCTGATACCCTCTGATCATATGTAGTGTCAAACAAAAAATAGTATAAACGATTTCGTCATAATGGATAAAAAGAATTAGTATGCTAGATTTAATATAATGTTGGTTTGATTAAAGCGATGGCTAACCAGAGTATTGAACCCAAGTCTTAAGTTTCAAGAACTAGAGACTTCAACCATTCGTCCATGGCAGCTTGCGCGCGTGCGTGAGTAAAATCGCTTAATAAACTTCGCTGTCACAAGTTTAGGGTGCATATGCCCCAAAGCACGTGACGTAGCGCCTCCAAAATTGCAGTTACGCAAGTCCATGTATAGACCTATCATCTGTCCAAATTTCAAGTTTCTAGTTTTGGTGGTTTCGGAGTTTTTGTTCCCATAATGTGATTTGCTTAAACAAATAAATAAATAAATAAACAAACAAAAAAAAAGTGTAGGAATCGTCTTGGGTTATTTTTGAGAGCTGAAAGAGCATGCCCAGACGTTTCTAAATTTGAAAGTTTTATTCTCCTAGTGCCATTAGTTTTCGAGCTAGAGCTGTTTAAACCTATACTTGGCATTTCATTTTTTGGCTCGGAAACCCGTATCACGTGACCGATTGCCCCCAAAATTTGCAATAAAAATGATTCATATGTGCCCCAGCTAAGATCTAAATTTCAAGTTTCTACCTTTAGCCGTTTCAAAGTTATAGCTTTTTTTATTTTTGTTTACGAATTCGTAATTTTTCCCGGAAAAAACATTAGGACTTCTCAGCAAAGCGTCGCGGAAGTTCCAATTTTTCACAGTAGAGATACAATCAGAGAAAATTTGAAAGATACCGCATTAAAGAACAACATTAATCTTGACGTTTAGGGTGATTTGAGAAGTCGTAGGACAATTATATTTTTCTGACTCCGGGACCTGGCCCCAACAAACAAGCCCTCAATAGTAATATAACAGTGAACTAACCATTGAAAAGTAATGTTTTCAAATTAGCTCAACCTTTCAGCATGGGTGACTCCCATAACAGTTAATTTTTAGTCGTTTGCGTGCTTTCTACTGGCCTAAAAGCTACCAGCGCAGAAGCTTAGGGAAGTGCCACCAGAACGGCGACTACTCAAAACAAGCAATACTAAAAAGTTGCCCTCCTACAGGATTCCAACCTGCAGACTACGAAATACAAAAACTTTTTGGAAAGTTTTTGAGACAATTTCTTTTGACAACCTGATTTGATTTCTTTTTAGGGTTAAGAATTGACATCATGAATTATTGTGATGATTTTATTCTTTTATTCAGGCGATTCAGCATGTTTTTCGGTTAATTATATACAGGGTGGTCAAAAAAAACCGTCCTATTTTGTCTTTCATCTAGTTTTTTACTCAAGCAACATATCATGAAAATTTTTTCGCCAAATAATTCCAGCATGATGGGAAATTATGTCCTCCAAATCTGAAAGTACATGGAAGCTACTAACTTTCCTGTTCTTTAATAGTTGATGATATATTCTATCCTGGCACCTTGCGGGCGAATAACTGCTCCAATACGAGTATTAAAATTGTCAGTGACTCGTTTTATCATGTCGATAGATATTTTCATGATCTCGCTTTTTATGCTGTCCTTCAAATCTGCTAGAGTCTTTGGATCGTTATTGTAGATCCTTTCCTTGTGGCAGCCCGAGAGAAAGCAGTCAGATGGGTTAAGATCAGGAGGATAATGGATCAGGAGGATAATGGTCTGGAGGACAAGATCAGGAGGATAATGGTGGCCAGGGAAAATCAGTGCGTCTTGAAATGAGTCTATCACCAGGAAAATATCGGCGTAGGTATTCCAAAGATCTGTCTGAACAATGGGGTGGTGCACCATCTTGTTGGTATATAACAGAGTTCATGTCTACTCCTCGTTTTCTTCTCAGTGCAGGAATAAACTTGGTCCGCATAAGCGCAATGTCAGTATCCACTGTTACTCAATTACCACTTTCATTTTCAAAGAAATACGGCCCGATGATTTTATTTCGACCTACGGCACACCATACAGTCACTTTCTCCTGGCTAAGAGGCTGATAGGTATGCTCATGTGGATGATCCTGAGACCAACAACGCATATTCTGCTTGTTGATATGCCCACTCAAGTGACATTGAGCTTCATCACTAAAAAATATCAAATTTAACAAACCAAGGTTGTTTTCAATCTTTTGGCTGATATCTTGACAAAAAGCAAAACCTTCTGCTTTGTTGTCATCAGTTTGTCTCTACAAAATTTGAATTTTTAAGGGAAGAGCTATAGATCATCATGGAGAATTCGCCTTGCAGACGATCTGAAAATGCCGACTTCTCGTGAAAGACGTGTTGATTTTCTGGGAGATTCTTCAAACTGTTCACGCAAATTCTGAACATTGCTGGGTGTTTTCACTGAACAAGATTGACCACTGCGACCTTTATTAACATTTGCAACACTTCCAGTCTCACAACATTTGGCCACCAAATGATCAATTGTTTTTCTATCAGGTACTTTGTCCTTGCCAAGTTCTTTCCTGCATTGTCGCTGTGTCAAAACCCCTAATTTTGTGGCAAAATACGTCTCTACTAATTTCATTCGCAGCTGCACAGTATAGCGCCCACTAACATCCATTTTGCTATCTAAACAATTTCCTAGGCCAACTGTCTTCACCACCTAAAAACTAAAACAAAATCTTCTCAACCAAACGTTTGGGAGAAAAACAAAATAGGGCGCTTTTTGGACCACCCTGTATGTAACATTTTATATGTTTTCAGAAGTATAGGCTACATGTCACTTTGGATCAGTGCCGTCGCTATGGGGGGGGGAGGCCAGGGGGGCCGTGCCCCCCCCCCCCTAACGACTGCTTGTGCCCCCCATTTTGGTTTACTCAGAATACGTTTTCGGAACGTCACGTAACGACAAGACAACATACAACTATAGAAAAAGAAATAATAATGTTCAAACTAATTCTCGTTCAAAGTTTTCTCCATTCTTTGCGAAATTGCTGGCCACCTACTGCTGTGCATAAATGTGAGGCAATAATCTGTTTTATTTTCACGCCTTTACGGATGTGTCACGCAATAGGGGTGTAAGCCTATAGTATCGTTACCGGTGCATTGTTAATGGTTTTGTCCTGAAACAATGCGTGAAAACATTTTTTAAAAACCTAATTGTTTTTGTTTTTTTTGGAGCACTCTCAAATTTTTTTCAGATTGCAGTCAGTTGCGCAACCACGGGAAGGGAGTTGAGGAGGCTTCCGCCCCCTTTAGCCAAGTCACTTAGAAAATTTCACCTCAAAATACAAGCATTTAGACGTGTTTTGGTCTTGATCTTAAGCATAAGAGAGGCTGAAGGGGCCAAGCAATTTAATTCTTTTAATGAATTCTAATTTTAGCAATTTATTGTAGTTATTCATATGGGTTCAAAAACGTACAAAAAGTGATTGAAATGGCGTTAAAATTGCTATTTTTTCCCGCAAAATCACGAAAATCATCCAGCGGCTGGGAGCTTTGCCCCCATACCCTCTCTGTGGTACGCTTGAGTTGCATCAGTTTGTTCAGCACGAGGCCTAAATTATATTATTTTGGTGGAAAAAATTTTTTTTTGATTTAAGCCCCCTTCCTCTTAGCAACATCCTGGTTGCGCTTGTGATCACATTTACTGCTACAGACGGATTTTTCAAGCGATTACCGTATTTGACGGCATACAAGACGCACGGGCATGTAACACGCACCCCATTTTAGGACGTCAGGTTCAGGATAAAAACTTTTTAGTGTATTTAACTTTTTAGTGTATTTAAAGGAAAAAAACTTTTTAATGTACAGTATTTAAGTAATTAGTGTATTTAGTATTTAAGTCTTTTTAGTGTATTTAGAATTTAAGTCTTTTTAGTGTATTTATTGTTCAAAATAGTCTAGCAAAATCTACACAAGCAGAAACACAGCTGCATAAAGCAATTTAGCTTTCATTTTTACTAATTTATTTTAAAAACACAGGTAATAACACAATAGTACCAGCACTAATATAAGGATGCATGGAGTTTAGGGTTGGTAGAAGTACTAAGTGTAAGCTGGGTTAGTGAGCGTCAGAGAGAAGATTAGCCTAGGCCTACTGGACGTCTCGAACTTTACCTACGCCATGTAAGACGCAAGGCAATTTTTTGAGCCAAAATTTTGGAAAAAAAGAGCGTCCTATATGCCGTCAAATACGGTACATGGGCCGCATTCGAAACGAGTAAGAATCGCTGCTTGCCTTATGTGCGTCTTTTTTTCAGACATGAATACGAAATTTTTAAAATAGCGCATAATTTGTAGCCGTAAAATACCAGCTTTAATGTGCAAAAGTTTGGTCTATTTTGGTGCCCCTCCACTTTGGGCTTGTGCCCCCTCACATGGTTTGCTCTGGCGACGGCACTGCTTTGGATGCTATTAGTTTATGCCAATTTGTTTATTTGCAGTAACTACGAAAAGAACTTGCGCTCCTCAAGTCTCCGACCACACTTCAATTACGTAGCAATCGCGGAATTACCATCTGTTCGTTTTTGATACAAATTGCAACTAAAGGGGGGGGGGAAGGGAGCGGCTCTCCTTAAAACAAAAATTTGGCCCTTCAAAATGCTCAGCATGCCCATGTAAACTCCCCTTTTCCTTGCGGCAGTTTCAAGATGGAGGCTTTTTTTTTTTGGAAACCAACAGAAAACTTGGAGAAAAGTAAACCAATTTGGCGCGATGACCTTTTTCGTTTTCTTGCAGATAAAGATAAGCAATTCGTGTTTTGCAAAAGGGCACAAATTAGTAGCCCCACCTGCAAAAAATTTTGCCCCCCCTACGACTACGCTCTAGGTGCGTCTGTTCCCCCACCTTAAAGAAATTTTGCCCCCTTAGAACAACGCTGTAGTAGCGGCACTTTTTTGATAATGGCCACCTTTATGCCAGTGATGGTTCGATTATATTGATTCCGTCGATATTCTTGATTGTTCTTCACTTCTTAACTGTACTTCTCTTCTTAATTGTACTTCACTTCTTAATTGTACTTCACTTCTTAACAACACTTTTTAACTGTAATTAAGCGCCTTTGTAATAGCAATTAAGCGCCTTTGTAATTAATTAATTAAGCGCCTTTGTAATCGAATTACGATTATTTCACCTTATAATCGAAGCGATTACAATCACAATTACGATTGCATGGCTTCGCCAAAATTCAAAAACGATTTTGTTACAGCATTTACGAAGACGAAATCTGTCATAAAATGTTTGAAGTGATGAAAGCATATGAAAGCTCAAGTTCTATAGAAAAGACATGATTCAGGGCCGTAGCGAGTTGTCGCGCAAGATTCTCCGAAAGAATTTAAACCTGAACAGTGGTATGGTACTTAGGGTTGCCAACTTTGCCAACAGTGGTATGGTACTTAGGGTTGCCAACTAAAAAATCTACCTACAGCAAGGAATTAGGTTTGCCAACTTTGCGTTTAACCTTTCCGGGACACCTTAATGCTTAGAATTTGAAAACTGATGCAACAGAAGCTTACGACACACGAATGACATCAAAAGCAACAGTGCGTGCTGCGCGTCATAGAGTGATGATCGAGCAGCGTTATTAACCAACTCCCAGCCTCTAAATAATATTATCATAATCAAAGAAACGTGTGAAATAGTGAATCTTGGAAGCATAAAAGCAAAAAACACTAAAACAGAAAAAATGTACATCATTTGTTCAAACTCTAACAAAAAATAAGGGCTGTATACTGCTCAGCTTTTGTTGCACTTAGCGCAATGCGTTAACTTTGTTTGTTATTATCTCTACGATGCGTAGAGCCGCTAGAGCGCAACAAAAAAATCGAGCAGTATGCCGCCCAAGAAGTTGCAAGAACTTTAACAAAAAATCAGTCCTGGCTTTTAAATTTGTATTTTTTGTGATTTCGCCGCTTTAAGAAGATCTTTGTTTTTAAACAGTGAGTTAAGGATGATTTCCATAACTAGATTTTTATTTAAATTTTCTGCCAAAAGTTTATGTTAAAATTCGTAGCCTAATCTTTACGGAAATACAATAATCAATGAACTCGCGCTAAGACTAAGAATTGTTAGCAAGGCGTCCTATTAGAAGGCCATGTAAGCCTGAAAACTGACTGAATAATGAAAACCTGCTCATAAAAAAGCCTCACACTAGAAGTGCAATGTAGGTCTATGCACTAAATAGGCCGATTAACTAACTTTATACCAACTAACAATCTAGTCATATCTTCACCTTTACTTTTAAACTGCTTTCTTTACATGCCTTTTACGCCTACAGCTACAAAATCGTTTTAAAATGTACCGTCGTTTTTTTCAATTGATAAACGAAGTCGAATGATCGCCTCAAATTAAAGGGACTGGTGATTTATCCTCCATTCTACAATTGTTCAACTTATTTGATTGTTATTGCTACAGCACGATCGTTTATAGTTGGATTCGAACCTAGGTTTTTATGTTCTGTCGTTAACACGTCCATTTATCTTATTTGCATATTACTTTTGTGTTGCGCGTCTTTCATAATTCGCTCGGTAGAATCTTTGCAAAGTTGCTTGAAAGACGGGCCGTTTGCGTTTGCTTGATCACCTTTTTGTAGCAACGTTTTAATTCTAGCACGGTAGTTAAATCAGTTTTATTTTTGAACAGTAGCGTCAAGAGGTTTTTATTTATGTTGTTAAATTCGCTCTTTCAGTTTAAAGTGTTTTCCGCCCAGCCGGGTAATCTTCGATAAATTTTTGCTGGGCTGGTCTTTTTTATTTGCCTTTTTATTAATACAAGTTTGGTTTTGGAATCTCCTTTGTTAGCCTCTTGAACGCAAGACCAGACAGCGAAGACCTAGGCATTCCGCCTAGGACACAGCCTTCAATCTATAACAGTTATGTCGTCAGGACGTCACAGCTGACGAAACATCTAGTCCACAACTACATTACTTTCAACTCATTTTCATTTGATTGACGCATACAGAATGATGTAAACTGCTTTTATTTACAAAAATATTCGCGTGAATTACATCCGTTTCCAGTTTTGAACGAAGGTAAAATGCTTACATAACTTATATGTTAGAACGCCTTGGTTGTCAGTAAATTCTGGGACACGGGACGCCAGACGTCAATTCCGGTACTGTCCCGCGCATTCCGGGACGGTTGGCAACCCTAATGGTACTATATAGTTTTGGTAGAGCCGAAACGTTTTCGTAAAGTTTTTCACTCGTATGGCTTTGTTGTTAGTTTTAACCTTATAAGTTTTGGATTTTCCATTAAGTTGCAATAGGAGCAATTCGTTTATTCCTTGAGCTTAGTGGTAATCAATTAGTCATCCATGGTTCGATTATTTGCAACTTGTAAATGACAAGTACGACCCTTTGTGATTGATTTCTGGTTACGATTTTCTGAAAATGGTGTAATCGATTACAAATTACGGATTACGGTTAACTAATCGAGACCATCTGTGCTTTCTACACTACTACCCTAAGGTGGGGAAATTTCAGAGAGTGTCTTTTCCAAGGACACAACAAGCAAGCTTGCCGGCTTTTTCTCCGCACTATTCCTTTATTGCTAAATGTCAAGCAGGAAGCTGTAAGTACCTATTTTCAGGTGCGCAACCAGAATTTCACAAAAGGGGTGGGGGACTTGAAACTTTTGTTTGAAAATACTTCCTTTAAGTGGAGCGCTAAGCAAACTGGTACAATTAAGCGTATTGCAGTCGGGGTCTGGGGGCAGACCTATCTCCCTGCCACCGGAGGCCATGAGGCGGCCCCTTCACCTCCCTTTACTCACACGTGAAGACCAAAACACGTTTAAACGCTTGTATTTTGGATTTGAATTTTCTGGATGATTTGGCTAAGAGGGGCTAAAGCTCCTTTAGTCCCCCCCTAATTGTGCCACAGCCTATTTTCTTAAGTCTTCGATCTGACCCAAGTCATGGTCTGGAATTAAAGCCGAGATCACCGCTTCAGATACAAGCGCTTTTTTGATAAGTTTTAGTTGATTTTTTATGACTGACTTGTGATGAGTGATTTCAATTGATGACATAAAGCACGACAACTTGCTGAAGAAAAAACATAAACCTATTTGGAGTTGGGGGGAGTTAGGGTGTAGTTTAGGGACTAGTACTACATAATCTTGATAAAATATGCTGATTATAGTGCTTAAAAAATGGATTGAACTGGCTAGTTGGTCGAGCGGTAACGCGTTCGTTTTTGTAACTGGAGTCTGAACTTCAAATCTCGTGTCGGTCGAATTGGACACAGCGTTGCTAACGGCTTGCCACCGCTACGATATTTCTTTGAAAAGAGCTGCGTTGGCCGCAGACGCAAAGACTCGGAGATGAGCCCCGCAAACTCGTTACACGCTTCGGCATAATACAGCAAGTATAATGAAAGGCTTGATATGACAACATGGATTGATGCTTCGGTACAAAATTGTAGCATATCGACATTCTGGATTAGCTGTAAACAAACCCTGGTGTGGTTGGAGACTTGAAGAGCGTAACCAGTTTTGTATTTTCTTCATGGAGTGCAACAAACTGAATAAAAGTGGTCTAAAAAACCAAACCTAAGAACGCAGTTGTAACATTTCAGTATTTCAGATCCACTTCTTAATCCGAAATATAAATAGTAACAACAATTACAGAAAAATTTTTTTCAATTAAAAAAACATTTGCTTGCAAGAGCTAAACAAAAACTTTACTGTTCATATAATTGAAAAAGTTTTTCGGCAAAATTTTGTGAAATTACAATTACATAATACTAAAATCCTACAACTCCAATTACATAAAATTTTGTAATCGATTGCAATTGCTTTTAATTATTGTTAATTACAATTCTCCAATTCTGCTCGCCGTTTCGTTCAATTCCACGCACCCCGTTCCATGGGGCAATGAAAATAATCAGGTTTTGAGCATTTTTTGAGGGAGGTTAGCGGGAGGGAGGATCGAGGATGGCACCAAAACTTAATTCAGTAGCTGTTCCCGAGTCTTAGCAAAATCTGAAACTTCGCACTCGTTTGTTGCAAAAGCCAAAGGAAAGCAAAGAAGCAAGCGACGAGATCGCCGGTTGTTTCAATAAATCAGTTAACCTTCACGAGTTGGTATCATTTCAGTAATAACATGGTTCTGTAATACAGTAATTATTACAAACTTTTTTAAAGTAACTGAGGCTTGAGTGGCTAGTGATGATTGTTCAATGTTTACATTATTTTTAGTCACGTCAACTGTCAAAAAATTCCTGAAAAAAAAAGTTACATGTGGATTGTAATATGAGGTCGTTTTTGCACGACACAAGACTTGATACTACACAAAATGACAAATTGAAACCACGCTGATTAAGCTTACAGTACGTATATGATTAAAAAACAAAAGCGCGACTCATTATCCCGTCACATTCGAATTGCCTACACAATATTGTATCATTAGTATAAAACGGGGTTAGAACTTCTTATTAGAACAGAGCATGGTTAAGGAGTTGATCAAATTGACTTTTGCTGTTTTTAATTCAATGGAAGTAGCATAACCAAATGAAACGGTGGTATTGTTGGAAGATTAAACGGCTTAATGGGAGCTTGTAAGCAATTTTAATGATGACGGACGCAAGTCAAATAAATTGATCCTCAAAAAACCTTTTTGTTCTCCCTTTAAGGGAACCATTCAAAAATATCTTCTTTCGGAGCCTTCAAAGGGGAAGAAATTCCAAGTAGTGTCAAAATATATTAGGCAACTACATACCACTGATCCTTGTAAAAATTATCACATCAGCTTAAGACATTTAAAAATCAATTTTCAATACCACAGAATGAGGGTCCTCCCCAATCCACGTAAAAAATTTCGTCTATTTAATATTTACTGTATTAACATAGAAAAACACTTTGCCCTCTTGCTTAAGCCGTTCAAAAAACTGATTTGGGAGTCCATTAGAGAGGTTGTTTACGTTTGCGGCACCTCTAAGCTAGATAAAATATTTGCCTTTTGAGTATCTACTAATTTTCGAAGAGTCGCATGAATATTCTGTTTATTCTTCCAGGTTAAAATTTTGAGTGCTTTGAGGATTAAGATTTTTCCAAAAATTAGTTTTTCTAAAATTCGTTATAGACTGCGCTTTATTATTTAGTGGCTACAGTATTATTTATAGAATCGCTTTATATTTTGGACAAGGTTATTTATTATATTTACCATCTCATCTCAATTAGTTGGAAATATTGGCAAAAGTAGGAGCATTATGTCAGATAATACCACAGTCCATGATTTAAGACTGAACAGATATTCAATGAAAAGTGATTTAAGACCGAAGGTTGGTCGAGTTGCGATTTTCAACAACACCACATTTAAAGACAGTAAGTATTCAGCTTTGGCCCAATAGTAATATGCTTGTTTTCTTAAATAGTTTAAAAGATATACTGCTCGAGATCAGTTTGACTGAAGAAATAAGAACTACTTGAGGTAACAACTACTTGAGGTAATAACTACTCGAGGTAATAAAAAAAAGTGCCTCAAAGCTTGTTCAGCTGTTCCCCTTATCCGCAAATATCAATCCAATCCGTTTCACTCCGCATACCATCAGCAGCCCTGAATTTTTAAAGTTCATGACATCCAATAAGGGTGACTTTGCAAAATTTCTGGCTAAATAACGAAGGCAATGTTCGATAATCGAACATCCAGTTGCTTATTCTGCATGATTTACAAAGGCATCCTTTTCTGATGTAATGAAAGTTCGAAACGGAGGATTGCCAATGGTGCAAAGTTAAGCGGATTAAATCTATTTTTGCGGATAAAGGGAATAGTAGATCAAGAGTTGGGGCAGTTCTTTGCTATCTCAAGTAGTTCTCATTTCTTCAATACAACCGATCTCGAGCATTATCACGTTAATTACTTCACTTGCAAAGATCACATAAGGCGTGATAAACAAAAAGAAAAACGAATGTTTCTCTAGATCTACACGGCAACACAGATAAAAATGCTAATTAATTAAAATTCAGAAAAACAGAATTACAACCTCCATAAGTTTCATATTACTACTATATGCTATACTATCAGACAAACTATCTTTAGAGGAACTTCCTAAACGACCGGGTTCCGACAAAGATGCCAAAGACATTGCAACTGTATTTACCGAATACGGATTTGAAGTTGATGACATTTACCAGGACTACGAAAGCGTGGACGCTGGAGCGGTAAATAACTAAACAATCTAATCTTCAAGCGGTGCTTAGGATCGGCCAGTTGGCCAAATGATGACTCGTTTGCCTCTGAAACGGGAGAACTGGGGTTCATTTCCCAGGCCGGTTAATCAGTTACAGTTTTGCCAACTACTAGTCACCACTGCGACATTTCAAAATTCCAAAAGTTTTTTGAGAGTGATTGATTTTTTGATTTCAATAAAAAAAATCTTTTATTTGTAAAAAATTTTTAAATGTTGCCAAGTTTTTGACAAGTAAATTTTTAACGACGTATATATCTATTGTTACAAGTATTTTATGTTGCAAACCAAACAAAGAGCTCGATGACCCTAGGTTAGAGCTTGACGGCGAAAAAGCTTGTTGGGGGCATTAATTCAACAATTTTAAAGGTGCTTTTAATATTATTGTTATCTATTTTTATAAGAAAGTGAAAGAGATCGTGGAAAAACAAAATCTTTCGCAACACAATTCTTTTATTTGCGTCTTCTTGTCGCACGGAGAGGGCGACAAAATTTTCA
This sequence comes from Trididemnum nubilum, assembly GCA_963965965.1. Lineage (NCBI taxonomy): Eukaryota > Metazoa > Chordata > Ascidiacea > Aplousobranchia > Didemnidae > Trididemnum > Trididemnum nubilum. The sequence continues at coordinate 9,146,783 of OZ014482.1, read as the reverse complement.
TGCATGAAGGAGTGCTACACATTCAAGACAACGTTTTGGATCGCTTTGGCAAATGTGAACAACTGGCAGGAAAGCCTAAAATCTTCATCATTCAAGTGGGTCACTTAAACTAGCGGTACTGCAGTTCTTTTGTAGGGTAGAAAACTATTAAGTTGCATAGTTGTAAGTAAAGCCGGGCTTTTGGGGTCAGATTTGGGCTGTTTCAGACTTAGAATTAACGAAAATTGCGAGCTTAATTCGTGCTTCATACGCGTATTATGTTTGTAGCCATAATGTAAAACAATCACAATAACTTGGCAACTCTTGAAGCATCAACACAGATACCACTGCACAATTACTGCATCACATTTTATCAATATTTACCATTACGTATTTTGTCACAATTTTGTAAAAAAGTTATCACGGCAGATATATGGTGTAATTCATGAGGCAGTTCATTTATTTTTTGAATTATCAATAAGTAATATTATTTAGTCACAGCAGAAATTACTTAACGGATGGTCGGGCCCAGTTCGGGCTTAAAGTTTTGGGTTTGTATGCCGTGTTAGATAAAGATAATCCGCGAATCATCAGTTTTGCTACTTCCATACACTGGCCGACTACCGTTGGTCTTAGAATTTACCGTAGGCGTAGCCAGGGGGGCCCAGGGGGCCCGTCCTCCAATCGAAACGCTACCAACGATAAAAGTGTCACAAAAAGCCTTGTTTCTTCAGTTTCTTTTAGCATCTTCACGAACAACAGTACACGCGTACAACAGTAATCAACAATGATATTGACGACCAGGGGGCCAGGGCCCCCTCAGTTCCGTTTTGGCCAACAATTTAAATGCATAACCCGGGAGAAATTAAGGGATTTTGTCTTAAAAGCTGCTACTCGAGCATTCATCTAACCTTTTTTTATAAATGTAATTCAATAACCAGGGCCAGATTTAACCACAAAGCAAAGTGCCAAGGACCCCGAGCTCAGATGATAAGACTTTTTTTGGACTACACCAATATTTGGCGGAAGTTGTTGTGATAATCCCCGAAGTACCAGGGGCTCCGCAAAATGTAAATCCGGTCCGGAAATAACATGGTCAGTATGCAGAATCATCTAACGCATCATTTTTCAATAGCAATTTACCTCCGCCTCGCCAGTTTTTACGCGAAAAATACTTTTGAAAAAAAAAATTGCAAGAGGAAATGCTCATTGAGCAAATTATTTAATTTGAATTAAGGGGTCCTGGGCCCCCTGGCGGTATATGTACACCTATAACTGGCTAATTTCACGACAAAACAAAAATTTCTTAGGAAAATCGTCCAGTGAACTATTATTTACTGCTAAAATATTGCAGTAGGCAGTGCATCTTATTTCCCCCCACTGCACCAAAGTACTTACAAAATTTAACACCAAAGTGCAAGATTTTACACAAGTTTTGGACTTAAATTGGAAGTTAAAGATGATTAAACAATTTAACTTTTTCCAATTATTGGCTTTGAAGGGTTAAAAATCTAGTTCTTTCAGATGGCTAGCTGTGAATGCGTGCAAAATGTGATCCAATGGCATTAAAATTGTTATTTTTTTCAAAAAGTTACAAAAAATCGCCTAGCGGCTGGGGGCTTCGCCCCCACACCCCTATCTGTAATATGTTTGAGTTTCACTAATGTACTCAACGCGTTTCCCAAGTTGGACATTTGCACTTTTAGCTATTGGTGTAAAGCCCTCTCCTTGTAGCAAAATCCTGCATAAGTGCCAAACCAGGCCACGTCTTCTGATCTTCCATTCTACGATATATCTTTGTCCCATGAAAAGTTTTTTTTTGAAAATTTCTGATGACGTCATCGCAGGTAATTTGTGGTTTAGGCCCCCCTCAATCAAAAATTCTAGCTACGCCTATGTAACTTACAATATCATTGTCCAAGCCTAAATGGAATTTGTCAGTTTGTAGAGGAATTCCTCAACCTGCCTTTTCACTGGACGCGAAGCAACGCGAAGCGACCGTTGGTAATCTTCGCGAGTGGTCGCTTACGTCACTTGTTCAAAATAGACCAACCATTTAAGCTCGCAAAGTTTGCGACCGTTCCAAACTTTTTGCAAATTGAGATGACGTCATATTTTGGTTGCTTCGCATCCAGCGTAAACGCACCTCCTATATTGTTAGTATCATGATTATCAGTGGCAATTCGTCTGGCCACTAATCCAATATCTAAGCAAAACTTTCATTATAACTGCTGCGTTATATGGGATAGACCTAATATATTTTGTAAAAGCGCATTTACGTTAGTTTTTTTGTCTGTTTGTACGAAATAGCTAAAAATTAAATAGTCAAAAAAACTGTATATAAAGAACAAAACTTGTCTTTTTAATAAATATTGATTGTTCATTAGAGACAAAAAACTTGTCTACTAAACAAATCCTTATTTATTTGTATGATTAAAAATTTGTCGGAAAAATATTTGCTGTTGATCAAGCCGTGTAAATTGAGATTGCGTTTTTTGTAACAGCTGCATAAGTGCAAATCGTTCACTGTTTGGTTTATGTCATGGCGATCTAGAAAAATAGCGCAAGCATACAATAAAAGATCAGAGCGATTAAAGAGAATTATAGAAAAAGTGATGCAACGTTCTCTCATGTTACAAAAAATTAAGTTTGCCTCGTAGCAAAGACTTTATACAAAACACACAAAACCACAGCGATTGTAACGTTCTCTTCTCTCGAGCAAATTAAGTGACAAAGAAGTTAGCATTGTAGCAAAAACTACCCTATTATTGCGTTAAAAGACTGTAAGTTGATTGTCTCTACTTTCCAGTTTGTAAAAAGTCACTTGATTAGTTAGAACAAATCAGCGAGTTTTATTTTTGACAAAAAAGTTAGCAATTAAGAAATGAATTTATGGTTAAAAAGATTCACGACGTAAGAAATACGGTTGTAAGCTAATCGCATCGCAATTTTTCGGATCCTGCACAAAATCCCGAGCTGGACAAAATCCCGAATGGACAAAATCCCGAATTGGATGAAATCCCGAATGGACAAAATCCCGATGTGGACAAAATCCAGAATGGACAAAATCCCGATGTGGACAAAATCTCGAATGGACAAAATCCCGAATTGGACAAAATCCAGAATGGACAAAATCCCGAATTGGACAAAATACGGAAAAGCAAAATCCCGAATTGGACAAAATCGAAAATGGACAAAATCCCGGATGGACAAAATCCAGAATGGACAAAATCTCGAATGGACAAAATCCCGAATGGGCAAAATCCCCAATGGACAAAATCCCGAATAGACAAAATCCCGAATTGGACAAAATTCCGAATGGAAAAAATCCCGAATGGGCAAAATCCAGAATTTAACCAACTTCAAAGATAAAGAAAGTTAGGATTAATTGTGTATTCACTGCTGATGGCTTATGAGCTCTAATAAATATAAATAATTAATTTGCGGACAAAACTGTATGTCTTTCATTCGCTTTTGTCTTGGCGACCTGGAAAAACAGCTCATGTACAAAAATAGAGTGATCAAGTCAAAAAAACTTTGCGGTTTTGTCAAGTTAATTAGGTGCGAAGCAGTTTTTCCTGTAGCGAAAGCCTCGCACTTTTCACGTTTGACGTCAACTCTTTCAGGTTGCAGGAAAAGAAACTAAGCAGTATTTAAAATAAATTAGCGAGTTTGGTTCTTGACAAAAAAATAAGTAGTTAAGAGATAAAGAGGAAGTAAGCCCGCAAATTAATTATTTGTATTTATTAATTATTTATATTTATTAGTGCTTGTAAGCCAGCAGTGAATACACTATTACTCCTGATTTTGTCTATCTTTGAAGTTGGTTAAATTCTGGATTTTGCCCGTTCGGGATTTTGTCCTTTCGGGATTTTGTCCATTCAGGATTTTTTCCCATTCGGGATTTTGTCCAATTCGGGATTTTGTTTTTCGGGATTTTGTCCTTTCGGGATTTTGTCCGTTCGAGATTTTGTCCAATTTGGGATTTTGTCCAATTCGGGATTTTGTTTTTCGGGATTTTGTCCGTAAACGCATCAATTTTTCAGTGTATGACTTATGTAAGCATTATGGTTCCCCAATTGTCATTCTTGTCAGGGAATTTGCTAAATTGATCGTTTTGTAGAAGCCTTTTCTCTATGCCGTACTTGGAAAGTAACTATTTTAAGGCGGCATTTTGATTTCCTCATCTGTCAACGCGATTGTAACTATACAAAGTAACTATATAAAGGCGGCATTTTGACCAGGGCTGCGAACTCGAACTTGAAAAAACTGGGTTATTTTGCCAAACTCGAACTTGAACTCGAAAAAATTAAATTTCAGAACTCGAACTTGTTAAAATAGGCTGAACTCAAACTCGAACTTGAACTCAAATAAAAATCGATCGAGTTCGCAGCCCTGATAGGAACATTGGTTGAGTTTGTTCCTCGTCGTCAAAACCGCTACGTGTAAACGACTTTTTTGTCATCTGTAAATGCGACAGGTTTGACAACCAGGTACGAAACCTATTTGTCAAACCTGTATGTAAACGCGGCCATTCACAAATAGAACATATTTTAAAAAATATAAGCGGGAGGTGTGAGGCTCAAATCTCGGACCTCCTGCTCTCGAGACGAACGCGTTAGCGCTTGACTAACTTGCTGGTATTTATCCAATGTTTTTCTCATCAAATTTTGTTTATCCGCGGATTCAAGATAAATTGCACTGATGCATTAAAAAATAAAAACATTAACCCGAAAGATTGTGGAGTGGGTTTGTGAAGCTCCAGAAAAACGAAAAAACTGCGAAAAATCTGTGAACAAAAATCAACTTTTTTGGCCGACTTCATCTGAACCGCGCCGCAAATAGCACCCAGCGATAAAGGACCGCAACAACACGAAGAACTCGGGTTCCCGTCTCGCTGCCGTCCCAGTTTCTATTGAAGCCCCCTAATTAAGACTAAGATCAAAACTGTGTGTGTTTGTTTCTCGGGTTCTTATCTTTTGTTTTAACTTTCAGTATAACAAATGCCAAGCATTTTGTAAAAGCTAAAAGGTTAATAAGAACTGAAATTTGAACATGAAAAGTTAAAATACGACCTTATGATAGCAAATATTGTCATAACGTTTGCCTAACTAACAATAATCATTTTTGAACGAATCAAAAACAGTATTATAGAACGAATTATTGGCCGGAATATGACAAAGCACTCACGACTTCAAAAGATCTATCTAGACAATGATTTAATGGTTGTAGCGTGTTAGAGCTTATCTTCGAGTCACAACTTTTAACTTCTTAAGCAGAAAATTGATGCAACGTTTGTTGATGAAAACCAAAGACGTTGAACAGAAGAAAAAACAACAACAACAAAAAACAATGCTCATATGACCGCAATGTGCCGCGAAATAAATGCGATTGTGGATGAATGCCGCTTGAGGTTACTTTCTACCCACAACAGCAAACTAAATGATTATTATGCTTTACAGGCATGCCGGGGTAACAAATACGAAGTCGAAATGGGTAATACCTCCCAAACAGAACAAAAAACAAAGATTCAACAAAGCAACGATGTTAGTGATGCAACAGTTTTTGTTGAAGTGGGATGCCCCCAAACCACTCCAGCTAGTGCTGATTTTTTGGTGTGTTATGCCACCGCACACGGTTAGTTAAGCACTAATAGCTACACTATAAAAACCCAGTGACGCGACTAGGATCTACATTACAGAAAGTTTTGTTAAGTTTAGCGAGCTCGTTAGGGTCTTTTTCGTTCGCTAAAAGGAACTAACGAACGAAAAACTTGCTTAGACAAAATGTTATTTCCGAACGGTTTCGGACAAAAAGCGCTAAAAACGCTTACTCAAATTTCTTTGCAAGATGCTACCCAACCTGGGTTAGAATATTCACTCATGGCCTGGCGTACATTTTTTTCTCAACGATTACGTATCTTGAATGCATTACTTGTAGTAGCAATTAATTGTGACATCACATAAATTGCTACTACAAGATATGCATTCAAGATACGTAATCGTTGAGAAAAAAATGTCCGCCAGGCCATGAGTTAATATTCTAAGCTTGCAAAATCCTCGATTGCTAATGATTAATTAAATTAAGGAATGAAAGTAATTTAATTATACTACAAAAACACAGCGAAGCTATATCAAAATCAAAAAAAGTTAAAATATGAACAGGTCTGTTGTAGATATCACAAAGAACTAGGTACCGCCTAAAATCGGGTTGCCACGTCTGGGGAATCCCCGTCAAACGAGGCCTCCAAATTTTTGAACCGTCTTGAGCTAGATGAATCAAATTTTGTCCTCAAGTTTTGTTATGTTTTATCTTTCTTTTGTATTAATCTACTCAAAAATTTAACATGTCTTGCTGGAGGCGGATAATTGAAAAGTTTAGGAGCCCCATTTGAAACAGTCCCTCAAAGTAGCAATCCCGAGTTTTGTCACCTTTTATTTTTTACTTATACCTATCAAAATTTTTTGCTTGTTTACCTCAAATACTGTAGTTAAATTTATTTTTTTAATTTTTTAGGGCTCATGTGAAGGGCAACCGCTAAACGCGGCACTCAAAATTTGCAGTGTTTCATCTTTGTTATAACATACCGAAGAAATTAAAGTTGTTTAGCTTGAGCGGTAAAAATATTTATTGTTAGAGCACCCATTTTGGGATGAATCACTCCAAGTTTGCATCACCAAAATTTTGTCGTCTTTTATGTGTATCTAAATAACCTAGAAATTTCCTTTGTTAAGCTCTAAACTTTGAGAGGCCATTTTGCGTAGTTCCACCTAACATAGCATTCTCAAAATTTGTCTTATTTATTTTTTATCATTTTTATTACTAGCTTATCTCAAAAAATTGTCTGTCTACGTTGAATGGTTAAAAATTCAGAATATTGAAGGATCTGTTAGTGCGGCTTCCTAATTGTGTTATTTCCAATTTTGTCAATTTTTGTCTTTCATTATATCTATCTGTTCTGAAAATTTCATGTGTCTAGCGTGAGTGATTAAAAATACAGCGAGTATAATGAGATTTTATTCGACTAATTATAGCGTTGGACTATCCTTAATCCTAACGTGTTGATTACTTAGCTTAGTCTGGACAGTGGATGGCAAACAAACTAGTCAATGCTACACCGACTGATGACAAAAAAAGAAAAAATTAGAGAGAGTGCCAACATCGAGTCCACAGTTGTTAGCAATTAACATCAACTACAATTCTTAAAATATAAATTTTAAGCCGCATTTACACGGGCGACTTTTTTGCGTGCAGTTTTTTGATAAAAATGGATCTGGCAAAGTTGCATTTACTCAACGGCGGTTTTGATCATGATAATTGGGACCTTACTGATGGAAGTAATTGTCTTAAGTTGGTTTCATACCAATATTGTTATAATTGAAAACTTTAGAAGAGAATCGGTGCTGCGATAAAAAATCGCAGTGAGATCAGTTCCGATTTTGTTTTAAAAAGGTTTAGAATATCATTATCGGAATGGAAACAACTTGAGACAGTCATTTTCAGCAGTAAGATAACTTTCATCACAATGAGAACCATTATTGAATAGATGCAACTTTGCTACTTCCATTTTTATCAAAAAATCGCACGCAAAAAAGTCGCCCGTGTAAATGCGGCTTTAGGATGACTAAATAGCTTGTGCCCTTCAGGTGTTTTTATGCTTATGTTCTGTATGTTTGCGCAGTTAAAGACATGTCTTTTAAACCAAACTTTTGCTTAAAATGGTCTAAAAACTGAGTTACTTTGTGAAAAAAAAAGCAAACAAAAAACCGTAAAAATCTTGACCCCCGAGCTGAGTCATAACTTTTGATCTATGCCCAGTGCCGTCGCAAGAGCAAATAAAGCGGGGGAGGGGGGGCACTAGCCGAGAGTGAGGAAGCACTACAGTAAAACAGATTAAATTTTTGCACATTAAAACTAATGTTGTACGTTTACAAAATGTGAGCAATTTCAAAAATTCTTTATTCAGGTTTTAAAAAGAGATCTACCAAGCCCGCAACGTTTCTTATCTCGTTCTTAGGGGGGAGGGGAGGGCTTGAACCAAAGTTAAACTATTTTTATTCGAAAAATTTTCAGGTGGCGTGCTGAACACCCTGGTGCAACTTAATCGTATCGTAGATGGGGGTCTGGGGGCATAGCCCCCAGCCGCTGTGCGATTTTTTAAATTTTTTTGTAAGAAATAGCTTTTTCAAGACCATTTTGATTACATTTTGAATGTTTTCAGAGCTATTTTAAAAAACTAAATTGGTAAAATTCGAAAATCATTCGTAAGAATTAAATTTCCCATACCCTTCAGCCCACTTACTTGCCGATCAAATCAAAAACATTCTTAAACGCTAGTCTTTGGGGGTTGACTAGCACCCCCGGCCCCCTAGTTGCGCCACTTTTCAGGTATCATTCATTTTATTTCATATCATGATCACTAACAAAGAAACGATTCTGCAGGCCTATATATCTTATTCCGCGACACATCCGTAAAGGCTTACCGACCCAGAAGTGCGTGACAACTCATGGTTTGACAAATACTCTATGAAAATCAACAACGCAAAAATGAAAACCTGAGCAGTAGTGCGCACCGTCTTAATACAAATAAGACGAATTGCTACATCAAAATTATGTTACAGCAGTTGGTTGCCAGCAATTTCGCAAAAGATCTAGAAAACGTCAGACGAGAATTATGTTTCAACGTAATTATTCCTTTTTACATCATTGACTGTTGTTTTTAGGCTACTTGATGTTCCCAAAAAATATATATTGAGTATACAGAAATGGGGGCGAGTGCACAAGCATCCGTAGCCACGGTACTGTCTATGCCTCCCCCCTCTTTTTGAAAAATTCTGTCTACACCACTGAACGAGACCAGTACTGGGCCTGGGCAACACAGCTCCTTTCAAAGGAATGTCGCAGCAGTGGCAACCTGTTGGCAACTTCGTGTATGATTTGACCTGCTCAAACCGAAGGTTTGAGCTTAGGTTTAAATTTTTTGCCGGTCAAGTGGGACATGGTGGTGCAAACAACTGCCCACAATCCCGCAACACTTTTTCGAAAAGAGCTTCTATGTTGCTTGCAGCACAATGACCCGGATATGGTCTCCCCAACTCGTTGCCCGCTTCGGCGTAATACATTATTTAACGACTATAACAAAACATTTCATTAGATATTTTTTAGTTTTTATCTCCCAACAAATGCATCAGATACCAAATTATCTCGCTATTCTGCGGTTACTGTAAGTATGTTTGTACAATAAAATATTTTTGTTTTAGGTTGTGTAGCCTTTCGTAATCCCAATGAAGGTTCTCGTTTCATTCAAACCATTGTTAAAGTTCTCCGAACTTATAACGACAGTGAGTTGAATATTACTTTGTGATACGAGTGATAAAATATAGACTAGGAAAAATTGTAATTATTCACCAGCAATAAATGTAATCACATTAGATTCTGAACAAAAATCCCGAAAAATAAAATCCCGAACGGACAAAATCCTGAACGGACGAAATCCCGAATGGACAAAATCTCGCATTGGACAAAATCCAGGATTGAATTTCAAATCAATGAATCGAACCAACTTTACTAATTGAGAAAGTCAGGATTAACAGTGTACTCACAGCTGGTTTATAAGCACTAATAAATATAAATAATTTGCCAACAGGACTGCTGGTTGTCCTACAAGACTATACGGAACGTCCATTCGCTCGTGTCGTAGTGACCTAGAAAAAGAGCGCATATACAAAAATAGAATGATCAAGTCAAAAAACTTTACAGTTCTGTCAAGTTAATTAGGTGCCAAGCAGTTTGTCTTGTAGCGAAAGCCTCGCACTTTCACATCTGCCGTCAACTCCTTCAGTTTGCGGAAAAAGAAACTAGATTAAAACAGTATTAAAATTAGCGAGATTTGTTCTTGACAAAAAAGTAAGCAATTAAGAGGTGAAGAGGAAATAGGCTCACGAACAAACTTTCTGAATATAAAATTTTCTATGTTTCCAATATTGCTTTTTTTTTGTCAAGAACAAAATCTGGTATGAATGTTTACAAAATAAAATATTAAATGTTTTGCCGTAACCAAAAGGATTTCTTTTGACTTAAACTGAAACCGGCAAAAGAGCAATAAAGTTTAGAAAATTTACTTCAGTTTAATGATTATGTATTATAGTTATTTTCCGTTTTAGAGCTGCTTTTTGTTTCTAAAACATAAACAAAAACAGGTGACGAACATGAATTCAAGAGAAGTACAGGACGGTTTGATTAAGAAACTCACAACTTTAACTTCTTTTAAAAATTACATTATTCACAAAAATTACGCTAAACATTTTCGGCAAAACATAATACCTTTGTCAAAGCATCTAAACAATATAACAAATTATTAGTTTCCACGCAGAACAAAATTTAATCAAAAACAATACAGTCAAAATACTGTAGAACATAAGTATTTGTAGAGACGTTTTGGTTAATTTCTTTAAACCATTGTCTATCTAGAGCATAAAAAAAATTCACAGCTGACTCTTAAGGGAAAATCGCACACTCATCAAGTAAAATTGGATTTTGTGATTACAAGACATGTACTATGCATGATGTCTGGATAGATACGCTGAAAACACGTATGTTTATTAAAGCATTAAGTTTTTGTGCTACCCCCCATCCTATTCCCATTAGCCCTAACCCTGCTCAAATTTGAACGGTACTAGTGAGTAAAAAATCTAAATTTTTTAATTAATACAGCCCGATTACAAAACATGCCGAAACTAAAGAACAATTAAAGTTTTCCGTATAACTTATCCGCATAACTTCGAATAGCTTATGGGAATTTAACATCAAGATTAAAAGAACACCATTCTGGCAACAAAACTGGAACACAAACAGACGTAGCCAAGCATCTACCGGAAAATCCATCACATGTAATTTTTTTTCTTCTTACAGTAGTTTCCATTTTTCCTTCTGTAATTTTTCCATATTTATCCTCCGCTCACGAGGAAGCGACAGTGACGCTTTTATTTTGGACGAATCCTCAACGGCTTAGGAGTTGACCATATTTTATTTTAATTAATTTTAATGAACCAGAAATTCTTACAACAGCAAATTATCCCAAGGAACTGTTAGTAAAAGAAACTCTACTTATCCATCAGCAACTACCCTCAATCAATGTTGACGAATCATCCACACCACTGTTTGTTTTCAATAATTGATTTTATATATGCATGTATTTTTTTCACAATATTTTGATATTTCGAATTGAAATATATGACGTAAGTCTCTTTTTTTTCTTTTTTTTGTTCTGTTATGTCATAAAATAATATGTGTGATGTGATTAATGTATAGCCTACCCGTAAAAATATAAGAATGTTTAAATGCAAATAGCCAGACAAGGAGATGCGACAAAATAATTTTGTTCTTTTGTCCAATTTCATATTTTGCCTTGTTTGTCAAGTCCCGCCGTTGTTTAGAGCAGTTTAATTGGATAAGTTATGCGGAAAACTTCAGTTGTTCTTTAGCTACGGTAAGTTTTGTAATCAGACTGTATTAATCGATAAATAAGGTTAGGGATATTGGGAATAGGATGGGGGAGTGGGGGGTAGTGCAAAAATTTCGCGCTTTAATAAACATACATGTTTTCAGCGTATCTATCCAGACATCATGTATATAGTACATGTCTTGCAATCACAAAATCCAATTTTACTTGATGAGTGTGCGATTTTCCCTTACGAGTCAGCTGTGATTTTTTTTTATGTTCTAGATAGACAATGGTTTAAAGAAATTAACCGAAACTTCTCAATAAATGTGTTTTACAGTATTTTGGCTGTATTGTTTTTGATTAAATTATTCAAAAAGTCCATTTACATGCTTCTGAGAATAAAACTAATTTACACTTTTGCAGTCGTTCGAATTAAAACCAACTGATTACGTCAACACATGCGATCAAACAAATTAAATAGTGCAGTTAAATGTTGGATAAGCGGGCGAAAAAGTTTACTAAAGTTGTCACTATAACCGTATTTAATATCTAAAGAGAAGCATTAGCTGTTGTGATTGATTTTCAAATTACTGTCTACGCAAAATGCTGACTTAACCATCAAATACTACCAAGCAATCAAAAACTTCGTTCCTGTAAAAAATATTTCGATTGCTTAGGCTGAGTTTGAACGTTCGATCACTCATTATTTTGTCTTGACAGTATTTTGAGAATCACCCACAACAGATTTCTTTCAAACTTAAAATATTTACAGTGACAACTTTAGTAAACCGTATCGCCCGCTTATCCAACATTTAACTGCACTGTTGAATTCGTTTGATCGCAAGTGTTGATGTAATTAGTTAAATGGTGTAATAATGACCATAATACATAACCACTGAACTAAAGTAAATTTTCTAAACTTTATTGTTCTTTTGCCGGTTCTAGTTTAAGTGAAAGGAAATCCTTTTAGTCACCGCAAAAACCGTTTAATATTTTATTTTGTAAACATTCATATCAAATTTTGTTCTTGACAAAAAAAGAAAGCAATACAGTAAAATTCGCCTATATCTACACCTCAAGGGGATAAAGAAAAAGTGTTCATATTGGCGAAGTGTCGATATAGACGAATTCTACAGTAATTTGTTCCTAAATGATTTTAGTTCAATTTAAAGGCCTGGTAAGGTTTAAATGTGTGCTCTAATAAACATTACTTCTTAATGTCGTGTTTTTCCGTGCACTCGGCAAAGAACAACGCAAAAAGATCGTGAAAAATAGTGGCAGGTATATTTGCACGCAATACGCGCGCAAACGGTATTGATGCGGAGCAATACGGCGTTACTACACAGTTAGGCATAGTACAGTATTTACTTCCTCACATGAAAATCGGTAATTTTTTTGTTTTGTTTTGGTGACAGCTTTATTCAACACGTATTGCTGAATTTTTGTTAGCGAATGCAACACTTCTTGAGGTAGCGATCTAGGTTGTCGTCGCTGCTCCTGAGGTAACGATCTAGTTTCCTGATAGCTGCCAGCGCTTCTATTGGAGATAGGACAGCTGGTTGAACGTCTTCAACAGAAATATCTTCATCATCTTCTTTCTCTTCTTCTCCATCTTCATCAGCTGTTAGCTCACTTACAATGATGCTCTCCGTGATTGTTTCGAAAGTTATGAATCCTTCATCACTTGCAGAATAATCGGTAAAACCATACGTTTCTGGGCTCAAACCTCCCGCTAGAAGTCTTTCCCATTTTCCAACAATTTCTCGATCGGTGGTGTCTTCGGTTTCTTGTTCCTCTAGATTGTCTTCAGGTTGGGTGAAGTTGACTATTTTACAGCAGTTTTTTATTGTTGCTTTCAAGACAGAATATTCCAGGTATTGCTGAGAAGCCTCATTCCTTCTAAAACGTCGATCTTGAAATTCTTTTTCTCTTCAAATGCCAATAAACGGATTTTTGCAAGGTTTTTTCGATAATGTGATTTCTAGCAGCGAATAACCCCAGCATTTCATTGGCTGAGTTTTGGCGTAGTATTAGAAGGCAAAAAGATAAGCTTAACATTAGTTAGTCCAATAACATTGGGATGGGCACTGGGCAGTGCAGTTGTCAAGAACCAGTGCGACTGTTCGATTGCTCTTTCTCATGCGAGAGTCCAGCTTTTTTACCCACACTTCAAAAATGGTTGCAGTCATCCAAGCTTTCTTGTTAGATTCATATGGCAAAGGCAGTTTCTTAATGCGTTTGAAACATCTTGGATTTGCTGACTTGCCAATAACAAGAGGTGGCAAATTTTCCCCAGCCATGCTTGCTGTCACTAAAACGGTTAGTCTTTCCTTTGACTGTTTACCACCTGCGCATTTGTCAGTTCTGAAAACATGAATTCTGTCGGGTAAGCATCAATAGAAAAGCCCAGTTTCATCCGTATTGAAAAATCTTCCGCCTTAAACAGTTTTGAAAAAATAGGGAGACAGTATTTTTGCCACTTATCCACGCCAAATTGGTCCACGGATTCTGCTTCACCATGCAAATTTTTGCAAACAATTTCCTCTGTTGCTTTCCATCGATTTATCCAGTTGATGTCTAATTTCTCAATATTTTCGCAGCCACAAACTTGTGCATACTCTTGGGCCTTTAGCAGCAACATTTCTCCACTAACTGGGATTTTTTTGTCTCTTGCCTACCGGAACCATTTCGACAAAGGCTCGTCCACAGCATTAAAGTTATCATTCCGCTTCCGTTTGGTTTCGCTACTACGTCCTGCCTCAACGTCGGAAATTATTTTGTCTTTTTATTAAGAACAATTTACTAAGAATTTTTTATTAAGAATAATTTTTATTAAAAACTTTTTATTAAGAACAATTATTATTTTGTCTTTATTCTTCAAAATTGAAATCTAAGTTGTTTTTGAGATTTCAAAATCTCTGGCAAGTTTCGCCACTGTCGTACCATTTCCACTTTTAAACTGACTAACGACGTCGTACTTTTTTCATAATGGAAATTGGTTCTTTTCTTTGACATTTTTTTGCTACAGTACAATATACGCTGTGTTTAAACTGACTACAGGCACAACAATGTCCAGTTTTAAAACGCATTTAAGTATAATGTGTACTAGATAGGACTACACATACAAAGAGAGATACAAAACGACAAAATTTATTGACTTTGTTAACTTTAAGTTCAGAAGAGTTTACAATTCATTATCATTCTGGCACTCACATTCCGAGTCACTGTGCTCATTCAGCAAGTTTTCGATTTCCTGCACATCAACTGTTTCTGATAGTGATAATTCAGATAGTTCGCGTAATTTCTCAACCATTAGTTTCTCAACCACTGTCCCACAGACAGGGCCTGCGAGAGGGGGGTTCAGGGGGTACATTGTACCCGGGCCCGGGCCTGGGGGGGCCCGGGCTCAAGGGGCACGGAAGAGTACAGGTTTCCGCGTTAAGTTTTGGTATGGCACCATAACAGCGTAATCAAATTTGCCTACAGCAAAAATATCAGTCAGCCTATTCAGTATAGTAATTGGTCGCTATTTTTGCTACACAGCTTTTAGGGCATCCAATAGTGGCCGATTTGATTAAACAAAGAAGAAAATGTATCAAAAGCCATAGACTTGCACCGAAATTAACGTTTTATTACATTTCTCTGACTAGAGAGCCTTAATTCTACAGTAAAACACTGTACGAGGGCCTACATTTCCAGAGATCCATAAGCATTTCAACCTCAGAGAGCGGAGTCAAAGTTGACATACTGTACTACTATCATTGAGTAACTCATTCCATCTGTATGACTCTATGAGTTTTATAGGTATTTGGGTTTGTGAAGTCTATGATTGCAGAAGACTTCTTAAAACTTTTATGAGTAAAATATTTGAATTTGCAGTATTAAAGTCATTATATTGTGTAATATTGTGTCAATGTCATCATCCCCCACTCTACATACTTTCTTTCATGTGTATCACGTTTTCTGCTTGTCAATTTCAGCAAGTTTGGTGCTGGGATGTTGATCAAATGCTGTATTTTACCCTCGAGACACAGAAAAAGTGTTAAAGTTTTCGGGGCTCCGCCCCGGACCCCGCTGAGGGAGCTCACAGTGCTCCCCCAGACCCCCTAGCTGGATGTGAGCCAATTTTATGTCTAATGGTGTTTTTTATAGGTCCTAACGGTATGCGAATATCGTTACCCCTCACTTTAAAATGAAGATCTACACCATCGGACAAAAAATGACTTAACAGCATGGGCCCCCGATAAGACTTGGGGCCCAATAAGATTTTGGGGCCCGGTATTGACCTTCGTACCTCCTGGAAAATTTTCTCTGAGGCCCTGCCCATGGGTCCCATGGGAAATGCAATTCGTGCTGTCCCATCCCATGGCCTGAAAAATTCTATACTGTGTTGGAAACATAGAAAATTTTATTTTCAGGAAGTTTGTTCGTGAGCCTATTTCCTCTTCACCTCTTAATTGCTTACTTTTTAATCAAGAACAAATCTCGCTAATTTTAATACTGTTTTAATCTGGTTTCTTTTTCCGCAAACTATAGGAGTTGACGACAAACGTGAAAGTGCGAGGCTTTCGCTACAGGACAAATTGCTTGGCACATAATTAATTCGACAGAACTGTAAAGTTTTTTGACTTGATCATTCTATTTTTGTATACGCGTTTTTTTTCTGGGTCTCCACAACACAAGCAAATGAAAGACATGCAATTTTGTCGGCAAATTAATTATTTATATTGATTAATCTTGACTTTCTCAGTTGTTGAAGTTGGTTCAATTCCAGATTTTTTCCTTTCGGGATGTTTTCCAATTCTGGATTTTGTCCAATTCGGGATTTTGTCCATTCGGGATTTTTTTCAATTTCGGGATTTTGTTTTTCAGGATTTTGTCCGTAAACGAATCACATATCTTTATTAATAAACAGCACAAGTTCAAGTTACTAAGTTTTCTTCGCCGGGAAACAGAGAAGGAGCCTTTATCCAATCTTCGAGTCGAGCTTCCATCTTTCCCCCCTGTCTATCACACACGGTAGAGGCCTCACTCTGTCACAGCCACATTTGACTATTTTACACAGAGGAAAGCGATAATGCCTCGTGTTTTTTTGTGATAAATATCATAAACTTTCCCGAAGACGTTTTGATTTGTGTACGCCTCGTACAGAATGTTTAATTTGTACATGACTTACGTGTACTATTTACTTCAGAGCTCAATATAGAATTGCTTGAATCAAAATTAAATTATTAGTTTTTATTTATTTCATTTACATTATTTTAACTTACAGTACCGGTATTCCTTTTTTTGGTTGTTTTATGTTTCGTCATCCAGTTTCATGCAATACGCTTGACCCAGCTTTTGAATTTTACTTCAAGCTTATGAATAAAAACAAAAACTGATTTTAACACCATCACTTTCAGTGAATATTTTGGTCTGAGCAACCAAGGTCAAATAGATTAGCTGTTGGCAGTCATGATTTTTAAATTACTGTGCTTTGTGCTCGTAACCACTTACAACGCACTGTATTGGAAGGGTTTAGAACTAAAAATGACTAAGTCACATTTTATCAAATTTGAGTTTTCGCCCACAATGCATTTTGCTTTGAATTTTTTACAACCTGTGTTATATATTTTTCGGCAAAAAACTGCCTAAGTTTAGTTACCAGAGGTTGCATATTCTCAGAGAGGGTCATTTTTTGCGCTACAAATACTCAAGTCCACTTTTTTTTGAGAAAAAATGGTCATCAAATTGCCCAATCGTGTGACTCAGCAGCAGTTTGTGCTTAGTCATCAAGTAAACAAACACAAGCTTGGAAGATGAGATTGTTGCTCAAATGCGCAATTGGGCTGATACGATTTCATTTATGGGAGCAAAGTGTAGTTGAGTAGTTAGTTAAATTTTATTACAAACATGCCGTAGTGTCTAACCGATCATTTTTCTAATTATAGCAGGGATATATAGGCCTAAAGCCTGCGGTACGGTTGGTAACAAACGGTGTACTGTTCAGGCCTAAATTTTCCATGTTTCGTATTCTTAGTCACATAAGCAATTGCGGCAGCATAGGTAATAGTAAATCTTTTTAGGTATCAATTCCATTCCATTTTTTGAAAATGCAGAATTTGCAGTACTGGGTGGAATTGAAAACTTCCCATATTTTAAAATCTTACTAAACGCTATGCTAATTCTGTTTCAGCTATCAACATTGTTAAAGCTGAAAGAGAATTTATAAAGTGGTTGAATTGCCATTTGGTTTAGAATCAGAAATTAAAAAAACTAGATGAGAGCTTGCTGAGGAGCAACCCCTTTGCTGAGGAGCGACGCAAATATTTACTGATATCCAAAAGGTAGCGCCCTAGCTTAAGCCGTTCAAAAAATTGATTTTGGGGAGTCCATTTGGAAGGTTTCCCGCGAGATGGTACCCCCAAACTATGTCAAAAAAATTTCTTTTCAAACATCTACTGATATCAAAAAAATATTACTAACAACCTAGCTTAAACCTTTCAAAAAGTGATTTTTGGGAGTCCATTTGGAGAGGGGTTTCTGGGGGGGAAGGGGTTCACCCAACATTATGTCGAAATATTTTTCTCCTAAATGTTATCTGATAATTAAAAACTAGCGCCATAAGCTAAGCCGTTCATAAAACTGATTTTTTTGAGTTTATTCAGAGAGTCTCCGGGGGGGGTGTTATTTCCAAAACTTTGTCAAAATGTTTGTCTCTAAAATATCTACTGATAACAAAAAGCTAGCACTCTAGGTTAAGCCGTTGAAAAACTTGATTTTTGGGGTGTCCATTTGGGGTGAGTTTCTGGAGGGGGATGGTAACCCCAATCTATATCAAAATATTTGTCTGGTAAATATCTACCGATATAAAAAAAAAACGGGCACCTTAAGTAAAAGTTTTCAAAAATTGATTTTTGGGAGGTCTCCTGGGGGTGGTACCCCCAAACTATGCCAAAATATTAGTCTGTTAAATAGCTACTGAGTACTGATATCAAAAAAAAAAAAACTTGGACCTTAGCTGAAGCAGTTCAAAAAATTGATTTTTTAATGGTCAATTTGGAGGGATTTCTGGAGGTAGCACCTCCAAATTATGTCAAAATATTTGTCTGCTAAATATCTACTGGTATAAAAAAACTAGTGCCCTAGACTGAGTCTTTCAAAAAATTGATTTCGGGGGTTTCCGGGGGAGTGGCCCAAAAAATTTCGGGAGACAAATTGCATTTGCAGCTCAACATTTTTACACAAAAATTTGATTTCGATGTTTTGTGGTTTAGAAGAAGAGCGTACAAGATTTTGGGAAAAAAAAGGACAAAAAAAACAGCAAAAAATAGAAAAACCTCATTGTGGGTAAAAGTGGTTGGTAGGGATGATAGGGTATTTAAAGACAAATAACCATGTAAAATTTTTTCTACTGCACTTAAGCCGTTTTTGAATGAGACCGCTTTTTACGTCAAACTTTTGTGGCGGTTTTCGGGTCCTAAAAACCAAAGTCATGTAACTAATTGCCTCAAAATTTGGTACAAACATACAACTTATTAATCTCGAACTGCTGTCAAAATTTTATGTACCTTGACCAAACCGTTTTTGAATTATAAGCAAAAGTCGGGAACTTTTCATTCGTTGGTTTCAAAATGGCCAAGTAAAAAAACAAAGAAACACGCGACGCAAGCGTCGGTCGTTCCAACTAGAGATAAGTTTGTTCAACCATCCTGGCAGGGCCAGATTGAAAGGGAACAAGGAGTTCCAAGGCCCCCATAACTTCGGGGTCCCACAAAAAAGTAATCTCCAAAATGCAAAAAACCTCTTTACGTTGGTCGTTGGGGCCTTCAACAAAATCTGGGTCTCTGAGTACTCCACCCTCAAATCCGGTCCTGCTCCCTTGTCCTGACTTTTTTCAATCGTAGAAAAGATGCTGGCAAGCTTTAAATTAAAACCAAATGTTGTTTGAGAAATCTATAAAAAGTGCTTTATCACTTTGTACTCCATGTACTTAATTTTATTGCTAAAAATGACCAAGTCCATAATTTGGGACAAAAATGACCAAGTCCATAATTTGGGACAAAAATGACTAAGTTCAAAAGTTTATTTGTTTATTAAATTTTTTTATAGAAGTCGATCGAATAATTATAGGTGATAATATCTCTTCAGCAACCAATACCAATACTAAAAACCAATCAAAGCATAATAAATGTGATTGGGCAATATTTAAATCTTCAATTAAAAACTTTAAATGCTTCTAACTCAAAACTGTTATTTTGTGACTTAGTCATTTTTAGTTCTAAACCATTCTGGCTACTCGATTTGTGTTTCCAAAGTCATGGGCATACACTTCGCAAATATTCTCATAAGTTAAGTATCTTTAACTAATCGTGTAATTGGGGTTGACAAACGTACAGCCAAAACAAAGATTTTAAAATTGGTATTCGCAGTTTTTGTTATACACTTATCATTAGAAAAAATATGATCGAAAGCGCCACTTTTGCTTTTAAATTAAAGACGATGATAACTAAAGCACAACAGACCTTTTTGCTGTCCAGGGCCGTTGTAATGGATGGGGGGGGGGGGAACAAGGGTGGACGGAGAACAAGGCCCGTAATTTTTTTTATGGTCCGTGCTGGTTTAGGAAGCAGTCGATGGTAAAAGCTTGGTATGAAGCAAAAATCGTGAAGTTTAAGAAACACATCTCACCAAACATTCGGGAGAAAAAAAGACCGAAATTTGGTTGAAGACCTTTTTTGTCTTCACGTTAAGTCCGACTAGGGGTAAATTAGCTGTTCGGTTGAAAAGTATTCCTATTGATTTGGGATTTGTTTCCGGGCCGGAACTTCTCCAACGCCGCTTTTGCTGTCCTCTGTTGTTGATTTTTTTTATATTTAAAATCGCTGAAAATTAAGAGCAATTTCCAATGAAAATCGGACGTTTTCAACAAAAGAGTTTTGCTGGTTTGGTTAATAAAGTATGAAGATCTAAAAGCGCAATCGGTCTTAAGTACACGTCTGACGTATCAACTACTAAATCAGGTTGCAGTTTATTCTAATCCTTACAGATGAAAATCAACCCGAAATGGATCTTGTTTCTCTGTTGACCAAAGTCACGGAGTTGGTGTCGGAGCAGGGAGGCATCGGAGTTGATCAAGATGGCAGGAAGATATTAAAGTCACAGATTCCCAGCATGGTTTCTACGCTCAAGAGGCACATCTTTTTGCCAAAAGAATAGGATTTTTCTTCCCAATAAAACATGTATACGAGTTCAAATTATGCTCATTGCTCATCCACTTTTTGTTTTGGAATATTATTAGTGCTTTTAAATGACTGCAGTAAGTCAACGCATAGCCCATTAACAGCTTTTTTGCACGTTCAGTGACGTTGATTTTGTTTACACGAGTATTTGAACCACAATCAGTACTTAAATTGTAGGGGGGACGCGGGGGGTGCGTCCCCCTATCGAGATTTAGACGTCCACCCATGGAGATTTGAGCGCTGGATGATGAAACGATCAAGAGCCAGCCAGCACAAATAAATCCTACAAATTCCGGCCGAATATAGTCCCAAATTGCGGTAAAGACCTTTTTTTTGGTCTTCACTTGATTTTAGGGAAAAAAACACTTCAATTGCGGGGACGGAATTACATAATTTCCACTGAAGTTAGGTCAAGGCTGCAAAAGCGTACCCCCATGCATAATTTTACAATTTAAGTACTGACCACGATGATGGGCTTTCAGCGCTAAAAAGTGAGTTTTCTGATGTTAGTAAACTGTGTAAAGTTACTGCATATTGTTTAGCCGAATGTTTTAAGTTACGGTTATTTAAGCAACAATTATTGTATATTTCATCCTCCGCCTCCTACCTTGTTAAATGTCAGAAAATATGAAGTAGCAGGTTTTGTCCTCAAAAAGAGTTGACCCAACTTAGACGTAAATTTAAGCAACAATTATTGTATGTATATTGTATCCTCCGCCTCCTCCTTTTTCAAATTTAAAAAAATATCAAGTGGCAGTTTTTATCCTCAATAAGAGCTGACCCAACTTCGATGTAAATTCAGTGTTTTGAGCAAAACGTCCTTACGTGCTATTTTGAGGGCTGAGCATTTGGCCGCGAAAGGCAACTGATGGGCACCTATCAGAAGTGACCTTCCGAGAACCATACGACTTTTTCCTATTATTATGTAGTGACATATAATAATAAAGATCGTTTTAATAATAATTTAATAGCGATGTTTTTGACGTTTGCGAACCAGAGCTTAAATGTTTGATAGTTTGCGTGCTTTTTGGCCTAACGACTACCAGCAGCGCAGAAACCTATGGAAGATCCACGGCCGCCTGAAAGGCATCAACTCACCTATAGTCTTCCGCGCCGATGGTCTTTGGGTCAGAAGGCACGCAAACGATTGAACATCGCGTTTTGCCCCTGTATCCGTTTTCTGGCGCATCATTATTTAACACTGTTGTTTTTTTGTGCTCTTTTAATTGACAGAAATAAAACAATACTAAACCTAAGATGGTGTGCCCACTTTCACAATGATGTAAACATGGCCATTTGTTGTTGTACTGCATATTGTTTATCCTCCTGCCACCGGACAGCATCAATCGCAAACATTATCCGTACACTTTTGCTTTTCATTGCACCAACTACTTCGAGGTGGGAGGAATTCGCACCAACTTAAGGAGTTTCCAATGGTTCAATGTTTCTGTTGCTTTCTTCGAATTCTTGTCCACTGAATTTGCTGCTTGTTCGAAGCCACCAAGCTGAGATAATCATCGTAAAGCATCCTATGGAAGGACACAGCAACGTAACGAGGGTGGGAGCTGAACCCTAATCATGCGATTAGAGTTGTCCTAAAAATGACGTCTTTGCCAACTCGGCCACGCTATTGACTATCCTTCAAAGTTCTTTGATGCGTGACCGAAAGAGTAAAGGCGTCGTTTTTATGACGAACCTGATCGCATGTAAAAGAAAGGGTGACAGAAATCTAGCTCCTCAATATGCAATAAGCATGCAATTAAGAAGTTTACATTTTTCTCTACTTTTTCTTTTCATTAATTTTGAACCACAGTATAATGATCTTGCAGTTTGCAAGTTGTTCTTTAATAAGCCCTTGATATTGTAGCGTAAGACTCCAACGTAGCCACAGGTTAAAGTTAAATCGGATCAATTGATTATTAACTTAACCCGGAGAGTAGCTTGACTGGTTGCTCAACCGAGCCGGCCAACCGCATTGGGACACGTCCTTTTGACCCGGATGTTACAATATATTTTCAAAATAAAGAAGTTAAAAACTAGACGCATTTAACGGCTTGCAACATTTTCGCGAGTTCTTTTCAATCAAAATTACTCTTCAACGTGCCTAATTCACGCCATTACATACAAAACTTTTTTTTATTACCTTAGGCTAGTGCGACTGGTGGAGATGTTCAAATTGTTTTTCGCCACGTTATTTGAGCTTTAAATGTTAAAAAATTTTCAAACAAATACTAGTAACGTGTAAATAATATAAGGGCGTTTTAGTATTACATAAGATTAAATTGTATTCAGAGGTGGGCAGTACCACGGTACTTTTTTAGTACCGTTATCGGTACCGTCGTTACTTTTTAAAAATTGTACCGTTTTCGGTACCGTCGATACTTTTTTCGCACTTTTATCGTCGCTACTCGGTACAATTTGTGGAATGGAGTTTAAATAAAAACTCCGTCAAAATAGATGCATAAATTTTACCGCGTTTTTACAAAGCATGAAAGGAACGATGCTGGTAAGAAAAGACGTTGTTTGTGTGGATAGATAGGCCTAGTAAGTTGGGGTGATTGTAAAGAATTATTTTTGGTTGGAAATTCTGAATGGAATAGACTGAAGAGCAATAAATGTTGGTTGTGTAGTTAAAAGAGTAAAACATTCTGTTGTAAAAGTCCTTACGACCAATTAATTCTCCGGTAAGTTCTGAAGAGAATTTTGCCTAAAAGTATTTGTGTGTAGCGTCAGCTCCAACGTAGCCACAAGTGAAAGATTAATTGGACATATGGATTAATAAGTCAACCCGGAGAATATCTCGATAGGTTGTTCAACCGAGCCGGTCGACCGCATTGGGACGCGTCCTTTTGACAAAAACGTTGCAATGGCGAGCACCCCAGGACGTTAGAGTGGTGGACGCTCTCCCTTGCGCTGGTTGGAGACGATGGAGTGCCGTCGCCAGTGTAAAGGGAGGGGGATGGTGTAGCATCAGCTCCAACGTAGCCACAAGTGAAAGATTAATTGGACATATGGATTAATAAGTCAACCCGGAAAGTAGCTCAATAGGTTGTTCAACCGAGCCGGTCGACCGCATTGGGACGCGTCCTTTTGACAAAAACGTTGCAATGGCGAGCACCCCAGGACGTTAGAGTGGTGGACGCTCTCCCTTGCGCTGGTTGGAGACGATGGAGTGCCGTCGCCAGTGTAAAGGGAGGGGGATGGTGTAGCATCAGCTCCAACGTAGCCACAAGTGAAAGATTAATTAGACATATGGATTAATAAGTCAACCCGGAAAGTAGCGCGATAGGTTGTTCAACCGAGCCGGTCGACCGCATTGGGACGCGTCCTTTTGACAAAAACGTTACATGTGCTACTCTTTCATTTTTTCCAATTCGAAGGAAGTTCGACTTCTTAAGTTGCTTCTTGCCCCCCCTTTAACAGACGTCTTGGGGCTCCCCTTATTACGTATAGGTAGCTTATACTGGAATTTCAGCTGTTTTTATTTTATGTAGCCAGTTGCTGCGTTTTAGGTTACGTGACATTTCTCAAAGAATACTATGTCGTTATGCGACCCGTTAGCTTGGCGTTGGACCAACTTCAATCGGAAGAAAAAGCGTTTATGGGCATTCTGCTGCCTACCTTGGCAATGGCCATTAAAAAGCTACGGGATGTCTTAGCCAACAATGAAGTTGCTGTATGCGTGCCTTTGATTACAGTTTTGATAGATTCGATGAAAAAACGATTTCATGAAGTTCTGCACTGCACAGAATATGAACTTGCGGCAGCTATTCACCCTTACTTTCGCCTATCTTGGCTTAGTTGGCTGTATAATAATGATGAGGTCGCTGTTGTAGAGAAGTAAAGCCAACTCAAAATGAGACTTAATAATGTTGTTGAAAGACAATCCAGGAGCCAGAGAGCAGCGGCGAAGAGGTGTTGGTGGAAGACCCGAATGATGATTTTTTTGAAAAACGCCGAAAGACCAGTGTTGCGAAGATGGTGGAGTCATATTTGAGAGATCCTCCAAACAAAGACATTTTAGCTGCCCTTTCTGTTTGCAAGAACTTGAAAAACGTGTTCATAAAGTTGAACACTCCTCTGCCGTCGAGTGCGGCGGTAGAACGCCTTTTTTCGTTGGGAAAGGATGTTCTTAGGCCCAAAAGAGCTAGTCTTAGCGACGAGCATTTCGAGATGATGGTGTTTTTGAAAGGAAATTTAAATAAATAAATAAATGCAAAACTCTTTTTGTGTACGGGTTGTGACTTGATTTTTTCACAGCCTCTTGTACATAACAAGTGTTGCGTTGATAATTATGTCTTTTTCATTTTTTGCTGTTAACTGAAACTGAAACAGTAAGTAACAGTGTTGTATTACTTTAGGTCAGTCTGGTTCGGTAAATTTAGACTACTGGTATTGCTTTTTTCCTAACCCAATGTAACATGGGCGATTACAGTTTACTGTTGAATAAAGTTGGCTTCTTTGTATCGAAAAACTTCGCTGATTAACTCAGTAAAAGCAAGCAAGTTCGTTTTACTACGTCACCCTTTCCTGCAGGCAGGGCATAGCCATTCCGGCTCAGTGAGGTTCCTACCTCTTTATTTATTTTATTTGGTTGCAGTTTTATCCTTGCATTGTGAGAAATCAACGGAATCGATAGGCTATACGAGCTCACTTATGAGTTGCCGGCCATCTCTCTTACTGTCTACCACATGAAGAGGGGAAGTCCCGCTAAGTGCCTTTCCCAACGGCACAAGTGAATTGCAGTTGCCAGTTTGTTCTTCACACTATCCCTTTAATGCTGAACGTCAAGCAGGAAAGCTGTGAATACCCATTTTTAAGTCTTTGGTTTGACTCGACTCGAAATCGAACCCCTGCCAGTGGCAGTTCTCTTAAGATATGAGAGAATTAAGAGGCTGTGCCTTTGCAGCAAAGGCAAGATAGGGCGGAGCTTAACTTTCTAGACAGAGTAAGCAAAATAGCGAAATTATATTAAAAATGGGCTAAATCTATCATTCGAAAAGTACCGAATGGCGGTACCGAATGGCGGTACCGAGTACCGTTATCGTCGGTACTTTTTTTAAAAAGTACCTAATATCGTACCGTCGGTACTTTTTCGGGAAAGTATTTGTACCGCTATCGTCGGTACTTCAAAAATACCGAGTGCCCACCTCTGATTGTATTACACAAAATGACAAATTAAAGTTACGCAAATTAAGTGTGTACATGAGGCGAAGACATAAGAGCAACTCATCATATTTTGGGCATTCGAATCGCCTACACTATTGCATCATTAATGTAAAAGATGGTTAGAATTCTTCGTCAGAATTGAGCATGGCAAGAGAGTTGATGATTGACTTGATTTGTGCTTTATGTCTTTTAATCTTTTGAAGATAGCTTGACCAAAATAACCCTTGGTATTGTTGATTGTGATTAGAGATGCAAACTAACATTTTTTTTGGGACTTCCTCGATGCTTCTCGTCGGAAGTCCCTAGGTTTTTTTCGTACATAGTTACGAATTTGGCAAGCAGAAGTCGAAAACGCTATAACGTTGAAACGGCCAAATTTATTCGAAAATTTTCTCATCGAAAACATCCCAAAAAAGCATCATCATTGACTATATCAATTGTAATCGGGTGACGCAAACATAAAACCCCAAACTACAGACTTTAAATTGGTATTAGCAGATGTTCTGTTTATTAGAAAAAGATAATCAAAGGTGCCATGTTTGAGAAGACGATGACAACTATAAAAGCACACGGACCTTTTTGCTGTCCAGTGCCGTTAAAGTGGCGGTAAGGGAGGATGAAGTATCCTGATCCTGGATTGTCCGTGTTGATTGGTATGATGCAGAAATGATGTGAAATTTTGAGGAAAAAATTAACCGAAATTCGGGAGTAAAACAGGCCCAATTTGATTGAAAACCTCTTTTCAAAAATTCGACGATTAAACTAGTTGTTTGGTTGAGAAGTACTACGCCTATTCGTTTTGTATCTATCCACGGGTCCGAAACCTTTCTCAACGGTCTTGTTGCTGCCCTCTAGTGGTGTTAAATTCCTGTTTTTTTCATATTCAGTCAACTAAAAACAGTTAACCATAAAAATCGAAATTCAAATGACTTCAGTGAAAGTTTTGCTGGTTTGGTTTTGGCATAGACTCTTTATTTAGTAGACTAGAAACAAACGCGCCGAGAAAAAGAGAAAAGCATTGAAGAAAACAGTTCCTGTAGAGGCGAAAGTTTTTTTGCGGTCACGCGCCTTTGACTGATTTGATTGGACATACTCGTAAAGCGAGTGAACCGTAAAGAAAAAGTCACGCTGATTGGATGAATCGGCATATTCTAGAACAAACGAACCGTGAAAAAAGACAAAACTGTCCATTTCCAATCTACTAATCAAGAGATGACAAAAGTTACGGAGTCGGTGTCTGAGCAGATAAGCGTCTGAGTCGACCAGGATGGCAAAAAGTGAACAATGTTACCCTGTGGGCAAAAAGTTAGTCAAATAGACGTTTAAACTTGGTCTAGATTTATGCAGAAGACGTAATTTAGATGGTTTAATTTTTGTCTAAATGTCTATTTTGCAAAAATGCGTATAGTTGAAAAGATGTCTTTAAAAAGAAGTCTAATAAACGTAACTCTTAAATCTTGACACGTTGTTCAGTTTTGCGAATATTTGACTTCTTTGTAAAAACGTCTATTCAACTTTGTGCATTTTGCAAAATAGACAACATTTAGACCAATTTTTGTTTTAGACGTCTTTTAGACGTTCTGTGGCCATTGGGTACAGATTCCTGGCATAGCTTATTAATTTCTACGCATTAATTAACAATGTTAATAACGTTAAATTAGCCCGCATTTATTTACGTGAACAGTATCAATTTTGATTCTACAGTATTTGTGCACGAGTAGAATATAGTGAAAATATGAACCCCAAAAAGTGAACACACAAAATGGACACAAAAATGGACCTTACTGACGTCAAAGATATGACGTTTGATGATTAATAAGATCTGTATTCAGATCAAAGCTTGTGATCCAGTCGCATTCTCAAAATCTATTGTTATTCGCGTTGTTTTGGCTGATTACAGCAAAACCGGGTAAGGTTAGTTTTACCTTTTACCGCAAGGTAGTGCTCTTGATGACTTGGGCTGAAGTTCGCTCTTGTAGTGCGGGCAATAAGCCTTTAAAATTTTAATGGTATAGCTTCGAAGCCCACCCTTATTGTTACAACAAAAAGTAACTTTTCTGCTGTGAAATCAAGGCATAGCCAATGTTATAATAGTTAGCATTGAACGTGGCAATTGGCAAACAGCGGAAAAGCAAAAAAAGTTCAAAATTTTTAACAATGCTACAAGTTGATAGCGTTGAACACCACAACAAAAGGTGAGGTCAATCTCCCACAATATTTACGTTCACGATTGCTAAAAATCAATAAGTGTGGCTAAAAAAACTAGTACAAAACTTTAACAAAATTGATACCGCTTTATCTGTCAAGCTCAAATAGTTCAAAAACTTTAAAGTTTGCAATGAATGAACGGTACAGATGATTTTTCTTTCAAAATACGCCTTTCTTAGCCTGTTCAATTACAAAAAGGTTTTGGAAAAGTTTAGCCACATTATCATATTTTCCCTGCCTACGCAATTTTTTCTCCTTTTGTTTGATCTGCTTTATCCCGCGTTGTCTTTTCTTCTCAGTCAGTGTAGCCCATTCCTTCTCGCCAACCTTCTTCATCAGCGCCTAAAAAATAAATATTGTCAAAAATCTAGTAATAAGTCGTTTCATCTTTAAAATAAATTTGCCCAGCCAGGCCGGATTTACTTTCGACTCTGTCAGAAAACCTCGTGCCTAGGGTAAGACATCAATCGGTGATCATCTAGTTGATACAGCATTTGCAACAGAAACGGTAGACGTGGATTCGATTGCGGGTCTCATCTAACCAAAGATTATTAAAATTGGTATTCACAGCTTTGTTATTTGATATTCACCATTATAATGCAAATCAAGGATAATCGACATTTATATAGACAATTACAGGTGGCAGCTTGACTCTATAAGAATACAATGTTCCTTTGCTGTCTACCCAAGATTTGCAATAGAATATCCATGTAACCACATTAACATAAAGTTACATAAACAATCAATTACAACATGCAATTATAATTTCAATAATTCTACAAAAATCGGTAACTTTCATGTAAACGTTCTTACATAAAACATAAAAAAATTCATGATTTAAAGAGTAGAAAACTATTTCAGGTTGAGCAAAAATATTTTTCAAATAAGTTTATAAGGGAAATACGAACTAGACAATATGAAAAAAGGTTTCCGCTTGTCTCTCACGGACAGGCGCATGCATCGATTCGCGGGGGGGTCGGGGGGTCCTTAGCCCACCGAAGATATGCATTGGAGGGGTCCAAAGAGTAAAGGACCCCCCCCATAAAAATGAACATGTTTGCAATTTATCATGGAAACTAACGAAATAAAATTTGTCTTGAGAGATTTTTTTTTGCTTAAAATCTTAAAAACTGCACATCATAGCGCTACCGTGTGCTGCAAAAAGGAAACATGGCAAAATTCTTGTTTCGACAAAATCAAGTTTTTGTGCGCGATTGTTAGCGTAATGTGACGCATAAGTAAATTTTTTCGCAGATTTTTTCATTGTTTTTCAACAATGGGAAAGAATTTACTGAAATCGCATTTTTATTTTGCAGCACTTACCGCTATAAAATGCGAAGTTGTTTTCTTTTTATGTTTAAACGTTAACATCGCTGAAAGTATTAAACATACAAAGCTCAAATTTTCAAATTCGGTTGAAATGAAACTGAAATTTAACATCACAAAATAAAATTAAAGGAAAATGCTTTTTAGAGCTTTTTCGCAAGATACTGCGCGTTTGCGTTTTAGTTGTTTCTTTTGGCTTTTGCCACAAGAAATTAAAAATCAGTCAATTAAGTTTCAAAGACAGAGCAATTATTTCAATCTAAAAAAATAATTTTAGTTGTTTTTGTTTTTCTGAGAGTGCATTTTTGTTTTTTTTTTTTAGTTTTGCGGAGAGTGAAACAAAATAAGACGTTTTTCGGAGGAATGCATGCAAAATTTTTGGCAGAAACTGTAAACAACTAATCTTTTAAATTACAAAAAGTTGCGCAGAAATTTCGGGGCTTTGGGCATTTTTTATTTAGAGCATCTCAAGTCCGATAGACTTAAGATCTAACCAACTAACGAGAGCTCGAGTAGATTGACGCGATGTTTAAGTACCCAATTTTTCCTTTCAAAAATTTTCTAGCGACTAATTCGTTTGGTGTTTTCTAGTTGTGATAAGTTTGCAGTCTATCATGATATTTCTTCTTTTGAATCTCGATCATTCCTGAAAATTCTCAAACCTTGTAACTGGTTTGTGAAGGGGCCGTCACTGCCACCCATTTAAACTATTGTTAATAAAGTGGCATTTGTAAAAAGAAACCATATAATCAAACGCGACATCGCAAGAGAAACCGTGGATTTTGACGAACTTTGCGGCAGTATCCAACTTTCACTGAGCTTTATTAATTTTTAAAATAGTAACGCGATTGCGTTAAGCAAATTATGGTTGCTGAAAGTCACATAAAGAACTTAAATGCGTCCTTTTCAAATTTTGTTTCACAATCTTTCACAGCTTTGTGGTTATTCGCTTTTTAAATATCTGGAAAAGTTATCAAAAAAATTGAGTAACCTCAATCAAAGAGCACAAGTATCAGTTTACAACGCCAAACTCACTTTTCACAACTTCCACCAATTTTCAATTTATTATGAAATAACCTAAAATAGTCTTTAAAATGCCAGCAACTTCTGATGAAAACTTGATTACATGAAACAAATTCATTACTTATCACGATCAGAAATAAGCGACAATTTATGCAGCCATTTTTTCATTAGAATTACACTCTTTAGTATAGCAACCAACATCTTGGAACTTGCGTATTAAGTTGATTATTTAGTACTAAAACTCTCCTAATTAAAAAACCTCGAGGCGCTAGAAGAAGTTTTTTTAACGTAATAGATGACCGTTTATTAAAAATCTCTGCAATCTATAGCTCAAATCTGTTAAAGCCAGTGAGCTCAAGTACTTCATTCACTACCTTAAATGATGGAAGTCCATCTGGGAGAAAATCTCCCATCTTTAAATCCGCAAATCCGTTGGTATCAACTCATTATGCCTATTTTAACCATCTAGCTTACGACAGTTAGAAATCTTATACTTTCGGGTAGGTCTATTTAAGATCTTTCAACCTAATATTCCCAAGCTTTGTCAAAATTTATCTTTCTTGTACAGTATATTAGCCTACGATACTTCAATTTGCCTAGCTGAAATCACTTTCAATGTAGCACAGCATCAAATTTTGCCTTCTTTCATATTTGCTTTATACTGAACTATCGTAGAAATTTATTTGTTTACAACAAGTAGGTAAAAATTTAAAAATTTTGAGAGGCTCCTTCTAAACAAGGCAACCCAAAAACTTTGCCGAGTTTCATCTTTTTTATATTGATTTAGCTTAGAAATTTAACTTGTTTAAATCGAGTGATTGTTTTTTTTTTTCAATCTTGGAGGCGTTCTTGGTGGGAAACCTACCAACGTGGATTCACTAAAAATTTTCATGTATATCTAACTCACTACATATCCCTAAAATTCTATCTTTTTAGCTCAAGGGTTTAAAATGTCTTAAGTTTAGACGGAGGACATTTTGAAAATCCCCATTAACGCGGCATCGACAAATTTTTGCATGTTTTAAATTTTTATTATTTACCTATCCTAAACGTTTCGTCTGTCTAGTTTGGAAGTTTAGAAATTTTTGAATATTGTGGAACCCGTTTAAAAGGAGTCATTCTCATAGTGGCATAACCCCAAATTTTGAAAATTTTACCTTTCCTTTATATTTTCCTATCCTGAAAATTCATCTTCTGTTCATATTGAGTGATTAAAATTTTTGAATTTTGGAAGACCCGCTTGAGAGAAACCCCCCCATCGCGGCAACCCCAGTTTTTCCTTGTTTTACGTAGTTTTAATTCTCACCAATTTCGAGAATTTAGGCTATCTACAGCTTGAACGGTTTAAAAGTTCAAAATTCTTGAGAGCCCGTTTGAGGAGAATCCTCCAGCATTTCACTCCCGATTTCAGGCGGTCTCCAGTTCTTTGTGATATCTATTCTACTATCGATCGAAGTTTGATCTCTCTGAGTTTCCGGTTTAAAAGTAAGATGAAGAAAAGAAATAACAAAAACGAAACAAATAAAGAAAAAAGGAAAAAAAGAAAAGTAGTCTAAAAGAACACAAACAAAAGAAAGGTGGCCAATAGTGTGTTCAAAAAACACAAATCATTTTCATCAATATCATTTTTGCCGAATTTGAGTCTCTGAAATTGCGGTCACATGACGGTGCGGCATGTTTTTGAAGTGTACTCTTTCTTTGAGAACCTTGATTAAAAATCTCTCAGACTGGCATTGCTGCTCGAACCCTTTAACTCTAAGGTAAGGTTTTGAAGAGAAAGAATTAAAGAAAAGAACGCAGCGCCAATCGAACTTCAGACATGTCAGACGCCGAGATGGCGCCTTAATTACTACACTTTCCGTGTACAGTGGTTTTTGGATTACTAGCGAATTAAAAATTTTTGGACCCAAAAATTGTCGTTTCACGCGGTTTGAAGTTTCGTGAATCACGATCACAATGACCTAATATCCCCCAAATCGGCATTTACGTCGCTTTAGTTATTCCCAATATGTCCGATATTCAATTTTCCAGGTTTGACCATTATAAGCAAATCAATAAATTTTGATGTTCATTGATTAAAATGGCCGAGTAAAAACAAAGGTCCTAAGCACGCAAAGTTCCAACTAAATTTACATTTCGTTCCGCAACCAAGATTTTGGTAAGGAATGGCTTAACCAAAACTTAAAATATTTTGTTTCAAACATGCATTAGTTAGATGGAGAAGCTGCGCAAACTGGTGCAACTTTATGCATACAAAAATCTGAGGCAATTTTTATAACTTTTTGGCAAAAATAGCCATTTTAACGCTAATTGAATCACATTTGTACGTTTTTGAGGCCTTTAAAAGCACTAAATTGCTAAAATTTTGAAGTCATTTCAAGGAATCGAATCGCCTAAACTCTTCAGCCCCCATTATTCATATAGGTCAAGTCCAAAAATACGCTTAAAAGCACTTTGTATTTGGGGGCCAAGTTTTAAAAGTGACTTGGCGTAGGGGGTAAAGTCCCCTTAGCCATCCGCCAGTTGCAAACTGGTTACATCAAATATAACGCTATTACAAAAATCTGAGATATAAAGTGTGATAGATAAATTTGCAGCTACTTCAACCCAACCACTGTTGTTTACACTTTGACAGGGAGATATATTTAGCATGCGGGTCAACACAATTTATGTTTTCATGTAATTTAGAATAGAAAAGCATTACAAAGTTATTTAAGGAAGTCGTAGCTTGAAAAGCGCTGCAAACTCATCGTCACATCAGAGTTGTAAACGGGCCGACTAGTTCAGGCCCGAACCCGGCCCGAACCCGAAAATATAAGCCCGAACTCGGCCCGAACCCGAAAATTAATTCGAAGCCTAAATCATGCCCGAAAAAATCCTAAAGTTAAGTTAGGTCTAAAAAATTTAGCAATTTTGCCAAGTTATTTTGATTATATTTTTGTGCACCTAAGACAAAAAGCACGTCTCAGGCCCGAACTAAGCCCGAAATTTTTCTCAAGTTTAGGCCCGAACCCGACCCGAAAAGCCCGGCCCGACTTACAACTCTGCGTCACATAAAATTTATCTGAGCTTTAGTAAGAAGCTTTGAATGTACCTCACGGTCTTCCAGTCAAGAGGGCTTTAGACTTGACCTGTATTAGAGAGTAAGGACCAAAAAAAGTTTTTGAGCTTAATTATTTCAAATAGCTTCCTAATCTTAGCAATTAAATTATTTCAAATAGCTTTAAAAACATGCAAAATGTGACCCAAATGACCTTTAAATGACTACGTTTTTTTTTTGAAAAATCACATCAAAAGCCTAACAGCAAAAAACAAAATAATTAATCCTGTATAGCGTAGCCAGAAGGGGGCGGGGAGGAGCTATAGCCCCCCTCCCCCATTAATCTGTTGACCAAAATGTAGGAAAAAAATATCAAGTTTTATGCACTTCCAAGGCTATCATTTCTGTGATATGAACTCTAAAGTAATTTAAAGCCGCTTTTGAAGCATTTACTATAGGAAAGGTAATATTTGTCAAAAGCAAAGCTTACAAACCAGTAAAAACTTTTAAAAATGGCAAAAAATAAGCAATCACATTTGATCACTCCCGCAATATGCCTAACGTAGACTTCAAAAACGTTGTGTAGAATGGGGGGAGGGG
The DNA here is from genome assembly GCA_963965965.1 of Trididemnum nubilum. Taxonomy (NCBI): domain Eukaryota; kingdom Metazoa; phylum Chordata; class Ascidiacea; order Aplousobranchia; family Didemnidae; genus Trididemnum; species Trididemnum nubilum. The sequence goes on along the minus strand of OZ014482.1, from coordinate 9,112,771 downwards.
GCTAATCAGTAGCGAATTTAGCTAATTACCCATCACTTCTTTAAATTATCGTTCTCTCAGCCCCTTCCCCCCAATTTTTTTTAATGCTGCGAATTAGGTTAAAAACCAGGGTGTCGAACCGAACCTGAACCCGAACCGTAAACCCGAATGAACCGTTTCATTTTGGTGAACCCGAACCGAACCTGAACCAGCAAAATTTTACTTCAGTGAACCTGAACCAAACCTGAACCCTCAAAATTCTGCTCAAGTGAACCCAAACCGAACCCGAACCCCTAACAAAAGTAAGAATATATTTTTCCACATCCGTATGCCGCTGGCGCTGGTACACGCAAATAGTGAGTACCTTCCAAGAAATTTTCAGCCATGCGATATCTTGAACACATTTTACCTACCGGCATCATCGAAGCAAACGTGATCAAACCAATGACACTAAAACGCTAAAAAAATGCGGTTGCTAAAATATAAAACCAAATTCAATTATTTTCATTTTGATATAGGTAAGAAATCTCTCCCTGCCAAAAATAATGCATTGCTTGTCACATTTATATTTTGTTGATATACAAATGTATAGTGGCTCTGTAGTAAGACATAACAATAAGACATTCAACAAAAATCACGATTCCGAGTCCTCTCAAATTCCACGAGACCGAGTTTGAGTCCGAGTCTCAAGGGCACGAGTCCGAGTGCGAGTTCGAGTCCTTAAAAAGTGGCCTCGAGTCCGACTCGAGTCCGGACTCGGACTCGAGTCTTCCCAACACTGCTTTTGGGCCTATCGACCTACGCCTCTTTTTTTGCAAGTTTTTTCTTATAGAACCGCAATTTGATCATTTTCACGTTAAATTAGGCTATTTCAAACCAACACGCATACTTTCACTTTTAAAAATCAACTTTTTTTCAACAAAACTTATGAACGTAATTTTAACCTACCACGAGACCTAGCAAACCAGTTTTGAAATTTCACGCAAATCGTGAGCTTACGAGCTTGCGAGCGTACCGGCGAAAAAAATTTGCTCTTTTAGCAAATTTTTTTCGTTGGCAATTTTACTCTTGTAAGGTGCTACGCCCGCAAGGTGGTACGCCTGGGCTTACGGAATTTTCCTTTACAACAAACTAAGGTTACGCTCGTAAGCTGACGATTTTACGCTCAGAGTAGACAGGGCCTAAAGAGTCTATGATCGTGCAGTGATTTTCCACACGCTCTGTTTGATTGCTACGTAGATCCTTTGTCTACAACCGCTATTAGTGCTACCTTTACACGTGGTTTTAGTATCAGTGCTTACAATACTTCGCTTTACAATGCTTTAGATAGAGGGATGCAGACGAGCGAGAGGCAATATCAGTTAGGAGTGTATATCGTTAGTAGATGTTTTTTATGCGTAGATTAGATAGGCTTTTGTTTCAGTGGCGTCGTAAGTTATACTAGTATCGTAAAATGTGGGAGTTATTACTTAACCTTTAGAGGTTAGGTTAGGGTGGAGTTTATTGTTTATTTTGGTTTACAGGAGGCCTACCTGCTAGCTCGTATCGTTTATTAGGTACATATGCGGCATATGTGTGCCTGTTAGTCAACTTAAGTAGTTAGGATTTAGGAAGCTGCAATATTTCAGTGATTCTGATTGCTAATATATGTGTTCATTCAGTGGCGGATTTAGGGGGGGGATGCATCCCCCCCCACCAGTCTAAACCTAACGATTTAGGCCGTAAAATCACTCTCAATTTCGGTGAAGACCTTTTTTTTTTTTTTTTTTTTTTTGGAGACCACCTTATTTTGGGAGGAAAAAACGTTCAAATTTCTGATTTCAGCCGAAAAAATACTCTCAATTTCTAAGACAACCGAATTTGTGCTTAAAATCCCCCCCCTCCAAAATTTTCTAGATCCGCCACTGTGTTCATTTCCTACTATTATTGGGTGGCTGGCTGATCACGTCGGCAGAGAAGCAGAATATTCAGATAGAATCGCCGAAGCTAGGGCGTGACCGAGGATTAGTCATTCCCGCAGTCTTCAACCTTTCAATGCAGTAACAAGTGGGTAGGCTTCAGGCTTGCAGCAAATTAGAAATTGTCAAGAAATTTGTTACGGTTTCTGCCACCTTTATATTTAGTAGCTTTTTTGTCAATTTTAGCAAAGACAGTTTATACTGACTGTACTTAATTGGGGCTAGGGACTACCTGAGCTTAGTCTGAAAAATAAGAGATAAAACAAGTGGGCAGAGCTTTCCCTTGACGGCAGCACTGCCTTTGATAATTAAACTCTGTAAAAACTACAGTACACGCGATTGCGTTATAGGCGGTGTTTACCTGTAAGCCTTTGTTCCTATGAAAAATGCGTTTGCCCAACCACCCTTATTGCCATAGACGTAGCCAGGGGGACCCCTGAGAGCATGGCCGCCCCCCAATTAAAATGTCACCAATGACAAAAAGTCTATTGTTTCTTCAGTTTCAGTTTCTTTTAACATCTTCGCGTGCAATCGCACACACTTACAACAGTACTTAACAGTAATATTGACGACCAGGGGGCACGTGCCACCTCAATTCAATTTTTTCAACCAATTTAAATCTATAGTCCATTTTTGGTTTTTGCCCTAAAAGTTTTTGTGAACGTAATGCAATAACCAGGGTCGAATTTACCGTATGATACAGTGCCAGGGCTTAGACATAGGCGTACCCAAGGGGGACCCTGGGGGCCGGGCCCCCCTCCAATTGAAATAACACCAATGATAAAAATGTGACGAAAAAGTCAATGTTTTTCAGTTTCTTTTGGCATCTTAGCGTACAACAGTACACGTGTACAACAGCAATTAACAATAAATTGACGACCAGGAGGCCCGGGCCCCCTCAATTCAATTTGGACAACCAATTTACATGTATAACCTGGGTGAAATTAAGATTTTTTGTTCTAAAAGTTGCAACGTCAGGCCCTCATCTAACCTTTTTCATGAACATAATGCAATAACCAGAGCCGGATTTATGGCACAGTGCCAGGTGCCCTGCGCAATAACATGGTCTTCACCTATATTTGGCCGGAAGATGTTGCGAAAATCCCCAAAGTGCCAGAGGCCCAGTAGCGTAGCCAGGGGGGGGGGGGCGGGGGGGGGGGGCTCGAGCCTGTGAAGTATGACTTGTGAAGTATGCAAAATCGCATGTTTTTTGTGCTTTTGAGGCCGATTTTCTGTGAAAAATGGAAAATAGCCCCCCATTCGAAAACAGCCCCCCCTGAAACGTCTGAATTTGCGAATTTGGACGAAATATCAGTCTAAATTTTGGCGAAGACTTTTTTTTTTGTTTTTGTTTTGGAGACCACCTAATTTTGGGCGGAAAAAACCTTTGAATTTCGGATTTCGGCCGAAAAATCACTCTGAATTTTGGCGAAGACCTTTTTTTTTTTGGAGACCACCCAACTTTGCGCGGAAAAAAGCAAAGAATTTCCACTTATGGTCATGAATCTTGGGTAATGACCGAAAGAATGCGATCACAAGTGCAAGCGTCCGAAATGAGGTTTTTACGAAGAAACGTTAACGGGAGTTAACAGAACTTAACGGAAGTCAATTTAGTCCGTTAACATGAAAAAACTTTTTAACGGATTAACGAGTTAATGAAAAAGTTAGCTTCGTTATTAACGGATTAACGGATTTGTGCCCACCTATGTTGAAATGCATAGGTGGGCACAAGTCCGTTAATCGTTAATAACGAAGCTAACTTTTTCATTAACGCGTTAATCCGTTAAAAAGTTTTTTCATGTTAACGGACTAAATTAACTTCCGTTAAGTTCTGTTAACGGACTACAGTAACTTCCGTTAAGTTCTGTTAACTTCCGTTAAGGACATATGGTCAATATCTTGCACCATTCATTCATCGTACCAGTACAAACCAGTTTGCAGTGGTAACACTTGCTGCGTATTAGCATGAGTTTTATGAAAGAGAGCGAAAAAAGGAGCTCTTTTTTGTGGCAAATAATAAGCTGCAAGCCTCAAAGGTCTCTTACTTATCGCTGTTCACAATTTCCAAAGATTTTCCGATCGCAGCTTCGTTAGTGCATTTGAACTTATTTTTATCTTGAAATTAAATTGGACTGTAAAATGTAACTTCCAAAACACAAAAAGACCACCATAGCAATAAATATTCCCTTACAATCTGCTCAACAGCGTCAATACGTATTCTAGAAGCGAGTTAATAAAAAGAAATGTAAATTACACCCAAAATGTTGACCAATTAACGGACTTTATTAACTTCCGTTAGACTTTATTAATTTATTAGCAGTTTTTGTCCCCATTCTCACTTATGGTCATGAATCTTGGGTAATGACCGAAAGAATGCGATCACAAGTGCAAGCGTCCGAAATGAGGTTTTTACGAAGAATCGAAGGAGTTACACTGTTTAACAAGGTGCGTAGCTCTGAAATTCGAAAATCTCTTAACATCGAGCCGTTACTTCTCCGAATTGAAAAATCTCAGCTTAGATGGTTTGGCCATGTGAGCAGAATGCCTCAGGAAAGACTCCCCAAACAAGCTTTACATGCCAAAGCAAATATGAGAAGACCAGTCGGACGACCTAGAACTAGATGGACCGATTACATTGAGGATCTTGGATGGAATCGCTTGGGACTTCGCCCAAGCGAAATGATGGAGGTGATGGAAGACCGTGAGGTGTGGCGGCTCAATCTTGAGCTACTGCCCCGCAACCCTCACGGAAAAGCGGGCAATGAAGAAAGAAGAAGAGCTTAACACTAGATCGATTCCATTCCCAATTGTGATGCTCGTGTTGAGAGTACGACACCTTCGATTTAGATTTAATACCTGTGCGGCTGTCATTTTTGCAACTATACGATGTTTACGTTATTTTGAAAGTGATTTCAAATCTCTAAAAATAACCTCCCCTCTCCACGGTTAATGTACCCAGCCGCCATTCTTTGCATTGTTACGTAATTATTATTAGCGTCACAGACGAAATAGGAGCGAATTTGATTGGTGTGCAGCTGATGAACAATTGTAGGTTAATTTGTGGTGCAAAAAATGAGTACTATGATACATTATTTTCTAAGACAGTTTATTCGTTTTTTTGTTCTTGACCACCACAAAAATAGTAAATAGCGAATGGATACTAACGCAAAAAGTAACATCTTGAATCTGGAAAAGGAAGAAGCGACGCAATCTTCATATTTTGCACTCACGCGTTTCAATAACTTTTGGAAGGAAGCCAAAATGGAATGCCTCAAACAACGCTTGCTCTAAAAAGCGTGTTTAAGAAAATTTGCAATCATTATGTGTCAGTAGCGTAGCCAGAGGGTGGGGGCGGGGGGGCTATAGCCCCCCCATTGGCATGTCGACCAAAATGCAAAATGAGAAAAACACTACGTTTTTAGCACTTTTGAGACTATTTTATTCACTGGAGTGGACTAAATAGTAATTTAAAACATCTTTTGAAACATTTATTCAGGGGGGGGGGGGGGCTAATTTGTCAAAAACAAAACTAACAAATAAATGAAAACTTTGAAAACCGGAACTCGTCAAAAATAAGTCATCAAATTTGATCGCAAATGTAAAAATGCTAAACATAGGTGTCATCAACAAATATACTATAAACTACGGAATAGGGGGGGCTATTCAGTATTAGTTAATTACCAATCATTTCTCTCAAATCTCTTTTCATTAGCCCCCCCGCAATTATTTTTCTCTATAAACTGTTTACGAAATAGATTACTCCGTGTTAGTTTTATTGAACTATTTTATTTTATAATTTACCAGCATCTAAACAAGATAACTAACATTTTACCATAGGTGCTCAAGTTAATGCAAAACGTTAGCTTCGTTAACCACTAGTCCGTTAACAAACTTCACACCTCCGTTAACGTTAATCCGTTATTTTCAGCTTTAATTAACGGAAGTTAATAAAGTCCGTTAATCCGTTAACATTTTGCGTGTAATTTACATATCGTGTTATTCACTCGCTTCTAGAACACGTATTGACGCTGTTGAGCTGATTGTAAGGAAATATTTATTGCTATGGTGGTCTATTTGTGTTTTGAAAGTTACATTGTACAGTCTAATCTAATTTCAAGATAAAAACAAGTTCAAATGCACAAAGAAGCTGCAAGATATTAACGATAAAAACCTTAATGGAAGTTAACAGAACTTTACGGAAGTTACTTTAGTCCGTTAACAGCACTTAACGGAAGTTAATTTAGCCCGTTAACATGAAACAACTTTTTAACGGATTAACGTGTTAATGAAAAAGTTAGCTTCGTTATTAACGGATTAACGGACTTGTGCCCACCTATGCATTTTACCATTAGCCACCTCCCAAATAGCCCATTTATGCCACCAGTTTAATTATGGTTGCACTGCCAATTTCTAAGCCATGTTTTAAAAGCATTATTTTTTAATCAAAATAGCCCTAAAATTAAGCTATTTTTGCTAAAAAATGCAAAATTTTCGAGCGCTGGGGCTCCACCCCCAGACTCTCGTGCCTCCGGCGGCTGGGGGCTTCGCCCCCACACTCCCAGTCTTCGGTGGGTGGGGGCTTCGCCCCCAGACCCCCATTGGCTATCTTCCCTAAAACAGCCCCCGCCCCATTGCGGATTTCTGGCTACGCGTCTGTTATGTGTTATTTGTATATGTTACTGTTGAGCTTAGCACGTTTATAATGCTAATTTAGAAATAAAACGAAAAAGATAACATCGTTATTTAGCAAACGTTCGTTAGCAGAACAGTCAAGTTCAGAACCTCCATCTAAACAGCCGATAATAAACCAAGGGGAAGATAGCGACGAAAAATCGGATAATGGTAGTGGCCTTGCCAGCGATTTAAGTTCAAGCTATGATAGTCGAAGCGGTACTGGCACTCCCACAATGATAAGTAAGTTTGCAAATTTAGCTAAACGCAGGGCTGAAGACTTGGTTTGGATTGGAAATATTAAACTGCCTTTTACAATTTACGGTTTGCAATAGACCCATAATATGATAAGCTGAGTTTATTTTTAAGTCAAGCGGACAAGCTAGTGGAATCGCAGTCGCAAAATTAACAGTGATCAAATACTGGAGATTTTGGCAAATCTTTGTGAAGCTATACGTTACTACAAAAAAATTAAGTTTTCATAGATTTAAGCAAGACTGTGGACTCGTGGAGTACAAAAGTCGAAACTTTAAAAAATATCGGGAGTTTAAAAGCCTGCAATGTAATATGTAAACAAAGGGAAAAAATTGGTCAGTATATCCTATACATTTCAAGAAAAAAATTGAGGCAAGGCCCTAGCTTATCAGGTATCCTCCTTTTCATCGGGCTGTAGGCTATGTCGAGTTTAATGTGTACATTTGCAGTGTGTTTACTAACATATAACAATGTAGCATTTTTGCTGTGACTAAATTTGCGACTGTTTTATTATGGATATTGGATAGGCCTAATATTATTGCTATAGTTTTTGATGATTGATTACAGCTTGGAATAACATTATGGGCGCACTTTTTTAAACGAACTGTATTGTTTCGGTAACCTTTAGCGACATGCTGCATTTGCAGTAGCTAGTGCTTAAACAACGAAAATCGCTGTAAGCTTATAACTGCGCGTAATGCGCTGTAGGTGAAAAAGCTGGATAGACTTTGGGCCCCCCCACTTTCAAAATGGTTCCGCCATCGCTGGTCGTCTGTTTGAGATAGAAGTTTAGAATTGTTGTTATTAAGGCAAAACATAGATCTGGGACCAATACAATGCAGAGTGTCTCATGTAGATATATAAAATGTACTAGACATTACACGATAGCTTTGTACGCATTTTGAATTTACGCTTGAGCTACGATATATGTATTTACAGTACTGATGGTGGAAGCTTTAGCAAAAAAATTGATGTTAATCACTTAAAATGTTGGTTTAGCACGTATTTTGATAGGATTTTCACTACGCTATTAAGATTTTTCTATTTGTTCAACCTACAATATTGCTGACAGAATTGAAACAGAAAAACAGTCTCAATTTTGGTGAAGACCTTTTTTGTTTTTTTGGAAATCACTTGAACTTGGGCTTAAAAACCGACTCAATCTGAGTGAAGACCAATGGAAATCTTAGTCAAGATCGTTTGATGTTGTTTCCAGCCTCCAAAACAGCCCCCATCAATGCAAATTCCTGGCTACGCGCCTGCAACAATTTTTAAAATCGTGACTCAACATCACTCAATGCTTAACTCATTGGATGCTCTTCACCCATGCTGTTTCTATATTTCTCGTTTATAAATGTCAGAGCAGAAAACCCAACTCCCGTAAATATGAACTTGGAAAAGAGATAATAATGTTTAAGGCTTCTTTATAGAATATTGGATATTCGTTTGCTTAACAATGAATTAAAGATGATCAAAGTACTGAGGGCTCTACTTGTGTCAGCAAACCATTCATAAAGCTTTGGCAACCCATATTTGGGTCGCGACCCATGCTTTGAGAAATGCTGGCTTAATCTGACGGGTTATTTTTTTAGAATCAAAAACGATGACGTTGATATTTTTTGACATTGTTTGGGATTTCTACTTTTTTGGAGGTTCCATAATCAGATATTTTTGAATAATTGCTGATTTTATGGTAGACGAAAAGTACTTTTGAGCGTCACAGCATTAGCTACGCGTCGGTCGTTCACTGGGTTTGCTGGCAAACTCCCATCCAATTATAGCCAAGCAAAGATTTGCGCTTAACAGCGCAGATGCAATCGAAATAAGTTATTATCCCGAGCGCTTAGAAATCCGCCTGCAGACTCCAAATAATCGTTCATTATTATTTGAAACTTCTGGGTGAACGTTCAGAGAAATTTACATCAGCTAAAGCATAACGACCATGTGATTTGACTTTTCGCTTTAGGGCCGCTCCAAATTTAAATTCCTGACTAGCCCATGCGCAGATTCTTGAGACGACAAACCACTGAATACAATCATATAATTTGGTGGTATACGATGTTTTTAAAATGATGATAACAATGCTGTTTTATCTTGACTAATCTGGAAAAAATTTTTTTCAAAAAATCAAAAAATTTTGAGCAAAATTTACGTCAAGTGGTGGAAGCGGAAGCGATTCAAAAATTGCCGCTTCCCCATCCCTGGTTGTAGCACAAAAATTTGCAAGCCAATAGGGTGACAAAAAAGTGCAACTGCGTAAATATAGAAATTCAACGGCAAATATGCAAGACTATATACCAAAACTTATGTCAGCAAAATTTATGGGAGTCGGAGTCGAAATTTTACCATTTTAAAGAGTCGGGAGTCAGAGTCGAACGGAAATAAAGACTGTGAGTCAGAGTCGTATTCGAACTGAAAAAATGGCTGAGAGAGTCAGAGTCGAACTGATTTTGCTTCGACTCTGCAACCCTGCCTCTAACAGTACCGGTATCAACTATCAAGTAAGTGTACTAACTGTTCAAAGCTGCTTAAAGAATTTCACATAATTTCAACCTCAAATTATCGGCATTAATGTAACGTAAGTGCCAGCCCCAGTTTGCTAATTTGATGCCTGAACCTGCAGTTTTACAGGCAATCAATATAATGTTGATCTATGGTATAAATACAGTACTAGTTCTACGTCCTGGTCCAGCATTCCTAGAACATTCCTGCAGAATGAGTTTTTGATGGAAAAAAGTGCTTTTTGCATTGTTCTTGAGTTACGTCACAAAAGAGATAACTATCGCAAGTTGCCAGCGGGATCACAGACCCATAGAAAAATGAAAAAATGCTACGCGCGCAGAATTCAATTAGTACAATTACCGTACAAGAGAAACAGTACAAGCAGATGAAAGGGTGTGAACTGTAACTGAACCACACTTTTAAATTAGTCGTATGGTCGTAAATCGTAGTAAAAAATTCAATTAGTGCAATTATCGTTAAGAGAATCAGTGCCAGCAGATAAAAGGGTGTGATCCAGTGCCGTCGCCAGAGCTAACGTAGTGAGGAGGCACTAGCTGAAAGTGGGGGGGGGGGGCACTAAAATAAACTGAACTTTTGCACATAAAAACTGATCTTCAGATCTTGCACGGCTACCAATATTCGCAATTTTAACAATTCTGTATTCATGTCTGAAAAAAGAGAGACCTATAAGGCCGGCAACGTTTTTTAGCTTGTTTCGTCTGCTGCCTACAACCGCCTGAAAAATCTACGTACAGCAGTGAATGCTACCAGCAGGCGCGTAGCCACAAATTCGCAATGGGGGGCTGTTTTGGGGGTGTGGGGCAAAGCCCCCAGCCGCTGGAGGCACGGGGGTCTGGGGACGGAGCCCCCAGCGCTCGAAAATTTTGCAATTTTTTGCAAAAGTAACTTAATTTTAAAGCTATTTTAATAAAAAATAGTACTTTTAAAACGTGGCATGGAAATTGACAGCGCAACATGATTCAACTGGTTGCATTAATGGGCTATGTGGGAAGTGGCTAATGATAGCATTGCAGTTCACTTGTTTACATGCTGGTAAATCATAAAATTCTATTAATTAATAAAACTCTCACAGAGTAATTTATTTTGTCTATACTTTATAAAGAAAAATGTTTGGGGGGGCTAATGGAAAGATATTTCAGAGAAGTGATTGGTAATTAACTAACACTGAGTAGCCCCCCTTATTCCTGAGTTTATAATTGTTGATAAAACCTATGTTGGCGGTTTTACACAAGCGATCAAGTTTGAGTGTTTATTTTTTGGCATTTTTAAAAGTTTTATTGATTTGTGACTTTAATTTTTGACAAATTCGCCCCCCCCCCCTGAATATATGTTCAAAAGATGATTTAAATCACTGTTTAGTCAATTCCAGCGCAAAAAAAACAGTCTCATAAGAGCTAAAAATGTGGTATTTTTTCTTATTCTGCATTTTGGTTGACAGGCCAATGAGGAGGGCTATAGTCCCCCCTGCCCCCCTCCTGGCTACGCTACTGGTTATCAGACACGTAATCAGGATTTTGCTGAGAGGGGTGAACAAAAGGTAAATTTTTGCACAAAAATTGTCTGATTTAGGCTTCGTGCTAAACCAACTGATGCTACTCAAGCGTGTCACAAACGGCGGCATAATCATTAAATATATAGTGACTGCGGACGGGGGGCTGGGGGCGGAGCCCCCAGCCGCTGGGCAATTTTTTTTGATTTTGCAGCAAAAAAGAAGCAATTTTTACGTCATTTTAATTGCACTTCGCACGGTTTAAAGCCATACGAATCACTAAATTGCTAAAATTCAGAAGTTATTCCAAAAAATTAAAGTTTTTAGCCCGCCTTACTTCAGATCAAGTCTGAAATACGTTTAAACGCTCGTATTTTGAGGTTAAATTTGTAAGTGGTTGGCTTAGAGAGCACAAACGAGCATTCAGGACAATTTTGTTCAAAAATTTTTTCTACGAAACCATAGTGAAACAACTTTGGCAATTTTTTAGAATTTTTTCGCAACAATTTTGATTCTTTTCGGCCAAGAAATCGTAAAATATTCGCAATTATTTTCCCCTTAGACTAAGGAGAAACGCTTTTCGAACATTACCAAACTGAAAGGACGTAAGCCGAAATCGTTCCAAATGACTGACTACATTAGCAGCTGTGGAGGAAGTGGCTTCGTAGGTACCTGCTGATAACGTAGCAAAAGTCCTTTATCTAGTCAGCTATACGATGCTTCAGCCTTTAACAGGCAATAATTTTTTCGGATAGGCTACCGGTATCTATAGTTAGCAATAGTCACAATCTGCAATAGGCTATAGGCTACTACGCCCAAAGCCTTATCCTATTTCGACGACTGAGCTAGCACTTGGCGGACAAAGCAGACTAGGTAAGCATCTAAACTCTCTGAATTCAAACAGGAGTTGTTTCACTAATTTATTTACCTATACCAACCTGCAGCACTCTCCTAGTTCCAAGAAGCCCGGTACTTAGCAAGACTCGGAAATAGAAGTTACAAAGTCATCATCATCATGTTTATTTATTTACCAGGTGACGTCATATCACAAGAAAAAAACTGCAACTTCCTCTAGGTCTATCACCAAAGCATCGAAATATGCAATTCCTTTAAAACCAACACACAAATTTGCAGAGTAAAAGCGATATTTAGTCACTTGGTGAGGAGACAGCGAAGGACCGAAAGGTCATCTTAAGTCTACTGCCACCTCACCAAGTGAAGGTTAAAACAGCAGCTTCTAGATTTTCTCAGTCTGCTACTTTCTATGATAAAAAATTTTACGCAAAATTAAAACAAAGTGTTGCAAAGATATGTACACTTTGTACAGTGTATACACAAAACTCACAGTCAACATGTAAAGAAAATGCAAGGCAACATTAGAATTGTTCTAAGCATACTAAAATAAAAGAAATACTGCAACTACAGATTGGATAGAAAATAAATCAATGAAGTTCATAATGCTTATTTATGTTTTATAGAATTTAAAGTGGGCAATTGGAGTGAAAAAAAAAACCCTCGTTGCTTTGTCTTGTATTGTTTGCCAATATGTCATTAGTACTGGTACAATTTCCAATACCAGTATATATCAACCTCAGTCAGTTACTGTAAAATTACTTATAATTCAAGGGCACATCAAAATGAGAGATGACGTACTGTATAAATGTGTAATAGATGAATGCACCATCTCATGCTATTCTAGCAATAGAATAGGTTATTGCTGAACTCAAGCATAAATATGCAACTGTGTTTCCTGTAACTACTACTGCATTGCTGATAGAAAGCTGTTATTCTAGCTTTTATCGGTTTCATAGGTTGATAACAAATGAGCTTTAACAGCTTTTTTAAATCTGTAAAATGAAACTTCTTTTAAACTGCTTGGAATTTCATTCCAAATTTTAATTCCTGCGTATGATAGAGACTTTTGCCCTAATCTTGTTCTAGTTGTTGGAAGAAAGAAGCTGTTTTTGTGGCTCAATCTTGTCTTATGTGTATAACGGTTTTTTATTAGGTTAAACTTATCTGAATTTGCAAAAGATAATACATTATTGTGAATTTTGTACATTAGCTTTGCAGTTTCAGAGAGTAAATATCCTTGAGTTTTAAGCATTTAGTTCGATAGAACAAAGGATTAGTATGCTCACGATATCCACTTCCAGTTAACAATCTGATGCTTCTTTTTTGCAGAATGCAGAGAGGTGCTAATGTTGATTTTGAAGCAGTCCCCCAACTACTTAAGCAGTATTGTAGATGAGAGTATATGAGGCAGTGGTAAACAGATCTTAAGGTTTGCTCATCTACAAAGTGTTTTAATTGATTAAGGGCCCAAGATCCCCTTGCTTTTTTCTTGTGATATGTTGCAGTTTTTTCTTGTGATATGACGTCACTTGGTAAATAAATAAATATGATGATGATGATGATGAGTTTGAAAATAATTTCAATATTACTGAATTAGTATTATTGTTGCTACCTTTGAACATTGTTCCTTGATTTGTTGTTTCCAGTTTGGATTGTCGTCTATGAAAACACCACGATACTTTATGTGATGTGATTGCTTGATTGGATTATTATCTATCGATACTTTGATTTGAGGTTTATTTTGTTTTGTTGTCACTACCATAAACTCAGTTTTATTAAAGTTAATTGATAATTTATTCACCTTGAACCAATTGCCTACATTGACTAATTCATCTTTAATATTTTGTTGATCATCATTTAATATTCATCATTAATATTTTGTTGATCATCATTAATGTTCATCATCATCATTAATATTCATCATTAAAGGCGGTGAATCATCCAGCCAATTCCAGTGGTTTACAATAGCTAAAATTGAACTATAATTTTTGATATTTTTTGTTTTGATTTTGGTGCTGCGTTTGCAAAGACATTCAACAAATTCAAAAAGATGTCCCCCCGAAAAAAGTTTTTGGAAACTCTGAGTTTTGATCTTTTCGCCAAAACCAACAGTTCTCTAAACTATTAGGCCTACTGTAATCTTATTAAACTATTTGGCCTAACTATCTCTAAACTATTAGGCCTAATAGTTAGGCCTAATTGGGCCTAAACTATTTAGAAATAAACTATTTCTATGCTATTAGGCCTACCACAGTTTTCTAAACCATTAGGCCTACGGTGGTTTTGGCGGGAAGAACAAAACTCAGAGTTTCCAAAAACTTTTTTCGGGGGGACATCTTTTTGTATTTGTTGAATATCTTTGTAACCGCAGTCCTAAAATTAAAACAAGAAATATCAAAAATTATAGTTCAATTTTAGCTATTGTAAACCACTGGAATTGGCTGGATGATTCACCGCCTTTAATATTGCAATAAATCATTAAAGTGATTTATTGCGCAATCTACTTGAAACAAGATGGCAAAAAATTTGGATTCTAAGGGGAAAACATGAAATTTTTTCTCTTAGACTTTCTTAGCTGGATGAGCTGCAAGAATCGCAATGGGTTCATATTGGTAAACATAATTTTTAAGATTTTTTCGCAATTTTTCAAAATTCGCGTTGAATGCCCTTTGAAGCCCTTTCTGGTTGCGCCACAGACTGCGACCTCAAAATCTTGAGTGTATTTTAAAAATCAAAACAGCTGGTCTTTGAAAAAAATGCTTTCACGTATTGTTTCATGTCATGATAACTAACGAAGTACCGGTATGGATTCTGCAGGCTTACTTCTCTCTTCCGCGACACATCCGTAAAGGTATGTTAATAAGTGGATTATCACGTCAGATTTATGTGCAGCAGTTAAAGGCTAACAGCCTTTTAGGCGAGAAGCACGCAAAACGATTAGACATTAAAACTCTGGCCTGCAAACTTCAAAAACATCATAATTGACTTATTATTAAAAGTGATTACTCCTTTTACCAATTTGTTGTTGTTTTGCAGTTACATGATGTTGCAAAAACAGTAATTTGGGTAAATCAAAATGGGGGGCACAAGCAGTCGTGAGGGGGGACACGGATCCCCTGGACCCCCCGTAGGGACGGCACTGAGGTGAGCTGTGACTGAACCACACTTTTAAATTAATTGCATGGTCATAATAAAAACGACTCTCTTTTAATCACTCGGCCACGAAGCCGATAGACTTTCAAACAATTAAAGAATTTTGCAGCTTCAATTACACTTATGATTGGTTTAAAAATGTTTAAAATTGCATATTTTGGCTAACAATTCATAGAAATTTTTCAGCAGCGAGGGCTTCGCCCCCGCACCCTTTGCTGTAATTGTCGCTATTCAGTGTGAAAACGTCTTATTGAAAAGTCTTATTATCATAGGTGGGCACAAGTCCGTTAATCGTTAATAACGAAACTAACTTTTTCTTCAACTCGTTAATCCGTTAAAAAGTTTTTTTTATCTTAACGGACTAAATTAACTTCCGTTAAAGTTTTTGTTGTTAATATCTTCCATCATTCATTTATCGTACCGGTACAAACCAGTTTGCAGTGGTAACACTTGTTGCGTATTAGCACGAGTTTTATGGAAGAAAGCGAAGAAAGGAGCTCTTTTTTGTTGCAAATAATAAGCTGCAGCCTCATAGGCAAGGATGGCAGTACGGTACCGTACGTTTAGAATTTGCGTACTACGTACCTCTCACCATGAACCGTACCGTACCAGCGTACCGTACTTCAGTTCAATTTTTGAAGCGTACCGTACCCGTACCATTACAAAAAAGGCGTACCGTACCAGCGTGCCGTACTTTTTAGCAAAAATTGAGGTCTACCGTACCGTACTTACGTACCGTACCGTACTTACGTACCGTACTGCTATCCTTGCTTTTAGCTACTCACAACTTAAGTGACTTTAAAATCACTAGCCTATAAATCAGCGAACTCAATCCACACATGTAGTGTCGGTTTTAGCGGTTTTTTGCCTTTGTTTACAAAAACCAGCGTAATGTGCGAAAAGTCTGGGGTTTTAATTAAAAGAGTGTACCAACGTACCGTACCCGTACCTTTACAAAAATGGCGTACCGTACCAACGTACCGTACCCGTACCATTACAAAAAAACGTACCGTACCAGCGCACCGTGCTTCTTAGCAAAAATTGAGGCGTACCGTACCGTACCAACGTACCGTATCGTACTGCCATCCTTGCTCATAGATCTATTAATTATCGCTGTTCGCAATTTCCAAAGATTTTTCGATCGCAGCTTCGTTAGTGCATTTGAACATATTTTTATCTTGCAATTAGATTAGACTGTAAAATGTAACTTCCAAAACACAAAAAGACCATCATAGCAGTAAATATTCCCTTACAATCAGCTCAACACAGCGTCAATACGTGTTCAAGAAGCGAGTGAATAAAACGAAATGTAAATTACACGCAAAATATTAACGAACTAACGGACTTGATTGACTTCTATTAATTAAAACTGAAAATAACGGATTAACGTTAACGGAGGTGTGAAGTTTGTTAACGGACTAGTGGTTAACGAAGCTAACGTTTTGCATTAACTTGCCCACCTATGCTGAAATGTTACCCATAGCCACCGCCCACATAGCTCACTTATCAGGGGGTTGGGGGTTTAAACCATCCTTTCTATTGATCCGACGTATATCATTCGAAATATCGTTTTATTGCGCAAAACAAACAAGCTCCTTCTTTACTCTCACATTAATACGAAATATTTAATTATAGTTAATATTTTTTTTGTTATTTAATGGAACCTTAGTGTAATACAAAAAATCTGGAATGTTGCGTTACGAACTTTCAGTAGCGTAGGCGGGGGGTGGGGGGATTTCAGCTCCTCCATTGGCTTTTCAGCCAAAATGCAGAATAAGAAAAATAACACGTTTTTAGCACTTCTGAGACTGGTTTTTGCACTGGAATGGACTAAAAAGCGATTTGAAACATCTTTTGAAACATAAATTTAGGGGGGCTGATTTATTTTTTTCTTTAAAATATAGACAAAATAGATTACTCTGTGTGAGTTTTCTTGAACTATACGATTTTATGATTTACCAGCATGTAAACAAGAGAGCTAAAATTTTACCATCAGCCACCTTTCACAAAGCTCATTTATGTAAACAATTTAATCAGGTTTGCACAACCAATTTCTATGCCACGTTTTAAAAGCATTATTTTTCATCAATATAGCCCTAAAATTAAGTTATTTTTGAAAAAAAATGCAAAATTTTCAAGCGCTGGGGGCTACGCCCCCAGGCCCCGTGTCTGCGGCGGCCGGGGGGCTTTGCCCAGACCCCCAAAGCAGCCCCCCATTGAGAATTTCTGGCTACGCATCTGCCGCACTTTGCACTGTTTATAATTATATGGTTTTTTGTAGCTCTTGATTTGAACAGTTTTTTCTTGATCGTTCAGTTGCAAACCCGATGATGTTAACTATAGATATATGCTTAATTGGTTTTTGTTTGAATAGTTTTATTTGCATTACGCACTGTGTGACTTTGATTCCATCTTGTCACATTGTGCTAAGTTATTTATTCGCCAAAGTATAGATCGCAAACAAATTTTTGATGTCACTTTTGAACCCCCACCTCCCCCATTGAAAAATCCTGCGTATGCCAGTGCTGCTAAAGAACATTTACCGTAGTAGAAATACCAAGCTTTAACACCAAAAAGAATTATCGTAAGCTGAAAAACTAAAAATAGAAGTAAAATTAAGCAGAAACGGGAATGTAATAACAAATACGAGTTTTCGTGACGATGTAAGAAAACAAAATTTAGGACTTGGCAAACTGTCAATCTCAAAAAAAAACAAAAAAAACAATTCAAACTTGTCAAAGTTGTCAACTATAACATCAATGCTGCAAATTGCAATGTACTTACGATGATGCAATACGTACACTGTTTTCGCAATATAAACAACCAAAGTATTGCGATTTGTCGACAAATATCACCCGTAGATATTGAAGTTGAATACTTCTGTGACAATATTATTTATCCCCACCCGACATCGGTATGTATTTTTCTGTAAATACAATGCACAAAATCTAGTATGAAATTGGTATGGAAGATTGTCTTCCATTTCATTTTTGAAGTCTTCCATTCTATTCCATTCCATTCTGGCATCTTCGCTATTCCATACCGAAATTTCCGTTCTATTCCATTTTCCATTCCATACCATGCCCTGGTTGTCGATTCTTACTATTATTATTATTGTAACATTTTACCCCAACGGTTAATTGTAGCCAGGGTGGAAATCCGGAAGCGCCTGATTTAAAAAAAATTGCTTCCGCTTCCGGCTCCTTTTCAACACTTTCGCTTCCACAAAAAATTAACCGCTTCCACCGCTTCCGCATCCCTGATTAAAACCCAGAACTGTCTTCATCAAAACAGATTATGGCAAGTTTTCAGTGGAAGGATCTAAACAAAGCTTTGATAGCTAATAAATAGGCTAAGTACTATTATCTTTTTGAAGAAATGACGTCTTTTCATTTCCAAATTCGATCTACTGTACTTCGTTTTTCCCTTATACAGGGTGGGCCAAAAGTTAGGGGGCAGTGATACACAAAAGTGCTTGTGTATCACTGCCCCCTAACTTTTGGCCCACCCGGTACTTTACAAACTTTGTTCTCAAGATTGTTTTGTTACCTACGCTATAGACCGATGCCCATTGTCTGGTTCTTAGTGCAGATCGTAGTAAAATTCGCCGATTTAAATCAATGGTAAAATTATTACATACACGCAACTTCAAACAACCACTGTATGTTAGTGGGCGGCGTTTTTTGTTTGATTTTACTTTTATTTCAAGCCCAAAGCTTCGTAATTCAATTTCAGGTTATTTCCGGGGTTAAAAGTCTTTATAAATGCGTATTAAATTCATTTTAAAAAGGGCACTTTTGCACCGTAAAATAGCGTTTTAACGCTTATTTAATGACATGTGATATTTCTGAGCAGAGTTGCGATAGGCATATAGGATAAAAGTGTTGAATGGTATAGTGTTTTGCACCAGGATGCGATCATACAAGCAAAAAGAGTAGTTGCAAATTCCACGGATTTCCTAAGAATAGCAATTTGGCTTCAAAATGGGAATGACGCTGCAGGTAAGCTTGTTTTATAATCAAAACTAATCACTATATGAAGTCAAGTTTTTCGATATATTAGGAGAATTTCAAGCAATATTATTTATGTTCACGTTTTTTGTTCCTCTGCAGGAACAATGGTCTAAAGCACTGTGGCTAACTAACAGCCAGGTTCTTCGATGGAGGAGGAGTTGGGCAAGTTGACCCTAACCCTGACGAAAAGGAAAACCGTTAAGTTTTCTAATTTTATTTATTGGGCACACTTTTTGCAGGTTTTTCGACTAGTCTCAGGAGTCCAGGTCCGAAACTGGAGCGCCTTACTACCCTAGTAATGATCTTTTTTGTTTAAGTTTTAGTCCCTTTTTTGGCAAAGACACTATTGCTTTAACAAGTAGTTTTTAAAAAACTTTATATACTTCCTCAGTGATCACCTGTAACCATCATATCTGAAGTACGACCTAGGTATTCTACAGTAGAGCTTGACGTGCCAACATAAACTTTTTGTGTATTTTTTGATCAAGAATTAGTGGAAAACTTATTTATGGCCCGCGGCCAATTATTGAGCTTGATTTTGGCCCGGCAACACCAAAAGGTTGGCGCTCCCTGGTCTTGACTCTTCTTCACGGTTATTGCGTGATAACATACAAACTCAATCTTCGTCTTAATTCCAGCGCGCTATGACGAAATAGAACCTGTGATTACTATAATAGCGCTTCAATAATAAAGTACACAACGCTTTCTGCTTATTGAATACATTTTAAAAGTAAGTTATCAAAATTAGCCTATGAAGCGACCTGTCGCGAAGATTAGCAACCATTTGCGAAGTGAGTGACGTAAGCGACCATTCGCGAAGGTTGGCGAAGGTCGCCAACCTTTGCTTCGCGTCCAGGCTAAACGTACCTTTAGTTGGAAAAGTTTATTCTAGGGTCATAAAAATTAATCTAAGCAAATTCAATAGGCCTACTCATGTACTGGTAGAATTAAATTACGATTGAATTTAAACGAACTGAAAATTGCATTGTTACGGCTTTTTGATTGTTTGCGTGTAACTGCAATCATTGTCTTGATTATCCGATTGTTATTCGGGTAAATAGTGTTAAAAAATTTGTTTTTTTTTACCATATACAGTGTTGGCAAAATTGTTTCTTCAGATTATTACTTAGTTTTATTTATGTCAATCCAAAATACAAGAATTTAATTCAGTCTTTTTTAAAATGTTATTGCTGTATAAGAATATGACTTTAAACTAAATTATGACTGACTTGCCTTCTTTGATACAAAACAAGTTGAGCTTTTAACAATGTTCAATTTCTAAGTAATTCAATTTTTTAATCAAGCAAAAGTCAGTTTTTTTTGTGTATGTGTGTGTGTATTTTTCTAAATATTTACTGCAAAGCTGGCAGCACAGTTATTGTTACCTGTTACATTGTTAATGATATTTTGAGTTTTTTAATTTCAATGACAAGCTTAAGTTTATGCCTGTAACTGTTAAGTATTGCTAATAGGTGCGGTTGACCTAGATGACCGCATGGTCTTATCGCTGTTTCCTGCCTGCGTACTTTTAAGCGCATGGTGAAATAAACTTGACTTGACTGGTAGATTCGCAATAAAAAACTTATTGCTACACTATGCTATGATTTAGACTGAAATGTATCTGACAGCTTGATTTTTCCTGAGATCGCTGGGCAATTAAACAGTCTACTCTTTATACCAGCTCGGAACTGTTGTGTTGACAAGATCAAACTGATTAGTGCGCAGCGAAACGACTCAATGCAGTAGTTTAATCAGGGCCACCGAGAGGGGGGGACAATGACCCCGGGGTCCATGGACTTTAGGGGGGCCTTTTTTTGGAGATCACCTAAATTCGACCGGAAAACTGTTAGAATTTCGGTAAAGACCTTTTTTTTTGAAGATCAACCAAATTCTCCATGGACTTTAGGAGGCCCATGGGCTTCAAGGGGGCCTTTTTTTGGAGATCACCTAAATTCAACCGGAAAAACCGTTAGAATTTCGGTGAAGACCTTTTTTTTTAAAGATCACATCATATTTCGGACCAAACTGTGGCATTTTGTCCTTCTGTTTTGGACTTCACAAAACCGGAAATCCGTCATATTTGAGCTGGCCCCGGGCCCACGTTTGGCTCTCGGCGCCCCAAAGCCTAATAGCGGCGTTGCTTTAGATAAGAACTGGAATGGCGTCGCAAACCACGCTAAGGCTATGACCGTCAGGGTAACCAATAAAAATTATAACATAAGAGGCCCCGACGTCGTGTCTGAAGTAGAATATCTCTGCAAGGTCAAAAAGGATGGAGTCAACGCCAATCTAGTCCAGTACGATTTTCCTAACTTTAAAAACCCCCATTGATTTTGTCTTTACTCCTCGTTTAATTATTTGAACTATTTCATGTTCTGAAAGTTGATTCTGCTGTAATGATTTTGAGTGATAAGCAAGATAAAATCTGCAGCTGTATTGAGATTTCAATTTTTACTGTTGATTGGAATTAATGTTTATTCACAGACTAAAGGCCGACTTTGTCTCAGCACAGTTATATTCAGTTTATAAACAAGAAAACGCTAATACTATTACAGTAAATAATACTGCAGTAGACGATTGAAATGTTTTAAACATCTTTTTATGTTAAATTTCAATTTTGGCAATGCCCTACTCAAAATTCAGCCAACGCACCTTTGCAGTTGTCAGCATTCATTTTTGCAAGAAAGCACTACCCTCCCCTACACAAAATCTTGCCAAATAGGCAGTGTCATTGCCAGAGCAAACAAAGTGAGGGGGCACTAGCCGAAAGCGGGGGGTGGAAGGACACTAAAATAGACTGAACTTTTTCACATACTAAGTAATATTTTTAGGCTAAAAATTATGTGCTATTTTAACAATTTCGCATTCATGTCTGAAAAAAAAAACGTGTAAGGCCCGCAGCGTTTCTTAGCTCGTTTCGTATGCGGCCCATATAATCGCTTGAAAAATTTGTCTGCAGCATTGAATGCGACCAGACGCGCAATGAAGATATTTCTTGGGAGGAAGGGCTAAAACCTAAAGTTTTTCTTTTTTTTGCACAAAATTGTCTCATTTAAGCCCCGGTGTTAAACAAACTGATGCAACGCTTATCACAAAGGGGGCCTGGGAGGCAAAGCCCCAAGCCGATGGGCAAATTTTGTGATTTTGCGGCAAAAAATAGCAATTTTAACGCCATTTCATTCACTTTTCACACGTTTTTGAAGCCATATGAATAACTACAGTAAAATGCAGAAGTCTTTGAAAGAATTAAATTGCCTAGCCCATTCAGCCCCTCCTTTCTTACTTCAGGTCAACTCCAAAACACGTCTAACCGCTTATATTTTGGGGTTAATTTTTTTAATGACTTGGCTAAAAGGGGCTGAAGTTCCCCAAGCTTTCCCCCTGGCTGCGCAACTGAGTTGCAGCCTAAAAAAATCTTGAGGGTGCTCTAAAAGAACAAAAAGAGCTGGTGTTTAAAAAAATGTTTTTACGTGTTGTTTCAGGTCATAATCACTAACGAAGTACAGGCACCGGTAACGATTCTATAGGCTTACATCCCTATTTCGCAACCCATCCGTAAAGGCGTATTAATCAGACGGATTATTGCGTCACATTTATGTACCGTACAGCAGTTGGTGTCCAGCGATTTCGCAAAGAATCGAGAAAACGGCAAACGAGACTAATGTTTAAACGGTATTATTCCTTTTTCTGTAATTTCTTGTCTAGTCGTTACTTGATCTTCCAAAAACGTATTCTGAGAAATCGAAAAGGGGGGGTACGACCATCCCTGGCCCCCCCGTAGTAAAGGCACTGCTAATACCCTACTGTAGTCAGTATTCAATTTTATAAATAATTTCTTTACCGATTTACTTACGAAAATTTGTTTTTAAAAGCGGAGATAATGTTAGCGTTTGACGCTGACCAGTGACAGGAGTATAAGCAATATGCAGTACAACAACAAATGGCCATATTTACATCATTCTGAAAGTGGGCACACCTCCATAGAATTGGTATTGCTTTACTTCTGTCAATTAAGAGAGCATAAAAAATTACAGTTTTTGATAACTATTACCAGAAAACGGATACAACGACAAAACGTTGTTCAATCGTTTGCGTGCCTTCTGGCCCAAAGGCCATCAGCGCGGAAGCCTACAGGGAAGTTATCGCCTTGTAGGAGTCCGTGGCTCTTCCACAGGTTTCCGCACTGCTGATAGCCGTTAGGCCAGAAAGCACGTAATCGATTAAAGATTTAAGCTTTGGCCCGCAAACGTCAAAAAGCATCACAATTAAATTATCATTAAAACGATCTTGGTTACTTTATGCCACTACACAATAATACGCAAAAGTCGCATGGTTGCTCGAAAAGCCACTGCTGATATAACAGCCCATCATTTGCCTTTTGTGGCCAGTTGATAGACCCTCAAGATACCCACAAAAAGACGTTTTGCTTAAAACACTGAATTTACATCAAAGTTGCGGTCGGCTCTTTTTGAGGACAAAAACAACTACTTGATATTTTCAGACTTTTAAAAACGTAGAAAGCGGAAGATGAAATATACAATAATTGTTGCTTAAACAACCGTAACTTAAAAATTAGCTAAACAATATGCAGTCATTTTACACAGTTTACTAACGTCAAGAGCCAAGTCACTTTTTTAGCGCTGAATACCCATTGTGATTTAAATGTATACAAAATCAAAGTCATTTAATTTTCAAAAGCCTAATGGGCAATGCGTTGACGTACTGTAGTCGTTTAAAGAGCACTATTAATATTCCAAAACAAAAAGTTAATAAGTAATAAGCGTAATTTGAACTCGTATAAATTTTTGTTAGAAAAATCCTCATTTTCTTGGCAGAAAGAGTTGCTTCCTGAGCGTAGAAACCATGCAGGGTATCTGTAACTTTGGTAATTTCTCGTCATCTTGATCGACTCCTCTCTGCTCCGACACCAACTCCGTTGCTTTTGTCATCAGAGAAGCTAGGTCCATTTCGGGTTGATTTTTGTCTGTAAGGATTAAAATAAGATGAAACCTGTTTTAGTAATTGAGACGTTAGACGTGTACTTAAGACCGGTTGCGCTCATAAGTCTTTATTCTTTACAAACAAAACCAGCAAAACTTTTTCAATAAAATGGCCGATTTTTATTCAAAACAGTTTTTAGTTATGAACAATTTTAAATATGAAACAACCAAAGGACAGCAACAGGGGCGTTGGGAGAAGTTCGGGCACGGAATCAGAACCAAAACCAGTAGAAATATTTTTCAACCAAACAGCTATTTTACCCCTAGTCGGACTTAAGGCGTAGACAAAAAAGGTCTTCTCCCCAAATCGGGGTTCTTTTCTCCCAATTTTGAGGGGATATGTATTCTTCAAAACTTCACGATCTGTGCTTCATACCAAGCGTTAATCATCGCCGGCTTCCTAAATCAGCGCAGGCCCTAAAAAGAATTCTGGACCTGTGTACTCCGTCCTCCCTTGAACCCCCCTTTCTAAGACTCTGGTCAGCAAAAAAAAGTCTGTTGTGCTTTAGTTATCATCATCTTCAACTTCAAGCAAAAGTAGTGCTTTCGATCATCTTTTTTCTAATAAGTGTTCAACAAAAGGTCTGAAAGTATTTGTTTTGGCTCCAGATTTCTCTATTCCAGTTAGACCATTATAAATCTTCAGTCAAAGATAATTAACTGATAAGAATATTTGCAAAGTACACGTCCATGACTTTGGGAGTACAATTAGAGTAGCCAAAACGAGGATACGATCGTAAAGTAAATAATTTACAAAATCATGAGTGGCAACAGCCCATTTATTTGACGTTTAATGCTCAGAGAAAAATATTCCCTGAAAGTGATGCTGTAAAAATCTGCTAGTTTTCGTTTTTATCATAAGATTGAAGTAAAATTCAAGAACTGGGCAAAGCTTAGAAGATGAAACTTGGTGACGAAACATAGGCGTAGCCAGGATTTTCGACTGGGGGGAGGGCCAAACCATAAATAACATGCAATGACGTCATCAAAATTTTTCGAAATGCGGAACTTTTACTAGCCAGAAATATTGTAGAATGGAAGACCACAAGCCGTGGCCTGGTTTGGCTCGTAACCAGGATTTTGCTAAAGAGGGAGGACTCGAAGCAAATATTGCAAAGTAAAAATATCTAAATCAGGAAACGTATCGAGCAAACTAGTGTAACTCAAACGCATCACAAAGACAAAGGTCTGGAGGCGAAGCCCCCAGCCGCCGGAGGTGATTTTTTTTTTGAAAAAGTAGCTATTTTAATGCCATTGGATCACATTTGTAGAGCGTTTTCGGAGCAATTTGAAAAACCTAGATTTTTAACATTTAGAAACTCAATTAAAAAATTACATTGTCAAATCCTTCTGTTACTTGCAATTTAAATCCAAAGCACGTTTAAAATCTTGCGCTTTGTGGTTAGATTTTGTAAGTGGTTTGGCCCAGGTGGCGGAAGTAAGGTACATTGCCTCCTGCAATATTTTAGCAGTAAATAATAATCCACTCGAAGATTTGCCTATTAGACATTTTTGCTTTGTTATGAAAATAACCAATTGTAGGATTACATGTAACGACCAAAGAGCCCACGCCCACTTAATTTAAATTCAATAATTCGTTCAATGATTATTTCCTAAGCTTTTTTTTCAAAAGTATTTTGTAGTTAAGAACAGAGGTGGAGTCGAGGACACAAGGCTCGAGGCCAAGGCCAAGGACACAAAAAAAATCCGAGGCCGAGGCCAAGGACAGCCTTTTCGAGGACAGAACCTCTCGAGGTCAAGGACAGGAATGCTCGAGGCCAAGGTCAAGGACCAAGGACACAGCCGCAAGTGTTCTCCAAAAAAAAGGTCTTCAAAAAAGTTTTTCGGGCAATCTCCAATTTATAGGCGTGGCCAGAATTTTTGATTGGTAGGGAGGCCCAAACCACAAATCTCATGCACTGACGTTATCAAAAATTTTCAAAAGAGGAACTTTTTGTGGGACAAAGATATCATAAGAGGGAAGATCTGAAATCGCTGCTGGTTGGCATTTAAGCAGGATTTTGCAAAGGGAGAGGGCTTTAAGTAATAGTTGAAAAGTGCAAATATCTAACTTTGAAGACGTGTTAAGAAAGGTAATGTATCTCAAACGTGGCACAGACGGGGGTCTGGGAGCTGATCCCCCAGCCGCCAGAGGCTTTGGGGGTCTGTGGGGCAAAGCCTCCAGCCGTTTGGCCAGTTTTTTGTAAGTTTTTTGGAAAAAACAGCTATTTTAATGCCATTGAATCACATTTCGCACGTGCTCAGAGCCATCTGAAAGTACTACATTTTTGAAATTTGAAAGCCGATCGAAAAGATGAAATTACTTGATGCTTTTTTTACTTGCAATTTAAGTCCAAAATACGTTTAACATCTTGCATTCTTGGGTTCAATTTTAATTGTAAGTGATTTGGTCCAGGTAGGGGGAAGTAAGGCGCATTGTTTCTTGCTACATTTTAACAGTAGATAATAATCCACACGAAGATTTTTCTCAGAGATTTTTGTTTTGTCATGAAAATAACCAGTTATAGGAGTATTTGTTCGGCCAGGGGGCCCAGGCTCCCTCAATTGAAGTTCAATGGTTTGCTCAATCAGCATTTTCCGTGGCTAATTTTTTTAAAAGTATTTTGTGCGTAAAAACTGGCAAGGTGGAGATGAATTACTGAATTGTTATCGAAAAATGGTACAATAGAAGGTTATGCCTTCTAACCATGTTATTGCCGGGCCGGATTTACACCGCGCTGGGCCCCTGGCATTTTGGGTCTTCCTGCCAAATATATATAGGTGAAGATAAAAAAAAAGTCTCACCATCTGAGCGCGAGGCCCTGGCACTGTGACATAGAATAAATCCGGCTTTGGTTGTTGCATTACGTTTATAAAAAGGTTACATGAGGGCCTAGGTAGCAACCTTTAAGAGAAAAACCCTTAATTTTCCCAGGTTATACATTTAAATTGGTTGGCAAAAATTTAACTGAGGGTGGCCCGGGCCCCTGGTATTCAATATTGTTGTTAGTTACTGTTGCAAGCGAAAAATGCTAAACATGAAACTGAAATTGCAGAAACAATAGGCTTTTTCGTCACAATTTTGTCAATGGCAAAATTTCGATTGGCGAGGGGCCCGGGCCCCCTGCCTACGCCAATGCTCTAATTGAGAAAAACAAACAAGGTGTTCGCAAATTTTCCGCCAGGTTTCTGGTGTTTTACAACAAAATTTCAACGGTTAAAAAAATAGTGCTGTTCTCGAGCCGAGGACAGGTCAATTTTCGAAGACCTAAGGCTTCGAGGCCAAGGCCGAGGACTGGCGGCTTCGAGGCCAAGGACTTGAAAATGTGTACTCGAGGACTCCACCTCAGGTTAAAAAACTGACGAGGTGGAGGTGTATTGTTATTGAAAGTTAATTGGTACAATAAATGGTTGTTGGTTATGCCAACGAATCATGTTATAGCCGGATTTATACTGAGCGGGGTCAAAGGCACTTGGGTGCTTTCGCTGCAATTTTCTGTCAAATATAGGTGAAGACAAAAAAACCTTAGGTCCATCATCCAAGCGCGGGGCTCCCTGACACTCAGCCATTTGGTAACGTTCATAAAAAGGTTAAATGAGGGCCTGAGGTTGCAAGTTTTAGGTCAAAAACTCTTGATTTTTCTCGGGTTATATACACAAATTGGTTGGCAAAAATTAAAATTGAGAGGACCCGGGCCCTATGGTCGTCAACATTAATATTATTGTTAATAATACTGTTGAAGGCGTGTCCTGTTGTACGCAGAAATGATAAAAGAAACTGAAACTGAAGAAGCAATAGGCTGTGTTGCACATTTTTATCATTGGTGGCATTTCAATTGGAGAAGGAGGGACCCTTGACCCCACTCTTGGTTACGCCTATGTGATGAAACATGAAACAAGCAAATAATCAATAGTGTAAATAAATACAATTAATAAATAAAAAACTAATAATACAATTTTGATTCCAGCAGTTCTGCATTGTGCTCTGAAGTACACAGTATATAAGTTTAAATTTTGAGAAAGGCTAAGACAAGGGTCATAGTCAAAAAATTCCTAAACCCAGAGTGCTCAAACCACTAACTTGGTGAGCGTAAATCAAATTCAGTTCAGGGGGTTCAGGACAAGAGCGCTTGGAACATTGCAGTAGCGTAGCCAAGGGGGGTATGGTTCTCCCCATAAGCTTGAAGAGTATGCAAAATACCCCGTTTTTATCACTTTTGAGGCCGATTTTTGCTTTGAAAACGAAAATACCCCCCCCAAAGGTATTAGCGAGGAAAATTGGTGAAGGACCTGATGTGATTTCGACCAGACAAACTGAGTTTCAGCCTGTTTGAAGACCTTTTTTTTTTTTTTGGAGAGCACCTTATTTTGGACAGAAAAACCGTTTCAATTTTGGTTTAGATCTTTTCTTTATTGGGGGGGAGATCACCTCAATTTGGACAAAAACCGACTCAATCTGATTAAAGATCAATCAAAATCTGGGTCTAGATTATTTGATGTTGTTTCCAGCCTGTTTCACAAAATGAAAAATGATTTAATGACAACATGACAATAAATGGATTTGAGCCGTCGCGACGCCTTTCGTCCTTGCTCAAGGCACTCTTCAGGCGACGAAGGTCAAATTTTTGTTTTACTAGACCAAAAAAAATTTAATTGCAATTGGGCCCCCTTACCGTTTCTAGGCTATGTCTTCCTGTGCGATATGTATTTTTTGTATATGCATGATATGTATTTATAATGTGTTTATAAAATAATATGTATATATGTATTAATATAATATACATGTATTTATTTATAATATGTACTTTTTGACAATAATGGGCTATTATTCGGTATTAATTTCTACGATTGATTTCAAATTTAACGATATGCAGACCAAATTTGCAAGGTTAGCAGTTAGTAGGCTTAGCTTGTAAGATTTTGGTAACAGGTAGTAGATCTTACCAGCGGAAATTTTGAAGGTTTCAAACAGCAAGTAGCCTACTGGGTGATGGTGGCAGGTGAGTTGTAGCAAAAAGTTTTAGAGTATACATATTGCACTGGAAGACATATAGCCTAGAAACGGTAAGGGAGGCAAATTCCAATTAAATTTTATTTTTAGCCAATAAAACAAAAATTTGATCTTTATCGCCTGAAGAGTCCCTAGAGCAAAGACGAAACGCGTCGCGACGGCTCAAATCCATTTATTGTCATTAAATCATTATTCATTTTGTGCAGTACTTAAATTGTAAAATTTTGCATGAGGGGACGCTTTTGCAGCCTTGATCAAACTTCAATGACAATTATGTAATTTCATCCCCGCACTTGAATAAAGACCAAAAAAAAGGTCTTCGCCAAAAATTGAAGTGCTTTTTTCCCGAAATCAGGTAAAGACCAAAAAAAAAGGTCTTCACCGCAATTTGGGACTACTGCATATTCGGCCGGAATTTGTAGAATTTATTCGTGCTGGCTGGTTCTTGATCGTTTCATCATCCAGCACTCGAATCTCGATCGGTGGACGTCTAAATCTCGATGGGGGGACGCGTCCTCCCTACCATTTAAGTACTGATTTTGTGAAGCAATGTCCCAAGTGCTCTTGTTCTGAACCCCCAGTACATAAGTTATGTTCTAATTAAACATTCTGTTCGAAGCTCACACAAATCAAAACGTCTTCGAAGAGTTTATGATATTTGTCACGAAATAAAAAAAAAGAGAAGAGGGCATTACTGTATTTCTTTGTGCTAGTAAAGTGGTCAAATACGGCTGAAAAAGTCAGTGTGAGGCCTATACAATGTGTTCCAGACAGGAGGGCAGATGGAAACTTGACTCGAAGATCGAATAAAAGCCACTTTTCAGTCTACCGAAGAAAACTTACTTACAACTTGTGCTGTTCATAATATGAAGATATACACGATTACAATTGCTGGTGAAAAATTACAGTTTTTCCTATCCTATTTGGTCTCGTGTATCTCAAGATAATATTAACTCACTGTCTTTATAAGCTTTGAGAACTTTAACAATAGTTTGAATGAATGGAGAACCACTGGGATTTCTAAAAGATTTAAAACCTGAAACAAAAATATTTCATTATACAAATATCCTTACCAGAGGTGGAGTCGAGGACACAAGGCTCGAGGCCAAGGCCAAGGACACAAAAAAATTCGAGGCCAACGGCCAAGAACAGCCCTTCCGAGGCCAAGGACAGGTATGCCCAAGGCCAAGGACACAGGCAGCAAGTGTTCTAAAAAATAAAAGGTCTTCAAAATTTTTTTTCAGGCGATCTCAAAAAAAAAAGGTCTTTAACCACACTTTTCAGGCAATCTCCAGAAAAAACGGTCTTCAAAATTTTTTTTCAAGCGGTCTACAAAATTTGAACGTTTCCAAAAATAGTGCTGTCCTCGAGTCGAGGACAGGGCAATTTTCGAGGACTTGAGGTTTCAAGGCCAAGGACTTCAAAATGTGTCCTCGAGGACTCCACCTCTGATACGTAAAGTAATCAGCAGGGTCAAAATTAACTTTTTTGACATCTTGCCCGCCGAGCAAGTGAAATCTAATGTCTACTTGACTGAGGAAATTTCAACTTGCCCGAAAAAAAAAAGCACTATAAGTTTTGAGGCTGTTTACCTTTCGAAAACATTTGTAAAAGGAACTTCTTGGCTATAATACTGAATTTGCATTGTATGTGTATCCTATTTCGGGAATCAAGTTTATTTGCGCGATTGTTATGATAAGGTGATGCAAGAATGGAACCCGTCAGGATTTTCTCGACCTGACCCGACCGGTAAATTTCAAAATCTACACCGGTCGACCGGTTTCTGACCTGCCAGGTCGACCTTTTTTTTTACGGAAGGTTTTTGTTCACTGTTCAATGCATCTAATAAAAAATTTTCAAAAGGGGGAGGGCATGGGTGAGGTGTTAAAATTTGTGACTCCGAACGGGGGTCTTTGAAAAAAACGTAACAAATTTTTTGCGTTTTTTGCAAAAATAACTCAATTTTAAGACCTTTTTAGGTTAAATTTCTGTTTGAAAGACCTGTTTTGAGCAGCGCAAAACGTGCACAAAATAAGCATAAAAAGAAATTGCTAGGCGTTTTTGCTAATGATATTTTGCGTAAGGCCAAGAAAAGAAGTTATTTTTTTTACCTATTGGTCACAGATTGCTTACAATCTGCCAAGCAGCAAACACTAAACTTTTGTGACATTGGCTAGAAAATATTCGGAATATAATGTGTCCCAGCAGTTTGTGGAAATGCTACTTCAGAACAACCCATGGCTAGTTAGATATAAATATAAGAGCTATGTCTTTCTTGCCCAGTTTAGAGTGTGGCAAACTTAAGTTGAAAAAAGCTTTTCCAAGCGGCAAGGTTTTAGCATGTACCAGAGCTGTAGTGTCTCGAGACATGTCTCGGTCTCGAGACACTATTTTTCAAAGTCTCGATCTCGTCTCGGTCTCGAAGATCTAAAGCCTCGGTCTCGGCACCTCGAAGTCTCGGAAAATGGGCAAGTCTCGGCCATATTTCCAATCCGAGCGTAAAAACTCACAATAATTTTAAGTTTTTACCTGAAAAAAAACAAATCCCTTCCTGTTTAAACCAAGGGTTCTTAAAGTTATACCTTAATAACCCATGGGGATTGAATATACCGAAAAAAGATATTTTTTACAGAGTTAATGTATTGTAAAACCCTAAAAGGGGGTATTTTGATTCACAATAATATGGACTAGGGGTAGAGAGCGTCTGAGATATAAAAGATTTCGCTACCACTGGTTTAGACAAATGTTATTACCAATAAATTTCGTATTTTTTATTCTTATACTAGTGGTACAAATGCAAGTTTTCTGCGTTTTGATTAGACAGCTGCTGCTTTTCTTATAGCAGTTTTACTCTTTGGCTTATTCTGTGTCCGGAAGAATACCGAAGTTATCTCCATGACTTTGTGAAAAAGCAATCAAGCAGTGAGATAGGCTGCGCCGAGTGCATTGGCATTCTACCCACGAAGTAACACGAAACATATCGCATTCTAAACAAGAAGACCTCTAAAGCGGTTTGACGTCTGAATTTTGCTATAGTTGCTATCAAAATCCTTTTCATCACAAACAAATCAAATCGAAATTTTCAAATCAACAAACATAAACTGAACTAGGAGAAATGAAATGAAGTAAGCTTGCGCTCTTCAAAGAACTAAGCTTTTCTAAACAAAAATCACAATTCTCTGAAAGAACCATCAAGACAACATTTGTGCGAAAAGACCAAAGTAATGGTACACCTATATTAGTATCACACGTTGGGGCGATAAAGGTGTGGGTTATAACAATTAATGTGACAACATTTGCCTTGTGAATATTACAGCGGAACAGTTAGGACTGAAATATTATTCTAAGTTCTACATAAATATTCTTACTTCCATTTTGTAACTTGCACATTTAGTTAACAAAATTTTTTGATGATCATGATAGTATTAAATCTTAAAAACCATAAGCGATGCCAAAAAGCTTTCTAATTAAAAACAAACATATATCTTTTAAGTAGTATAACTTTTTTAATTAGCTTGTTCCAGGCGCGTAGCCAGGATTTGAAAAAGGGGGGGGGGGGCTTTTTTAAAAGAGTGAGACAACTGTAAGCAAACTTAAACCGAATTTTCATTGATCTTGAATCAGTTTCACACGGATTATCCGAAATTGTGACGGATTTATCGGCAGAAATCGGAAATCCAAACGGTTTTTTCGCCTAAAAACAGGTGATCTCAAAATAAAAAAAAAGGTCTTCACTGAAATTTAGACGGATTTTTCGGCCGAGGTTGAAAATTCACACGGTTCTTCCGGCCGAATCACGGCAACGACTTCACAACTTCGGCACCCAAATTCCTTCGGGGGGGGGGGCTATTTTCATTTTTTCACCAAAAATCGGCCTCAAAAGCACCAAAAACGCGCGATTTTGCATACTTTACAGGCCAATGGGGGGGCTCGAGCCCCCCCTGGCTACGCTACTGGCTTGTTCCTAATATAATAGCAAAATGCCTAAAATTCTATATTTCAATGTGTTGGGAAGTTCACCGAATGTCCAAAATTTAGCGTCAAAAATATTTGCAAAATACTGCAAACGTTTGGTTTCAAAAGTCTCGTGTCTCGTCTCGGTCTCGGAACGTTCAAGTCTCGGTCTCGTAACGTCAATGTCTCGTCTCGGTCTCGAAGATTTTGGCCGAGACTCCAGCTCTGGCATGAACTGAAAAATATGAAACCTGTGCCACTTCTACTCTCAAGCTAATTATAATGATGCTAAAATGCCAGGTAGCGTACGCCTCTTCCACATGCATGCTTTATTATAATCTGATTACTGTCTTAATGGTCACAGCATATCAGTCACAGGTTGAAATTATTCAACAAGTGTTTTCAAAAGGTGTGGTTTGTTGATACTATTTTTTATGAAAAGTTTATTCACAATAAAATATATATGTAAATTTCGGTTGGTGCTTAGATGTCTTTTAGTTGCAAGAAAGGAGAATTTGATCGGTGTTTCAAGGGGTTTGACGGCCGGTCGAAGAATCTCGACCCAACCGGTGCCGGTCGACCCGACCGGTTTCCATCTCTGAGGTGACGTAATAAAATAACTTTTTCCAAAAGCATTACTTAAAAGTTGCCTTTTTGATTGTAATGCATTTTCAATCGCTTTGAAATAAAAGTGACACGAAGCTTATCGTCTAGAAACTTTATCCATTAATTTATGTTTTGATTTACAGTTGAGTAAAGAATCTCTGAAATTTTCGAATTAGTTGCGAATTACGAATCTCAATTGAGTTACGAATCTCAGAATGGGTAGTAGATAGTCAAAATAAAAGTGAAACATTACAAACGTTGGTGTTGCCATGATTGGGGGTGCTTCTTGAACGGGCCCTCCGAAATTCAGAACTTTTTACCTCTGATACTAGAATTTTGCCAGCTTAGAATAATTACGCATGGTCTAGTATATCTATTTCCATAACAATTACACATGCTTCACAATTGATATGTTTATTTCGCACTAACGAAGGTTAGGTAGCATCTTGCAAAGAAATTTGAGTTAGCATTTTTGACGCATGTTGGGCGAACCGTTCGAAAATAGCATTTTCTTTGAGCAAGTTTTTCATTCGTTAGCGCTTTTTAGCGAACAAAAATTGCCTTAACGAGCTCGCTATGTGTGGGCCCTTCAGGTCACGTGGCTGACTTTTTTATAGTGTGACAATTACGATTAACTAACCGAGTGCGGTGGCATAGCACACCAAAAAATCGGCACTGGGTGGGGTGGTTTGGGGGCTTCCCACTTCCTCATAAACTTCTGAATCGTTCCAATTGTTCTTGCTTTGTTGCATCTCCATTTTTTGTTCTTTTGGGGAGGTTATATGCATTTCGAGTTCGTGTTTGTTACCCCGGCAAGCCTGTAAAACATAATAATTATATAGTATGTTGAAATTGGATAGCAAACGTAACCTCAAGCGGTAGTGACTCACAATCGCATTTATTTTGGGTCGCATCGCTGTCATATGAGTAGTCCCAGCGATTGCCCCCGTTTTTTTTCTCTTCTGTTCAATGTCATTGGTTTTCATTAACAAATTTTGCATCAATTTTCTGGTTAAGAAGTTAAAAGTTGTGACTCAAAGATAAGCTCTAGACTCTGTAACCATTAAATAAAGCACTGCCTAGATAGCTCTCTGAAGTCGTGAGTGTTCTGTCATATTCTAGCCACTACAAATGCAAATGCGATCGTTCTATAATGTTGTTTTTGATTTATTCTACCCAGGTGTTCCAGAACATATAACTCGATTTTAAAATTTCATAAACAGCACACCAGAAAAGATTCAACGAAAACCAGTTGATTTTCTGAAAGATCTGAAATGCCATTTCAGTTTTATGCCATGTATTTACTTTTAGATTGCTGGTGTGGTAGGTAATAAGTGCTATCGAAAACTACACCTTTGTTGGGTTTAGTATAAGGCTGCATTTAGGGCGTGGAGTGGTGAGCATCGCCAAGGGCGTCGGCAGAAAATTTTTCGGGGGGGGGGGGGGGGGGCAATAAAAATAGAGCCAGTATTAACTACTAAAAATGGAAGAATTTTTCAAATTTTGGAGGTTTTAGAGAGAGTGTATGAAAATCCCGGGAGGGCCATGTTCCTCCCTGCTTCCTCTTGCCGACGCCTATAAGCATATCTTTTGTTTTTGTAGAGTTTGTAAAGAATGGCAAATCAATCGTAGCGACACTACGTTCTTTCCGAAGACACTTTTCACTAAATCGTCATGATTCCGTACCAACAAGAAAAACAATACGCCTTTGGGTTTCCAACTTTCCACAAGCATCACTGGTATTAAACAGGAGCGCAAAAAAATATCACAGTTGTGGCAGATTCAATTGCTCAAAATCTCCCCGATGTTCTATCCGAAAGCATGCTGGATTCGCCTTACAAATGTCCGCTACAAGTGTGCATAGAATTTGGCGCAGGTTATTCCATATGCATCCCTAAAAGATAAATGGTCGTGCAGGAGTTAAGAGAGCAGAGGTGGAGTCCTCGAGGACGTCTTCGAGGACACATTTTGAAGTCCTTGGTCTCGAAGCCTCAAGTCCTCGTTGCCCTGTCCTCGACTCGAGGACAGCACTATTTTTTGAACCATTGAAATTTTGTTGGAAAACGCCAGAAATCTTGCGGAAAATTTGCAAAGAACTTTTTTGTTTTCCTCAAGTGGAGATCGCTTAAAAAAACTTTTTGAAGACCTTTTTTTTTGAGATGGCCCGAAAAAATTTTTGAAGACCTTTTTTTTTGAGAACACTTGCGCCTGTGTACTTGGCCTCGGAATTTTTTTGTGTCCTTGGCCCTGTGTCCTCGACTCCACGTCTGAAAGCGAGAGAGATTATGAAACTCGCACAAATTTGTCTCAAGACATTTTCAAATCTATTCCCCAACATCTGTTACAATCTGCAGTGATGAAGCACATTTTTGTTTATCGGGGATGGTTAACAAACAAAACTTCCTATGTTGGTCAGAAAATTATCCTCGTGAACTCCACCAACGACCACTTCATAA
The DNA here is from genome assembly GCA_963965965.1 of Trididemnum nubilum. NCBI lineage: Eukaryota > Metazoa > Chordata > Ascidiacea > Aplousobranchia > Didemnidae > Trididemnum > Trididemnum nubilum. Next base: position 9,076,848 of record OZ014482.1, on the reverse strand, counting down.
TCCGAAGGTTACCGTTTGGTGTGCTATGGGCAGTTTTTGGGTGTGGGGTCCTTACTTTTTTGAAGATGAAGGTGCTACAGTGACTTTTACATCAGACCGTTACTGTAAAATGCTTGAGAGGTTTCTTTGTCGAAAAGTTGCTCAGTAACTTGCTGGTCAAGAACACGATGACGTATGGTTCCAACAAGATGGTGTCACGTCACATATCTATCGACATTTTCTCGAAATCTTGGAGGCAGTAGCGTAGCAAAAGGGAGCGGGGGGCTATAGCCCCCCATTGGCATGTCGACCCAAATGCGGAAGAAAAATATCACTTTTTAGCACTTCTGAGACAGTCTTTTGCACCGGAATAGACTCAAAAAATGATTTAAAGCATATTTTGAAATGTTTAGTTGGGTGGAGGGGGTAATTTGTCTGAAATACTGTAAAACTCAAGAATCCAAAAAAAATTAAAAATGGCCAAAAATTGGTATTCAAATTTGATCGCTCATTGAAAAATGCTTTACATATGTTTCATCAAAAAAATTTCAGTATTAGTTAATTACTAACCGCTTTCTACAAATTTTCTTCCATTAGCTCCATACTCATAGTTTTTTTCAATAAAACATGGACAAAATAGATTGCTCCTTGAGAGTTTTATAGAACTACCGGTATAGAACTTTATAATTTATCAGCTCGTAAATAAGAGAAGTGAAACTTGATTTGAAATTCTAGCAATAGCTACCTCCTACTTAGCTCATTTACGCAACTAGTACAATCATGCTTTTGCGCTGCTAATTTCTATGCCTCGATTTAATTGCATGAATTTTTATCAAAATAGACCTAAAACTAAGTTGTTTTTGCCAAAAAAATACAAAATTTCCCAGCGGTAGGTGCTCTATCCCCAGACCCCCGTAACAGCCCCCCCCCTTGCAGATTTCTGGTTACGCGCCTGACAGCAGGACATGTTTCCAAGTCATGTTATTTCTCTGCAGGGTAACATTGGGTGGCCTCCACGTTCTCCGGATTTAAATCCTTGTGACTTTTTTCTATAGGGTTACGTCAAATCTAAAGTTTATGAACACCGACCATCAACTTTAGAACACCTAAAAGCAGCAACAACTGAAGAAATCAAAGCCATTCCGCAGAAGATGCTTAAAAGAGTGATGATTACTTTTCGAGTACGACTTCAAAACTGCATCGACATTGGCGGTTGCCACTTGAGGGACACAATTTTTAAAACCACTTCAAACAGAGTTATAAGTCGGGCCGGGCTTTTCGGTTCGGGTTCGAGCCTAAAGTTGACAAAAATTGCGGGCTTAATTCGGGCCTGAGACGTGCTTTTTGTCTTAGGTGCACAAAAATGTAATCAAAATAACTTGGCTACAATAAATTTTTTAAAAGAAAGGGACAACAAAGTTGTAGCATTAGGAAATCCATCTAAGCTGAATGGAGTGCAGTAATCACGTATTAAAACAAAAATTGATAAGGGAACACCACTTAAAAGGTACATTATGAAATCAATCGAACAAACATCAAAATTCACTGAAGACATTGCCAAAAGCAGAGCAAAAACAAATTACCAAATTGCATGTCTAAAACAGCTGTTTCGCCTAATTTTAAGGCTCATCAGTTAGGCTAAGCAAGGCCAAAATGACAAATATTACAGTGATAAAACCTCAGAAAAAAAAAACAAGAAAATGATTGAATATTTGCAGATAAAATTCTGTCCCATAACGATCTTTACCCAACAAATAATGCTAAATTAATTAAAGCTTTCTAACTGAGATCGTTACCGAACAAAATTGTAGGTCTCAAGATGCTAAACTCACTGAAATCCTTACCGAATAAAGCTAGGTTACAGCAGGCTGGTTGGCTCAAGGCTAGTCCAATGCATGTATGGTTAGGCCTTGTTTAGTTTATTAAGCAACAAGTAAAGCACAAACAAAGCAGCGAAACAACCTACCGGTAATTTATTAATAGTCTTAAAAACTTTTTTCAAACCTAGCGCTAACTCTACAACTAGCCTAGGTCTACTAAGTAGTAACTGAACCAACTACCGACAACTCTTTGTTTAAATGGATTTCACGTCTTGCTTTCACTCTTATAGCTCACCATTGAGCCTAAATAATGCGAACAGTACGGTATCAAATACTCACTCTGACTTACATTACTTAATGCCAATACCTACCGGCTATCACGGCTTGGTTTCGCCGCTTAATTATTCGCTTTTAGCATATTGCTAAATTACATAAAATAAATGGCAACACGCATGCAATATTTAAAATTGCATTCTTTGGTGGATAGCTTGTGGCCTGTCTTAAGCTAATTTACTGAACTCTTTTTACTAATTTACTGATTACAAATCTAAGATCAAAATAGAGACTATATTTTACGAAAACGAAAAACTAGACGTATAAAAGAACTTTTGCAGCTAACAATGCTCCGGTCAAAGTTTTCAAATCTATTCAATTTTGTTCGTAATCGTATCGAAACGTAGCGATCTCTAAAGCCGTTAAATGCAATTTAAAAATTGCATGCGTGTTGCCATTAGTTTTTGTAATTTAGCGATATGCTTAAAACATGCTAAAACTGAAATCAATGAATTAAGAGGAACTATTCGTTGCTACTTCGACTTGAAAGTGAATACCTGTAACAGTCACAACTTAGTTTGGTTTTGTTTTAAATTTTTACACGAACTAGTTTAAATTATTATTGTCTTTTTGGGCTAAATGACTACTTGACTAGGCATGCCTTGCATGCATGGAGAATACGCCCCTGTCGCTAACCTTCGCTTCGCGTTGCTTCACATCCAGTGTAAAGGCATCTTGAGGGATAATCTTCGCGAAGTGACAAATTCAATTTAGGCTTGCTCAATAATATTGTGAGATTGAGTTGTAAGCTTAATTAACGGTGGTCGACCAGCGTAGAAGCTAGCAAAATTGATCACAAGTCCAAAAATATGAGCCCGAACTCCAAAAATGATTTGAAGCCCAAACCGAACCCGGAAAGTCCAAAAATTAAGTTGGGTCTAAAAATATATCATGCAATAAATTGCTCTTTTCTTTCAATTCATTTCTGCTGTGATTACTTAACATTACTCATTGATAAGTCAAAAAAAGAAATGAACCACCCCATGAGTTACACCACATGTCTGTCATTATAACCTATCCAGCACAGAATTGTAACAAAATTCTAACAAAATAGTTACTGATGAGTATTGATAAATTATGATGCAGCAACTGTGTAATAAGTGTCTGCGTTGATGCTTACACAGTTGCCTGGTTATTGTGATTGTTTTGCATTATGCTACAAACAGAATACTGGTATGATAACGAATTTTTTATTGCAAAAAAGAACATCCAACTGGATAAAATAGCAATTACTCGTAAATGCGTACAAAATTCTGGGAGCTATTTCCTTAACATGAGAGGCTGCAAAAGACCAAAAAATGCCATTCTGAAACGACTGACTAGGCCGTCGTGTCTCATAATTACACTAACATAACAAAATTAATTCAATTAACGCTATTCGAGATAACACAAATTTCTACCATTGTTGCCAAAAAGAAAGAAAAAAAAAACAACAACAACAAAAAAACAAAACGTAATGTCTTGCAGTAGGCTAACGGTACTGTAAATTTACACTAATGCATTTTCTTTTTTGGCATAGTTATCAAAAAATTGAGGTAATAAAGCAGGGATGTTAAACAGGAATATTTTTCTTCAAATATTTCATGTAATGCAATTTTGATTTTTATGGAGTGCGCGCTTAATCCTTTCATTGGTACAATTCATTAATCGGGTTGAGAGCAGAGGTGGCCGGATCCACAAACTTAAGGATCCGAAACCGCTCCGGATCCAACAAGAAGAGATCTGGATCCGCTCCGGACCCGCCACCTTTTCAATTTTAAGATCCGGATTCGCCAGTAAACAACCAGACTCTATTTACAACAAAAAGGACCAAACGTAATTCTAAGAAAAAAAATAAACAGATCTTCACTCAAAATTCGGGCGTCTTTTCAGATGAGGACCAAAAAAAGTCTTCACTCAAAATTCGGACGTTTTTTCTGCCAAACTTCAGGTGACTTTGATATTATTAATATTAATGGGCAGCGGTGCAAGCAAATCTGCTGTCGTTAGGTAAAGTCCACCTAGCGTTAGCTTCATTTGGGCTCATTGCAACTGTAGCTGCTAAGTTGCTGTTGTTTTGTTTGGTTACTGGTCGAACTCAGAAAGCCTTCCAGCTTCCTTTAAGTACGTGGCCAGTTTGCTAATGTTACATTTCGTTACCAAGTTGTGAACAGTGATTTTCGTAATTTCAAAACATTTATTAATAATGATAGTAATTAAGTGCTTTATACTGCTTAACACGTACTGCATGAATTAGTTTAAAAAAAACTATTACAGACAGTTGCTCAAAGCAGTTGAAAAAACAATTAAAAAAATAATGCATCTACAAAAATCAAATCTAAATTTCAGCATTACAAAATTCGAAAAGTTGACATCGACAACTCTCACACAGTAGGAAAGTTAATGCAATCTCACAGGTGCAGATATAAATCAATTGTGTAAAATCAAAAAAGTATAAAACTTAATGTTTCTTGGTAACACTGCAGTAAGACATACACTCATTTTACATATCTGCATATGGAGACACATCAATTATAAAACACTGCCATTACTACCAATTCCATAGATACTTATCTACTTAATACTGCAATAGTATGTCAATTATCATAAGCCTTTTATTTATCATAAATATCATATATTTATCATAAATTTAACGCGAATATCTTGGTAAGACTAGCAATTGCCTACACAGTACATGATGATTTGGTGTTTCATCCTCTAGGCTACATTTTAGACACAAAGAAGACTCAGCACGACCTGCAGTTTTCTTGTGTTGCTGCAGATTGCAATGCCCAGTTAAAACTTGCACTACTCTATTTAATTGGGGCCTCTAAAGTTAAGGAGACGTACTGTTAGTCGTGAAGACATCCAACCTACAGACTCCTTCATCCTCAAGCTCAAGCAGTCTTTCCGTTTATTCTACATAAATTTCTATCTATTCGAGGACCAGTCCTTAACCGCGCTAATACAACTGGCATACGGGGCTGTAATAAAAGGTTCACGACCTCGTATTTCTGATTTAGATCGTGATTTGGCTATATAGTCTGCCACTTTGTTACGATATATTCCTGCATGTCCAGGAATCCAGGCAGTATTAACGTGGTTTTGTTTATCTAACTGATTTAGGTTTCTAATGCAGCTGAGCAGTGTAATTGATGTTACAGTGCACTTTATGAATGCTTTGATAGCTGCCTGACCATCAACCAGCACAACAATACTTTGATGATTGTGCATTTTTTCAAATTCAGGTGAAGACCAAAGCAAAAACAAAAAAACAAACAAAAGGACTTCACTCAAATTGGAGCGTTTTTTCTGCCAAACTTCGGTAAACGCCTAAGGTCTCCGCGGAATGTAGTGCTGATTTTGTCTCCAAATTATTTAGGGGAGCAGAGACGAATTCAGATCCGGATCCGCAAAAAGATCCAGATCCGTTGCCACCTCTGGTTGAGAGTTTATTCCACAGTTTGGTTCCACATATTTCAATTGATCTTTGAGTAAGTTTTTTGTTGCCTTTGGATGTGTAATAACTTCCTTTTTTTGAATTTCTCGTTTCGTAGTTTTAAAAGTTTGATGCGGGTGTAAAATAGTTTCGAAAAGGTGTTTCGAAAATCTATGAGGTTCGAATTAATCTCGCAATTTTGTTAATTCAAGTCCGAAACAAGCCCAAACCTGACCTCAAAAATCCGGCCCGACTCATGCTGTACAACCAACTTTGAAACTTGTAGCTTTCTACCCTATGAACTGCAATGTATTTATGTATTTATTGATAACCCACTTGGATGATAAAGATTTTCGGCTTTCCTGCCAGTTCTTTACATTTACAGAAACGATCCAAAATATCGTCTTGAATGTGCAGCTTTCCTTCACGCATGGAAATTTTGTCGTCTTTTCCGTGCGATAGGAAGGCGCAAACAAAAGAATTGTGTTTTGAAAGGTCTTCGTTTTCCACGATGTTTTCCAATTTCTTCATATAAAAATAGATATACACTGTTAAAAACATGCTTTGTTTATACTGTAAACAGGGATGTGGAAGCGGAAGCTGGAAGCGGTTAAGTTTTTGTGGAAGCGGAAGTACTTTGATGAAAGAGGTTGGAAGCGGAAGCGAACTCGGAAGCGAAAGTGTTAAAAAGGAGCCGGAAGCGGAAGCAATTTTTTCAAAATCAGACGCTTCCGGATTTTCAAATTGGCTACAACTGTTAGGGTAAAATGTAACAATAATAATAATATAGAATCGACAACACAAGTGAAATAAAATAGCTTACAAAGTAAACTTGCCCGTTTTGTTTTTTTTACACCAAATACATCTAGAACGTGACATCGCAAGCGATATCTGGGGACTTTGCGGCATTATCCAACCTTTACTGAACTTATTAAGCTTTAAAATAGTGATCTGATTGCTTTGAATGAATTTTTGTAAAATGTAGTCGTTTATAGTCAGATCAATATTTTAAATGCGCCCCTTTCAAATTTTGTTTCACAACTTAATAATCGCTTTGTGGTTTTTCAAGTACAAAATTTAAATCTCTCGAAGTTATCAAAAATAATCGAGTAACGTCATTCAAAAAGCTCGCATAACAGTTTACAATATAGCGTCAAATCTAAGCACTTTTTACGAGTTCTTAACAGTTTTTTACTCCATTTGAAACAACATAAAGCGGTCTTTAAAATTCCGGTGGCTCACAAGCAAATTGCGTTAGATCAACCAAACTTACAGCCGTGTATGATTCTGAAAACGCTCTTTTGCATCGCAATGCAACATATTATAGTGTTGGTATACCAGTTGTTTTGAAATTTAAGCTATCTCCTCAACAGCATAAACTAAAATAAAAAGTGCTAAAACTACGCAAATTTAAAACAGGCATTTATTTAAGTTTTTTATTAAATCGTTTATGTTTTTGCCACATAGACTGTATTCTCGAATGGTATAATTTGACATATTGCAAAAAAAAAAGAGAATCAAAATTTATTTTCCCAACTTGTCACAGGTCGATAAAAATAATTTGGTAAACTATCCCAGTTTTCCATACGCCCTTTAATTAACATGATCTTTGGGCTAACCATATTGTTCAATATGGCATCACCAAGTTTGGCATGTTTGATCTTTTTCCATTATTAGCCCACCCGTACTCTTAAAATTTGATATGTAAAGCTGGAGTGCTTCGTATTTAAGATTTAAAAATTTTAAGGAGCCAATTTGGCATGGTCACCTCAATGTGACCCACCAAATTTTGTTATCTATATTTGATTTATACTAACCTATCCAATAGATTTAATTCGTTTAGATTTTGTTGCTAATGGGGGGAGGTGTCAACATAATTGGAGGACCCCTATAGTATGAGATCCTCAATATTTTTTCATATTAAATTTTTACCTGTCTTGAAAATTTTATTTGTCTAGCTTGAGCGGATAAAAATTTTGAAGAACCCGTTGGAAGAGGACTCTCCAATTGTGGCATCTAGTCATATTTTATTTACCTACTCTGATTTTATTTTTCTTTTATGCTTACTTATTCTAAACGTTTCATGTGTCTAGCTTGAATGGTTGAAAAGTTTGAATTTTGGAGGACCTGTTTAGCGGGAAACCCCATTGTGGCACCCCCAATTTTTGTTAGGTTTTATTTTATTTTTAATGTCTACCTATTCCGAAATTTTGACGTATCTAGCTTTAACGGTTTAAAAGTTCTAAGTTTTGGAGGGCTCGATTGAGGGGGATCTCCCCAACCTGGAACCCCCGATTTCATTCCCGCACTAGTCCTCCTTGATATTTCTAATCGCTCAAACTTTAAATATAGTGCGTTTACCGATTTATAAGTAGATAGCTGGAGAAGAAAAAGAAAAAAAAGTAAAAAAGAAAAAAAAAGAAGAAAAATAGTATTCAGGTTGGGGTAAACGAACATACCAAAAAGAAAGGCGGTGGATAGTGTGCTCATAAAGCACAAATCATTTTTCATCATAATCGGTATTTACCAAGATATATTGGTTCAAAATCGTCCACTTTCTGCCCATGTTCGGCCAGTAACATTTTGGTCACGTGACCGGGCGCCTTCAAACTCGGTTTGCATAAACCATTTATAAGCACCAGATTGCTTACAAATTTCAGCTTTGCACGCCAAGTGGTTTTTGAGTTATATACGAATTAATAAACTTTTAAGCCTAAAATCGCATTTTTTTATGTTCTTTTGTGTGTCAATTTACGATCACGTGATCTAGGATCCCCAAAACCGGCACACATAACGCATTCATTAATTTTCATGGTGAGTCCAAATTTCTACTTTCTAGGTTTTACCGTTGCTAGTTATGAGCAAATCAATCCTCATCTGCCTAATTCGCGAACAAAAACGAAGGAACTATGCGCTCACGCAAAGTCCCAATTAGCTGTTTCATACTGAGCAGGGATGTGGAAGCGGAAGCGGTTAAATTTTTGTGTAAGAGAAAGCGGAAGCACTTTGATGAAAGAGACTGGAAGCGGAAGCGAACTCGGAAGCGACTAATTCTATCCGAAGCCGGAAGCGAAAGTAAAAAATTCCAAAGGTGAGGAAGCAGAAGCAAACTCGGAAGCATAAAACTTCAAGAGGAGCTGGAAGCAGAAGCATTAAAAATTTGACTGCTTCCACATCCCTGACTGTAAAAACTTTGGCGATATTTCAAAATTTTGTTACAAATAAAAAATTTCTTTATAGAAATCAAAAAACCACACAATTTTTTGGAATTATGAAATGTCGCAGCGGTGACTAATAGTAGTTGGCAGCACTGTACCTCATTAACCGACCAGGAAAATGAAGCCCAGATCTTCCAATTCAGAGGCAAACGAGTAACCGTTCGACCAACTGGCCGATCCTAAACATTATTAAATTACTTACCTCTCCAGCTTTCAAGCTAGTGTAGTCCTGGTAAATGTTATCAACTTGGAATCCATATTCTTTAAATACATCTGCAATATCTTTGGCATCTTTGTTGGAACCCGGTCGACCAGAAATTTCCTCTAAAAATATTGTGTATGATAGTATAGAGGTTATGACTCTGTTTTTTTGAATTTTGATTAATTTGCATTTCTATCTGTTTTAGCCGTGTAGATCTATTAAAGCTGAGAAACACATTTTTTTTCACGCCTTAAGGTGCGTTTAGACTGGATGCGAAACAATGCAAAGCGATGCGAAGCGACGCGAAGCAACCAAAATTTGACGTCATCGACAGCTCTCGAAAGGTTGCAACCTTCGCGAGCAGTTGCGCAACATTGCTTGCTTGCAGGCTGTAGTAAGGTAACCTACTTAATCACTGATTGGATTTTTACGATCGCAATTTGCTAAAAAATAATGTAAATAGTATATTTGTATGGTTTAGCGCCTATTTATTAGTCCAAAGAATAGGTTGTTGGCAAAGTTAGATTCGGGATAGCCCTAGGCTAGCCACGTTAATTTGGATCCAGACAGCTAAGGCTGTAAATCCTAGAGTGATTTTTCATAGCTATGCTTGATGTCAGAGCTTCATTATAATTATTTCACCAAAGTTAGATTCGGGATAGCCCTAGGCTAGCCAAGTTAATTTGGATCTAGACAGCTAAGGCTTTAAATCCTAGAGTGATTTTTCATAGCTATGCTTGATATCAGAGCTTCATTATAATTAATTCACCAAAGCAGTAGGCCTAGCCCCACGGCATCTAGATTTTAAAACAAAACTTTTTATTCTGTGCAGCATAGCGGAAGCCATTGTATCAGTCCAGTGGTTCTTTTGGCTGAGCAACTTTTGCTTTTTTTTGTTTTAAACTAACATGGTGTTGTTGTTGTTTTTTTTTTCAGAATGTAAAATAACCCACCAACAGGCTGGTTTTGAATGTATTGATAGTGTTTTACCCATTGTTTGTTGGCTAGTTGTTTTAAAAGTAACCTCAATTGAACAATTGCTTGAATATATACTGAAAAATTTGCAAAAGTTTTTTCGCTGTCTACTTGGCCACACCAACTTGGTGAATACAACTGTATTTAGAATTGGTTTCAAGCTACATACATGATTTTTCACTGCAGTCCTGTGTGATGAAAATAGAAGTGTCAAGTGTGTTAAATATTCATTTACTGTGTCTTTGTGTAATATTTGAATTTCCTTGTTTGTGAATTTCAAAACATTTTTAGTGTCTCTTAAAATTTTAACTGCTTTATATGGTGAATAAAGTGACAAAGTACACAATTCTGAAGTTCAATCATTACAATTACAGTCAGTGTAATCAGATAGAACTAGAAAGCCAATATATATCTAACCAGTCGAAAGTGAGTTCTATTTTTTGCTGGGGTTACTGTTATTGGTAGAGAAGTAGCTGCCAAGCAAGTTCATTAATATTGTTCCATTCTCATTAGTCACCACTAAACAAAAACTTGATACAGCATTTATAATAATAATAATTGGACTTGGGAAGGAAGCGTCAGTTACACGAAAATGTGAGAACTAACAACACATGTATTCAGATGCTTGAGTAACAACTTCCACATAAAAAAATCTAAATGTTTTTTTTTATCAGAGGCATAACCAAAAACTTGCTGAGAAAAGGGAGCTTGACCTTACAGCTATAAATTTGTCAGTATCTTACAAACGGTGGTTTGGAACGAAGCCCTTTGAGGTAAACGCGACCGTCGCAACGTCCTGGTACCGCAAGAAAATGCAAACTAATAAAATGCTCTCGAAAGCATTTAACTTCGCACTTAAGATCGATAAGCGCTCTGCTAGCAAATAAAAAACCAAACGTAGTTTTAGAGGCTGACCTTTCCTCAAAGCAACTGCTGTTATTACTGCGCTAAATTTTTGTCCTTCAATGATAGTGTCAAATCATGCAAAAACTGCAATGTTTTTTTGCTTTCTCCAGCAAATCAACACAGCAATCCATTGCACAATAAGCAAAAAATCCACTACATAACTGATGACAAATCCAGCTTTCAGATTCACTCATAGCATTAACATTGAAAGTCTTCATAAACAGCACTAAACAGCAAACACAAACAACTGTTTAAGCTTACTACAGGTATCATAACATGATTGCCTGAAAAAGAAAAATCACATCAAAAAACAACAACATAGTTTACGCTTTAAATGTACCTGTAGTCTAGCGTATTGGTCAACACTCTACAAGATAGATCTAGCAGTACCATAATGAGACATGGATGGTGAAAGGGTTAAGGATTTGTTTACTGCGTAAACACACAAAGAAAACTTTTGACATCTGCTCCCAGCTTTTTGCGGTTCTGCATTAAAACCCAGAACTGTCATCGTCAAAACAGATTATGGCAAGTTTTCAGTGGAAGGACCTAAACAAAGCATTGCAAGCTAGTAAATAGGCTAAGTACTACTACGTTTTTGAAGAAATGACTTGTCTTTTCATTTCAAATTCGATCTACTGTACTTCGTTTTTCACTTATACTTTACAAACTTTGTTCTCAAGATTGTTTTGATACCTACGCTATTAGTCTAGACTCTCTTCACGGTTATTGCGTGAAAACATAATAAAAACTCAATCTTCGTTTTAATTCCAGCGCTCTATGACGAAACAGAACCTGTGATTACTATAATAGCGCTTCAGTAATATAGTACACAAGGCTTTCTGCTCATTGAATACATTTTAAAAGTAAGTTATTAAAATTAGCTTATGAAGCGACCTGTCGCGAAGATTAGCAACCACTTGCGAAGGTTGGCAACCTTCGCGAGTGACATAATCGACCACTCGCGAAGGTTTGCGAAGGTCGCCAACCTTCGCTTCGCGTTGCTTTGCGTTCAGTCTAAACGCAACCTTTATGCGATCTTAGTAAATAAAGCAATCATCGAGATACTGCTCGAGATCGGTTTTGTACCGCCGAAATGAGATCTACTTGTGTGAGAAATACGATTGCCTTAATGAAGATTATAACAAGTTAAAAAAAATTAACGCTGAACAAAAAGCTGAATCATCAGATCTGAAAAATACCAGTATCAAAGAAATTGAAAAAATTGATAACTTAGAGCAATATGGACGCCGACAAAATTTGGAAATAGGTCCAGGACGGAAAAGACACGAACGCAGTTGTTATGGAAGTTGCGAAGCTACTAGATGTCGACATTTTGCCCAGCCACATTTCTACATCCCATCGCTTACAAAAGAAGATTAGCCAAAATGGAAACCTAACTTGCACTCCGCCCATCATAGTTCGTTTTACAAACCGAGGCATTCGAAATAAGATTTATGCTAACCACAAGCAAACCCGAACCTTGGATCTTAAAAACTTTTCAGTCAATGAAACAAAGAACATTTTTATCAATGAAAATCTCACGCAATCCCGTAAACGGCTATTTTGGAAGACTAAGCAACGAGCGAAAAGTGAAAATTGGAAGTATTATTGGACACACAACGGCAGCATACTTGCAAAGAAGGATGATGACACTGATGCAATTCCAATCAAAACTGATCTGGATTTGAATTTGATTAAAAATTAAATTGTAAAATTATTATTCCTTAAATATCATCACAAATGAACGGTGTTTCTAATTGTGCTAATGCTGCGAAGGGTTCTTTGGCTCATAGTCAAGTAGCTCAAACCAACAACATAACTAATTGCTCATCTGAAACAGGTACTTGTGATTCCAATAATTTAGACGTAACCGATGAGATATTTACTCACTTATTCCAAAATGTAGAAACTTGTCAATATTTGAGCTTAAACTCATCATTACCTAGTAATTTTAAAGACAGCAAACTGTTTTTATTGCATCTGAACATAAGATCATTAAGTAAAAATTACGACAACTTAATTGAATTTTTGACAAATGTTCCTTTACGACCCCACATTATTTCATTAACTCAAACAAAAATAAAAGACAAGCCACTTGTAAATATTACCATTCCTGGATACACCTTTTTCCATGTTAACTCCGTTTCGAATGCTGGAGGCGTGGGCATTTATGTCTCTGATTTATTACAGTTTAAGAAATTATCATTTGAGGCATCTTTTTCTGGCTCTGAAAGTATATGGATAAATTTAACTTATCCTGAAACTGATATTAATTACGTAGTTGGAACTGTTTATCGTCATCCGAATTCTAATGCATATGATTTTATGGAATTCTTTATTGATATTCTCACTGAATTGAATCTAGATCATAAGCGTTTTTTTGTCCTTGGTGACATGAATACTAATACATATAAACGAACAAACTATAGCAAAGACTATCTAAACCTATTGAGTTCTAATTGTGCCACTAACATTATTGATGTACCAACTAGAGAGACAACTAATTCTGCTACTGTACTGGATCACATAATCACTAATGAGAATAAGCATCAAATCTTCCCTGCGGTGGTCGATTATGACATTACTGACCATTATCCCGTCATGGCTTTAGTGAACAATGAATTAATCCACAAAAATGTTCAAGCTGAATTTGCCAGATCATTTGCAAACTTTAATAGTGACAGCTTTAACAATGATCTTCAAAAAAGAATAAATAGCTTTATGCCTAAAATTCTCACCATTTCGGAAAACAATGTTGACGATATATTCCTTGAGTTCTACTTGTTGATAACATCAACCATCGACACCCATGCCCCTCTTAAAAAACTTTCAGGAAAACAGAAACGTTTAAGAAGCAAACCCTGGATCACAAAACGCCTTCTCATTTCGATCAAAAAGAAGCAAAAGCTGCATAAAACCATAGGTGGGCAGTACCGCGGTACTTACTTGGTACCGGTACCGTCGGTACTTTTGTGGTACCGGTACCGCGGTACTTTGCTATTTTTTGGCGGTACCGGTGCTTTAGTTTTGTTTTATTTTTTAGTAGGGATTTTAAGAAGCTAATTAAAAACTTGAAACGTTGTAAAAATGCTTGCAAACAAACCGGATAAACAGCGAATCTTTTTTCATAATTTAGTGTTTAACTGTTGGTCTTACTCGCAACTACCACCGCAGGGACTTCGCGTTAGCAGTTTGCTGTATCATTTGAAAAATTGACGTTTTCTTGCTGTAGCAAAATGATGCATTACCAGTATTCATGCACCAGCGAAACAAAAGTAAAACCGCTAAGCAAAAATTGTAAGTGACGACTTACGTTATGAATACTCATCACGTCAGGCGTGAATACAGTAGCGTAGCCAGGGGGCGCGGGGGACTACAGCCCCCCCCCCATTGGCCTGCCGACCAAAAGCCAGAATAATAAAAATACCATGTGTTTAGCACTTCTGAGACTGTTTTTTGCGCTAAAATGGATTCAAAAAATTTTTCACAGCATATTTTGAAACGTTTATTGAAGGGGCAGGGAGCTAATTTGTCAAAAATAAAACTTATAAATCAGAAAAAAGACTTTAAAGAATAGCCGAAAATTGGTAATCAAATTTGATCGCTTATTGAAAAATACTTAACATAGGTTTCATCAAAAAAAATGTATATAAGCTCAGAAATAAGGGGGGAGAGCTATTCAGCATAAGTTAATAACCAACCACTTCTCTCGACCTTCCTTCGATTAGCCCCTAATTATATATATCTTTCACTATAAAATATAACCGAAATAGATTACTCCTTGAGAGGTTTACTAAACTAACGAAATAGAATTTCATGATTTACCTACTTGTAAATAAGAGAACTGAAATTCTAGCCATAGCTACCTCTCACATAGCCCATTTATGCAACTAGTACGGTATAATATTTCTTTTTGCACTGCTAATTTCTATGCCACGTATCAATAGCATTAATTTTTATCAAAATAGGCCTAAAATTGTTATTTTTCAAAAAAAAAAAAAATCGAGCGCTGAGGTATCCGCCCCCACGCCTCCGGTGGCTGGGTTCTTGCCCCCAAACTCCAATTGCCCCCGGTGGTTGGGGGATCCGCTCCCAGACCCCCGCAACGCCCCCCCCCCTATTGCAGATTTTTGGCTATGGGCTTGCATGAAGAAAAATTTACTGCACGTTACTGCCGGCCTCCATTTATATTAAGTTTTGGCTTTAAATATGTCTGGAACGATTGGCGAGGAAGATGTTCTCATTCACAAACGGTGTATAATACGGCCAAAAGTATTTCACCCGGTAATACTTATACAGAAAAATTATCTCAAAAAATCTTTTTATCTGCACCAACCCCACCTTGGCCGCGTTGAGTTTTTTTCTTTTTGAATATTGTACGCTCATCTAATAAGTTTTAAAGGGTAAAACAACGCAATCTAATTTTTGTGCAAAATTGTCGAGTTAAAAACACGGTTTTGTCTCTTGAAATTGTTGGGTGCCACCTCCCTGAAAACCCCGCAAATTAAACCCCCAGAAACCATTTTTTGTCAAATTACACCTCTTTTAGAACCTCCCAAAATTGAACCTTACAAAAAATAAATATTTTTACGGCTGGCTAAAAAGCTAATTTTTTTTAATCAGCAGAGACAAAGAATCTTTTTGAGAGTCCCTCAAAAGCGTGGCCAAAAGTGCCAAAGCTTTTTTTTTGCGACAACCCTAATTGCATAATCTGGGTTCACCCCCCACTCTGGTTACGTTGTTGCATCCTTGGATAGGGCGCTTTAGGATGATTATCTCTGCTTGTGGCTTCGAACAAGCAACAAATTCAGTGGCAAGAAATCGAAATTCACGGGACATTGGAAAACTAGAAACTCTTTAGCGGATGCAAATTCCTCCTAGCACGAAGTAATTATCACCAGAGGTGGAGTCCTCGAGGACACATTTTCAAGTCCATGGCCTTGGCCTCAAGTCTTCGAAAATTGCCCTGTCCTTGGCTCGAGGACAGCACTATTTTTTGAGTAGTTAAAATTTTGTAGATCGGCTGAAAATTGATTTTCTAGACCGTTTTCTTCAGAGATCGACGGAAAAAAAAATTTTAAGACCTTTTTTCTTAGGAAAACACTTGCATTTGTGTCCTTGGTCCTTGGCCTCGAGCCTTGTGTCCTCAATTCCACCTCTGATTATCACAATGAAAGTGTTCGGATTGTCCAATAATTAGCGTCTAACGCTGTGCTGTGACAAGAGAATATATATGCTATACAACAGCAACAAAAAATGCTGTAATTTTGAAATTGTTCTCATTACGGGGAAGCAAAAGGCTTTTTTAAAAATCACCATTAACATGCGTCGATCGTTTATAAGCTGGCAACTGGTAAGCTCCCATCTAACTGGTAGGCTTGCTGGCTGTTAGCTGGTAAGCTCCCATTTAGCTTTAGATAAGAAATGCAAAAAGTAACTGCAGCAACGAATCAACTAAAAACAAATCAAAACAGCACACTTTGCCAAAAGTACAATTTTCCCCCCAGTTTCTAAGTTTTGTGTGAATGTCACTAGTGCAATAATTGGGAGCTGATGTATCGTTAGAGTATCCTACAGAGCCAACTTACGCACGTGATGCTTTAGAGATGACTGCTGTTTGGTTATTACTGTTGACAAGATACTGTAGTACAATACGTAGCCCGGTGACCGTAGTCCATATAAGTTAGATACTTTATCGATTCAACTCCATTACTAGTTAGTACTTTGTACTTACTATAGTAGTAATGCTAATACTGCAACTGCTTACTATTCAACTGCAAACATTCTCTAAAACGAACTGTAGGTCTACGGAGTTTACACTAGTCGCGGAAACGAACCAAATTGCTAAAAGTGATAATTTCCAACCCCGTAAACGAGGTCATTCAGTCCAATTTTTTTTCTTTTAATTTTTAAAAAAAGTACCGCAAAAGTACCGCGGTACTTTTAATTTGAAAGTACCGGTACCGCGGTACTAATTTTAGAAAAGTACCGAGTACCGGTACCGCGGTACTTTTGCGAAGTACCGTGCCCACCTACGCATAAAACACACTACATCTTCGGTTCAATTAATGAAAATCTGTATTATAAAAAATACTCAAATCTGCTAACCAAAGTTAAAAATCTTGCAAAAAAACTTTACTACCATCAAAAACTGGACAACTACAGCAACAATCCTAAAAACATGGGAAATTTTGCGCACATTATTGCCTTCTAAATCTAACTCAACAGCGCCGAACTCTATAATACTTAATAATTCTTAATTAAATGATCCTACTGATATTGCAGAAGAATTTAATAATCATTTTGCCAGTATTGGAAAATCTTTAGCGACCAGCATTAGTGATGATAATAGCAATGATAAATTCCTTGATTATTTAAAAAATCCATGCTCATCTTCCATATATTTACGATCTACATCTCCGCAAGAAGTGATAAATTTAATTAACTCTTTAAAATCAAATAAGGCAGGTGGGCATGACGATATTCTTCCCTATTTTCTAAAAATTTCAGGTTATGTTATAGCCCTGCCCCTTTCACTAATACTAAATTCTTGTATTACTGCAGGCATATTCCCAAGTAAACTAAAATTAGCTAAAGTCGTTCCTGTTTACAAGAAAGGGCCAACCGATCAATTTACAAACTATCGACCAATCTCGCTTTTACCGTCTTTAAGTAAAGTTTTTGAACGTATAATTTGCAACAGATTACTCTCTTTTTTTACCTGTATGAATACAATTGTACCAACCCAGTATGGTTTTAGACATAATCGCTCTACGATTCACGCCATGCTAGATCTTATAACAACGTGTTATGACAACTTAAACTGTAAAAAATTTTCTGCATTAATATTTTTAGATATCCAAAAAGCCTTTGATTCAGTTTCACATCAAAAGCTACTTAAATAGTTAGAATATTATGGCATTCGTGGCGTTGCCAACTCACTAATTTGTTCATATTTGCGTAATCGCAAACAGTATGTTTCAATTTATAACAAAAAATCCTCTGAGAAATTGGTCGAATATGGAACACCTCAAGGTTCGATATTAGGCCCCCTTCTATATGGAATACTGGAAATACCTCAAGGTTCGATATTAGGCCCACTTCTATTTTTAATTTATGTAAATGACCTTCCCTCGGCTATGCAAACTGTACCTAGATTCTTTGCTGATGGAACTGCTCTTTTGACAACTGAAAAAAATGTTGATAATTTACAACACTTGACTAATTCAGAATTATCAAGAGTGTCAAATTGGATTTTGGCAAATAATCTAGTCGTTAATAAAGCTAAAATTGTTGCTTTTCTTGTCTTTCCCCTAACAACAAAATCCACAACCTCGCTTACTTTAAACTTTGATAATCAAATTGTACAACCTTCGGAATCAGCAAAATATTTGGGAATTTTTGTCGATGAACACTTATCGTTTCAGCCTCATATTATATTTTTGGAAAAGATTGCACGTTCCGTTGGCGTTCTTGCTAAACCTATTCTCTCGTACATACTCATTAGCATTATATGCATTGCCATTGTGGGGAGCAACATATAAAAGCTATTTAATAAAGCTAAAAAGGTTACATAAACAAAGCCTTAAGAATTATTTCTAAAACTAAAATTAGAGGTAGAATAACGCCACAATATTATAAATATGAAATTTTAAAACTTGAAGACTTGTACAACTTCGAAATTGCAAAATTAATGTATCAGTTTACTCATAGCAAATTACCTCTTAATTTTAAACATTACTTTGCCAACTCATCTGATGTTTCATCCTATTCTACCCGCCACAGCTCTAGCAATGACATTTTTTTACCGCGATTTATGAGTTCAAAAACCCAACACTCCATAAAATACATTGGAGCTAAAATATGGAACAACATTCCATTTGATCTTAAAAATGCACCTTACTCAAAGTTTAAAGAGTCTTATAAAAAGTTTCTTCTTAGTAAATACAAGAACTAAATTTACTATTGCATATCATAACAGTCTGCTGTCATTTCTTTTCATTACCAAATATTTAGTTATACAAATTAATATTTTACTGTAATATTTTGAACTTAATTAAGATATTTGCCTGGGTTGCTGCTTGACTTAAAGACCATTGGTCTCTTTGCAGCCTCCCGTTGCTGTTTATCATTGTGCAATTCTGTGTTATTTTGGTATTTTTATTGGCAAAAAAAATAAAGTGTTCTGTTCTGTTCAGGTAGTAAAAAGCTGCCCTAAACCTTATCCAACATTCCCTTTATTCGCCCATATGGATTTAATCTGTTTGACTCCGCACCATTGGCAATCCTACGTTTCGAACCTTCGTGACATCAGGAAACGATGACTTTGTAAAATTTGTTGCGAAATAAGCAACAGGATGTTCGAATGTATTCGAACATCGCCTTCCTTATCCTGCCGAAAACTTCGCGAAGTCATCCTTGTTTGATGTCACGAAAATTCGAAATGCCGAATTGCTGATGGAATACGGAGTTAAACGGATTCGATCTATTTTCGCGGATAAGGGAAAAGTGGAACAAGGTTTGAGGCATTTTTTTTATTACCTAAATAGTTCTCATTTCTTCAATAAAATCGATTTCGAGCTGTATCTTTTTTAAACTATTTAACAAAACTAATATAATACGATTGGGCCACAGAGTTGTAAACGGGCCGACTAGTTCAGGCCGAAACCCGAAAATATAAACCCGAACCCGAAAACTAATTTGAAGTCCAAATCATACCCGAAAACCCCGAAAGTTAAGTAAGGTCTGAAAAATTTCAATGTTTCCAATTTATTTTGATTATATTTTTGTGCACCTAAGGCAAAAAGCACGTCTCAGGCCCGAAATTTTCTCAACTTTAGGCCTGAATCCGATCGGGGATGGTTAACAAACAAAACTTACAACTCTATTAGGCCGGTCAGACTTACAACAATTAGGCCAGACTTACAACTCTATTAGGTCAGACTTACAATTCTATTAGGCCAAAAAATCCGGTCAGACTTACAACTCTATTAGGCCAAAACTGAATACTTACTTCTTTCGTCAAATATTACGTTGTTGAAAATAGCAACTCGGCCGACTTTCGGTCTTTCATCACTTTTCATTGAATATCTGTTCAGTCTTAAATCATGAACTGCGATATTACTTGACATAATTTTCCGATTTTGCCAATATTTCACACTAACTGAGGTGAGATGGTAAAAATAATAAATAACTTGTCCAAAATTTAAAGCGATTTTACAAATAAGCTAGCCACTTACAAATTTGAATAAAAAAAAGTTTTTGGAAAATTTTTAATACCCGAAACACTCAAAATTGTCACCTGGAAAAAATAAAATAAACAGAATAATCAAGCGATTCATTAAAAATCAGTAGATAACCAAAAAACGAATATTTTACATAGCTTGGAGGTGCCGCACCCCCAAGAACTCCTCCAAATCAGCCCCCAAATTTGTTTTTTGAACAGCTAAAGCTAGAGGGAAAAGTGCTGATAAATATTGAAGAGACTAACTTTTTGACTTGGTTTGGGGAAACCCTTTTTATGCGCTACCGACAATTGATTTTTAAATGTCTTCAGCTGATGTGGTATTTTTTATAAGGATCAGTAGTTATGTAGTTGATACATACATTTTAGCTCTGCTTGGGATTCTTACCACTATGAAGGCCCCGGAAGATATTTTTGAATTGCTTCTTAACGGGGAACGAAAAGTTTTTTGAGGATCAATTTATTCGACTTGCGTCGATCGTCACTAGTATTGCTTGCAAGCTCTCATCTAGCTGTTTAATCTTCCAACAATACCAGCGTTTAGTTTGGTTGAGCTACTTTTATTGAATTAAAAAACAACACACGTCAATTCAATCAACTCTTTAACCATGCTCTGTTCTGCTACGGAGTTCCAACCCTCTTTTATACTAATCATGCAATTGTGTAGGCAATTCGAATGTGATAAGATGATGAGTCGCGCTTTTGTCTTCTAATCATATACGTACTGTAATTAGCGTAATTTCAATTTGTCATTTTGTGTAGTACTAAACCTTACGTAAAGGGAGGTAATACTGAAAAGACCATATATATTATTCAAATGTTACTAATATTTTTTTCGGGAATCTTTTTGGTAGTTGTAGCTCAAACAACGTGGCTGAAAATCACATTGAACAATCCCCACTAATAGCCACTCGAGCCTCAGTTACTTTCGAAAAAGCATTGAAAAAAATTGTTACTAAACTGCTCGGAACAACTCGTGAAGATGTTTCAAATCATTAAACGGTTTGAACCAGGGCTTACCAAATTTTTTTGTTCGCGACCCCCTTTAATTTTCTAAAAATTTCCGCGACCCTTCACGGTTAAACATAATAAACACTGCGAGTTGAGTATTTGTTGCAATTATTCAACGGCAAGAAATAATACCAAGGCACTGGTACCCAAAACTTACTAATTTACTCGTAGGTACAGAGCGCTAACACATTTAATGTGATGGGTGCGATTGCTTACTGCTACAAAACAAGTCCATCCGTGGTTCAAAATATTTGTTGGTGTCGGTTTCAAGGCGGTTTCGATGTTGCTGAGGTTGAAACGGTATTTTGTTTTGATTGCCGTCAACGTCGAAAACGCCGACTCGCACAAATACGTCGAGACAAACGGCAGGAGTGCGATTACTGCCAAGTCTGATAATGATGGAAATTCCGTTCTAACGCTCAGCCAAAAACTGTGAAGGTTTTTTCCAGAAAATTCAAGTAGCAAGTTGCAGTCCGAAGACAGTTCAGCAAACTCTTTTTAAGATTTAAGAGAGAAAGATGTTCGGTTTTTTGTTGTTGCAGTGCAAATGGGTTTTGAATTCAATCTAATTTGATATTGCCCAGTTCTGGAAAGAAATAATTTTCAAATTCTTTTACAGATTTGACAAATGATCGACTGCAAGAGATAAAGGATGTTTGATTCCCCATCGTTGTTGGCCAACAACTCTTCTTTTTATAGAGGCAAATTAAGTTTGATCAGTTTTTCAAACAAATCTGACAAATAGCACAATTTCAACAGCCAGTTGCTCTTGCGAAGATGATGTATGGCGGTCCGTTAATGCCGCAAGAAAATTTGTCATTGAAAATGTGTGTTTCATTGCAATTCATTTTGTTTTGCTTTGTTAGAAAAAAAATTTTTTTTTAAGAAAAATCACAACTTCATTTTTTAACATTATTAACGTTTTTGAAGTTTTGTTTTTTGATAACCATCTAATTTCAAAATGCAGTAAAAGAGTCGTAAACTCTGATTCCATTTCATCTCATAGATTTGCAAAAATACGGGTGTTTCGTTGGTGACTCTTAAAAAAATTAATAAATTTCACTGCATCTTGCACAACAGCATTTAGATTAGAAATTTTTTTAGCAACAAGAGCCTCTCTATGCATCATGCAGTGTGTAAAAGTAATAGGCGTATCACTCGCAGTCCGCAGATCGCACTCTTGTATGAAATCCAACTATACGTCCTGTCACTGCAGCAGCTCCATCGGTACACACACCAACACAATCTGTCCAAAACAGACCCATTTCCCTGAAAAAATCATCAACTGTCTGAAAAACATCCATCCCTGTAGTCAGGGATGCCAAAACCCGGGGGGGGGGGGGGAAGAGGGATATATCCCCCCAATAATTTGATTGTATCCCCCCCAATAATTTGATTATGGTCTACATCTGCATCCCCTCCAACAATTTGACTCTGGTGTGCATCTGAGCGCAGGTCTCCACCTGAATTCGGGGGAAAAAGTGTTCCATTCAGTAGCGTAGCCAGGGGGGGGAGGCCTATAGCCCTTCCCCATTGGCCTGTCAATCAAAATGCAGAATAAGAAAAATACCACGTTTTTATCATTTTTGAGACTGTTCTTTGTGCTGGAATGGACTAAAAAGTGATTTAAAGCATCTTTTGAAACATATTCAGGGGGGGGTCAATTTGTCAAAAATAAAAGTCACAAATCAATCAGTGCAGATACATGCAATCGATTCAAAAGTTAAATCGATTTATCCTTTTGTTTCTTTATTTTACGATACTATTTTTTGCTCTTTTTCGCTATAATAAAGAAACAAAGGATAAAATCGATTTAACTTTTGAATCGATTGCATGTAACTGTGCTAAATGAAAACTTCGAAAAATGCCCAAAAATAAGCAATCAAATTTGATCGCAACAGTAAAAATGCCAAAAATAAGTTTTATCAACAAATATATTATAAACTCAGGAATAAGGGGGAAGGGGGGGATGGCTATTCAGTATTAGTTAATTACCCATCACTTTTCTCAAATATCTTTCCATTAGCCCCTAGTTATTTTTCTTTATAAAATATAAACGAAATACATTACTCCGAGTGAGTTTTATTGAATAACAGAATTTTGTGATTTACCAGCATGTAAACAAGAAAACTACAATAGTATCATTAGCCACCTCCCACATAGCCCATTAATGCAACCAGTTGAACCATGTTACGCTGCCAATTTCTATGCCGTTTTAAAAACATTATTTTTTATTAAAATAGCTCTAAAATTAAGCTATTTTTGCAAAATAATGCAAAATTTTCGAGCGCTGGGGGCTCCGCCCCCAGACCCCCATTGGTCTTTGGCGGCTGGAGGCTTCGCCCCCAGACCCAAAAATTAGCCCCCCCCCATTGCGAATTTCTGGCTACACGCCTGGTTCCATTTTTGGTGAAGACCTTTTTTTGGTCTTCACCTGAAATCGGGGAAAAAATGTTCCATTTTTGGTGAAGACCTTTTTTTGTTCTTCACTTAATTTGCTCACCTGAAAAAAATGGTGGTCGAGGTTCATCTCCCCCAATGTTGAAAATAGGGCAAAATTGGGGTAAAATTGCAAATTATCCCCCCCAATGCTCAACAAAGATTTGCACCCCTGCCTGTAGTACATCCATGCAATAATTGACAAAACAGTAAATCCTAGTGAATGTCGTTGTCGTAAACATATGCCAAAAGATGTGCCATTTTTGTGATGTCCGTCGACTTATTAAACTGATTGGCAAATATACGGTTTTCGTTAATTCATAAGAGTTGCTCGCGTCGATCTTCGCGTATTTTGTAAATTCGGCTTGATACAGTACTGTTTGACAAAAAATTTTTCGCACCAAACGATGCTCTTGTGTGCTTTCCTTCATTTTCTAAATTCACTTTCAAATGATTGTCTTTGTCTTTCCTATGTTCGCAGTAAGCGATGAAAAAACTCCACTGGCCTGTTGCGATAAAAATCATGCTCGATTTGAAGTTGTCGTTTTAACTTTACGCCTTAAGCCTTTCACTTGTCAACACTTTGTTGCAAATTAAACAAAGTGGACGATCAGGGGCGCCGAGAGCCAAACGTGGGCCCAGGACTGCTTAAATATTGGGGCCCCTTAATACTTTAATTCAACGTTACAAGCCACACGTCCTGGTTTTTTATTTAATTACCCAGCGTCGTAAGCATAATAAGCATAGGTGGGCAAGTTAATGCAAAACGTTAGCTTTGTTAACCACTAGTCCGTAAACAAACTTCACACCTCCGTTTAACGTTAATCCGTTATTTTCAGCTTTAATTAATGGAAGTCAATAAAGTCCGTTAGTTCGTTAATATTTTGCGTGTAATTTACATATCGTGTTATTCACTCGCTTCTTGAACACGTATTGACGCTGTGTTGAGCTGATTGTAAGGGAATATTTACTGCTATGATGGTCTTTTTGTGTTTTGGAAGTTACATTTTACAGTCTAATCTAATTGCAAGATAAAAATATGTTCAAATGCACTAACGAAGCTGCGATCGAAAAATCTTTGGAAATTGCGAACAGCGATAATTAATAGATCTAAGAGCAAGGATGGCAGTACGATACGGTACGTTGGTACGGTACGGTACGCCTCAATTTTTGCTAAGAAGCACGGTACGCTGGTACGGTACGTTTTTTTTGTAATGGTATACGGGTACGGTACGTTGGTACGGTACGCCATTTTTGTAAAGGTACAGGTACTGTACGTTGGTACACTCTTTTAATTAAAACCCCAGAATTTTCGCACATTACGCTGGTTTTTGTAAACGAAGGCAAAAAACCGCTAAAACCGACACTACATGAGTTCGCTGACTTATAGGCTAGTGATTTTAAAGTCACTTAAGTTGTGAGTAGCTAAAAGCAAGGATTGCAGTCAGTGGCGGATTTAGGGGGGTAAACCTAACGATTTCGGCCGAAAAATCACTCTCAATTTCGGTGAAGACCTTTTTTTCTTTTTTTTTTTTGCAGACCACCTGATTTTGGGCGGATAAAACCTTTAAATTTCTGAGCTTTGTGAGGTTTTGTGCTTAAAATTTTTATTATCCCCCCCACCAAAATTTTCTGGATCCGCCACTGATTGCAGTACAGTACAATAGACCTCAATTTTTGCTAAAAAGTACGGCACGCTGGTACGGTACGCCTTTTTTGTATTGGTACGGGTACGGTACGCTTCAAAAATTGAGCTGAAGTACGGTACGGTACGGTTCATGGTGCGAGATACGTAGTACGCAAATTCTAAACGTACGGTACCGTACTGCCATCCTTGCCTATGAGGCTGCAGCTTATTATTTGCCACAAAAAAGAGCTCCTTTCTTCGCTTTCTTCCATAACACTCGTGCTAATACGCAACAAGTGTTACCACTGCAAACTGGTTTGTACCGGTACGATAAATGAATGATGGAAGATATTAACAACAAAAACTTTAACGGAAGTTAATTTAGTCCGTTAAGATAAAAAAAACTTTTTAACGGATTAACGAGTTGAAGAAAAAGTTAGTTTCGTTATTAACGATTAACGAACTTGTGCCCACCTATGATAATAAGACTTTTCAATAAGACGTTTTCACACTGAATAGCGACAATTACAGCAAAGGGTGCGGGGGCGAAGCCCTCGCTGCTGAAAAATTTCTATGAATTGTAAGCCAAAATATGCAATTTTAAACATTTTAAAACCAATCATAAGTGTGATTAAAGCTGCAAAATTCTTTAATTGTTTGTAAGTCTATCGGCATCGTGGCCGAGTGATTAAAAGAGAGTCGTTTTTATTATGACCATGCAATTAATTTAAAAGTGTGGTTCAGTCACAGCTCACCCCAGTGCCGTCCCTACGGGGGGTCCAGGGGAGCCGTGTCCCCCCTCACGACTGCTTGTGCCCCCCATTTTGATTTACCCAAATTACTGTTTTTGGAACATCACGTAACTGCAAAACAACAACAAATTGGTAAAAGGAGTAATCACTTTTAATAATAAGTCAATTATGATGTTTTTGACGTTTGCAGGCCAGAGTTTTAATGTTTAATCGTTTTGCGTGCTTCTCGCCTAAAAGGCTGTTAGCCTATTGGCCTAAAGGCTGTTAGCCTTTAGGCCAGAAGCACACAAAACGATTAAGAAGTAATCACGTTCAAACATAATTCTCCTCTGACGTTCTCTTGATTCTTTGCGAAATTGCTGGCAACCAACTGCTGCACATAAATCTGACGTGATAATCCACTTATTAACATACCTTTACGGATGTGTCGCGGAAGAGAGAAGTAAGCCTGCAGAATCCATACCGGTACTTCGTTAGTTATCATGACATGAAACAATACGTGAAAGCATTTTTTTCAAAGACCAGCTGTTTTGATTTTTAAAATACACTCAAGATATTGAGGTCGCAGTCTGTGGCGCAACCAGAAAGGGCTTCAAAGGGCATTCAACGCGAATTTTGAAAAATTGCGAAAAAATCTTAAAAATTATGTTTACCAATATGACCCCATTGCGATTCTTGCAGCTCATCCAGCTAAGAAAGTCTAAGAGAAAAAATTTCATGTTTTCCCTTAGAATCCAAATTTTTTGCCATCTTGTTTCAAGTAGATTGCGCAATAAATCACTTTAATGATTTAT
The DNA here is from genome assembly GCA_963965965.1 of Trididemnum nubilum. NCBI lineage: Eukaryota > Metazoa > Chordata > Ascidiacea > Aplousobranchia > Didemnidae > Trididemnum > Trididemnum nubilum. The sequence continues at coordinate 9,050,127 of OZ014482.1, read as the reverse complement.
TGCGATATTAATGATGAATATTAATGATGATGATGAACATTAATGATGATCAACAAAATATTAATGATGAATATTAAATGATGATCAACAAAATATTAATGATAAGTTAGTCAATGTAAGCAATTGGTTCAAGGTGAATAAATCATCAATTAACTTTAATAAAACTGAGTTTATGGTAGTGACAACAAAACAAAATAAACCTGAACTCAAAGTATCAATAGATAATAATCCAATCAAGCAATCACATCACATAAAGTATTTTGGTGTTCTCATAGACGACAATCTAAACTGGAAACAACAAATCAAGGAACAATGTTCAAAGGTAGCAACAATAATACTAATTCAGTAATATTAAAATTATTTTCAAACTCATCATCATCATCATCATCATCATATTTATTTATTTACCAAGTGACGTCATATCACAAGAAAAAACTGCAACATATCACAAGAAAAAAGCAAGGGGATCTTGGGCCCTTAATCAATTAAAACACTTTGTAGATGAGCAAACCTTAAGATCTGTTTACCACTGCCTCATATACTCTCATCTACAATACTGCATAAGTAGTTGGGGGACTGCTTCAAAATCAACATTAGCACCTCTCTGCATTCTGCAAAAAAGAAGCATCAGATTGTTAACTGGAAGTGGATATCGTGAGCATACTAATCCTTTGTTCTATCGAACTAAATGCTTGAAACTCAAGGATATTTACTCTCTGGAAACTGCAAAGCTAATGTACAAAATTCACAATAATGTATTATCTTTTGCAAATTCAGATAAGTTTAACCTAATAAAAAACCGTTATACACATAAGACAAGATTGAGCAACAAAAACAGCTTCTTTCTTCCAACAACTAAAACAAGATTAGGGCAAAAGTCTCTATCATACGCAGGAATTAAAGTTTGGAATGAAATTCCAAGCAGTTTAAAAGAAGTTTCATTCTACAGATTTAAAAAAGCTGTTAAAGCTCATTTGTTATCAACCTATGAAACCGATAAAAGCTAGAATAACAGCTTTCTATCAGCAATGCAGTAGTAATTACAGGAAACATAGTTGCATATTTATGCTTGAGTTCAGCAATAACCTATTCTATTGCTAGAATAGCATGAGATGGTGCATTCATCTATTACACATTTATACAGTACGTCATCTCTCATTTTGATGTGCCCTTGAATTATAAGTAATTTTGCAGTAACTGACTGAGGTTGATATATACTGGTATTGGAAATTGTACCAGTACTAATGACATATTGGCAAACAATACAAAACAAAGCAACGAGGGTTTTTTTCACTCCAATTGCCCACTTTAAATTCTATAAAACATAAATAAGCATTATGAACTTCATTGATTTATTTTCTATCCAATCTGTAGTCGCACTATTTTTTTTATTTCAGTATGCTTAAAGTTAGAACAATTCTAATGTTGCCTTGCATTTTCTTTACATGTTGACTGTGAGTTTTGTGTATACACTGTACAAAGTGTACATATCTTTGCAATACTTTGTTTTAATTTTGCGTAAAATTTTTTATCATAGAAAGTAGCAGACTGAGAAAATCTAGAAGCTGCTGTTTTAACCTTCACTTGGTGAGGTGGCAGTAGACTTAGATGACCTTTCGGTCCTTCGCTGTCTCCTCACCAAGTGACTAAATATCGCTTTTACTCTGCAAGTTTGTGTGTTGGTTTTAAAGGAATTGCATATTTCGATGCTTTGGTGATAGACCTAGAGGAAGTTGCAGTTTTTTTCTTGTGATATGACGTCACCTGGTAAATAAATAAACATGATGATGATGACTTTGTAACTTCTATTTCCGAGTCTTGCTAAGTACCGGGCTTCTTAGAACTAGGTGAGTGCTGCAGGTTGGTATAGGTAAATAAATTAGTGAAACAACTCCTGTTTGAATTCAGAGAGTTTAGATGCTTACCTAGTCTGCTTTGTCCGCCAAGTGCTAGCTCAGTCGTCGAAATAGGATAAGGCTTTGGGCGTAGTAGCCTATAGCCTATTGCAGATTGTGACTATTGCTAACTATAGATACCGGTAGCCTATCCGAAAAAATTATTGCCTGTTAAAGGCTGAAGCATCGTATAGCTGACTAGATAAAGGACTTTTGCTACGTTATCAGCAGGTACCTACGAAGCCACTTCCTCCACAGTTGCTAATGTAGTCAGTCATTTGGAACGATTTTGGCTTACGTCCTTTCAGTTTGGTAATGTTCGAAAAGCGTTTCTCCTTAGTCTAAGGGGAAAATAATTGCGAATATTTTACGATTTCTTGGCCGAAAAGAATCAAAATTGTTGCGCAAAATTCTAAAAAATTGCCAAAGTTGTTTCACTATAGTTTCGTAGAAAAATTTTTGAACAAAATTGTCCTGAATGCTCTTTTATACTCTCTAAGCCAACCACTTACAAATTTAACCTCAAAATACGAGCGTTTAAACGTATTTTAGACTTGATCTGAAAATAGGGGAGCTAAAAACTTTAATTTTTTGGAATAACTTCTGAATTTTAGCAATTTAGTAATTCGTATGGCTTTAAAACGTGCGAAGTGCAATCAAAATGACGTAAAAATCGCTTCTTTTTTGCTGCAAAATCAAAAAAAATTGCCCAGCCCCCCGTCCGCAGTCACTATTTATTTAATGATTATGCCCCCGTTTGTGACATGCTTGAGTTGCATCAGTTGGCTTAGCACGAAGCCTAAATCAGACAATTTTTGTGCAAAAATTTACCTTTCGTTCACCCCTCTCAGCAAAATCCTGATTGCCTGTCTGGTAACCAGTAGCGTAGCCAGGAGGGGGGCAGGGGGGACTATAGCCCTCCTCATTGGCCTGTCAACCAAAATGCAGAATAAGAAAAAATACCACATTTTTAGCTCTTATGAGACTGTTTTTTTTGCGCTGGAATTGACAAAACAGTGATTTAAATCATCTTTTGAACATATATTCAGGGGGGGGGGGGCGAATTTGTCAAAAATTAAAGTCACAAATCAATAAAACTTTTAAAAATGCCAAAAAATAAACACTCAAACTTGATTGCTAGTGTAAAAACGCCAACATAGGTTTTATCAACAATTATAAACTCAGGAATAAGGGGGGGGGGCTACTCAGTGTTAGTTAATTACCAATCACTTCTCTGAAATATCTTTCCATTAGCACCTTCCCCAAACATTTTTCTTTATAAAGTATAGACAAAATAAATTACTCTGTGAGAGTTTTATTAATTAATAGAATTTTATGATTTACCAGCATGTAAACAAGTGAACTGCAATGCTATCATTAGCCATTTCCCACATAGCCCATTAATGCAACCAGTTGAATCATGTTGCGCTGCCAATTTCCATGCCACGTTTTAAAAGTACTATTTTTTATTAAAATAGCTTTAAAATTAAGTTACTTTTGCAAAAAAATGCAAAATTTTCGAGCGCTGGGGGCTCCGTCCCCAGACCCCCGTGCCTCCAGCGGCTGGGGGTTTCGCCCCCACACCCCCAAAACAGCCCCCCATTGCAAATTTGTGGCTACGCGCCTGCTGGTAGCATTCACTGCTGTACGTAGATTTTTCAGGCGGTTGTGGGCCGCAGACGAAACAACCTAAAAAACGCTGCCGGCCTTATAGGTCTCTCTTTTTTCAGACATGAATACAGAATTGTTAAAATTGCGAATATTGGTAGCCGTGCAAGATCTGAAGATCAGTTTTTATGAGCAAAAGTTCAGTTTAGTTTAGTGCCCCCCCCACTTTCAGCTACTGCCTCCTCACTACGTTAGCTCTGGCGACGGCACTGGATCACACCCTTTTATCTGCTTGTACTGTTTCTCTTGTACGGTAATTGTACTAATTGAATTCTGCGCGCGTAGCATTTTTTCATTTTTCTATGGGGGCTGTGATCCCGCTGGCAACTTGCGATAGTTATCTCTTTTGTGACGTAACTCAAGAACAATGCAAAAAGCACTTTTTTCCATCAAAAACTCATTCTGCAGGAATGTTCTAGGAATGCTGGACCAGGACGTAGAACTAGTACTGTATTTATACCATAGATCAACACTATATTGATTGCCTGTAAAACTGCAGGTTCAGGCATCAAATTAGCAAACTGGGGCTGGCACTTACGTTACATTAATGCCGATAGTTTGAGGTTGAAATTATGTGGAATTCTTTAAGCAGCTTTGAACAGTTAGTACACTTACTTGATAGTTGATACCGGTACTGTTAGAGGCAGGGTTGCAGAGTCGAAGCAAAATCAGTTCGACTCTGACTCTCTCAGCCATTTTTTCAGTTCGAATACGACTCTGACTCTCAGCCTTTATTTCCGTTCGACTCTGACTCCCGACTCTTTAAAATGGTAAAATTTCGACTCCGACTCCCATAAATTTTGCTGACATAAGTTTTGGTATATAGTCTTGCATATTTGCCGTTGAATTTCTATATTTACGCAGTTGCACTTTTTTGTCACCCTATTGGCTTGCAAATTTTTGTGCTACAACCAGGGATGGGGAAGCGGCAATTTTTGAATCGCTTCCGCTTCCACCACTTGACGTAAATTTTGCTCAAAATTTTTTGATTTTTTGAAAAAAATTTTTTCCAGATTAGTCAAGATAAAACAGCATTGTTATCATCATTTTAAAAACATCGTATACCACCAAATTATATGATTGTATTCAGTGGTTTGTCGTCTCAAGAATCTGCGCATGGGCTTGTCAGGAATTTAAATTTGGAGCGGCCCTAAAGCGAAAAGTCAAATCACATGGTCGTTATGCTTTAGCTGATGTAAATTTCTCTGAACGTTCACCCAGAAGTTTCAAATAATAATGAACGATTATTTGGGGTCTGCAGGCGGATTTCTAAGCGCTCGGGATAATAACTTATTTCGATTGCATCCGCGCTGTTAACCCATTAGTTCCTGAATTAAATGAAAATTTTGTTTTTTGTAGATAACCTTCCATCTTACTATATCATCAACATAACGTCATATGAGTACATTTAGTAGTGCCAGATCTTTTTTAATTGTGACGTCATAAAAGAATAAACATGGTTGAGAAATCGACCACTAGGAACAAATGTGTCAAATTTTTTTTTATTGTCTCGGGCTGAATTCTTATATGTATTGTTAATATTGGAACGGTTTTCAATTGTAAATCAACATAAAACAGCTTCGGAACTAAACAAAACTTCTGGAGACAAAAAATAATAGCATTTTAAACTACAAACTTTTTGTTTTTCCTACTTTTTCAGGAAGGAAGTATTCTTGACAATACTTTTTGAAACTTATTTGACAGTTTTAAAGCTAGTCGTAGTACCCTCTACGCTGCTACTTGCTAAATTGTAATTTTTTACGCGGACGGAATTTTGCTAGTATCAGTACTGGTATGGATTGAAGTAAAACTACACAAAATAAAGCAACGAATTTTATTGCGTTTTCATTGAGCAATTAAACGTTTCACAGACATATTTCAAAGCAATAATTGTTCATATTGTCATAAAATATTGGCAGTGGTGGGCAGTAACTAGTTACTATTGTAACTAGTTACTGTAACTAGTTACTTTTTTAGTAACTGTAACTGTAACTTCGTTACTTTTTTCAGATGTAACGATATTTGTAACTAGTTACCAGTTTAGAGCCCTAAAAAAAGTTACAGTTACAGTTACTTTTTGTACTGCATGCTTTGAAGCAAATTACAGATTTTTTATGAATTCCATTCAAAATAATGGTATTACACTGGCAACACAGGACGCACAGTCGCATGTCTGATCTACCATAATCTTTTATCCATATTTTTTTCACCGTGTTCACTGGACTATACATGAGATTGCTGGTTAAAGTGAAGACAGTAATAGTTTTCCAACTTCGCTTTCTGGTGATTGAAACCGTTTGGGGATTCAGAGCTGAGTGTGCCAACTGCACAGCTGTACGTGTACTAGCAATCAGTGTTAGTTTGCAATTTTAATATAATACTACCCTACCATCTAGTGCAGCAGTGGAGAGACTATTTAGTTTGGGTAAAGATATCTTAAAACCAAAACGCTGTGGGCTCAGTGACGAACACTTTGAAATATTAGCCTTTTTGAAAGGCAATTAACTGATTTCTGTTTTCAAAATTTTTGTAACTATTAGTGCATATTTTTAGATCTAGCTAGTCCTTTTTCCTTCGCATTCTTACACAAATGCGACTTTGGAAGTTGATGTATGAAATTTAACGCTTTGACAAAACTAAATTTTGTGACAAAGAAACATCCTTGGTTTGGTCTTAATATACTTTTGAGACAAACAGACGTAATCTGGCAAGTGCCGACAGGCCTGTTTTTAGTCCAAATTTTTAATCACTAAAAGTAACTGTAACTTGTAACTGTAACTGTAACTTAGTTACTTTTTTTGCCAAGTAACTGTAACTTGTAACTAGTTACTTTTAGAAAGTAACTTGCCCACCACTGAATATTGGTTCTTGGTATTTTCATCACGAGTTCTTTTGCTTAGGGCTCCGTGTGGTAGTCGACAAAACACTCGGGGCAAAGACCTCGATCGCATTTTTTGCAACCATACACACTTCGACTACCGCAGTGAGCACAACGACGCCTGGCGTTTCCTTCATTGCGCAAAACAAAGTGGTCCATCCGGTCAAATCGAAGCTCAGTTTCAGCAGGGGCCATGGAGCTTCGCCTTCCTGGCCGTTTTTGTTCAGATCCATAATGCTTCAAATAAAAAATTGCGATAGAGCGTCGAAAAGTCAACAGATTATCACAGTCTTTGCAGTTGGCTTCACGGCCGAGTAACCACGCGTTTTGGATGCTTACGTCAACTAGCCACGTAAATAAAGGAAACCACCACTTTTTCCGCGAATTCCACTGCGATAATTGTTGACATGCTGGTCTTAACGATCTGTGCCACCCATGGTCTTGTTGTATCGCTCAACAATGTATGGACGGTCAACATCAATCTTCTTCTTTTCTATGCGGCTCCATCTTTGCACCTTTTTGATCGGTTCTGTTCCGAATACTGTTGAGCACACAGTCACAATATTATTATCTTTCCATCGCACCAGTTTCACCTCCTCATTACGGTCAGTGCTTCTCCCAACAGCGGCACAAATATCCCCTCGTTTGCTGCTTTTCTTCATTTCTTTGATGGGGACCAATTGACACTTTTTTTCTACTTTATTTTTGCGTATTGTACCTGTTGCTTCATATCCAATTTCTTTGAGCTTTGAAAACAATGGGAAGGACGTAAACCGATTATCCATTGATATGTGAAATGCCAAATCCTTGAGATTTTCTGGTAGGTAACGAAGTAATGCCAACACAGTTGCCGCATTTTTGCCAAACTCCTCAGCAAGTGCCACATCGCAATTTCCTTTTCGACCTTGGTAAAAATCAAATGCTATCAAATACCCGGAAGGAGTATTCAAACAAAAACATTCGTAGCCAAATCTTATTGGCTTTTGAATTATGTGCTGCTTTAATGAGTTTCGGCCAAAATATTCAATGAGTGCTTCGTCGTGGGATAAATATTGTTGTGGAATGAAGTGATTGCCAAAATTCTTTTGCAGGTGCGTAATCAGAGGTCTCAGTTTACAATATCTATCATTCACATCCAAAGCAGAGTTGTCTGTAAAATGCAAAAACTGCATAATTTGCTCGAATTTATTTTTTCGCACGGAGCTTTTGACCAAATCGTTGCCTACATCAGAATCGTGGGACCAGTACAATTTTCGTTGGGGTAGCTTGTTATAGCCAGAAAGCATTATTATTCCAAGAAAAGTGCGAAACTCAGCTTTGCTAGACACAAACACATCTTTGCCTTTCCAAATAGAATAAAGTTTCATTTGATCAAGAATATTTTCAATCAGAAGTTCATCCCAAAATAACTCAAACAATCCTACTGGGTTCATATCACGGTATGCCGAATAATGAGAAGGAGGAAAAATTGGTAATAATCCTGATGGGCAGTTTGATACTCTGTGGAACAAATAAGCTGCACTTTTCTTTCTCCTTTTTGAAGTCGATGACTGCGTCTGAACTTGAGCCGTCTGAGTTTGAGCTTCGTCATCTAAATTGTCGGAATCAGAATCGCGATTTCTTCGCAGCAAATGCGCTCGAGCTCGCAATTGAAAGCCAGTGAGCCTGTTGGCTGAGCCAGGATCTAGATCCTCATCTCCACTGTCCTCATCTGTCTCCGCTCGCACTTCCGGAGGCTCAATGGCAATCCCTGCCACATTATCAAACTCTTCTCCCTCCTCAATAGCATCCAGCACTTCACAAACAGTGAAAACTTGATCTCTAGAAAAAATAAGCGGCAAAATAGTAATTTAACGAGTTTGACATAGTTCATCCTAATGGTCGAGATCTCGACCACCCGTCTTCAAAACCATGTTTCCAAGTAATTTTTTTCGATTGAAATTTTTTTTTAGTTTTCAATGAACGTTAACATTATTACTAATATTTTTCTAAAGTTTCAAAAAATTTTGCTGGTATTTCACACCTAACTCAAAACAACAAAAAAGTAGACACTTACCGAGCTGCTTCAGCCATTTTTGTTCTTCAGGAAATGTTGCGTGTAGCACAAAGCGAAAGCGGGAGTTTAGATAAAATAAGGATTTATTATGTCTGACTAATCTAATATATCGCCTGAACAGTTTCTACGAAAAAAGCAACTTTAAAATTTTAACTGTAGCCTAGTAGTGTGCAATAACAAAAATGGTCGATATCTCGACCACTAGGAACTAATGGGTTAAGCGCAAATCTTTGCTTGGCTATAATTGGATGGGAGTTTGCCAGCAAACCCAGTGAACGACCGACGCGTAGCTAACGCTGTGACGCTCAAAAGTACTTTTCGTCTACCATAAAATCGGCAATTATTCAAAAATATCTGATTATGGAACCTCCAAAAAAGTAGAAATCCCAAACATTGTCAAAAAATATCAACGTCATCGTTTCTGATTCTAAAAAAAATAACCCGTCAGATTAAGTCAGCGTTTCTCAAAGCATGGGTCGCGACCCAAATATGGGTTGCCAAAGCTTTATGAATGGTTTGCTGACACAAATAGAGCCCTCAGTACTTTGATTACCCTCAGTACTTTGATTGCCCTCAGTACCCTCAGTACTTTCACACAAATCGAGCCCTCAGTACTTTCATAGTTAAGCAAACGAATATCCAATATTCTATAAAGAAGCCTTAAACATTATTATCTCTTTTCCAAGTTCATATTTACGTGAGTTGGGGTTTTCTGCTCTGACATTTATAAACGAGAAATACAGAAACAGCATGGGTGAAGAGCATCCAATGAGTTTAGCATTGAGTGATGTTGAGTCACGATTTTAAAAATTGTTGCAGGCGCGTAGCCCGGAATTTGCATTGATGGGGGCTGTTTTGGAGGCTGGAAACAACATCAAACGATCTTGACTAAGATTTTCATTGGTCTTCACTCAGATTGAGTCGGTTTTTAAGCCCAAGTTCAAGTGATTTCCAAAAAAACAAAAAAGATTGAGAATTTTGAGCCAAAATTGAGACTGTTTTTCTGTTTCAATTCTGTCAGCAATATTGTAGGTTGAACAAATAGAAAAATCTTAATAGCGTAGTGAAAATCTTATCAAAATACGTGCTAAATAACCAACATCTTAAGTGATTAACATCAATTTGTTTGTTAAAGCTTCCACCATCAGTTCTGTAAATACATATATCGTAGCTCAAGCGTAAATTCAAAATGCGTACAAAGCTATCGTGTAATGTCTAGTACATTTTATATATTTACATAAGACACTCTGCATTGTATTGGTCCCAGATCTATGTTTTTGCCTTAATGACAACAATTCTAAACTTCTATCTCAAACAGACGACCAGCGATGGCGGAACCATTTTGAAAGTGGGGGGGGCCCAAAGTCTATCCAGCTTTTTCACCTACAGCGCATTACGCGCAGTTATAAGCTTACAGCGATTTTCGTTGTTTAAGCACTAGCTTCTGCAAATGCAGCATGTCGCTAAAAGTTACCGAAACAATGCAGTTCGTTTAAAAAAGTGCGCCCATAAATGTTATTCCAAGCCGTAATCAATCATCAAAAACTATAGCAATAATATTAGGCCTATCCAATATCCATAATAAAACAGTCGCAAATTTAGTCACAGCAAAAATGCTACATTGTTATATGTTAGTAAACACAATGCAAATGTACACATTAAACTCGACATAGCCTACAGCCCGATGAAAAGGAGGATACCTGATAAGCTAGGGCCTTGCCTCAATTTTTTTCTCGAAATGTATAGGATATACTGACCAATTTTTTCCCTTTGTTTACATATTACATTGCAGGCTTTTAAACTCCCGATATTTTTTAAAGTTTCGACTCCTGTACTCCACGAGTCCACAGTCTTGCTTAAATCTATGAGAACTTAATTTTTTTGTAGTAACGTATAGCTTCACAAAGATTTGCCAAAATCTCCAGTATTTGATCACTGTTAATTTTGCGACTGCGATTCCACTAGCTTGTCCGCTTGACTTAAAAATAAACTCAGCTTATCATATTATGGTCTATTGCAAACCGTAAATTGTAAAAGGCAGTTTAATATTTCCAATCCAAACCAAGTCTTCAGCCCTGCGTTTAGCTAAATTTGCAAACTTACTTATCATTGTGGGAGTGCCAGTACCGCTTCGACTATCATAGCTTGAACTTAAATCGCTGGCTAGGCCACTACCATTATCCGGTTTTTCGTCGCTATCTTCCCCTTGGTTTATTATCGGCTGTTTAGATGGAGGTTCTGAACTTGACTGTTCTGCTAACGAACGTTTGCTAAATAACGATGTTATCTATTTCGTTTTATTTCTAAATTAGCATTATAAACGTGCTAAGCTCAACAGTAACATAAACAAATAACACATTACAGACGCGTAGCCAGAAATCCGCAATGGGGCGGGTGCTGTTTTAGGGAAGATAGCCAATCGGGGTCTGGGGGCGAAGCCCCCACCCACCGGAGACTGGGAGTGTGGGGGCGAAGCCCCCAGCCGCCGGAGGCACGAGGGTCTGGGGGTGGAGCCCCAGCGCTCGAAAATTTTGCATTTTTTAGCAAAAATAGCTTAATTTTAGGGCTATTTTGATTAAAAAATAATGCTTTTAAAACATGGCTTAGAAATTGGCAGTGCAAACATGATTAAACTGGTGGCATAAATGGGCTATTTGGGAGGTGGCTAATGGTTAAATGTTAGTTATGTTGTTTAGATGCTGGTAAATTATAAAATAGAATAGTTCAATAAAACTAACACGGAGTAATCTATTTCGTATACAGTTTATAGAGAAAAATAATTGCGGGGGGGCTAATGAAAAAAGATTTGAGAGAAATGATTGGTAATTAACTAATACTGAATAGCCCCCCTATTCCGTAGTTTATGTTATATTTGTTGATGACACATATGTTTAGCATTTTTACATTTGCGATCAAATTTGATGACTTATTTTTGACGAGTTTTCAAAGTTTTCATTTATTTGTTAGTTTTGTTTTTGACAAATTACCCCCCCCCCTGAATATATGTTTCAAAAGATGTTTTAGATTACTACGTAGTCCACTCCAGTGAATAAAATAGTCTCAAAAGTGCTAAAAACGTAGTGTTTTTCTCATTTTGCATCTTGGTCGACATGCCAATGGGGGGGTTTAGCCCCCCCGCTCCCACCCTCTGGCTACGCTACTGACACATAATGATTGCAAAGTCTCTTAAACACGCTTTTTAGAGCGAGCGTTGTTAAAAACGCCCCCCCGCTCCCACCCTCTGGCTACGCTACTGACACATAATGATTGCAAAGTCTCTTAAACACGCTTTTTAGAGCGAGCGTCTTAAACACGCTTTGTTCATCAGCTGCACACCAATCAAATTCGCTCCTATTTCGTCTGTGACGCTTGTAATAATTACGTAAAAATGCAAAGAATGGCGGCTGGGTACAATAACCATGGAGAGGGGAGGTTATTTTTAGAGATTTGAAATCACTTTTAAAATAACGTAGACATCGTATAGTTGCAAAAATGACAGCCGCACAGGTATTAAATCTAAATCGAAGGTATCGTACTCTCAACACGAGCATCACAATTGGGAATGGAATCGATCTAGTGTTAAGCTCTTCTTCTTTCTTCATTGCCCGCTTTTCCGTGAGGGTTGCGGGGCAGTAGCTCAAGATTGAGCCGCCACACCTCACGGTCTTCCATCACCTCCATCATTTCGCTTGGGCGAAGTCCCAAGCGATTCCATCCAAGATCCTCAATGTAATCGGTCCATCTAGTTCTAGGTCGTCCGACTGGTCTTCTCCCATTTGCTTTGGCATGTAAAGCTTGTTTGGGGAGTCTTTCCTGAGGCATTCTGCTTACATGGCCAAACCATCTAAGCTGAGATTTTTCAATTCGGAGAAGTAACGGCTCGATGTTAAGAGATTTTCGAATTTCAGAGCTATGCACCTTGTTAAACAGTGTAACTCCTTCGATTCTTCGTAAAAACCTCATTTCGGACGCTTGCACTTGTGATCGCATTCTTTCGGTCATTACCCAAGATTCATGACCATAATTGAGAATGGGGACAAAAACTATGAAAATTGAGAGTTTTGCCTTTTTCGACAATTCTCGTTTCATGACAACAGAGTAGTGCAAAGCTCGCATTACTGCACTAGCCTTGCCTATTCGGGTATCCAGTTCTTCGTCTTGCCTTCCGTCACTCGTAAATGCAACCCCAAGATACTTGAACTTCTCTACCTGCTTCAGTGTCGCTCCGTAATACGCACTGATCAGGGTTTCTTGAAAGATAAAGTACCTCAGTTTTGGCCGTGCTTATTTTCATTCCGGCGGTGTTGCATGCATCTGCAAAGCTATTTATTTAATGCGCGCTGGAGGCCAGATTCTGTCGAAGAAAGCAGAACCAAATCATCTGCGAATAGCAGACGACTAATTTTGCAATGTCCAATCGTGGCACACTCATCAGCTTGGCTGCATTTGTCGATCCAATTTATGTAAACAATGAAAAGGAGAGGTGACAAAACGTACCTTTGCCGTAGTCCAACGCCCACATGGAACGGCTTTGATTGCGAGGAGAAATTACGCTAAAAAAATTATTTTGAGTCATCGTCGTAAAAGTCAATGCATATAATCCAATGCCTTTCCACCCGGTTAGGAGTGTGAGTCTGCATTCTACGCCTTCTGGTTTCAACATCTATGATATTAAGTTGCAAAAAAATTTTTCAGCAGTGTTATTTTAGAAAAAAATCACATAAATTAGGCCCCCCCAGGGCCCCCCCCTGAAAAAAAGTGGGGGGGCCGGGGCCCCCCCGGTTCCGCCACCTATGCAAACGACTATATGTATTTTTACTTTTTTGTCTTACAAATATGTACGAAAAAAAAACGGTTTTAGCTGAAATGAAAAGTAAAGATTTAGGGAATCTATGTATTTAGGGGTTCCCAGGAAGGGGTGTCACCTCGTAACCATGCCAAAGTATTTATTTTTTAGAGACTAAATATTAAAAACAATTAGCTCTGTAACAAGTGATTTAAAGAAATTGATTTTAGAGTGGTCCAATTTTCGGTTTCCCGAGGGATTGGTACCCTTAAATTATGTCAAAATATTTGTTTAATATGTATTAATATTAAAAACAGTTAGCTTCCCAGCTTTAACCATTCGAAAAATTGAATTTTGGGGGAGGGGAGTTTTTGGGAAGGTACCCCCAAACTATGTCAAAATATTTATCCATTAAATATTTGCTGATATCATAAAACACTGACACCCTAGCTTGAGCCCTTCAAAACATTTATTTTTGGGGGGCCTCGTTTGGGGATCCCCAGGAGGGTGGCACCCCCAAACTATGCCAAAAAATTTGTCTGTTAAATATCTGCTGATATCATAAAACACTGGCACCCTAGCTTGAGCTGTTCAAAACATTCATTTTTGGGGGTCCATTTGGGGAAGTCCTCAGGGGGATGGCACCCCCAAACTATGTCGAAATATTCGTCTGTTAAATATCTGCAGATATTATAAAACACTGGCACTGTAGCTTGAGCTGTTCAAAACATTCATTTTTGGGGGTCCATTTGGAAGGGTCCCCAGGAGAGTGGCACCCCCAAACTATGTCGAAATATTTGTCTGTTAAATATCTGCTGGTATCAAAACAAACTGGCACTGTAGCTTGAGCCGTTCAAAAAGTTGATTTTTGGGGGTCCATTTGGAAGGGTCTCCAGGAGAGTGGCACCCCCGAACTATGTCAAAATATTTGTCTGTTAAATATCTGCTGATATGAAAAAAAACAAGCACCGTATCTTGAGCCGTAAAAAAATTGATTTTGGGGGGCCCCATATCGAGGGAGTTTCTGGGGGAGTTGCCCAAAAAAATTTCGAGAGAAATACTTGCGCTTGCAGCTCAACAACTTTGCACAAAAACTAGATTTCGACGTTTTGTTGTTTAGGAGAAGAGGAGCGTACAAAAATTAGGAAGAAGAAAAAGAAAAAAAACTCATCGCGGCCAAAAGCGGGTTGGTTGGGATGAAAAAGTATCTTAAGACATGCAACCGTGTGAAATATTTTTTTGCCGTACCTCAGCCGTTTTTGAATGAGATCGCTTTTTACGTCCAACTTGCGGGGCGGTCTTCGGGTTCTAAAACCAAAGTCACAAGGCCAATTGCCTCGAAATTCGGTACAAACATATAACTCATTAATTTCAAACCGCTGTCAACATTTCATGTAGCTGGACCCAACGGTTCTCGAGTTACAAGCAAAAGTTTGAAACTTCGCACTCGATAGTTGGAAAATGGCCGAGTAAAAACAAAGGAACCATCAACGCGAGCGTCGGTCGTTCCAATTAGGTAGCGCTGGGGCGAAACTTCCACACTTGCAGAATTTTATTTTTTTAATAACTTGTTTGTGTACGAGGTTTGCTCTAAATTTTTGCTAGCAACGTAAATTTTTGGGACAGCGAAATAAAAAAACATTACAAGAATTATGCGAATATACACACGCACTACCATATTAGAATGATTCTTATTGCAGACGGTACTTAGCAACAATTGAGACAAGTATTATAACATCATGTTTAAAAGTCAATATTAAACTTTGTTTGAAAGACGTTATAATGCTCTCCTCTGCATGTGTTTCAAGAAGATATTACAGCAATGAAAGAAATTAAAATACTGAAACTGCAAACTGATTATGTTCGCGAATATACTGTGTTCCAGTGCCATCGCCAGAGCAAACTTAGTGAGGGGGCACTGGCCGAAAGTGGGGGGAGGGCACTAAAATTGAGTTAACTTTCGCCCATAAAAACTGATATTTTACGGCTAAAAATTCAGCGCTCTTTTAAAAATTTTGTATTTATGTCTGAAAAAAAAGACGTATAAAGCGGCAGCATTTGTTTTGTATGCCAAATAATCGCTTGAAAATCTTTCTGCAGAAATGAATACGACCGAAGCGCAACCAGGATTAGGCTAAGAGGGAAGGGCTTGAACCAAAAGCAATTTTTTGCCACAAAATTATATAATTTAGGTCCCAAGCTAAGCAAACCGATGCAACTCAAGTGTATCACAGGGGAGGGCCTGGGGGCAAAGCCCCCAAAAGCAGGATGATTTTTGTGATTTTGCCGCAAAAATAGCGATTTTAACGCCATTTTAATCACATTTCGCACGTCTTTGAAGCCATACAAAAAAACTACAGTAAAATGCAAAAATTCAGAAGTTATTGAAAGAATTAGATTGCTTAGCCCCTTCAACTGCCTTATAAGTACAAAAGATTAAGTCCAAAACACATTTAAACGCTTGTTTTTTGGTGTTATATTTTCTAAATGACTTGACTAAAGGGGGTTGAAGGCTCTTTTGCCCCTTCCCTCTGGTTGCGAAACTGATACGACCTAAACAATTTTGAGTGTGCTCTAAAAAAGCAAAGTAAACCGAAATCGAGGAGCACAAGCGGTCGTCAGGGAGGCACGGCTCCCCTGGCACCCCGCGCACCGACGGCACTGCTGTGTTCTGTGACTGTTATGTACAAGTGTAGCGTCAGCTCCAACGTAGCCACAAGTGGAAGTGCAATTGGATATATCGATTAATCAGTTAACCCGGAGAGTAGCTCAATAGGTTGTTGAACCGAGCCGGTCGACGGCATTGGGACGCGTCCATTTGACATGTACGTTACAATGGCGAGCGCGCCAGGACGTTGGAGTGGTAAACGCTCTCCCTTGCGCTGGTTGGAGACGTGGCTGTGCCGTCGCCAGCGTAAAGGGAGGGGGATGATGTAGCGTCAGCTCCAACGTAACCACAAGTTGAAGTGAAATTGGATATATGAATTAATCAGTTAACCCGGAGAGTAGCTCGATAGATTGTTAAACCGAGCCGATCGACCGCATTGGGACGCGTTCATTTGACACGTACGTTACACAAGTATGGCCCCTAATTTTTAAAACGGAGCAAAACCGTGTTTGAAAACATCTTTTAGAAAGTCTTTAAATTTTAGGACTAAAATTGACCAGTTGAACACTTGTAATTTGAAAATGAGTTAGTTAGCTACATGGTTCATTTTTCAGATGATATGGGTGGGGGCTGCCCCGGATTTAAGTGAACCACAAGCCTTCAAAAATGTTTTTTTTGCAAATGATGATTGATAAAACATCTACTTTTTGTCGTATATTCTGCAAAAACTTGCACCACATTCAAGTTTTTGACGTTTGATATGAATGGCAAAGTGCAAACGGAAGCGGTACCCTTTTACCGCTTCCAGCTTCCGCTTCCACGAAAATTTGCCGCTTCCACCGCCAGTGGTGCCGATCTTTGTTGAGCATTGGGGGGGATAATTTGCAATTTTACCCCAATTTCGCCCTATTTTCAACATTGGGGTAATGAACCTCGACCACGATTTTGTTCAGATGCGGAAATTTAGTGAAGACAAACGAAAAATACAGACAGAACACTTTTTTTCCCCGAATTCAGGTGAAGACCAAAAAAAAAAGGTCTTCTTCAGAAATAGAACACTTTTTCTCCCCGATTTTAGGTGAAGAGCAAAAAAAAAAGGTCTTCTTCAGAAATAGAACACCTTTTTTCCCTGATTTTAGTTGAAGTGCAAAAAAAAAGGTCTTCAGCAAGAATAGAACACTTTTTTCCCCCAAATTTACGCTCAGCTGTACACCCATTCTAATTATTGGATGGGATGGAGATGTGGACCATTCTCAAACTATTGGGAGGGATACAGCCAAATTATTGGGGAGGATATATCCCCCCATCCCCCCCCGGGTTTCGGCACCACTGTCCACCGCCTCCGCTTCTACATCCCTGGTTACAACATTGTCAAATGCCGCATTTTAACCTAAAAAAACATCGAAAAGGCTAAAGCTTCCGGAGCTTTGCCCAAATTTTTGTCAGATTGGCATTGTACGACAGCGCACTAAATACAAAAATTACAAACGTATTCAAAAATGTGAAGATGTAAATATTAGCGTAATGGGGTGTCGAGTGGAGTGGGGTGGGGTGTCGAGCATACATTTTTTGGCTCTGACTCCGACCCCCGACTCCGGCAAAATCCTTTTTTCGACTCCTTCGCTGACTTCCCGTAAAAACCTTCGACTTCCTCGACGCCTACACCGACTCTGCAACACTGTTTAGAGGCCAAAGTGCTAAACCTCGACATACGCTTTTTAGCAATAGCGTTAAACACTACCGCAATAATTATCCACCCACAATCGCGGAATCAGGCAGTCAGCGGGGGCCCATATGCAAAACCCGTGAAATTAGTAGGAGTCTATCCTTAGCGGCTCATCCTTAGCTATCCTACTTGTTGCTGTTAAAGGCCAATGTTAGACCTTAAAATATCCGTTTAGGAATGATATTAGAAACTACCACGATAATTATGCACAACCACGGAGTCAGCGGGAGCCCATATACAGAACCAGCGAAGTCAGCGGGGGGCCATCCTTAGCTAGTCATCAAGGGCTCATCCCTAGCTAGTCCTCTACCCCACAAAAGAAGACCTGTTTGTTCGCAGAAAACTCTGTTTGAGTTAGAGCGTTGCTCCAATGTTATGATAATATCTGCACGTTGCTTGCGCAGCAGCGATCGCTGTTCACTTTTCTGTTTGATCTTGATGGGCCCCCTAAAGTCCATGGGCCCAGGTATCATTGTCCCCCCTGCCCCCTCTCGGCGGTCCTGTGGACGATAGCATTGTTTTCTGATGTGAAAGTGAAACCATTCTGCCAAAAACTTTTGTTATACGTTTTCGTTTTGGCGTGGCTAGTCTCACTTTTCTCACTGAACTTCCCTCTTTTTCGAGCTGTAAGTCAGTGTTGCATTTGCCTTTACTGCTGTTTCAACATCATCTGTAGTAGGCAGGGCCGCCGAGAGGGGGGGGGGCAGAGGGGACAATGTCCCCGGGGCCAATGGACTTTAGTGGGCCCATGGGCTTCAGGAGGACTTTTTTGTCGGAGATTACCTAAATTCGGCCCGAAAAACTGTTAGAATTGCGGTAAAGACCTTTTTTTTTGAGATCACCTGAATTCGAGGGGTAAAACTATTAGAATTTTGGTGAAGATCTTTTTGTTTTGGAGATCACATCATATTTCAGACCAAACTACGGCATTTTGTCCGTCTGTTTTGGACTTCACGAAACCGGAAATCCGTCATATTTGAGCTGGCCGCGGGCCCACGTGTGGCTCTCGGCGCCCCTGGTAGTAGGCTTGTTACCGTTATCGTTCGAGTTTTTTAACCAGCTATCCATTCATTAAAATCTAACTGGTAGTAGAAGTATAGTAGTTATACCTCTACTCAGTACTTAAATTGTAGGTGGGACGCAGGGGGACGCGTCCCCCCATCGAGAGTTAGCGTCCCCCCATCGAGATTCAGCGTCCCCCCATCGAGGTTTGAGTGCTGGTTGAACAGACAAAAAAAGGCCTGGCAGCACGAATAAATCCCACAAATTCCGGCCAAAATTAGTTCCAAATTGCGGTGAAGACCTTTTTTTTTATCTTCACTTGATTTTGGGGACAAAAACTCTTCAATTTTTGGTGAAAGCCTTTTTTTTGTTCTTCACTCGATTTCGGGAAGGAAAGACATAATTTCCACTGAAGTACTTTTGCACTCCGAATGCGTTTGGTCAAGGCTGCAAAAGCGTTACCCCATGCAAAATTTTACAGTTTAAGTACTGCCTCTACTCAACTATATTTAGCAAAAGTGGAGTCGAGGACACAAGGCTCGAGGCCAAGGACACAAAAAAAATCCGAGGCCAAGGCCAAGGATAGCCCTTCCGAGGACAAACACTCTCGAGACCAAGGACAGAAATGCTCGAGGCCAAGGCCAAAGGACCAAGGACACAAGCGCAAGTGTTCTCAAAAAAAAAGGTCTTCACAAAAGTTTTAAGGCGATCTCCACAAAAAATTATTCCAAAAAATTTTTCAGGCGCTCCACAAAATTTTAACAATTCAAAAAATAGTGCTGTCCTCGAGCCGAGGACAGGCCAGTTTTCGAGGACTTGAGACCTAGAGGCCAAGGCCAAGGACTTCAAAATGTGTTCTCGAGGACGTTCTCGAGGCCAAGGACGTCCTCGAAGACTCCACCTCTGATTTAATAGGATTACCATATTTTTATCACCAAAAAGGAGGACACCTTTTTAATGAAATGTATTAACAGCTAGTTGTTCTGCATCGTCTGTACGGCAAAAGACAAACGAAAGCAACAATTATTTTAGCTATAGGTCAAAGTGTTATTACCACTAGCGTACGCAGGATTTTCGAAAGGGGGGGGGACAGAAAATTTGAGAATAATGAAGACCAAAAGAAAAAAGTTTTCACTCAGATTTAGTACGTTTTTCTGCCCAAACTTAGGCAAAAAAAGGTCTTCACTCAGATTTAGTCCGTTTTTCAGCCCAAATTTTGCTTTACTCAGATTTAATCCGTTTTTCTGCCCAAATTTACGCCATAAACACCCCCGACTGTCCTAGAGTATCCTGGTAAGACGTAAGCTATAGCGCGTGCGCGATTCATAGGCCTACTTTTAATGATCTAACTGATGATATATTTATACACTAAAAGGCTGCGTGAGTGCCCGAGTGGACATGTTTTATCCTTTCAAAATGCTAAAAAGGAGGACATTTGGGCATTTTTTAACGCCCTTCAAGGACAAATTATTTTTCATTAAAAAAGAGGACATGCCCTCCAAAAAGAGGACGTATGGTAACCCTAACTATAACATATTAGCAGTAGCGTAGCTAGGGGGGGGGGGCGGGGGGGGCTCGAGCCCCCCATTGGCTTGTGAAGTATGCAAAATCGCACGTTTTTGTTGCTTTTTAGGCCGATTTTTGGTGAAAAATTGAAAACAGCCCCCCCCAAAGGAAATTGGGTGCCAAAGTCGTGAGGTAGATGTTGTGATTCGGTGTGAAAAAGCGTTTGAATTTTCGATTTTGGCCGAAAAATCAGACTCAATTTCGGTGAAGACCTTTTTATTTATTTATTTTTTTTTGGAGACCACCTGTTTTTGGGCTGAAAAAACGTTTGAATTTCCGATTTTGGCCGAAAATTTCGGTGAAGACCTTTTTTTTTTCTTTTTTTTTTTGGAGACCACCTGTTTTTGGGCTGAAAAAACGTTTGAATTTCCGAGCTTTCCGAGAAATTTCCTCTCAATTTTCGGACAAACCGTGTGAAACTGATTCAAGAACAATGAAAATTCGGGTCAAGGTCGTGTGCACTTTTCTCACTCTTTCAAAAAAGCCCCCCCCCCTTTTCCAAATCCTGGCTACGCGCCTGCATATTAGTGATATTACGCTTCTACTTCTTTACTAAAGTACCTGTGCTACAGCACTATACAGTATACAAGCATTAAATTTGGTCTGCATAGTTCTATAATTATGTCATAAATCAAAGTGATGAAACAAAAAATTGATACTGTAGGTAGGCTAGCCTACTGACTATAGTATCGATTTTCACGCCCGGTAGATCAGATGGTTCTAGAAACTACTCTTATTCAGTTTTTGAAAACAAAAAAAGTTAGGCATCCAACTGTGCTACATGATACGTACGGGGGAAAGTTTATCTGCTGTCTTCTTACATCATACATTGTTCAACCAAGTCTCACTATTTAATAACGCCTATCTAAATAAAATCTACGGCTAAGTTAAAAACGGCGTTTTACAGAATTACACAAGTTTTCAACGACTGTCAGGGGTCGCTTAGAGTATATTTTACACTACCTAGTAAATTTGGTAACCAACTCTCTGCGACCCCTGAAGGCCGTTTGGCAACCCCAATGGGGGGTCGCGACTCCCAGTTTGGGAAGCCCTAGTTTAAGCCATTAATTTATTTATTGAAAAAACCGACGATCGCATCGCTCGCTTTTTGGTTTTCATTTTGCCATTTTGCAACTAGCGAGTGCGAAGTTTCAGACTTTTGCTAAGAACTCGAGAACAGTTAGCCTACTCAATTAATTTTTGGTATCACCATCATCCTCCCTTCCGCGAACCTCTCAAAAAATATGCCGAAAAGCTGATTGTTTTTCGGTGCACCAGGGAACAGGGTGCATGAAATCGAACGAAACGGTGAGCAGAATTGGAGAGTTGTAATCTGTAATTTGAGGCAATTGTTATCAATTACAAAATTTTGTGTAATTGTGGGATTTTAGTTTTGTGTGATTGTAATTTCACAAAATTTTGCCGAATTACTACTTCAATTACAGCAGGTCCCCTACAGTTTTTGCTCAGCACTTGATAACAAATATTTTTCTAATTAAAAAAAAAATTCTTACTAATTGTTGTAACTGTTTATATTCTGGATTAAGAAGTAGATCTGAAATACTGAAATGTTAACTTTACATTTTTATTAGGTATTTTTAAGCCACTTTTATTTAGTTTGTTGCACTCTATGAGAAACAGTTCAACTGTGAAGTTGTAAAAATGCTTCAAATAAAAGCATTTGGAAAGTTTTTAAGACAATCTGCATCAACAAGCTGGTTTTACTTGATTTACGCTAAGATCTTTCAAATTGGAGAAGTAGCGGGTAAGATTTTAGAATCTATAGAACTACACACCTTGTCAAATAACGGGTAACTTATTTCCAGAGGTGGGCATAAATAACATTATAATTATGTAAAGCGCAACGCACAATCTTTTCAACTGGTAAAAGCGCAGCGCAAAATGTGCAATTAAATTGTTTTAATTTCTGAAGCGCAGCGCAACTTCCGCAGTGAAATTTTTGATTAAGCTGAAGCACATTGCATTACCGCAATTCAGTGGCGCAGCCAGGGGGGAGGGCGATTTTTGCTCCAAAAATAAAAAATAGCCCCCCCCCCAACGGGATTTGGTAGCAGAAGTAGTGAAGGACTTGACGTTGTTTGGACCAGAATAGCGGAGGTTTTTTGTTTTGGAGCTCACCCAAAGTCGGTGAAAACCTTTTTTTGTTGGAGAACACCTGATTTCGGCCGGAAAAAAAAAACTTTCAAATGTCAGTGAAGACCTTTTGTTTTTTTTTTGATGATCACCTGGTTTGGGCCGGAAAAACCCTTTGAATTTCAGTGAAGACCTTTATTTTTGGAGTTCACCTGATTTTGACAGAAAAACCGCCTCAATCGAGTTCACGACTGAGGAAAATTTGGGTCAAGTTCGTTTACGGTTGCATCACACTTCCAAAAAAAGCCCCCCCCCCTTTGCGAAATCCTGGCTACGCGACTGCTGCAACTGCGGAACGGCATTTTCATACCAAGTTTAAGCGGAACCTAACTTCCGCAATTGAAATTTCACAGCATAATGCAAATACCGGACTTTTACTACTTTAGACAGAAAAAAAGTAAACAATTCGCTAAAAAGGCCGACATTTATCAATATTACCATCAAAACGGAACAAAATTAAGTTCAATGGATAGAATCGCGCTATTAATCGAAAAAAAATTGGAAAGCGCAGCGCAATTAAATAGCAACAAATTTTAAAGACTTTAGTCCGCAACGCAACTTCCGCAATGTTTCAAAACAAAAGATTAAAGCGCAGCGTTACTTCCGCAATTGCGGAAGTTTCGGAAGTTGCGCTTTGTGCTTTGCCCACCTCTGCTCATTTCGGACGATTGCACTTGTGATTGCACTCTTTTGGTCTTTACCTATAGAATAGGGCAAATAGTGCAAAGCTCGCAACCACATAGTGCAAAGCTCGTATTACTGCACTACGCCTTGCCAATTCATGTATCCAGTTCTCGCCTTGCCTTCCGTCACTTGTAATGCATCTCCACGATACTTGAATTTCTCTGCTTCAGTGTTTCTCCATTCACTTGCAATAAATAATTTTTATCAGGATTAAAATCTCCAGCCACTACAGGTCAGCATGTATAAGCTGCATGCTTTATGCATTGCACAAGAAAACACAATCATAAAAAAGCCATTTTATTAACCGACGCCGCCCTCCGAAGTTTGCCTGGTTGACTAGGGTTTGAAACTCAAAGCCTTGTGATCGAAAAGCCCAAATACTAGTATTTAGCCATCGCCTTTGTGTCATTGGACTGTTACAGGTTCAAGCAGAACTTTGCGTGACTAGAATTCCTTAGATGTCACTTAACGTAATTATTTGTATTATTTTATGTTGTGAAAGTTGATTCTGGTGTTCTCAATAAAAAATTTAAAATAATTTTTGAGTAATAAGCAAGATAAAACTTGTAGTCGTATTGAGAACTGAGATAGCAAGTTTTACTGTTGTTTGGAATTAATACTCATTCACAGACTAATCGCCGACTTTCGCTAAGCACAACAGTTTAAAAACAAGAAAACGCCAGTACTATAGCAGTAAAGTAACTGCAGTTTATCACAATTAAAAGGTTTTAAACCTATTTTCATGTTAACGGACAGTACGCAAGATACTGTTGCATGCATAAACACGATTCTGCCTACGCGCCTCTGCAATAGTCAACATTCCTTTTCGCAAGTAAGTGACACCCACCCCCATACTATAGGTGTAGCCAGGATTTTTGATTGGGGGGCCCGAACCGCAAATCGCGTGCAATGACATCATCAAAAATTTTAGAAAACAGTGACTTTTAATGACACAAAGATACCTTAGAAGGAATGGTCAGAAGCCGAGGCCTGAGTTGCCATGTAACCAGCATTTTGGTAAAGGGGCAACCAAAAATTATAGAGTTTTTCAAAATTGCCTAGTATAAATTGGGGAGACGTGGTGAGCAAATTAGTGAACGTACGTCAAATGTATCACAGATGGGTCTGAACGCGAATCCTCCTACCGCAGGGTGATTTTTCGTGATTTTTTGAAAATAACTTTTTTAATGCCATTTCGATCACATTTCGCACATTTTTAGAGCCATTTGAAATGCCTTAAATTTTTAAGATTTAAAAGCAAATTGAAAAAATTAGGTTGCTTAGTCCTTCCTTTTCTTGCTGGTCAAGTCCAAAACACATTAAATTCTTCCAGTTTTGGGTTGAATTTCGTAAGTTACTAGGCCCAGGAGGGGGGAAGCAAGATACATTGCCTTCTGCAATATTTTTACCTGCAAATAATAACAGAGTTCCCACACAATTTTCAAAATTAAATTTCATGACATTCCATGACCTTTTCATGACATTTCATGACTTAACTTTTTCCACAACTTTTGCATGACGTTTGTTTACTTTTTATGAGTAGCTAGGTGATACATACACTTGCAAACCGTAAACAATCTTGTTAGAATGTTTTTCCGCAGCCATTTTTGATAATTTTTGGGACAAAAAATCTGATTTTCTTCTGGGCTATGCATTTATAATTTTATAGTTGGCAAAAATTTGAATCGGGGGCCCCGGGCCCTTTGGTCGTTTATAGTAATGTTAATTACTGCTGTACCCAAACATGCTGCAAGAAACTGAAATTGGAGAAACAATAAGCTTTGCTGTCGGTATTTTTGTCATTGGTGGCATTTCAATTGGGAGGAGAGCCAGCAGGGCCCCTACTCCCCCTGGCTACGCCTATGCCCCCTTCACAGCTTTTAAATCGTTAAATATTGCACGGGGAGATGATTTCGCGGCCATGACCAGACGCATTCGGAATGTGGCAGCAAGTTGGTGAAAATTTTGCCCCAAATTTAAGAAAAATTCTAGGTTTATTTCTTTTTTCAGTACGGATTGTGCCTCTATATCGAGTGAAGACCAAAGAAAAAAGGTTTTCATCGCAGTTTGGTAATTTCGTGGGCCGCAATTTGGGGTTTGTTGAAATAATCTGCCACTTATTTATTTCCTGTTAAGGGGACGCTAGATCTCGATGAGGGGATGCTAAATCTCAATGGGGGGTCGCTAACTCTCGATAGTGGACGCGTCCCCCCTACAATTTAAGCACTGCATAGTAGCGAACGCAGGATTTTGAAAAAGGGGGGCCATAAACTTCAGAAAATTTGAGAAGAACAAAGATAAAAATAAGAAATTGTTCCACCCAAATTCAGTCCAATTTTTTGCCCAAAATCAAGTGAAGATTAAAAAAAGAAAAAGAAAAAAAGTCTTCACTCAAATTTAGTCCGATTTTTTGCCCAGAGTTGGTTGCAGGCCTACAACAAACCAATAAAACATTCCCTTTGTGTGATCCAGGCGCGTAGCCAGAAATTCGCAATGGGGGGCTATTTTGGGGGTCTGGGGGCGAAGCCCGCAGCTGCCGCCGGAGGCACGGAGGTCTGGGGGTGGAGCCCCCAACGCTCGAAAATTTTGCATTTTTTTGCAAAAATAACTTCATTTTAGGGCTATTTTGATAAAAAATAGTGCTTTTGAAACGTGGCTTAGAAATTGGCAGTGCAAACGTGATTTAACTGGTGGCATAAATGGGATATTTGGGAGGTGGCTAATGGTAAAAGGTTAGTTCTCTTGTTTGATGCTGGTAAATTATTAAATAGAATACTTCAATAAAACTCACACGGAGTAATCTATTTCGTATACAGTTTATAGAGAAAAATAGTTGGGGGGAGGGCTAATGAAAAAAGATTTAACTAATACTGAATAGCCCCCCTCTATTCCGTAGTTTATAGTATGTTTGTTGATGACACCTATGTTTAGCATTTTTACACTTGTGATCAAATTTGATTGCTTATTTCTTACCATTTTTCAAAGTTTTCATTTATTTGTTAGTTTTGTTTTTGACAAATTAGCCCCCCCCCCCGAAATATGTGCTTCGAAAGATGTTTTAAATCACTACGTAGTCTACTCCAGTGCATAAAACAGTCTCAAAAGTGCTAAAAACGTAGTGTTTTTCCCATCTTGGATTTTGGTCGGCATGCCAATGGGGGGAGCTAAAGCCCAACCGTCTCCACCTGGCCACGCTACTCGTGTGATCAAAGCTTCTGCCAAACTTACAAAGGGGGGCCATGCCGCAATTTTGCATGCTATTCTATGCTAATTATACTATCCTGGTGACCCAAACGGGGGACCATGGCCCAATGCCCCCCCCTAAATACGCCCCTGGCACTGCCCCTACACAAAATCCTGCCTACGCCATTGCGCTCAGCATTCACGTTTTCTAAATCGTTTGTTTAACTACTTACGTATGAAAACTAATTGTTTCTGTTAGTGTATATCACAGCGTATATCACATCATTATAATCAATCACACTGCGCTATTGTAGTACACATTTACGTATTTTATGACAACCTCATACGAAAAAATTGATTTGCGCGATCAATACTGTGGTTATTTGCGTGGTCAGTATTCATCCGTATGAATTATACTTTTATCTATTACGAATGATACAGTTTTATCTATTTTGAAACAAAAACTAACTTTCTCAATTACGTATTCATAATCAACCGCATTATTGTCATAATGACTAGGACTACCACACTGCGCATTTGCATATTTTCTTGACAGCCTCACATCACACACCATCATCATCATATTTATTTATTTTACCAAGTGACGTCATATCACAAGAAAAAAACTGCAACTTCCTCTAGGTCTATCACCAAAGCATCGAAATATGCAATTCCTTTAAAAGCAACACACAAGCTTGCAGAGTTAAAGCGATATTTAATCACTTGGTGAGGAGACAGCGAAGGACCGAAAGGTCATCGAAGTCTCCTGCCACCACACCAAATTAAGATTAAAAAGCAGTTTTTAGATTTTCTCAGTCTGCTACTTACTATGATAAAAATTTTATGTAAAATTAAAACAAAATGTTCCAAAGATATGTACACTTTGTACAGTATATACACAAATCTCACAGTCAACATGTAAAGAAAATGCAAGACAACATTAGAATCGTACTAACTCTAAGCATACTAAAAAATAAAAAAAATAAATAAAAATAATACTGTAACTACACATTGGATAGAAAATAAAATCAATAAAGTTCATAATGCTTATTTATGTTTTATAGAATTTAAAGTGGGCAATTGTACTGGAAAAATATTCTTTGCTTTGTTTTGTATCGTTTGCCAATATGTCATCAGTACCGGTACAATTTCCAATACCAGTATATATCAACCTCAGTCAGTTACTGCAAAAATACTTGTAATTGAGAGGCACATCAAAATGAGAGATGACGTATTGTATAAATGTGTGATAGATGAATGCACCAGCTTCGCCATTCAATCAATAGAATAGGTTATTGTTGAACTCAAGCATAAATATATGCAACCATGTTTACTGTAATTACTACTGCATTGCTGATAGAAAGCTGTTATTCTAGCTTTTATCGGTTTCATAGGTTGATAAAAAATGAGCTTTAACAGCTTTTTTAAATCTGTAGAATGAAACTTCTTTTATACTGCTTGGAATTTCATTCCAAATTTTAATTCCTGCGTATGATAGAGACTTTTGCCCTAATCTTGTTCTAGTTGTGGGAAGAAAGAAGCTGTTTTTGTTGCTCAATCTTGTCTTATGTGTATAACAGTTTTTTATTAGCTTAAATTTATCTGAATTTGCAAAAGATAATACATTATTGTGAATTTTGTACGTTAGCTTTGCAGTTTTAAGAGAGTAAATGTCCTTGAGTTTTAAGCATTTAGTTCGATAGAACAAAGGATTAGTATGCTCACGATATCCACTTCCAGTTAACATTCTAATGCTTCTTTTTTGCAGAATGAAGAGAGGTGCTAATGTTGATTTTGAAGCAGTCCCCCAACTACTTACGCAGTATTGTAGATGAGAGTATATGAGGCAATGGTAAACAGATCGTAGTGTTTGGTAAACAGATCGTAAACAGATCGTAGAGTATATGAGGCAGTGGTAAACAGATTGTAGTATACACACAGAAAGATGATTGTAATTTCGAAAAGTTTCAAGGCTTGCAATAACAACAAATGCTCAAAAAACGTAAGTTTTTTCACAAAAATGCAGTAAAGCGAGAAAATGATTGTTTTCTTGGCTGATCTTTGGAAAGAAAAACTTAAATTGTCACAGTAAAGATGCAAGCAAGGCAAATTTGAAGAATATCGCACTAGAAGACAACAATACTGTTGACCTTAAACTTAAAGGCTGTTAGAGGAGTCATAGGACAATGATATTTACTTGGCCCTGGGCCCCGGCCCCAACAAAAAAGCTTTCTATACTAATATAACAGTAAAGTAACCATTGAAAAGTACATGTTTTTAAAAAAGTTCAACAACTTTGCATGGGCGACCACCATGTAGAATACGTAAGAAGTTAATTTTTAGTCGTTTGCGTCCTTTTTGCTGGCCTGGAGCTACCAGCGAGGAAGCCAAGGGAAGAGCCACAAAAACGGCGACTGTACTTACAAAACAAGTAATGCGAAAAAGTCGTTCTCCCACAAGATTCAACCTACACCCTATGAATTGCAAAAACTTTTTGAAACAATATTTTTCGGTAACTTTATATGTAACAATTTACATGTTTTAAGAAGTACAGTACATGGCATACGAGAGGGGGGTTCAGGGGGTACATCGTTCCCGGTCCCGGGTCTAGGGGGGACCGGGCTTAGGGGGCCCGGAAGGGTTGAGGTTGTCGCGTCAAGTTTAGAACCAAATTTTTTTTCTTCCTTCCCCTTTATCCGGCCCTGATTTTGGCTAAAAATGATGCCAAATTTAAGGGAGGACCTTTTTCGTTTTTGCTTTTCACCTAATTTTAGGCAAAAAATGATGCCAAATTAGAGTGAAGACCTTTTTTTTTGCTCTTCACCTGATTTTGGGCAAAAATTGATGCCAAATTTGAGTGAAGACCTTTTTTTATGCTCTTCACCTGATTTTTGGCAAAAATTGAGATCAAATTTGAGTGAAGACCTTTTTTTGCTCTTCACCTGATTTTGGGTAAAAATGAGACCAAATTTGAGTGAAGACCTTTTTTTTTCTCTTCACCTAATTTTGGGCAAAAAATGAGACCAAATTTGAATGAAGACCTTTTATGATTTTTTGTGTAACTACTTCACTTGAGTTTGGGGGCCCGGCATCGATCTTCGTACCCCCTGGAAAAATTTCTCTCTGAGGCCCTGATGACCACCTTTCTACCAGAGATGGTTCGATTACAGTCGGGAACAAAAGTTTGAGACCACCACACTATAAATCAGCATTTTGTAGAAAAATCATGACTTATGACTGAAAATAATGCAAAAAGTTAGATGTTTCTTCATGGTTTGCTGACAAAACAATAAAAAGCACTATTTTTGTCAAGAAATAATTTACTGTAATACACATAAATAGCAGAGGTGGAGTCGAGGACACAAGTCTCGAGGCCAAGGCCAAGGCCAAGGACAGCCTTTTCGAGGACAGTCCCTCTCGAGGCCAAGGACAGGAATGCTCGAGGCCAAGGCCAAAGGATCAAGGACACAAGCGCAAGTGTTCTCAAAAAAAAGGTCTTCACAAAAACTTTTCAGGCAATCTCCAATTCATAGGCGTACCCAGAAGTTTTGATTGGGGGAGGCCTAAACCATAAATCACGTGCAATGATGTAATCAAAATTTTTTCAAACAGGAAGTTTTTGTGGGACAAAGATATCGTCGGGTGGAAGATCTAAAATTGTTGCCTGTTGGCACGTAACCAGAATTTTGCAAAGATAGAGGGCTTAAACTAATAGTTGAAAAGCGCAAATATCTAACTTTGGAAACGTTCTGAGTAAGCTGGTGTAACTCAAAGGTATTACAAACGGGGTTATGGGGGCGAAGCCCCCAGCCGTTGGGTAATTTTTTGCAATTTTTTGGAAAAAAAAGCTATTTTACTTCCATTGAATTACATTTCGCAAGTCAAGTCAAGTTTATTTCACCATAAGCTTAAAAGTAAGCAGGCAGGAAACAGCGATAAGACCATGCTGTCATCTAGGTCAACTGCACCTATTAGCAATACTTAACAGTTACAGGCATAAACTTAAGCTTGTCATTGAACATAAAAAAAACTCAAAATATCATTAACAATGCAACAGGTAACAATAACTGTGTTGCCAGCTTTGCACGAAATATTTAGAAAAAAAAACACATGCACGCAAAAAAACAAAAACAAAAAAAACTGACTTTTGCTTGATTAAAAAATTGAATTATTTAGACATTCAACATTGTTAAAATCTCAACTTGTTTTGTATTAAAGAAGGCAAGTCAGTCATAATTTAGTTTAAAATCATATTCTTATACAGCAAAAACATTAAATAAAAAAGACTGAATCAAATTCTTGTATTTTGGATTGACAGAAATAAAACTAAGTAATAATCTGAAGAAACAATTTTGGCAACACTGTATGTTGTAAAAAAACAAAATTTTTTACACTACTTACCCAAATAACAATTGGATAATCAAGACAATGACTGCAGTTACACGCAAACAATCCAAAAGCCATAACAATGCATTTTTCAGTTCGTCTAAATTCAATCTTGTTTAAGAAAACCGATCGATATAACAAAAAAGAACCTAAGCACACATTGACTCAGCTATTTCGATATTTTACGTATTAAATAGACCCTTAGCTTAAGTGGACCAAACACAAACACTGAAGTTACGCTAAAAGAAAGAAAGAAAAAAAAAAAGAATTTCAAACAATCATAGATAAGGTCAGTGGCGGATCCAGAAAATTTTGGTGGGGGGGGATTTGAAGCCAAAACCTCAAAAATTCGGATGTCTTCACCAAAATCAGGTGGTCTCCAAAAGAAAAAAAAAAAAAAAAGGTCTTCACCAGAATTGAGACTGATTTTGCGGCCGGGTTCGTTACGTTTAGGTCGGTGGGGGGGATGCATTCCGAAATGGAGCCGAATTATTCAAAATAGAGGCTGATTTTTCGGCCAAAATCGTAACTTTTAGGCTGGTGGGGGGGATGCATCCCCCCCATCCCCCCCCCTAAATCCGCCACTGGATAAGGTATGCAATAAAACAAATATCTTGGTCGTATCATAGTCAAATTATGCATTGCAGTCTTCAGAAAGAAGAATATGAGGATCTACTGCACAAGCACTGTACGATTTTGAATATGAATTTCTGGAATTTCAAACACACTCTACAGTATAAACCCGAATATGCAATATCCACACCACGTCATTTTTTTTGTTGTTTCGAAAATAATTAAAAATGTAGAAAATGCAATCAATATTTTTAAAATATTACTTTTTTAACCACTTTGATATATCATTTTATGGCAGTTAAGGCAGTGAAGAAAAAATAATAGCTGACGGTAACTGTATTAGGTATGATTGTAATAACTACAACAGCAATTATATTTCTGCTCGAAACTATACATGCAAACTACCGAATGCTACTTCAGTAATTTAAGAGAAAACAGTCAGTTAAAATAGAGGTACTGTATGAATAGTGACACAAACATAGAAAGTACAGCAGAAACAAAAGAAAATACAAAAATAACGATAAAAACTTTACAATACTACATAAAAAGTTACCAATATCACAAAAGTGACGGCCTGATATTTCTCGTAGTTAAGCACACTAATTGTAATTGTTTAATAGCTTATTTTCACAAAATTTTTTGAATTTTGTAAGTGAACATTGACGATATTCTTGCGGAATACTTTTCCATTCATTTAAACCGAGATAATGCAACGTTTTTTCCCTGTTTCAGTGCTGAAAGAAGTTTAAAAGTACTCATTTTTACTTTTTTGTCTAGTATTGTAGTTACGTATCTCTTCGAGCTTGATGAAATAGTTGTTGAAAGAATTTGGTAACATGTTATTGCTGTGCTTAAAAATAAATTTAGCGAAGTCTATTTTGATCATGTCATCAAGCTTCAAAACTCTGAACCTAGAATATAATAAATTTGTTTCATAACGACGGGCACAAAAAAGACAGGCTCTTAAAATTTTGTTTTGCAGAATTGAAAGTTTGTGAAAATGGCTTTTGGCAGCTCTCCCCCAATTTAATAAAGAGTGTTGAATATGTGAGTGAAGCATGCTATAATAAACTATTCGACGAGTTGATAAGGGAACGTAGTGACGTAATTTATAGATCATTCCGCAAACTTTAGAAAGCTTTTTAGCGAGATAGTCAATGTGATTTTTCCACGATAATTCCCTATCTAAGTGAATTCCCAGATACTTAATGCTATTTTTTAATTCAATTGGGTAATGATCAACATACAGTCTGAAATTGGTCATTTTTGTGCGTTTTTTAACAACAAGCATATAGCAGCTTTTGTGTAGTTGATAGTTAATTTGTTGAGTTTCATCCAAGTGTCAATTTTCTTTGTTTCATTTGTTACCACAGATTGTAGAATTTTGATGTTGTTATGAGAAATATGTAAGTTGGTATCATCTGCAAACAGTGTAGTTTCAAAATTGGAAACATAGGGCAGGTCGTTGACATATCGTGAGAATAATAGTGGGCCTAATACCGAACCTTGCGGAACTCCATGTTCTATCTTACACAATTTGGATATGTCGCACTCCACTTTCGTGCAGATTTTACGATCTGTAAGATAGGATTTCAGTAGATTGAATGCAGGGCCTCGAAATCCATAATGACGAAGTTTTTTTAATAAAATGTTTATATCTACTGAATCAAAGGCTTTCTTTAAATCAAGAAAAATTGAACATGTAATTTTGCATCATTGATATTATTCAGCAGAGGTGGAGTCGAGGACACAAGGCTCAAGGCCAAGGACACAAAAAAAATCCGAGGCCAAGGACAGCCTTTCCGAGGACAGACACTCTCGAGGCCAAGGACAAGAATGCTCGAGGCCAAGGCCAAGGACCAAGGACACAAGCGCAAGTGTTCTCCAAAAAAAAAAGGTCTTCACACAAATTTTACAAGCAATCTCCACAAAAAAACGTTTTCCAAAAAATTTTTCAAGCGCTCTACAAAATTTTAACAATACAAAAAATAGTGCTGTCCTCGAGCCGAGGACAGGCCAATTTTCGAGGACTTGAGGCCTCGAGGCCAAGGACTTGAC
Organism: Trididemnum nubilum; assembly: GCA_963965965.1. NCBI lineage: Eukaryota > Metazoa > Chordata > Ascidiacea > Aplousobranchia > Didemnidae > Trididemnum > Trididemnum nubilum. The sequence continues at coordinate 9,016,904 of OZ014482.1, read as the reverse complement.
CTTCGAGGCCAAGGCCAAGGACTTCAAAATCTGTCCTCGAGGACTCCACCTCTGTTATTCAGTAATTTGTCATAGAATGTAGTAATAGCTAGATCAGTGGAGCTGTTTTCTCTAAAACCAAACTGTGAAGGTGTTAAAATGTTATTTTTGTTCACAAATTTTGTCATGTTCTTTTCAATAATTTTTTCAAACACTTTTGAGATAACACAGAGGAGCGAAATAGGCCGAAAATCGCCCAGTGACTTCGGGGTTGAAACTTTGGCTATTGGAACAACATATACCATCTTAAATGATTCTGGAAAAGTTTCTAGTTTGATGCATTTGTTGAACAATTTTGCTAGTTACACGGGATGAAATACAGTTAGACATTTTTACGAATTTCGGAGGAATTTCATCAATACCATGTGCAGAGTTAATTTTGATGTTATTAATGCAATCACTTACATCATGTTCAGTAATTTCATGAAAAACAAAAGAAAGCAAGCAGCATTTACTGTGAATTTTGAACAAAGAATTATTTCTTGGCGCAATGTTTTTAGACAAAGAGGCACCAGTAGTGGCAAAATAATCACATAATTTGTCCAGAAAGAGTTTTGAATCTGTTTTTAAAACAGATTTTCAATTGATATTGTAGAAGGCAGTTTAAGTTTGTAAGACAATGTTTGCAATCAATAATCTCTCTAATAGCAGACCATGTTTGAGAAGAGTTTTTAGAGTTAGTTTTAATTAAGTTTTCATAGTAATTACCAGGGCCGAACCAAGGCAGCCCCGAACCCCCCGGTCGGGGGGCCCCAACCAAAATGGGGGCCCCACATTTTACTTTACTACTACTAATTTAAAAGTTGTTACTGTCGATCAGTGCTAGTATTTTTTGCAATATTTAGAACAAAATTAACGCGTATTGTCAATTTAAGATACTAAAAATACGCTCGCTGCACCTGTATGTCTCTGCTGCTGCGTTACAATTTTATCTATGATGCGATAGAATCACAATCGCTTTGTCTTAGCAGAAAAACAACTAGTTAATCGATTTAGATGTTCAGCTTACCAGTAGATTTCACAACAGCCAGTCAGAGTCAGTCCATAGGCGTAGCCAGGGGGGAGGGCAGGGGGCCCGGGCCCCCCAATTGAAATGCTACCAATGATAAAAATGTCACAAAAAAGACTATCGTTTCTTCAGTTTCAGTTTCTTTTAGTGTCTTCGCGTACTTGAGTAATTACCAGTAATATTGATCCAGGGGGCTCGGGCCCCCTCAATTTAATTTTTACCAACCAATTAAAATGACCCCCAATTTAAATGGGCCCCCAACAGTGATATTGATCCAAGGGGCCCAGGCCCCCTCAATATAATTTTTGCCAGCCAAATTCAATGGGCTCCTTACAATAACATTTAAATTGGCCCCCAAGAAATAATGTTGAATCAGGGGCCCCGGGCCACTTGAATTTTATGGTTGCCAACCAATTTAAAAATGCCCTCTACAATAATATTTAAATGGCCCCCAATTTGAATGGGCCTTCAACAATAATATTGATCCAGGGGGCCTGGGCCCCTTCAATTTAATTATGGCCAACCAATTTAAACGTAGTGAAATTAAGAGTTTTTATCCTAAAAGTTGGTAACTGAGGCCCTCATCTAACCTTTTTATGAATGTAATGCAATAACCAGGGACGGATTTAACATATAACATATGGCTCAGTGCCAGGGACTCCGCGCTCAGATAAAACTTTTTTTGGTCTTCACTTGTATTTGGCAGGAAAATATTGCGAAAAACCCAAAGTGCCATGGATTCAACTCAAAATAAATCCGGCTAAGGCAATAACATGGTTTGTAGGCGTAACCATCTATTGTACATTTTTCAATAACAATTTACCTTCACCTCGCCAGTTTCTATGCAACAAAATACTTTTGAAAAAATTAGCTTCAGTAAGAGGAATGCCTATTGAACAAATTTTTGAATTGAGAGGGCCTCTGGGCCCCCTGGCCGTATGCAAGTATGTATTCCTATAACTGGTTGTTTTCATGACAAAACAATAATCTCTGACGAAAATATTCCACTGAATTGTTATTTGCTGCTGCAATGTTGCAGGAGGCAATGTACTTTACTTCCCCCTACCTGGTTCAAATCACTTAGAAAATTTAACCCCAAAATACAAGATTTTAAACGTGTTTTGGACTTAAATTGCTAACAAAAAAAAAAGACTGAACAACTTAATTCTTTCAATTGGCTTTCTAATGTTAAAAATCTAGTAGTACTTTCAAATGGCTCTGAATACGTGTGAAATGTGATCCAAGGGTGTTAAAACTGTTTTTTTTTCCAAAAAATTACGAAAAATCGCCCAACGGCTGTGATACGTTTGAATTACAGTACACTTCTTTACTCAAACACGTCTCCCAATTTAGACATTTTCGCATTTTAGCTATACTGTAGGTTTAAGCCCTCTCCCTTAAACGAGTTCCTAGTTACGTGCCAGGCCACGGCTTTTGATCTTCAATTCTACGATATCTTTGCCCCCACGAAAAATTCCTCTTTTAAAGTTTCTGATGACGTTGTTGCGTGTGATTTGTGGTTTGAACCCTCCAATCAAAATTCTTGGCAACGCCTATGAGTCAGTCTAGTAATAGTTACAATCAGATTGCCTTCAGATGTCAGCAATCAAGTTAAAATTTATTTCAGGAGGTTCGGTTCAGCTACTACAAAAAGTGGTTAATCTTTAGGCTTATGTATAATTGAGAAAAATTTTCTGCAGGGGTTTGGAAGTCTTGTCTTACTTGACAACTTTGTGACTAAATATTGTTTGATTGCTCAAGTTTTATATTTCTGATTATTAATTATGTCGTTCTAGTAAGCTATGAGCAGGCTCAGCACTCAGGCAGATCTTAGATATTTGTACCTTATCCGGATAGCCTACGATCTGGAATGGATGTTAACCCGAAAATGAAAAAGTACGTGCAATGGACAAACAATAGGGCTAAGGGCTAGGGTAGTAATGATGAAATAATTATCGGCAAACAATTTTGGGGATAGGCAATCTCCTTTGCAGATCGTGTACAGGATCCCGATTTGTAGTCTGTAAAAATAAGCCCTCTAAGATGCGGATTAAGCTATGGTCACCCATTGAAAGATCAAGAATGGTAACCACTACACTAACTACCAAGTTATCAAATGATGAAACAACCACACAGGATCATTGATGCTTTTGCCACTGCAAAAGCTCTAAAAAAGAATTTTTAAGATTTACAAGAATATCATTGATGTCACTACAGCAGCTTACAAGGATCGCATCTCTAACTCATACCGTGTTTCCCCGATAATAAGACCTACCCGCAAAATAAGACCTAGCGTGATTTTTGAGGATGATTTTAATGTAAGCCCTACCCTTAAAATAAGCCCTAGTTGAGAGCGGCAGAAAGACGAAAGATATTACTTATGGCAAGTTATGGCAAGTGGCAGAAAGATATACATGTTAATGGCATGTATGTACATGTATACCGGTACATATATTTTGATATACATGTTAATGGCAAGTAAATGTAGATCTTTTTTCGTAATTTCTGTTTATTTAAAATCTCGTAATTTTTACTTTGTAACTTCATTTTTTGATATATCAAAATAATACATGCCCCGAAAATAAGCCCTAGTGCCATATTTTGGAGTAAAAATTAATATAAGCCCTGTCTTATTTTCGGGGAAACACGGTAATTACAGCTCCAATACCCAAATTATTTTTTCACGTAACATTGTAACAATATAGTATTGATGGTCTTTAGAATTAAATAAAACTCACTCTCAAACGATAACTTTAACGATTTTTGTAGTTAGCACGGAGTGGCAGTTAATAACCTGACTTGTATATGCTGCAGCTGTACTGGTTTATTTTATATTTTGGATATCTTTAATGTAAATTTTCGTGTTGTTCTACAATCCTAGTTTTAGAAAAGTAGTGCGTCTAAGATATGTGAAATTTAGGTGACTATTTAAGCCGATTGCAAAAATGTGCAAATTTAAGCGTTTCGGATGGGGCCCCGTCTTGAGTTTTCGGGGGGGGTCCCGAACCCCCTAGGCACGGCCCTGGTAATTACGTTTTGCAGCCTATTTTACATGCGTCAGTTTGTTCAGATACTTTTTGTAAAACGTTTTTTGTTTAGGATTATTGCTTTTGAAAAGTTTTCTGAACAACTTATTTTTAGTTTTTATGGACTTAAGAAGACCCGTAGTAATCCAGGGGTTTTTGTTTAGAGTTTTTTCTTTTCGTGTCTGCGGTCTCAAAGGGGCATGTATATCTAGCACTGACTTAAAAGCAAGTGTGATATTAGATACATCAGTATTAACGTTAGTTTCAGAGTAATTTAGTTTGATTTCTGACATTTTAGCATTCAAATCAGTTAAGTAGTCTTCAAGAACGAAATGTTTCATACATTACATATGTTTCAAACGTAAGTGTTCAGAGCCATTTGAAAGCACTAGGTTTTTGACATTTGAAAACAAGTTAAAAAAATTAAATTGTTTAATCTACCTTTCACTTGCAATTTAGGTCTAAACACGTTTAACATCTGGCATTTTGGAGTTCAATTTTAATTGTAAGTGATTTGGTCCACGTAGGGGAAAGTAAGGTGCATTGTCTCTTGCTACATTTTAGCTGTAAAGAATAATCCACTCGAAGATTTTCCTCAGAGATTTTTGTTTTGTCATGAAAATAACCAGTTATAATAGTGCATGTTCGGCCAGGGGTTCCAGGCCCCCTCAATCGAAGTTTATAATTTGTTCAATCAGCATTTTCCGTGGCTAATTTTTTTCAAGTATTTTGTGCTTAAAAATAGGCGAGGTTGAATGACTGAATTGCTATTGAAAAATGGTACAATAGGTGGTTACGCCTACCAACCATGTTATTGCCGGGCCGGATTTACACCGCGCTGGGCTCCTGGCACTTTCGAGATTTTTGAAAACTATTTCTGCCACATATAGATGAAGACCAAAAAAAGTCTTACGATTTCAGCGCGGGGCCCCAAGCTGGTACTGCGCCATATTATGGTAAATCCGGCCATGATAAAAGCATTACGTTTATGAAAAGGCTAGATGTGGGCCTGAGATAGCAACTTTTAGGACAAAAACTCTCCATTTCTTCCGGGTTATACCTTCAAATTGGCTGGCAAAAATTGAATGGAGGGGAGCCGGGGCCCCCGGTCTTTAATATTGTTGTTAGTTACTGTTGTAAACGAAAAATGCTAAGAAGAAACTGAAGAAACAATAGGCTTTTTTATCACATTTTTGTCATTGGTGAAACTTCAATTGGGGGGGGGGGGGGGCGGGCTCCTTGGTCCTCCCCCCCTTGGCTACGCCTATGCTTCAAGCGAGAAAAACAAAAAAGATGTTCGCAAATTTTCCGCGAGGTTTCTGGCGTTTTTCAACGAAATTTCAACTGTTCAAAAATTAGTGCTGTCCTCGAGCCGAGGACAGGGCAATTTTCGAGGACTTGAGGCTTCGAGGCCAAGGCCAAGGAATTGACCTTCGAGATCAAGGTCAAGAACATCAAAAGGTGTCCTCGAGGCCAAGGACGTCCTCGAGGACTCCGTCTTTGATAAATAGTACAATATTCAATATTTTGTGTTTCCACCCTTATTTTCAATAATCATCTTCAGACATCTTGGCATACTTTCAATGAGCTTGCAACAATACTTAGAAGTTAGATAACGTGTCGAAACAATTTTTATCTCATTTTAAAGGTGCTTAGGACTGCTAGGTTGTTGTTCAGAAACCTTGTTTTTCAAAACCACCCACAAATTTTCGATTGGATTCAGATCTGGACTGTTGCCTGGCCAAACTAGGACCCGATTCTTCTTGCTTTTCAAAAAGTTGGAGACAGTTTTTAATTTGTGACATGGGGCGCCATCTTGCTTGAAAATATCGCATTGATGCACGTTCATGTGAAGCTCTAGCTTGTTCTTTATCAAATCAAGATATTTTAGAACCATTCATTGTTTCTCAGGGGGTAGAGAGAAAAACCCTGCTGTTCCCTTGACCGACACGGCTCCCCATATCATGATCGTGGGAGAATGTTTCATAGCTTGTTGGGTGTATTTATCATCGAATCGTTTACCTATAGGTCTCCAAACTAAATGATTTTGAGATCCAAATTGTTTTACTGCAGTGCTTTGCCAAGCTAATCTGCCTTTCTAAATAGCTTTCCTGGTGGAGAACTACAATAATTCTAGACCGTTGCCCTTCTGTCAATGATGATTTTTAACCACTTTTAAGGAGTTTCAAAGTCATAAAAATCCAATATTTTGTTTTGATTGCAACTGCAGAATGATATCACCTTAGCAGCATGTAATATGGAATCAATAAAGGTGAATTTACACAGCATCCGTTTTTCGTACGTTTTTGTCCGATTTTTTACGTTTTTGCTTCTCCTTGAAAAAGTACACACTTTTTCATCCGCATTTTTATAAGTCCATATCCGCACTAAGTAGACCGTTACACATCGATAAAAATTTTGTTCAAAACTTTTGTGTATGAACGATAAGAGCAATATTTCAAAATAAGGCTGTATCCCTTTGCAAAAAATTTTTTTCGGTTAACTTTTGTCTAGTATGTGAAAGTTTGGTTAGTGCGGATATGAACATATACAAAACTGCGGATGAAAAAGGACATACTTTTTCTCGGAGAAGCAAAAACGTAAAAAAACGGACAAAAAAAGTATACTGTGTAAATTCATCTTTAGGCTACTTATTTACAACTACGGTTTCTGTGACGATTTTTGCGCTATTTTGAATCGTAAATCATAATTTCACTAAAGCGTCGATTCGTATAAAAGGTGGTTTTAAACTTTTGTACGCAACTGTACAGTATATCGAGTCCGTCTATTGCAGTTACAATTACGCGCCTTTACGTAATCGATTTTTGATCGCAATTATTTCACCTTGTAGTCGAAGCGATTACGATCACAATTATGATTACATCTCGTCGCCAAAATTTCAAAATAATTTTGATACAGCACTTACGAAGTAGAAATCTATCACAAAGTGTAAAAATACGTTTTAACTGATGATTGCATTAGAAAGCTACAGCCCAAGAAAAGATATATATCAGGGCCATAGTTGTCTTACTTATATTTTCAAGAGTTGTCGCCCAACTTTCTCTAAAAACATTTAAACCTAAACACCAGGGTGGTAGTTTAGTGAGTCCGTACGCAATGCGTCTCACAACGTTATGCACAAGTGGAATAATATTTAATTAATGAAAATAATAAGTTGAAGCAGCTATATATAGACAGCGAGTAAACAAAGAGAAGCAAGAACAAAGACATGTTAATTAAATTCTTTTTGTCCTGCGATATCCGTTCATTATGCAATACCACCCATAACAATAAGCAATATGAGCCAATAACCGGATACCGCAGACAATATTACACAAGGAAAAAATATATTAATCAATGGCTCGGTCACCCACTAGCGTACGCAGGATTTTCGAAAGGGGGGGGGGGGGGGGGCAGGAAATTTGAGAATAATGAAGACCAGAAGTAAAATTTCTCCACTCAGAATCAGTCCGTGTCCTTCCCTAAATTAGGTGAAGACCAAAAAAAGGGGGGAGTCTTCACCCAGATTCTGTCTGTTTGTGTGATCAAACTTTCTGCCCAAGTTACAAAGGTAGGGGAGGCCATGGCACCATGCCCTCCCCCACTAAATACGCCTCTGCAGTCACCACAGACCTTCCCCTCAAAATGATGGGTATGATGGACGACAAAGCCCCCAAAGGCTGTCCAGCATACACATCAGTCAACAAAAAGAAGTGTGGATTCAAGCAAATCCCATGACGTAATAAGAACAGGTAAATCTTTAAAAAAATTGTTGCACAGAAAACCGATATAGGTTAAGATATGGATGTGTTGAAACGCGAAAAGCGGTAATCTAAATGTTGAACGCGTTGAAACCTGAAATATGACAACAGAAATATTTTCTGTGTCTATGCGACAAGAAATAAGCTACTTAGTAATTCCATTTAGAACGACGTAGCGCATTTTCGCGCAAAAACATGAAAATAACGCAATGTAATATAATTATGGGGCTTTCTCTACAGCCGTTAAGCGTAGCATAATCATTTAAAGAATCATCGCGACTTTGCTCGGAATATAACAGTATAACAACTCGGAATGCAACCAGTGGCGGATTGATGGGGGGGGATGGGGGGGATGCATCCCCCCCCACCAGCCTAAAAGTTACGATTTTGGCCGAAAAATCAGCCTCTATTTTGAATAATTCGGCTCCATTTCGGGATGCATCCCCCCCCATCGACCTAAACGTAACGAATCCGGAATTTTGGTGAAGACCTTTTTTTTTTTGGAGACCACCTGATTTTGGGCGAAAAAAACGTTTGAATTTCCGATTTCGGCCAAAAAATCACTCTCAACTTTGGTGAAAACATCCGAATTTTGAAGGTTTTGGCTTCAAATCCCCCCCCCACCAAAATTTTCTGGATCCGCCACTGGCCTTTAGGGCAGATAACAAGCAAACGATTAAATATTAAAAACTCTGACTAACAAACGTCAAAACATCACAACTAAATTATCACATATCTTGTTAATCGATCGCTCAAAGCAAGGATGAGTTCGATTCCGCAGTACAAAAAGCTATCATTGTGCAGATTATTGCACAGAATAGTCATAAAGCATTGCAGTAAATTTCAAATCAAATTCTTCATGATATTCGCTTTATTACGCCGAAGCGTGTAATGAGTTGGCGGGGCCCATCTCCGCGTCATTGCACCCGGGTCAACACACCTTCTTTTCGAAGAAATGCTGCAGCGGTGGCAAACTGTAGGCAACACTGCTGTATTTGATTTGAGAGGCCCAAGATTTGAACCGCAAAACTTCTGCTCCAGAGACGAACGCGTTACCGTTTGACTAACTAACTGGTCGGTTAAAAATTAAAAAGCTGGCAATCAAGCCAACGTCAAAACTTCGCAACTTAATTGTAATTAAAAACCTGTCGAAAAGAAATATTATTATATTAATCATGCTGTGCAAATTGAGATTGTTGTTCACTTCTTTATGCCGAGGCGACCAAAAAAAAAAACAGCATGAATACTAAAAAAGAGCGATTAAGTCTAAATGTAGACTTAGTATTTTTGTCAGCTTGAACTCGAAAAACTTCATATTTTGCCGAACTTGAATTCGAAAAAATTAAATTAGAGAACTCGGACTGGCTAAAATAGGAATAAAAATTGTTTTAGTTCGTAGCCCTGGTTGCCGCGGTTGCATCAATTGCCAAAATGCCATACTCAAGTAACTTATAACCGATTTTCCAGCACGCCTCAGCACTTTTGCAATTACAAATACGTGCTCGCAAGCAATTTTGATTTGTGCTGTTATTGTTTGTAATTAAATATTAAATTGTATTTTGATCTTCTTGCAAAAGATTTGGGCATTTTAGAGATAGATAGTCTGCTGCATTCAGCATTGGGGCAGTGCAACCTAACTTAAAGAAGATGAACTTTTTTAACGATACGTTAGCAGCGCTCGTGCACATTTTTTTAGTCGCAAAACCTTGGTTTTAAGTGTTGGGCCAAATATAGCATTACAAGGAAATTGATTTCAAGCACGAAAAAAGGTTAAATGCTTTCGTGTGAACTAATACTGCGGTTCAAATTCGCCTCAGTAATCATTCCTTGCACCAAAGCTACTTAACTTGTTCTGCCAATTTAGTCAAAGCAATGACGCATGTCGAAGTAATTTAGATTGGTTTGATGAAGTTTCCGATATTGGAGCGATAGTGATATATCAAAGAACATGAATGAAATTGCTTTAGGAATCCATCGAAGCAAAATTGATTGATTAATCCGTATTTTGCTGCCCACTCATGAGGGAGCAACTTTGGCATTTTTATTTCGGACAAATCGTCCTAATCCACTTAGAAATGGAACGTCTTTCAAGCTTTCCAGTTGACATTTGACTTCTACCCATGTAAATTTGCTGCTTGTTCAAAGCACCAAACAGAGATAAAATGAAAAAGAAGACCTTGAAGTTTTGTATTGATCGGAGTTGTAAACGGGCCGACTACTTCAGGCCCGAACCTGAAAATATAAGCCTGAACCCGGTCCGAACTCGAAAACCAATTTGAAGCCCGAATCAAGCCCGAAAAAACCCAAAAGTGAAGTTAGGTCTGAAAACTTAGCAATGTTGCCAAGTTATTTTGCTTATACTTTTGTGCATCAAAAACAAAAAGCACGTCTCAGGCCCAAATTAAGTCCGAAATTTTGTGAACTCTAAGCCCGAACCCGGCCCGAACCCAAACCCAACCCAAATAGTCTGGCCCCACTTACAACACTCTAAAGACTTGCGCTCAAAATTGGACATTTTTGCTTACAATCGCAATTTTTTTTTACAGTGGAGCCCCAATTTAAGGATTTTTTTCTCGTATCGTCTTTTGATGATGCTCTACGTTGTTGTTTGGTTTATTGTTGGCTACACTGTAGACTTGGAAGAAAATTTTTGGCACTTTCTGACTTACTGGGGAGAAGGAGTGATGGTGGTATATTTTACTTTTGCATTTGGAGTTGCTTTACATAGTATTTTTTAAAGGTCGAAAAAGGATAAAAATGAAAAAAGTAAGTTTTATTTATTTCCGTATTCTTTTGATTGTTTAGGCAAAAAAAATGACCTGAAATTTCATTTTAAATGCAAACGAAAGTCTCATAGCGTATGCTTTGAGCAAATTATTTATTAGAGTGACTTCTCGCATCAACTTTCATGTTCATTGCCGACATTAATTGCTCTTTTCATCCATAGGAATTTACAGAGTTTATTGGATTTAGTTCTTATTGTTTTCTTAAAAATATCTTTGTATTCAAAAAATAAACCACATAATACACAAAAAAAATGATGTATGGTTGCAATATACTGCATTGCAAATCCAACGTAATGCGCTCACAAAAATGCAGCTTCAATAATATTTTACAGCTTTTCACTCTTCTTCTTTGTATGTGATTTTTACGTACTGTTGATAAAGTTTTACCGCTTTTTTGTGCACTTTTTTTAGGCGCTGTTTACCGCTTCTGCGCCTGCCCATCATTGCTGAGTCAATGACTCTTTGATTTGACGGTTCGTTAATTCGCATTTTTTGCGTTACTCAGCAATATTTGGGCGCCGGAACCACGAAGCGCGCTGAAAGTGAACATGTAAAAACTGCCAGAATTATTAAGAGCAATGTACTGAGAAAATAAATAATAAGCTATAGGCATTATCCAGAGTCTTATACTGTACCCACAATCAAACTATTGATAAACAGCATAAGGAATCGACTTTCGTCTTTTATTTCTCGTAAGTATAGCTAGGACTACAGGTATGAACATGAGCGTAGAAAGGCAAGGAATCGCAAATTAACCAGATCAGAACACAATTTTTTTCCGAAAATTTTATATATTTAAAATATTACAAGAGATAATTATAATATTTCAATTCAAAATAATTTCCAATAAATAGCATGCCTTAGACAGCTGTTTCGCCCAATCTCAGGGCTTTTTAGTAACGCCAGCATAGCCAAAATGATAAATATCACCGCCGGTGATAAAAATCTTTAAAACATACATGGTTACCTATTTATCAATGAATGAATAAATCTTTCCCGATTACGATTAAATTACATAAATCTTTACCCATCAATTTTGGTCAAACTAAGTAAATCTTAACTGAGAAATCTTTATACCCAATGAAATCAAAACTATTAATCAAATCTTTTTTCGAATGAAACTACACGCCGTAAATCAAATCTTTACCGACTAATGTACAAATCGTATCTTGCAACTATCAGAATTTCTTGACTTTCTATGCTCATGTTTAAATCTGTAGTCCTAGCTATACTGAAGAGAAATAAAAGACGAATGTCGATTCCGAAACAGAATGTCTTAGGCTGTTAATCAAAGGTTTACTCGTATCTATAAGACTCTGGATACTCCTAGAATTATATTTGGTGACATTTTTTTATTGGGAGAGGTCAAGCCAATAAGCTTTAACTGTGATTTATTGCAGACGACCTTCGCTGGTTTCACAAACTCAACTGGATTTTGTTTTCCGTTGGAGCGACCATAGCTTTCCTGGTAACAGGTCTTTTTTGGGTTGTTTTGGCTCCAAGTCGAACTGCAGTACAAAATCTCAACCCAATCACATTTCATCTTCATGGAACCAATTCGATTTTATTTCTCGTTGAAATTTTCATGGTTGCTTTTCCAACCAGACTTTTGCATTTTGTGTATCCAATAACCTTTTCTTTCATCTATGCGGTTTTTTCAGTTATTCTTCATTTCACAGGTGTTAACTCAAGCATTTATCCAGTGGTAAACTTTGTTGAAAATGCTGGTTTAGCAATTGGTACAATAGTAGGAAGCGCTTTTGTATTAACTCCAGTTTTGCATTCGATGGTTTATTTATTTTATCTCCTTCGAACTTTCATTTTCAATCATACTAAACATGTGGAAGCCTAAAAGTATGTAATCTGAAATGCTCAGAAGCAGTTTAACCTTATTTTACACGGGGCATTTGACTAAAGGCCGAAATAGACGATCAAATTTTTTCCGCAGACTCGCGACACCCATAGAGGGTATATTTAAGGGAGTATAATGAAGATTTCATATTTTGATTTGTTTTTGTTCTTGAATTTCGTTATTGTTATATAAAAGTAGCAAAAGTAAACTAGAAGGGTTTTCGCGATTATTTAAACTAGTAAAATAGCTACAAAAAGTTTGTGAGAGTCTAATGCCTTACGTTATTAGCAAAATCAGCTCTGCCATTGCCCATAGATAGTCAATACTGATACAACATTTAACATTTATAGCTTACCCCTCCCCCCATCGTCACCGCTACCCCTACCTCTCTTTTAGCATCAAAAGTAAAGTAATTTTTACTTTCAACATCACTATCTTGATTTTCAAGATCACTGTGTTTGGGTCATCTGAACTTTGATCTTCAAGATCACTAAAAATGGTGATCTTACCCATCTGTGGGTATTGTTGCTGTACTGGGAATGTTACTTTAGTTTGCAAACTGATCTACAATAACCCAATAAACTCGTTCTTCATTCATGCGTTATGAGCCATAAGCGAGTCAGGATTTTTGATTGGGGGGCCCCCAAACCACAAATCACATGCAATGACGTCATCAGAAATTTTCGAAAGAGATACTTGTTTTGAGACAAAGATAATGTAGAATGGAAGATCAGAAGCCGTGGCCTGATTTGGCGCTAAGCCGGCATTTTGCCGCAAGAAAGAGCTAAAACCAAAAGTTAAAAAATGAAAACGTCTAAATTAGGAGACGTGTTGAGTAAAGCAGTGTAGCTCAAACGGATCAGAAAAGAGGATCTTGGGGCGGATCCCACAGCTGCTGGAGGCTGCGCGGGTCTGGGGGCTAAGCTCCCAGCCTTTGCGCGATTTTTAGTAGTTTTTGGAAAAAAAAAAAACTATGTTAATGCCATTGGATCACATTTCGCACGTGTTTAGAGCCATTTGAAAGAATTTTTAACATTTGAGCAATTTTTAACATTCGAAAGCCAATTGAAAAATTAAATTGCTCAATCCTCCTTTTACAATTTACGTCCAAAACACATTTAAAATCTTGCATTTTGGGGTTAAACTTTGTCAGTGGTTTGGCTCAGGTAGAGGAAAGTAAGATAAATTGCTTCATGCAATATTTTAGCAGTAAATAATGATTCACTTGAAGATTATCCGCAGAGATTTTCTTTTGTCATAAAAATACCAGTTACAGGAATATATGTACGGCCAGGGGCTCAGGTTAATTCAAATTCAAAAACTTGTTCAATTTTCATTTGCACTAGCTAATTTATTTTTCAAAAGTATTTTGTCGTGTAAAAACTGGCGAGATGGAAATGAAAATGTTCCTGTTGAAAAAGGGTATAGTACGAGGTGTTTATTTCTACAAACCATGTTATTGCTCGGACTCTTGGCACTATGGCAATTTTCTCAACATCTTCCTGCCAATCACAGACGAAGATCAAAAATAGTCTTACCATCTGAGCGCGGGGCCCTAGCACTGAGCCTCATGATAAATCCGTCCCCGGTTATTGCATTACGTTTATAAAAAGGTTATATGAGGGCCTGAGGTAGCAACTTTGAAGGCAAAACCCCTTAATTTTACCCGGGTTATGGATTTAAGTTGGTTAGCAAAAATTGAATTGAGGGGGCTTGAGCCCCTGGTCGTCACCCGAGTTATACATTTAAATTGGTTGGCAAAAATTGAATTGAGGGGGCTGAGGTCCCTGGTCGTCAATATTATTGATATTGTACTGTTGTACGCTTGTACTGTTGTACGCGTAAAATGCTAAAAGAAACTGAAACTGAAGAAACAATAGTTTTTTTGCCAGAATTTTATCTTTGGTTGTATGTCAAATGGGGGGAGCGAGCCCCTTGGGCCCCCACTTGGCTACGCCTATAATATGAACGTAGCACTCTGCGTCTGTCTAGCCACACTAACGCACATCACCCATTTTTAGTTCTGATTGCAAGTGTTTTGTCAGTTTGGGCCATTCCAAGGGGCAGATATGCGTGGCCCCAACGAAAAATAAGCCTTAGTTGTCTTATTAAGATCACAGCAATGGCGCGTTGCCAATTCGGTTATCGAGCCGGTAACCAACAACTTTTTGAACCTTTAGTCGATGCGTGAAGTCGACAAATTACGCGTCTTTTTAGTTGTTATCATTTTAATAAATCATGCATTGCACTGATGCTTTGGAACTGTAATCTGCTGTGATATTCGCTCTAACTCGTTGAGATAAAACAATTATTTTTGAAACCATGATATCAACCACAGCCTAGTACAAGAAAGTTGTTAATGCAGGCTTTTTGTCAAAAATAAAGAATAAAGATAACGGAAGTTACTCGAGTACACCAGGAAAACCTTTGTGCACCATGTAGCGTACCACAGGTTGAAAACCACTCTTTATATTGTAGCTCTTCTCTCCACATACACACGTGCGTAGAGAAACACATATTGTTACGAAAGAATGACTGCCTTTGTTCAGCTGATCATTCAATAAGGAAGTTATAAGCTTGGAAAGTCACCATATAAATAAACGAATCAACGAGAACCTATCCCATTATACATGGCATAGGCGTAGCCAGGGCCAAAATTCCACTAACGACAAAAAGTTATGACAACATAGCCTGGCGATGTTTTGTTGCAGTTTTTTTTCAGTTAATTACGAAAAATCTCTCAATTTCGGTGAAGACCTTTTTTTTTTTTTTTGGAGACCACCTGATTTTGGACGGAAAAAACGTTCGAATTTCCGATTTCGGCCGAAAAATCACTCTCAATTTTGGTGAAGACCTTTTTTTTTCGGAGACCACCTGATTTTGGGCGGAAAAAACGTTCGAATTTCCGATTTCGGCCGAAAAATCACTCTCAATTTCGGTGAAGACATCCGAATTTTTGAGGGTTTGTGCTTAAAATCTCCCCCACCAAAATTTTCTAGATCCGCCACTGAATGCAACAAGGACAATATAAAGCATTCAGCAACTCTGCTGGTCGCATAAGATTTTTCACTGAGTCAAGGCTTTGCCACGTTCTTCAATTCGCTGTAAATGCTTTCACTGGAAAAGAAGTGCAGTTGCCGTAACATTGGTTTTAACTCGGAAAAATTTAATTACTACAAGGAGGTAAGGAAAAAATGCAAATAGAATTATGTACGTTAGAAAGGTTAACTATAGGACACCCATATTGGTAGAACATTTCTTGCAAGTCTTATCTGTAGTACGGTTTGGATATAGGAGTCAGGATTGATAGCGATAAAATTGACCTACTACAAATTAACATTATACAGCCTTGCACGGTTGACTGTTACAAAAACAATTTAGTAATATGACATATAAGCAACACTAAGCTAGCATTGTTGGCTGGTATAACGTGCAGCAGCGAAAACAATAAGCAAATAAAAAAATTGAAAGATTTTTTGATGGCATGCTCAGTAGTGGAATCTATCTGGCTCAGGGCCTTTTCTGGTGACTCCGCTTGTAGAAAAAAGTGCTTTTAGTTTTCGATCGCCTTGGCATCGATCGTCTTTTCCCATGAAATTCGCCTTTCTGCGTCGCACTCATTTATTTCTTCTTCAGATTTCCGGGCACTTCTCGAACAGCCTCGAACAAAACTTCTCGTCCTGTTTTTGAACAGTTCTCTGGATTCTTGTCGAACTCTTCTCCGATTCTACTCGAACTCTTCTCGAGCTATTACGCAATTCTCAGCTTCATTGGTTCACTTAGAACTTTTTTTTAAAAAGCTTCTTGGTGAAAGCCTTGATTCTGCGTAGACTCACACGAGGTACTAATGAAGTGAGCGCTCCTCACACGGAGCACCAATTTAGTGTGTCCGTTAGAAGAATGGCCACAAATAATCAAATTTGATTGCTAGTGTAAAAATGCTAAACATAGGTGTCATCAACAAATATTCTATAAACTTAGGAATACGGATGGGGCTATCAGTATTAGTTAATTACCAATCATTCCTCTCAAACCTCTTTTCATTAGCCCCCCCCCAATTATTTTTCTCTATAAACTGTGCACGAAATAGATTACTCCGGGTGAGTTTTATTGAATTTTACTATTTTATAATTTACCAGCATCTAAATAAGAGAACTAAAATTTTACCTTTAGCCACCTCCCAAATAGCCCATTTATGCAACCAGTTTAATTATGTTTGCACTGCCAATTTCTATGCCACGTTATAAAAGCTTTTTTTTATCGAAATAGTCCTAAAATTAAATTATTTTTGAAAAAAAAATGCAAAATTTTCGAGCGCAGGGGGCTTTGCCACCAGCTTCCCATTGGCGGCTGGGGGTTTAGCCCCAGACCCCCAAAACAGCCCCCCATTGCAAATTTCTGGCTACGAGCCATTTTTTTTTCAATAAGTAGGGCAGGGGCAGGTTAGTTGATACAAAGGGTTAGTTGATACACACCGCAAACCAAGAAAAATAAATGATTTTTTGGCAAAAAGCCGCCACCAGTTGTTGAATTGTGGCAAAAGAATTATCGCATGATGGTTTGGAAGAATTTGGTTGCTTAGTTTAGAAATGAAAAATTAAAGTTGAAAATATAGTGCTTGAAGCAATTTTTAGCAGAATTATAATTTTATTTATTTCGAAAATTTGAAATGAAGTAAAATATTAACTAATGTGCGAGAGTTACTACCTTGAGGTAAGCCAGCAATTGGTAACTCAAAAAGTTTTCCCTAGTGTTGAGCTGGCATAAAGGCAAGCATGTTTTCTGAAAATTAAAGAAAAGGTTAGTTGATACACTCAACTGTGGGTTAGTTGAGACACTGTATCAACTAACCTGCATTAGCAAGGTTATTATTTTGGGTATTTGTATTGAACTATTTTTACAGTTTGCAAACTACCGTTTCGTAGATCAGCTGTGTTGGGAAAACAAACCCATAATGCTAGGCTAGTGCTGCAATTTTTCTGGAATATTTGCACCACTTTTTCCAAAACCTGGAAAAAGTCCCCCCAAAAGCTAGAAAATTGCGAGAGTCAGAGTTTTATAATTAGTAATGAATCTACGTATTCTTTTACTGCAGCAGACATTTGTTGATGTTGTCATGCCCCATTGCTTTAAAAAGATCTTGTTGAAGAAGCAATTATCTCAAATTCTCATTTGATTTTAGCAAGTGGTATTTGGCTTACTAGGCTGTTCAAATGGACATTTGGATGCAAGAATCTTTTGTGTTGCTGAATGAAACAGTGCATACTGGAGTGGTCAATGGTTTAATCTTTTGTTATGTCCTACTAACAATGTTGAACTAATTTTACAGTACGAATACAGTCATGATGCTTACAAGTGCAATCTGCATAGAACATAAGGCTTTTGGTATCAAAAATTTTCGCCAAAGTCTATCATGTTCACCAGCTTGTTAGCTTGTAGAAGTTAAAAATGCCATGGTAAGGATATATCTTGCAACTTAGGCTAAAATCAATGGAAATCTTAGATGTATCAACTAACCTCATGATTGTATCAACTAACCTTTTCAAAAGGTTAGTTGATACAGTTTGGAAAGGTTTACTTAGAGATGTATAAATCGAAGTCTTTTGAAACAAGAAACACAAAACTTTTATGAAAAGTTAGCCCTATAAATTAGCTTTCATATGCATATAAACTTGTGCTTCTTTACCAAGTAGTTCATGAAAAATCGCTTTTTCTGTAAAATATGTATCAACTAACCTGCCCCTGCCCTAACTAATGGTTTAATCCATTTAATGATTTGAAACATCTTCACGAGTTGTTCCGAGCAGTTTAGTAACAATTTTTTTCAATGCTTTTTCGAAAGTAACTGAGGCTCGAGTGGCTATAGTGGGGATTGTTCAATGTGATTTTCAGCCACGTTGTTTGAGCTACAACTACCAAAAAGATTCCCGAAAAAAATATTAGTAACATTTGAATAATATATATGGTCTTTTCAGTATTACCTCCCTTTACGTAAGGTTTAGTACTACACAAAATGACAAATTGAAATTACGCTAATTACAGTACGTATATGATTAGAAGACAAAAGCGCGACTCATCATCTTATCACATTCGAATTGCCTACACAATTGCATGATTAGTATAAAAGAGGGTTGGAACTCCGCAGCAGAACAGAGCATGGTTAAAGAGTTGATTGAATTGACGTGTGTTGTTTTTTAATTCAATAAAAGTAGCTCAACCAAAGTAAACGCTGGTATTGTTGGAAGATTAAACAGCTAGATGAGAGCTTGCAAGCAATACTAGTGACGATCGACGCAAGTCGAATAAATTGATCCTCAAAAAAACTTTTCGTTCCCCGTTAAGGGAGCAATTCAAAAATGTTTTCCGGGGCCTTCATAGTGGTAAGAATCCCAAGCAGAGCTAAAATGTATGTATCAACTACATAACTACTGATCCTTATAAAAAATACATCAGCTGAAGACATTTAAAAATCGATTGTCGGTAGCGCATAAAAAGGGTTTCCCCAAACCAAGTCAAAAAGTTTGTCTCTTCAATATTTATCAGCACTTTTCCCTCTAGCTTTAGCTGTTCAAGAAGAAATTCGGGGGTTGATTTGGAGGAGTTCTTGGGGGTGCGGCACCTCCAAGCTATGTAAAATATTCGTTTTTTGATTATCTACTAATTTTTAATGAATCGCTTGATTATTCTGTTTATTTTATTTTTTCCAGGTGACAATTTTGAGTGTTTCGGGTATTAAAAATTTTCCAAAAACTTTTTTTTATTCAAATTTGTAAGTGGCTAGCTTATTTGTAAAATCGCTTTAAATTTTGGACAAGTTATTTATTATTTTTACCATCTCACCTCAGTTAGTGTGAAATATTGGCATGTCAAGCAATATCGCAGTTCATGATTTAAGACAGAACAGATATTCAATGAAAAGTGATGAAAGACCGAAAGTCGGCCGAGTTGCTATTTTCAGCAATACCACATTTGTAAACAGTAAGTATTCAGTTTTGGCCCAATCGTATTATATTAGTTTTGTTAAATAGTTTAAAAGAGATATTACTGGAGATCGATTTTATTGAAGAAATGAGAACTACTGAGGTAATAAAAAAAAGCTTCAAACCTTGTTCCACTATTCCCCTTATCCGCGAAAATAGATCGAATCCGTTTAACTCCGTATTCCATCAGCAATTCGGCATTGCGAATTTTCGTGACATCAAACAAGGATGCCTTTGCAAAGTTTTCGGCAGAATAAGGAAGGCGATGTTCGAATATAATCGAACATCCTGTTGCTTATTTTGAAACAAATTTTTACAAAGTCATCGTTTCCTAATGTCACGAAGGTTCGAAACGTAGGATTGCCAATGGTGCGGAGTCAAATAGATTAAATCCATTTGGGCAAATAATGGGAATATTGGATAAGGTTTAGGGCAGCTTTTAAATATCTGAAGTAGATAAAAAGCCGATCTCGAGCAGTATCTCTTCCTTCTTCTTCTTGCTTCATTGCCCGCTTTTCGGTGAGGGTTGCGGGAGCAGCAGCTCGAGATTAAGCCGCCACACTTCACGGCCTTTGATCACATCCATTATTTCGGTTGAGTGAAGTCCCAAGCGATTCCATCTAAGATCCTCAATGTAATTGGTCTATCTAGCTCCAGATCGTCCAACTGGTCTTCCCGCATTTGCTTTGGCAAGTAAGGCTTGTTTGGGGAGTCTTTTTTAAGGCATTTTGCGTGCATGGCCAAACCATGTAAGCTTGAGATCTTTCAATTTGGAGAAGTGACGGCTCGATGTAGAGATATTTGCGAATCTCAGAGCTACGCATTTTATTAAACAATCAAACTCCTTCGATTCTTCGTAAAAACCTCAATTCGTACACTTGCATTTGTGATCGCACTCTTTTGGTTATTTCCCAAGATTCATGATTATAAGTGAGAATGGGGACAAAATTGCATTTGTGATCGCCCTCTTTCGGTTATTACCCAAGATTCATGATTATAAGTGAGAATAGGGACAAAAAACTGGTTTGAAAATTGAGAGCTTTACCTTTTTTGACAATTCTCGTTTCATGACAACCAAATAGTGCGAAGCTTGCATTACTGCACTAGCCTTGCCACAGTTTTGGCCGTGCTTATTTTCATTCCGGCGGTGTTGCACGCATCTGCAAAGCGATTTAATGGGCGCTGGAGGCCAGATTCTGTCGAAGAAAGCAGAACCAAATCATCAGCAAATAGAAGACGACTAATTTTGCAATGTCCAATCGTGGCACACTCATCAGCTTGGCTGCATTTGTCGATCCAATTCATGTAAACAATGAAAAGGAGAGAAGACAAAACGCACCCTTGCCGGCAGTGGTGCCGATCTTTGTTGAGCATTGGGGGGAATAATTTGCAATTTTACCCCAATTTTGCCCTATTTTCAACATTGGGGGGGATGAACCTCGACCACGACTTTGTTCAGATGTGGAATTTAGTGAAGACCAAACGAAAAATACAAACAGAACACTTTTTCTCCCCGACTTCAGGTGAAGACCAAAAAAAAGGTCTTCTTCAGAAATAGAACACTTTTTCTTCCCGATTTTAGGTAAAGACCAAAAAAAAAAGGTCTTCTTCAGAAATAGAACACCTTTTCTCCCCGATTTTAGGTGAAGAGCAAAAAAAAGGTCTTCAGCAAGAATAGAACACTTTTTTTCCCCAAATTTACGCTCAGCTGTACACCCATTCAAATTATTGGAGGGGATGCAGATGTGGACTATTTTCAAACTATGGGGGGGGGTTACAGCCAAATTATTTGGGGTATATATCCCCCCATACCCCCCGGGTTTCGGCACCACTGCTTGCCGGAGTCCAACGCCCACATGAAACGGCTTTGATTGCTTGCCATTTACCCGAACAAAAACCTCCGGTGGGCAATAGAATGACTTAATGGCACGTAACAACTGGCCATCAACGCCATACTTCCGCAAAACCTTCCAACGTTTATCCCGAGGAACTCGGTTATATGCTTTTTCAAGATTGACAAGCCTGTAAAAAGATCTTTGCCATACTTCCAAGATTTTTCGACGATATGCTTCAAAGTGAAGATTTGGTCCGTGGTGCTGCGACCCGGAAGAAAACCGCACTGACCATCTTCCAGTTTTGATTCCACTATTTCTCAGCATTTCCTTTTACGGCATTTGGCAAATACTTTCCCTGGCAAACTGAGGAATGATATACCTATGTAGCAGTAGCGTAGACAGGGAGTAGAGGCCAATGGGGGGGGCTACAGCCCCCCCATTGGCCTAAAAAGTATGCAAAATACCCTGTATTTAGCACTTTTGAGGCCGATTTTTGCACTGAAAACGAAAATAGCCCCCCCCAACGACATTTGGAATAAGACTTGGTCAAGAACCTGGCATGAAATGGACCAGAAAGACTGAGGCTTGAATGAAGACCTTTTTTTTTGAGATCACCTAAATTCGACCAGAAAAACCGTTTCAATTTTGGTGAAGACCTTTTTTTTCTTTTGGAGATCACCTAATTTTCATAAAAAAACCGCCCCAATCTGATCAACAATGATAAAAATTTGAGTCAAGTTTGTTTAATGTTGTTTGCAGCTTCCAAAAAAGCCCCCCCTCCCCCCCTTTGCGAATTCCTGGTTCTGTAGTTTGTACATTGTTGGCGATCTCTTTTCTTGAAAATTGGAATAATCACACTTGTGAGCCAATCTGTGGAAGTTTTACCAAACTTCCACGCAACTTGACACACTCGTGTTAACCAGAGAATTCCTTCTCCAGTCAGCGCTTTCAACATCTCGGGTCTGATTTCATCTTCACCAGCAGCTTTTCCAGATTTTACCCCTTTAATTGCCGTTGCCACTTCTTCGTGTGTGTCACGAGTCGATGTTTTTACAGGATTCATATGATCTTCAAAGAATGCTCTCCGTCGTAAAAGAATTTCATTCTCATCTGTTAGAATGTTACTTGCAGAATCCTTGATGGAGTACGTGACCCTCGATCTTTTGCCACGTAAACGGCAGATGGTCTGCCAAAACACTTTGCTTGCCGAAAAATAGTTGGAATCAAACCGACGACCAAACTCTTCCCATGACTTCTTGGATTTCTTCACTGCTGAAGTTGCCGCTTTTCGCGCCTCAGTGTGCCGGGATTGCAAATCAGATGACGACCTGTCCTGTAGCAAAGCCTTGAACGCATTTTTCTTTCCTCGAATAGCTTCTTTAACCTCTTGGCTCCACCAAGGTGTTCTTTTCTCACTATCGCCCGCCACTCTAAGCCGTTTTCACCCACAACTTTCAGCAGCTGATGAAATGATCGCTGATCTGAACAGCAGCCTTTTCTTCTCGATGTCCTCGGATACATCAGGAAGTTGTCTCAACTTGCATGATATACTGGATGCAAACTGTTTCCTAACTTTTTTGTCTTCCGAAGCCTCCCATTTGATCCGGTAAGTCACAGACGACCTGTTAGATTTCCTGTTTGGCCATGGTTTCGAAAGGAACATACTAACAGATGGTGATCAGTTGGCAATTTAGCGCCTCGCTGCACTCGAACGTCCAGCACATCAGAAAACAAATCTCACAAAACTATGCAAAAATCTACCAAAGATGTTTGAGAGCTGCAATAAATACCTTCCGTTCTTATTCAGACCAGTGACTCCACGTTTTCCGATCACACCCTTCCACGTATCTGTGTCTGTTCCAACATGTACGTTAAAATCTCCCATAAGGACTGTAGATGATATTCATTCATTCATTCATTCTTTTTTTATTCTTGACCACCACAACAATAGCAAATGCACGGTAACACAATAATAACACGTAGAGTCAGGAAAAGGAAGTAGCGACACAACGTCAGACGTTAAGACATGCGGAGGATACTGAACACAAACAAGCTCTATATATTTCAATAATATAACTCACACTCTTTCTCATGTATTACTTATTACCTCTATTTATTATCAAAAATTGTAATATGTTGGCATCTGGGTGGCTGCTTGACTCGATGACCGATAAGGTCTTTTCGCAGCTTCCTTGTCGTGACAACTGACTCTAAGAGGTATATGAGCCTGTTTATTATTATCGTTTATCGTTGATTATGTGAATTCTGTTACCGTATTATTTCGGATACAGACAAAAATAAAAAATGACTTGACTTGACTTGACTTGACAAGCGATTTTTATTAGCATGATTGCTGCACCCAGGCTCGTAGCAAGGATTTGAAAAAGGGGGGGGGGCTTTTTTCAAAGAGTGAGACAACTGCAAGCAACCTTGACCCGAATTTTCATCGTTCTTAAATCAGAATCACACGGTTTATCCGAAATTGAGAAGGATTTTTCGGCCAAAATTGGAAATTCAAACGGTTTTTCAGCCCAAAAACAGGTAATCTCCAAAAAAAAAAAAAAACGTCTTTACCGAAATTGAGAAAGATTTTTCGGCCAAAATCGGAAATTCAAACGGGTTTTCAGGCCGAATCGCGGCATCTACTTCACAACTTCGGCACCCAAATTCCTTTGGGGGGGCTGTTTTCATTTTTTCACCAAAAATCGACCTCAAAATCACCAAAAACGTGCCATTTTGCATACTTTACAGGCCAATGGAGGGGCTCGAGCCCCCCCCCCGCCCCCCTGGTTACGCTACTGGCTACACCTGTCACACCAGCTGAAATACATTGTAGGCCTAATCAATCACACTCATCAACATACACGCAGGCACACAATAGATGGAAGTAAAACTAACGGCTGAAGTAGTTGTTCGAATAATTGATAAAAAGAAAAGAGAGGGACAGTGACCAGCGCAAGGCCAGGCACGGTTACGTAGGTGGTCAATGGGTGGCGCAACCGGCCCAAAACTATGTTTAAAATAGCATCATTTACTTCATCCACAAAAGCCTGATATTCGCTCGTAGCATTGGTAGGATATACCTGCAATAGGCACTATGACCGATCCAATACCTTGAGCTTGAACATACAGACCCGTGATACCAAAATAATCCAATCTAACACACAGTGTGACAAACGGGGGCTTGTGAGAATCCCCACACCCGCTTGAGGAGACATGCTAGGATCAGCACCAGAATAGAAGAGTTTTCATACGCCATCCAGATCCACAATTATTGTTTCAGACTCAGTTACATCCAGATCCACAGATTACTATGCTTATTGTGCCATAATAACCCAACTATATTGCATGTTATACCTATTGTGCCGCAATAAGCCTACTCTATGCCATGCTATGTCATAGGTACTAGCTGTAGCGCCTACCATGGCATACTATCCTTACTAACACTATGCCTAGTGTTTCATAACAAGCCTCATACATATATGTCATACTCTGCCTGCTAGGGTGTCGTGCTATCCCTACTATGATATACTAACCTCCAGTGCCTACTGTGCCATATTAAGTCAACTATGCCTACGGTGCCATAGTAAGCTACACTGCTTACTGTGGTATGTTATGCCTACTAGTGTGCCATAATAAGCCTACCTAATGTCATACTATGCCTACAACGCCTACTATGACTTACTACGCCTACTGTGCTACACTATGCCTACTACAGTATATGCCATACTACACTCGTATGCTATATATTAGTATATTATTATTAGTATACTGTGGCTATATATATTAGTATACTGTGGCTATACTATGTTTACAATGCCATATTATGCCTACTATGAAATACTAAGCTGCAGTGTCTACTGTGGCATACTATGCCTACTGTGTTATAATAAGCCTACTATATGGCATACTATAGAACCTCACTATTACGGACACCCTTGGGACTTAGCTCAGCTGTCCGTAATTCTGAGGTGTCCGTGTATTGAAAATTAATCTTTAATGGACACCAAAGAACTCTGTACAATAAATAGATCGGTAGTGAAAAAGACATTCCTTGGGAATCGTAATTATACAGTATGATATCCTATACCTTTACTTTGAGCTCACTTAACCACAAAGTAAATTACTCTGTGGTTAGACATTACTCAATGGTTCGGACCAGGGCCTTCGAAAGGGGGTACATCGTACCCGGGCTCGGGCTCAAAAGGCCCGGAAGAGTTCAGGTTGCCGCGTTAGGTTTTGCACCAAATTTTACTGAGAAACTAAAATTAAGTGAAGACCTTTCTTTTTTTTTTTTTCGCTCTTTACCTGAATTTGGACCAAAAATTGGACAAAATTTGAGTGAAGACCTTTTTTTTTTGCTCCTCTCCTAATTTTGGGGGCCCGGCATCGATCTTCGTACCTCCTGGAAAAATTTCTCTCTGAGGCCCTGGTCCAGACACTGGAATGTTGTTCCCCGAGCTTGCTGAAACCACTTAAACGTAAGGTCGTCAACATCTTGCATTCCCTGGGAATGGGAAATCTTGACTCGCTTCTATCAGCAGTGGTATTTTCCTCATACGCCTCTAGATACTCTGCCTTTCTTGTCATAATCTGCAACACTTGAGACTTTCCAATGCTGAAGATTTCAGCTAGCTCTCTGTAAGATTTTCCACCACTCTCTTATCAGCCTACACTTGTCTTCTAGTTATAGTTCACGTCTGGTTTGTCTGCTTTTGCTTAGTGGCATCTCTTTTCTCTCTCTTGCTACAGTGCCTTTCGTGATCTCGTGTATTTTTAAAACAAGGGATTTCTTACTTGAGCAGCTCAAATTATTCTACTAGCTTATTTACTTTATAGCCTACTTAATAAAAAGGTTGAAGTTTGATTAAAATTGGCATTGTTTAGTTAATAATCGTTGAACTATTATGTAAAACAAGTAATTGCTAGTGTTTAATGAGTTATCACCACAAACAACCTTTGAAATGGATGCATTTTGTTACCAACACTGTCCGTAATAGGTTAGGTTGTGACCATACGCGTAGCCAGGATTTTTGATTGGGGGGGCCCAAATCACATGCAATGACGTGATCAGAAACTTTGAAAGAGAAATTTTTGTGGGGGAAAGATATCGTAAAATTGAAGATCTTAAGCCTTGGCCTGGTATTGGCAGGTAACTAGGAACTCGTCCGAAGGGGAGGGCGTAAACCAACAGTTAAAAAGTGAAAATGTCTAAATTGGGAGACGTGTTGAGTAAAGAAGTGCACTGTAATTCAAAGGTATTATTGACGGAGATCTTGGGGCGGAGCCCCCAGCCGCCCGAGACTATGGGGGTCTGGGGGCGAAGCTCCCAGTCGCTGGGCGATTTTTCGTAATTTTTTGGAAAAAAAAGCTGTTTTGACACCATTGGATCACATTTCGCCCGTATTCAGAGCCTCATTTGAATGAACTAAATTTTTAACATTTGAAAGCCAATTGAAAAAATTAAGTTGTTCAGTTCTTCTTTTGCTTGCAATTTAAGTCCAAAGCACGTTTGAAATCTTGCATTTAGGGGTTAAATTTTGTAAGTGACTTGGTCCAAGTAGGGGGAAGTAAAGTACGTTGCCGCCTGCCATATTTTAGCAGTGAATAAAAATCCACTCGAAAATTTTCCTTAGAGACTATTGTTTTGCGATGAAAACAACCAGTTATAGGAGTACATATACGGCCAGGAGGCCCAGGCCCTCTCGATTCAAAAATTTGTTCTATGAGCATTTTTCAATGAGCATTTTCCTTACTGTAGCTTATTTTTTTCAAAAGTATTTTGTTGCATAAAAACTGGCCAGGTGGAGGTGAATTGTTATTGAAAGATCTACAATAGATGGTTACGCCTACTAACCATGTTATTGCCCAGGCCAGATTTACATTAAGTTGGACCCCTGGCACTTTACGATTTTCGCAATATTTTCTTGCCAAATATAGGTGAAGATCAGAAAAAGTCTTAAATGAGCGCGGGGCCCATGGCACTGTGCCATCTGTTAAATCCGTCCCTGGTTATTGCATTACGTTCATGAAAAGGTTACATGTGGGCCTGAATTAGCAACTTTTAGAATAAAAACCCTTAATTTCACTACGTTTAAATTGGTTGGCAAACATTAAATTAAGGAGTCCGGGCCCCTTGAATCAATTTTATTGTTGGGAGCCCATTTAAATTGGAAGTCATTTAAATACTATTGTAAGGGCCTATTTAAATTGGTTTGCAAACATTAAATTGAGGGGTCCGAGCCCCTTGGATCAATATTATTGTTGGGGGCCCATTTAAATTGGTTGGCAAACATTAAATTGAGGGGTTCGAGCCCCCTGGGACAATATTAATGTTGGGGGCCCATTTAGATATTGTTGTAGGGGGCCCATTTAAATTAGTTGGCAAAAATTAAATTCAGGGGGCCCGGGCCCCCTTTGATCAATATTATTTTAGGGGTCCATTTAAATATTATTGTAAGAAGCCCATTTAAATTGGTTGGCAAACGTTAAATTGAAGGGGCCCCGGGCCCCTTGGATCAATATTATTGTTGAGGGTCCATTTAAATTGGGGCTATTTGAATGTTATTGTAAGGGGCCCATTTACACTGTTTGGAAAAACTTAAATTGAGGGGGCCAGGGCCTTAAATTTGACTTAATTAATTGAAAAACTTAAATTGGATCAATATTGTTGTTAATTACTGTTGTATGCGTGTACTGTTGTACGCAATGATGCTAAAAGAAACTAAAACAAAACAAACAATAGTCTTTTCAGTGACATTTTTATCATTGGTAGCATTTCAACTGGGGGGGGCCCGGGCCCCCTGGCTACGCCTATGGTTGTGACGCACTTTTTTCCAAATCAGCTGTCCGTTATCCTGAATAATGAGGTGTCCATAGGATTGGGTTTAAAATGCAAGTTAATGGCTTAGGAGAATTCCCTACATGAAGAAATTGTCCATTATCATGAGGTATCCACTGTATTGAGGTTTTCTTTAGGTGAGGTTCTACTGTATTAGATTGTGCATTATCTCTTTGATTACTTTATTCACAAAGATCGCATAAGGCGTGAAAAAAATGTGTTTCTCTATTTTAATAGATCTACACGGCTAAAACAGATAAAAATGCAAATTAATCAAAATTCAAAAAAACAGAGTCATAACCTCTATACTACAGTATCATACAAAATATTTTTAGAGGAAATTCCTGATCGACCGGGTTCCAACAAAGATGCCAAAGATATTGCAGATGTATTTAAAGAATATGGATTTGAAGTTGATAACATTTACCAGGACTACACGAGCTGGAAAGCTGGAGAGGTAAATAATATAACGGTGTTTAACTGAGTTGGAGTCGAGGACACAAGGCTCGAGGCCAAGGCCAAGGACACTAAAAAATTTTGAGGCCAAGGCCAAGGACAGAACCTCTCGAGGCCAAGGACACGGACGCAAGTGTTCTCTAAAAAAAAAAAAAAAAAAAGAAAAGTCTTCAAATTTTTTTTTAGGCAAAAAAGGTCTTCAAAATTTTTTTTCTGGCGATCTCTACTTGAGGAAACCAAAAAAAGGTCTTTGCAGATTTTCCGAAAGGTTTCTGGCGTTTTCCAACGAAATTTCAACGGTTCAAAAATAGTGCTGTCCTCGAGCCGAGGACAGGGCAATTTTCGAGGACTTGAGGCTTCGAGGCCAAGGCCAAGGACTTGAAAATGTGTCCTCGATGCCAAGCACGTCCTCAAGGACTCCACCTCTGGTGTTTCGGATCGACCAGTTGGTCGAACGGTGACTCGTTTGCCTCTGAAACGGAAGATCTGGTCTTCATTTTCCTGGTCGGTTAATGAGTTACAGTGCTGCCAACTACTATCAGTCATCACTGCGACATTTCATAATTCCAAAAAGTTGTGTGGTTATTTGATTTCTATAAACAAATTTTTTATTTTAACAAAATTTTGAAATATCGCCAGAATTTGTACAGTATAAACAAAGTATGTTTTTAAAAATGTATGTCTATTTTAACATAAAGAAATTGGAAAACATCGTGGAAAAAGAAGACCTTTCGAAATATAATTCTTTTGTTTGCGTCTTCTTATCGCACGGAGAAGGCGACAAAATTTTCATGCATAAAGGAAAGCTGCACATTCAAGACAACGTTTTGGATCGTTTCCGTAAATGTAAAGATCTGGCAGGAAAGCCAAAAATCTTCATTATCCAAGTGAGTCCATAAAAATACTGCATCTTGCTTGTGTATATGGCCGAAAAGTGGATATGGTGGAAAGCTAGTATAGTGTGGAAAGCTAATAGTTTTAGAGTTGTAGGTCAGGCCGGGCTTTTTGGGTCAGTTTTGGGCGTGTATTGGACTTAAATTAACAAAATTGCGAGATTAATTCAAACTCATACGCTTATTGTGTTTGACTGTTTGTAGCCATTCTGCAAAACAATCACAAAAACTAGGCAACTCTTTAAGCATCAGCACAGATGCTATTACTCAATTATTGCATCAAGTATTTTGTGAGTATTTTGTCACAATTTTGCGGATAAGTTATCACAGCAGACATGTGGTGTAACTGGTGTGGTAGTTCATTACTTTTGTAGTTTCATCAACAAGTAATTTTATTTACTTACAACAGAAATTCAAATCATTTTTAGTTCTGGCTTAAATTTTGGGGTTCGTGATCAGCTTTTCTAGCTTCTTTACCTGTCGACCATCTTTGAGCGTACAACGTACAGTATTATTGACAGGGCCACCGAGAGGGGGAGGCAGGGGGATACAATGCAGAGATGGAAACCGGTCGGGTCGACCGGCCGGTCGGGTCGAGATTCTTCGACCGGCCGGCCAAGCCGGTTGAAAAACCGGTCAAATTCTCCTTTCTGGCAACTAAAAGACATCTAAACACCAACCGAAATATACTTTAATATTTCATCATAAATAAAAATTTTTATAAAAAATCAGTAATAACAAACCACACCTTTCGAAAATACTTGTTGAATGGTTTCAAGCTGTGACTAATATGCTGTGACCATTAAGACATGCACATCCAGGGACGTATTTAGGGTGAAAGTATTGTGCCATGCCCCCCACTTTGGGCCACGGCACAAAGCAAAAAAGTGCAAAATATACGTTAAAATCGCGTAATCAGATTCTAATAATGCATACATGTGAAAGAGGCTTGCGCTACCCAGCATTTTAGCATCACTTTAATCAGCTTGAGAGTAGAAGTGGCGCAGATTTCAGATTTTTTACTGCATGCTAAAATCTTGTTGCTTTGAAAAGCCTTTTTTATCTTAAATTTACCACACTCTACGCTGGGCAAGAAAGACATAGCTTTTTTTTTTATATCTAACTAGCCAGGGCTTGTTCTCAAGTAGCAGCATTTCTACAAACTGCGGGGGCACATCATATTTCGAATGTTTTCTTGCCAATGTCATAACGGTTTAGTGTTTTCAATGAAAATAACGGACGCGTTGCGTTTATCGGTATAGTTATTCATAACGACTTCGTACTACCGAAGAGTTTATGTATTGGTTAGACGTTTCGCTTCCCAAACCGGGAAGCTTCTTCAGAACAACTTGCAGTGCTGCCTTTGCAGTTACAAAACGATAAATGAGAAAAAAATTACAGCAGAAGATAGGTAACAGTAAAAACATACTAACATTACACTACTTGTATTATTATTCCCAAAAACATTAAAATAATGGAGCAATAACATCATATAATATTGAAAATTATGTCACTAACAGCGTGAAAAAA
This sequence comes from Trididemnum nubilum, assembly GCA_963965965.1. Lineage (NCBI taxonomy): Eukaryota > Metazoa > Chordata > Ascidiacea > Aplousobranchia > Didemnidae > Trididemnum > Trididemnum nubilum. Next base: position 8,985,896 of record OZ014482.1, on the reverse strand, counting down.
AGAAATATTGAAAAATTATGTCACTAACAGCATGAAAAAAATTAATAATATTCATAACAACTAGGCTGCTTCACTAACAGTTTGAGAAAGTATGAAAAGGTTCTATTGCAAAACATTATGTACTACTGGAAAAGGTTTTTAGCTCTACAGAGATTTATATTCGATGGAACAATTAATATAAATCTCTGTAGAGCTAAAAACCTTTTCCAGTACATAATGTTTTGCAATAGATCCTTTTCATACTTTCTCAAACTGTTAGTGAAGCAGCCTAGTTGTTATGAGCATTATTAATTTTTTTTACGCTGTTAGTGACATAATTTTTAATATTATATAATGTTATTGCTCCATCATTTTAATGTTTTTGGTTATAATAACACAAGTATTGTGATGTTCGTATGTTTTTACTGTTACCTATCTTCTGCTGTAATTTTTTTCTCATTTATCTTTTTGTAACTGTAAAGGCGACACTGCCGAAAAAAAGTTTAGTGTTTGCTGCTCGGCAAATTGCAAATAATCTGTCACAAATAGCTAAAAAATTGTAACTTCAATTTTTGGCCTTCGCATAATATCATTAGAAAGAACGTCTAATATAATTTAACATGTGCCCCCCAGTGGTTTTTATGCTTATTTTGTGCACGTTTTGTGCTGCTCAAAATAGGTCTTTGAAACCGAAACTTAAATAAAAAAGGTGTTAATGTTTAGTCATTGTTGCAAAAAATAAAAGATTTTTTTTTGCTTTTTTTTCTGAGACCCCCGTCCAAAGTCACAAATTTTAACACCTCACCCATGCCCCCCCCTTTTGAAAATTTTTCATTAGATACATTGAAAAGTGAACAAAAACCTTCAGTAAAAATACCGGTCGACCGGGCCGGTCAAAAACCGGTCGACCTGCGGGTCAACCGGCGATGATTTTGAAATTTACCGGTAGGGTCGGGTCGGGTCGAAAAAATCCTGACCGGTTCCATCTCTGATACAATGACCGCGGGGCCCATGGGATTCAGAAAGGCCGTTGGCTTCAGCAGGCCCAGCAGAGGGCCCATGGGTTCGAGAGGGGCCCATCGAAATGACACTGAGAAATCAGCATGTGAGGCCTGAAGGCCTTTTTTTTTGAAGATCACCTAATTTCGACCGGAAAAATCGTTAGAATTTCGGTGAAGACCTTTTTTTTTTGGAGATCACATCATAATTCGGACAAAACTGCGGCATTTTCTCCGTCTGTTTTGGAGTTCACAAAACCGGAAATCCGTCATATTTGAGCTGGCCCTGGGCCCACGTTCGGCTCTCGGCGTCCCTGATTATTGAGCAAGCCCACAATTGAAATAGTCAGTTCGTAAAGGTTATCGCTCAAGGTGCGTTTACACGGGATGCAACGCAAGTGGTTGTTAACGTCACTTGCTCAAAATAGGCAAGCTATTCAAAAACAATTTTGTCTAAGTGAAGTAAAGCAACCGCTCGAAAAGTTTGCGTCCGATTGCAACCTTTCGCAAGTTATGATGACGTCAGATTTTGGTTGCTTCGTTTCCAATATAACTCATCTATATTCTTAACGTCGTAATTATCAGTGGCAATTTGTTTGGCCACTTATCCTACAACCAATTAAATCTTTCGTTATACTGGCTGCATTATATGGGGTGATATTATTTTGAAAAGCGCAATTGCGTTAGATTTTTTTGCATGTTTGTACTAAATAGCTAAAAATTTAAATGGTAAAAAATATACAAACAACAAAACTTGACTTTTAATAAAAATTATTTATTTATTGAATAAGCTGATTAAACAGTCAAACAAATATTGCCTAAGGCTAATTATTTAAAAATGTGCATTTACAAATATTCCCCGGGGGCAATTAATTATTGCTCAACTTTAATTTGATTTTGACTTTAATAGACAACATTTGTGTTTGTTTAATTTTTGACTATTTATTTTTTTACTGTTTAATAATTAGTCGTATCAGATTAGCCACGTAAAGGCGAGAAAAAGAGCAATGGAGATTAGCTTCGAAGTAACTCTGCATTTAAATCGCTGTGGCAAAATAAAACAGCAAATCTGACTCTTCAAAAGTGTGACTTACAAATATTACCCTGGGTTGATATTTGTAAACGCTCTTTTTAATTTTTTACCGTTATAATTTTTCAATTTAATAAATAAACAATACGCAAACTAAAAAGTCAAAAATTAAATAGATCAAAAAGTTGTATATTTAATTTTTTGCTATAATTTAGTTTTGTCTAAATAATAAATAATGTTTATTGTAATTACATATTTGTTAACCACGTTGCCTAGGCCAAAAGATAGCGAAGGAACCTTTTTGGATTTCGAGTCAAGCTGCCACCTGACCAACACACGGTGGAGGCTTCACACTTTCCCTTTTATTGCTGAAGTCAAGCAAGGAAACTGTGAATACCAATTTTTATAGCCTTTGGTTTGACCCAACCGGGAATTGAATCCAGTCTTCCGCTTCAGTACCAGACGCTCTGTCTACTCGACCAGGCTTGCAAATTACTGATGAACGACTGCAGATGATTTTGGTTGAATATGATGATGTAAAATAAAAAAAGCTGCTAGTAACATCCAAATGCTATTAGCTTTCATTTAAATTTAACTAGCAAATTATCTATTAATATAGGGTGGCTACTTGCCTCAAAGACCTAACGGTCCCCCTGTCCTTTCTTTGTTAATTTTGTACATAAATCAAATATGTGTTTTATGGTATTTAAGTGTTTGTGGAGTTAGGTCGAGTTGAGAGCACTGACCGATTCAAACCTACCAGTGTTAGACTAAAAGGTCAAAAAGTAAATATACAAAAAAGTGTGTGCCTAATTGTTGAACATTCAGTTTAGTCAGTTTAACAATTAAGTTATGTTTTCTAAACAAAGAAGTTTTTTTCCTCTTTAATAAAGAAATAATATTTATTAAACAGAAAAAAATTTTTGGTTATTTAATTTTTGACTAGACCTATTTATTAGTGTAAACAGACGAAAAAAAGCTTTTGCAAATACGTTTTAACAATATTACTCCAACGTAATACGCCGTAGCGTGTAAGGAGTTTGCGAGGTCTGTTTTCACGTCATTGCGCCTGCAGCCAACAGAGCTTCTTTCGAAGAAACTTAGCAGCGGTGGCGAGCCGTTGGCAACACTGTGTCTGATTCGACCACCCCAAAATTTGAACCTCAGACCTCCTGCTCCAGTGACAAACGCGTTACCTCCTGATCAACCGGCTGGTGTTTATCCAATATTTTCTCATCAAATTTTGTTAATCCGTGGATTCAAGGTAGTTTACCTTAGTGCATTAGATAATAAAACAGTCCCGAAAGAATCGTAGAGTGGTTTTTATTGCAGCCCATTAGTTAAGTTAGCTTTAACTTAAAATAAGCCTCACGTTTTTTAGAAATGCTGAAAGATTAATAAACGCTGAAATGAAGAGGTGAGCATAGTACTTTTTAGGAGGACCGCGGTACCGGTACCCGGTACGGCAGTTTTTGATGATTCAACTTGATTATCATAGAATCGTTTAAGAACGTTTGTTTAAAAAAAAATTGAAGTTTTTAGTGAAATAAAGTAGGACAGATCAAGATAACTAGAAACTATTCACTTTGAGAAAAATCAGCATTTGAAAATGATGGTCACTTAACTCTGCATAGGCTTAGTATGTTGTTTTCCTACATAGAACATTTGTTAAACCGTGCATTTGAAGGCAGAGCAATGTGTAGCAAACTCAAAAAAAAACAAAGCTTGCCTGGGGTTCTTATAGAATGCGTGCTGCTATGGATCAAGTTTTTCTTTATTCAGAAACGAAAGACGAAACGAATAAATAATTATACCACGCACAGCACGGTTTCAAATAAATTTGAAAGCCGACGTGCTAAATCAAATAACTAAAACATGAACGTTAACAAATTGTACTCAACGTATGTAACGTCTTTTCAAAACGTCTGACCATCTGCTGGTCATGAAAATGAAGAATGATTTCAAGAACGCTTGCCATCACATACAAGAATCGCAAAGCTTGCCTTCTCCGTGCGTTGCGCATAATGAAGAATAAAGCTTGATTATATGCAAATTCAAACACGCACTAGTTTCAGCGATTTGCTACAAGTTTAGAACTAAATTTCAGCAGCTGCAAGAATGCCTTGAAAACCGCGCTCTCGCTAGAAGGCAAACAAATCGAAATTTTGAAAATGCAATACAGTAAATCAGGATTTTATGCTTTGACGTACACAGTGTTATATCCAATGAAGTAGGGGTGCCCAAAACTTTTTGAGGAAAAGGCTGGGCCTGCGAGAGGGGTACATCGTTCAGGGGGTACATCGTACCCGGGCCCGGGCCTAAGGGGGCCCGGGCTCAAAGGGCCCGGAAGAGTTCAAGTTTACGCGTTAAGTTTTGGTATCGCACCATAACACCGTAATCAAACTTGCCTACAGCAAAAATATCAGTAAGCCTATTCACTACTGGTAATTGATCGCTGTTTTTGCTAATCAACCTTTAGGGCATCCACTAGTGGCCGATTTGATTAAAAAAAGAGGAAAATGCATCAAAAGTCATACACTTGCACCCAGGGGAGCCGAAACGCGGGAGGGATGGGGGGATATATCCCCTCCAATAATTTGACTGTATCCTCCCCAATAATTTGAGTATGGTCTACATCTGCATCCCCCCAATAATTTGACTTTGGTGTGCATCTGAGCGCAGGTCTCGACTTGAATTCGGGGAAAAAGTGTTCCATTTTTGGTAAAGAACTTTTTTTTTTCTTCACCTAAATTTGGGAAAAAATGCTGCATTTTTGGGGAAGACCTTTTTTTGGTCTTCACTTAATTTGCTCATCTGAAAAAAATTATGGTCGAGGTTTATCCCCCCAATGTTAAAAATAGGGCAAAATTGGTGTAAAATTGCAAATTATTCCCCCCAATGCTCAACAAAGATCGGCACCCATGCTTGCACCGAAATTAACGTTTTGTTACATTTCTCTGACTTGAAAGCCTTAATTCTACGGTATAACAATGTACGAGGGTCCACATTTCCAGAGATCCAAAAGGATTTCAACCTCAGAGAGCGGAGTCAAAGTTGACATACTATACTACATCATTAAGTAACTCACTCTGTCTGTATGAATTTAAAAGTGATTTGGGTTTGTGAAGTCTATGATTGCAAATGACTTCTTGAAACTTTTATCAGTAAAATAAGTGGATTTGCAGTATTAAAGTCATTATATTGTATATTATTGTGTCAATGTCATCATCCCCCACTTCACACAATTTCTTTCATGTATATCACGTTTTCTGCTTGTCAATTTCAGGAAGTTTGGTGCTGGGATGTTGATCAAATGCTGTATTTTACCCTCAAGAAACATAAAAAGTGCTAAGACTTCCGGGGCTCTGCCCCGGATCCCGCTGGGGTAGCGCTAGCTGGATTTAAACCAATTTTATGTCTAGTTGTGTTTTTCATAGGTCCTAACTGTATGCGAATATCGTTATCTCCTCACTTTTAAATGAACATCTACACCCATCAGACAAAAAATGATTTAACGACATGGGCCTTGATAAGGATTGGGGGGCTCAATAAAATATGGGGCCCGGTATCGACCTTCGTACCCCCAGGAAAGTTTTCTCTCTGAGGCCCTGGGAACAGGCTGCAGTGACTTTGATCGGGCCACACTATCAGATGCCGGCCAGAACTTGAGAACGGTTTCTGGTGAGATCTGAAGCAAAAACTGGCGGAAATTTAAGTGAAGACCATCCAAAAAAACGGTCTTTATCGCAGGCACGTAGCCAGAACGAAATTTTTTGGGGGGCAAGAAATATTTTAGGAGGGGCAAAATAACGGATTTTAGGTACAAAATGCCTGAAATTTTGTTTAAAACGACGTTTAACTGAAATTTTTTTGGGGGGCCAAGTGAAATTTTGGGGGCAGTTGCCCCCCCTGCTCCCCCCAGGCTACGTCCCTGCTTCGTCGTAGTTCGATGTGATTTTTACCGCATGTTTTGGTGGTGAACAAACAAAACAAAGGAAAATTGCTTAGGATTTCTTGCAGTTTCTCTGCTAGTTTATTCCGAAACCACTCATGGGCTGCAAAATCTTTATACGCGAGCTGTATGCAGCCCGCGAAACGGGGTTTGGGCTGTTCTGCAATAGAGAAATTTTTTAACGAATCGTTTTGAAAGTTAAACGAACTAATTTGTCATTGAGGCTTTTGATCGACGAAACTTTAACAAATTTTTGTAGCAATGTTTCGGCAAGACAGTGTTATATTACTTGTTTTGCATAAGAAATCAAAAAGTTTGTTCGAATGTTCTCTTCCGTTTATATTGCTAATGCTCTCGTCAGAAGCATCTGCGCTTCCAGCTTCTCTTGTAAACAAGTGAACCGTAACATGATATTTTAGAGCTAAACAATTCTTAGTTCCACTCCAAAGAACGAGAAAAGAGTTTAATTGTCGATTGATTAATGATAACGAAAAATTGAAAATAGCAAATACTTTTTTGAAAAGTACCGCGGTAACGGTACTTTGGTACTGAAGTGAGTTCGTAGGCTTGAGTCGCAGTGTTCTCTTATTATGCCCAACAACTATAGAATAATAATAAAGCAAAACAGCGGTATATATACAGCGAGTGAACCAGTGGCGGATCTAGAAAATTTTGGTGGGGGAAATTTTAAGCACAGACCCTCAAAAATTCGGATGTCTTCACCGAAATTGAGAGTGATTTTTGGGCCGAAATCAAAAATTCAAACGTTTTTTCCGCCCAAAATCAGGTGGTCTCCAAAAAAAAAAAAAAGAAAAAGGTTTTCACCGAAATTGAGAGTGATTTTTCGGCCAAAACCGTTAGCTTTACACTGGTGGGGGGGATGCATCCCGAAATGGAGCCTAATTTTTCGAAATAGAGGCTGATTTTTCGGCCGAAATCGTTACTTTTAGGCTGGTGGGGGGGATGCATCCCCCCCATCCCCCCCTAAATCCGCCCCTGGAGTGAACAAAGCGAAACGAGAACAAAGACAAGTAAATTAAATTCTTTTTGTCTCGCGATATCCGTTCATTATGCAATATCACCCATAGCAATGAGCGATATGTACCAAAAACCGAACACCGCAGAGAATTACTACATTAATTATTTGCTCGTCCTCCACAGTACCATTTTTCAAAAAGTACCGTCGGTACCGGTACTGAAAAAGCAACGCGATACTTTCATTCTCAGCATCGCCCTCTTCTGCTGAATATGTGAATATAAGAACTAGAAATATAACCTAGTAATAGCTTATGCTTTAAAAGCGTTTTTCTTGCTTACGATTATCATTGTAGAACAAATCAAAAACATCAAAAATAACATTATAGAACGATTTAGAAGCTGGAATATGACATAGGCTAACGCTCACGACTAGAGAGAAATATTTACGCAATGCTCTGTATTTAATGGTTGTGTAAAACGTTAGAGCTTTGTGTAAAGCTTTGTGCCACAACATGTAACTCTTAAGCAGAAAATCGATACTAACAAAGTTCTATTAATGAAAACTAACGGCATTGAATTGAAGAGAAAGACAAAAAAACAGTGGCAATAGCTAGGACTGCTGACATGACCGCGATGCAACGAGAAATGAAAACAATTGTGAATGAATACCGTTTGAGTTTATGTTTTCGATCCAACTCTACATACTAAATAATTATTATGTTTTACAGGCATGCCAGAGTAGCAAAGACGAAGGCGAAATTGATATTTCCATCCCCCCCAAAAAAATTAAAAAAAGGACAGCGAAGCAAAGCACGACAGCGAAGCAAAGCAGTAATGACGCAGTACTGCAAGAATATGAGGAAGTAGGAAGCCCCAAGACCACTCCCGCAAGTGCCGATTTTCTGGTGTGCTATGCCACCGCATACGGTTAGTTTATCATTAACATTCACACAGTAAAAAGCCAGTAATGCGAACAGGGCCCATATTACAGAATATTTTGATTTACCTTGGCGAGCTCGTTAAGGTCATTTTCGTTTGCTAAAAAGCGCTGACAAACGAAAAACTTGCATAAAGAAAAAAGACATTAATGCAACCAGAATCCACATTATCAGAACGCTGTTTCCAAACGGTCTCACTCATTAAGCATTACAAAATGCTTACTAAAATTTCTCTTCAAGATGTTGGAACTTGCAGTAAAAACAAAATATGTTCCAAATAGCTGATGGTTGGTGGGCTCTCTACCAGTTGCGTAAAATTGCAAATCACCAAACTTTGAAAATGGTGTGACACAGTCTCATTCATTCTCACTTGAACCATAGTCACTAAATATAACATAATCTGAAAGCGCTCGTGCATTTAAACTTGTCACGCCACCTTGTGAGGAGGGAAAAATTTGCTTGAAAAACAATTGGAGGCAATGTAAAATAGCCTGATAGGTGCATAAAAAGTTGTAAATGGAGCGCATATGGAAGAAGTTTTCAGTAATTTTTTTATTTTCCACTTTTTAAAGCTTATACCTACCACTTAGACTCGAAACTAACAATTTCTTCGAAGTGAGTGTATGGTATTAGGCTGTTTCTAAAGCATCTCTATAGGCTAAATACATTAGGCAACAGAAACTTGGAAAACTAGGCTTCTACATACGGTTGTAGCAGCCTAGCTTGTTTTATTTTTCAGATTTGTGAGGCATATGTGCAGTGGCGTTGCTAAGGGGGGGGGGGGGCGCGGGGGCGGCCCGCCCCGGGTGTCACCATTTTAGGGTGACACCATTTACGACACCGAACAAAGAAAAAACAAAACAATATGTTGAATAATATTGGAAATGTTTAGCACAACGGAATGGACAAAAAAGTGATTTTTAAGCATCTTTTAAAACATTTATTTAGAGGGGGGCTAATTTGTCAAAAATATAATTTACAAATTGATAAAAACAGTGAAAATGGCCAAAACTAAGCAATCAATTTTGATCGCTTGTTGAAACATGCTGAAAATAGGTTTCATCAAAAGAAAAATATGAGCTTAGAAATAGGGGGTGGCTATTCAGTACTAGCTAACTACCAATTACTTTGACTCAAATATCGTTCCATTAGGCCTTCCTCCCCTTCCCAAAATTATCTTTTTCAATTAAATGTAGACGAAATGGATCACCCCTTTTGAGTCTGATTGAACTTTAAGATTTTAACAGCTTGTAAATAAGAGAACCGAAATTTTACCATTAGCCACATCCCACAGAGCCATTGCTCATTTATGCGATCAGTTAATTCATGTTTTGGCACTGCTAATTTCTATGTCACGTTTTAAAAGCATTAATTTTTGTCAAAACACAGCCCAAAATTCAGTTATTTTTTCAAAAAAAAATTTTTTCCGAGCGCTGGGGGCGCTCCTCTCTAACCTCCAGTCTCCAGCAAATGGCGACTTTGCCCCTAGACCCCCGAAAACAACAACCCCCCATTGTACATTTGTGGCTGCGTACCTGAGTCAGAGATGGAAACCGGTCGAATCGAGATTCTTCGACCGACTGGTCAAGCCGGTTGAAACACCGGTCAAATTCTCCTTTCTTGCAAGTAAAAGACAGTGAAGCACCAACCGAAATATACATATATATTTTGCTTTAAATAAAAATTTTTATAAAAAAACAGTATTAACAAACCACGTCTTTTGAAAACACTTGTTGAATGGTTTCTAGCTGTGACTAGTACGCTGTGACCATTAAGACCTGTACATCTAGAGGCGTATTTAGAGGGGGGCCTTTGTGCCATGCCCTACCCCCCTTTGGCCATGGCACAAAGCAAAAAAGTGTAAAATATATGTTTTAATCGCGTAATCAGATTCTAATAAAGCTGCATGTGAAAGAGGCTTATGCTACCTGGCATTTTAGCATTATTTTAATCAGCTTGAGAGTAGAAGTAGCGCAGATTTCAGATTTTTTAGTACATGCTAAAGTCTAGCCCATTTGAAAAGTTTTTTTCAATTTAAATTTACCACACTCTACACTGGGCAAGAAAGACATAGCTCTCATTTTTTAATATCTAACTAGCCACGGCTTGTTCTGAAGTAGCAGCATTTCTACAAACTGCTAGGGCACATTATATTTCGAATATTTTCTAGCCAATGTCATAACAATTTAGTGTTTGCTGCTCGAAAAATTGCAAATAATTTGTAACCAATAGCTCAAAAATTTTGACTTCTTTTCTTGGCCTTACGCATAATATCATTAGAAAGAACGTCTAATAATTTAGCTTGTGCCCTCCAGTTCTTTTTATGCTTATTTTGTGCACGTTTTACGCTGCTCAAAACAGGTCTTTCAAAGTGAAATTTAGCCTAAAAACGTCTAAAAATTGAGTTTTTTTTTGCAAAAAACGCAAAAATTTTTATGTGTTTTTGTTTGAGACCCCCTTCCGGAGTCACAAATTTTAACACCTCACCCATGCTTTTGAAAAATTTTCATCAGATGAATTGAACAGTGAACAAAAACCTTCTGTAGAAAAACCGGTCGACCGGGCCGGTCAGAAACCGGTCAATCGGCCAGTCGACCGGCCGGTCAACCGTCGAAGATTTTGAAATTTACCGGTCGGGTCGGGTCGCGAAAATCTTGACCGGTTCCATCTCTAGCCTAAGTCTAATTATGTTTTTGCATTGCTAATTTCTATGCCACGTTTTGAAAGCATTAATTGTATCAAAATAAGCTTAAATTTAAGTTATTTTTGCAAAAAAACATTTTTTTTCGAGTGCTGGGGGCTCCGCCCCCAGACCCCCGAAATAGTCCCCCCATTGCAAATTTCTGGTTACGCGCCTGATACTAGATGTGTACTGCTCATACTTACAAGTTTTAGAATCTTACAATGCGAAGTTATTGAGCCTGTCAAATAACAACCGATAACTAAGAGTAATGAAGTAGAGCCGCTATCTTTAAAATATAATCTATTGCAGCCTATTATCCATTATGAAGGATGACACCACGAAATTCCGCCCCGGGTGTCACCATCTTTAGCGACTCCACTGCATATGTGTGGGCTATAGCTATGTAATCAAATACATTTGCAATTGCATGTCATCATCAAGCTGATGTCTTTGTGAAGGTGCAAATTAAGACAAGGCTATTCCATTATATTTCAACAAATGCCAAATACCCTAGGTCGGAAAATTTATATAAAATGCTTATAGATCATCTATATAGGATGACACAAGCCGTATAAAAAAAAAATTTTGAAATCGGACTGTCCGTTAATAAGATATCAAAAATCACCACTAGATGTCAGGTGAGAGTACGTAAAAACACAAAAATCAATTTTGAGGCCCTTACTTATGGCAAAAAGTTGATTTTTGTGTCTAAGTATATGTTTTTGGGAGTGAGGAATCTAAATTTGGGATTTAATTAAGGCTAATGTCACTATAAAATTGTGTTTTGATAGTTTTATTACGTTTTTGGGGGGTAAATTGGGGTCAAAAATTGGGGATGAAGGATTAAATAAAATTTTGAAACAAAAATATTTTGGGGTAGCATAAAAGTTGTTCTTTCTTTTTGATACAGAATTTACTATGACAATTGATTAGCAATGTGTGTAAAAAGAACAATTTGTTTTGCTGTTGTATCACAATCTCACTATTCAGCTACCAAGATAATGCAATAAAAACAGCACACAAAAATTTCTTCATTTAAATGAAATGAAAGTATGGATATGAAAAGAGACAAATTTTGAGTATTTTAGTTTTCATACAATGCAACTGAGCAAATAACAATACAGCTGCATGTAACATGTATCGAACATTAGTAGACGTTTTGGCCACAAATTATACATAGCATTAAGTTGGTCTTGCTGACTCATGTAATAAATGCTAGACAATCACAAGATAGGTGTCATTGTTGCAATGCTGTTTAGAGCATTTTTGTTATAAAACACAATTTTAACCTTAGCAAAATCTTTATAAAGGGTGTTTCAAAAGTAACATACCAATATACTGGTATTATTTCTATAATATACCGGTATGTTTTTTTGAAACATGCTATGTATACCTATGTATATCCTATGTATTTAGCTCAAAAATATCATGAGAAAATATTTTAATAATAAGTCAATTATGATGTTTTTGACGTTTGCAGGCCAGAGTTTTAATGTTTAATCGTTTTGCGTGCTTCTGGCCCAAAGGCTACCAGCGCGGAAGCTTAGGGAAGAGCCACCAAAACGGCTACTACTTAAAACAAGCAAAGCGAAAAAGTTGTCTTCTCACAGAATTCGAACCTGCAGCCTTTGGATTACCAGTCCACTGCTCTCCACTTGAGCTAGAGAAGACGTCTACTCGCAAGCTTAATTTTGGCTATTTAAACCCAGCAACTTGCTTGTTCTATGATTTTAATAATAAGTCAATTATGATGTTTTTAATATAATAAGTATGATATAATACGAGTACAATAAGTCATTTATGATGTTAAAATCATAGAACAAGCAAATTGCTGGGTTTAAATAGCCAAAATTAAGCAAGCGAGGAGAGGTCTTCTCCAGCTCGAGTGGTAGAGCAGTGGACCGGTAATCCAAAGGCTGCAGGTTCGAATTCTGTGGGAAGACAACTATTTCGCATTGCTTGTTTTAAGCAGTCACCGTTTTGGTGGCTCTTCCCAAGGCTTCCGGGTTGGTAGCCTTTAGGCCAGAAGCACGCAAAACGATTAAATAAAAATGAGCAAATATGTTGATGCAAATGGTAAAATATTATACACGTGGGTTCATCTCCAAATCACTGCTACTGTATGTCATTTGAAAGAATAAGAAACTAGCTTTGCAAATTTATTTATAGTACAATTGCAATTTTACTTGGAATGAAGTTAAATGACCAGCCAGATGGTCGAGCGGTAACGCGTTCGTCTCTGGAGCAGGAGGTCAAATCTTGGGCCAGTCAAGTAAGATAGTGTTGCCAACGGCTCGCTGCGGCTGCAACATTTGTTCGAAAGGAGCAGTGTTGCTTGGGCGCAATGACGCGGAGATGGGCCCACAAACTCATTACATGCTTCAGCGTAATACAACGAGTATAAGGAAGAATTTGAGTTTGATTTGATAAAGTTAAATGACAATTGAAATCACATGCACAAAAGAATATCAAGGTCCTGGGAGAAAACAGCACATTAAGCACACTCAAAATTACTTAATACATGAATATTGACCTACGTAAGCAGTTCAGATGTTTGATATTATGGTATTGTTTAATAATTTCTTTGTTGTAGTCTACATCTTTATCTTAATGAGCACAATTAACCAAGTCAATCCTTATAACATAGAGATGCAAACTTTAATTGACCTTTTTATTAAATCAATACCATTAACAGTCTAGGTTTGTTAATTTTTTTCAGTTATTTGATAATTATTGCGTAAATTTTGAACGAACGGCCAAAAAATCTAACATTTTGCTCTAAAATTAACTAAAAAATTAAAATATTTTGCATGCAAGCTCTAAAATAATGCATGCGAAATTCGGTGAGAATGATCAAAATAATTTTGATTAGTTTTAGTTAGCATTTTATATAGCCTAATTTGAACAAGCAATCACTAATTGATATCATTTGGTGAAATATAATCAAATGAAAATCACTCATGGCAACTAACTTGTAGTGAAGCACTGGAGAGAATGATCTCTGATTATTGCTCAATATGGTAAAGTTCTTGGTTCTGATACATAGACCAGCCATATTTTTGTCACACAATTGTGAAACAACTGTAATTGTTTTGAAACAATCAATTGTTGTATTCATATAGAGCAAGCAATAAATTCAAAATTTGAAAAAAAAAGTATAAATTTTTGGAAGCTTGTTTTAAAAAATGCAGCATAGATGATGAAGACTACAATTGTCATGGAAAAACGAAAATGCGTTAAAAATGTTTGCTGTCAAGACTTTAAGACATATTTGTTTTTTTTTTTATTTGGTGCAATCCTTCATTCCCATTTTCGAGCCTCAACTTAGCCCCCAAAATTAAAAAAAACTTAAATAACAGACTTTCCTGAGAAATTATCATGAAAATAACCTAAAATTGTGATTCCTTGCCCCCAAAAACATGTATTTAGACATAAAAACCAAGTCGATACCTTTAGTAAAGCTCGTAAAATCTAAATTAAAAATTTTTCATACTCAAGTATGCCATCTAGTGGTGACCTTCAATATCTCAGCAACCACTGGGCCAATTAAAAAAAATTTTTGTGCAGGTTGATCAGTACGCCAGCCTCTATCTATAGAATAGTTAATTGACTTTTTTCCAGAGGTTGGGTATAAAAATGCTCAAATTTTTTTTTGAAATATAATGGAAGAGCCCGATAGTCAGAACTCAAGGAAACATTCAAACAAGAACTGTAGAGTGAAGAGGACTTTGTATTGGTATTGGTTGCTGAAGAGATATTAACAACAATAATTATATGATCAACTTTTATAAAAATATTTAATAAACAAATAAACTTTTGGACTTAGTCATTTTTGTCTCAAATTGTGGACTTCGTCGTTTTTAGCAATAAAATTAAGTACTTGGAGTACAAAGTGATAGAGCACTTTCCATGGATTTCTCAAACAACGGTCAGTTTTAATTTAAATGCCTGCCAGCAGCATTTTTACGATTGGAAAAAAGTTAGGACAAGGGTGCAGGACCGAAATTGAGGGTGGAATAATCCAGAGACTCAGATCTTGTTGAAGGCCCTAACGACCAACGTAAAAAATTTCTTAGATTTTGTAGATTACTTTTATGTGGGACCCCGAAGTTATGGGAGCCCTAGAACCCCTTGTTCCCTTTTCATCTGGCTCTGCCACGACGGTTGAACAAACTTATCACTAGTTGGAACGACCGACGCTCGCGTCGCGTGTTTCTTTGTTTTTACTTGGCCATTTTCAAACTAATGAAGCGAAGTTTGAGACTTTTGCTTATAACTCAAAAATGGTTTGGTTAAGCTACATGAAACTTTGACAGCAGTTTGAGATTAATAAGCTGTACCTTTGTATCAAATTTTGAGGCAATAAGTCACGTGACTTTGATTTTAGAACCCGAAAACCGCCACAAACTTTTAGCATAAAAAACGGTTTCATTCAAAAACGGATTAAGCACGGCAAAATTTTTTTCACATGGTTACATGTCTCAAGGTACCCTTTTATCCTTACCAACCACTATTAGCCGCGATAAGATTTTTCTATTTTTTCTTTTTTTTTTTTCCTTTTTTTTGCTTAGTAAATCTTGTAAGCTCTTAATCTCCTAAACCACAAAACATCGCAAATTAATTTTTGTGTAAAGTTGTTAAGTTGCAAACGCAACTTTGTCTCCCCCAAAATTTTTGGGCCACTTTCCTGGAAACCCCCAAAATGGAGCCCCCCAAAATTAATTTTTTGATTGGCTCAAGCTAGGGTGCCAGTTTTTTTTTATACCAGTAGATATTTAACAGACAAATACATTGACATGGTTTGGAGGTACTACCCCCAAAACCCCTCCAAATCGACCATTAAAAAATCAATTTTTTAAACAGGGTAAGCTAAGGTGCCAGTTTTTTTGATATCAGTACTCAGTAGCTAAGGTAATAGGCAAATATTTTGGCATAGTTTGGGGGTACCACCCCCCAGAGACCTCCTCAAAATCAATTTTTTCAACGGCTTAACTTAAGATGCCAGTTTTTTTTTTATATCGGTAGACATTTAGCAAACAAATATTTTGATATAGCGTGGGGGTACCACCCCCCTCCAGAACTTCCCGCAAATGGCTGCCCCAAAATTCAGTTTTTTTAACGAATTAATCTAGAGTGCCAGTTTTTTTATCAGTAGATATTTAAGAGACAAATATTTTGACATAGTTTGGGGGTACTAACCCCGGGACCCCCCAAATAAACCCAAAACAAAACAGTTTTTGAATGGCTTAACTTACGGCGCTAGTTTTTGAAATATCAGTCAACATTTAAGAGACAAATGCTTTGACATAATATTGGGTTACTACTCCCTCCTCACCAGGGAACTCCTCCTCAAATGGACCCCAAAAATCATGTTTTGAACTGTTTAAGATAAGGTGTTAGCATTTTTTTTTGATATCAGTAGATGTTTAAAAAACAAATATTTTGACATAGTGTGGGGGTACCATTTTGCCGGAAAACTCTCGAATGGACCCTTCAAAAGTCAATTTTTCGAATGGCTTAAGCTAGGGTGCTAGTTTTTTTTTATATCCACAGATATTTTGCGGCGCTCCTCAGCAAAGAGGTTGCTCCTCAGCAAGCTCTCATCTAATTTTTTTTAATTTCTTATTCTAAATCAAATGGTAATCTAATCACTTTATTAATTCTCTTTCAGCTTTGACTTTGTGGATAGCTGAAAAAGCATTAGCGTAGTATTTAGTAGCCTAAGGTTTTAAAGGGGCCCTGCATTTGAAATAGGCTATTATTTAAATAATCCGGAATATTTTTCTGAACACGTTATCGAAAGTTTCGTCCAGAAATTCCTCACCGTTCTTGAGATATCCTCTAAAATCCGCTAATACTCAGCTAATCCGTGACGTCACTTGCCCGAGTTTGGCTGAGTTTGTATGGGCTGTGTAAGGTATAGAGAAGACAGTTTTGAATAAAATAGGGTATAATTCAATTAATTTAGACAAGGATAAACATTCAAAACTGTTGCCTACCTACTCTATACCTTACACAGCCCATACAAACTCAGCCAAACTCGAGCAAGTGACGTCACGGATTAGCTGAGTTTTAGCGGATTTTAGAGGATATCTCAAGAACGGTGAGGAATTTCTGGACGAAACTTTCGATAACGTGTTCAGAAAAATATTCCGGATTATTTAAATAATAGCCTATTTCAAATGCAGGGCCCCTTTAAAATATTGGAGGTTTTTCCTACCCATCCTGTACTACAAATTCTGTATTTCTAAAAAATCGGGTAGTGCTGACACCTAAAAAGATTTACTATTACTTATGCTGCCTCAATTGCTTATATGACTAAGAATAGGAAACCTGGAAAACTTTTGTTCTTACTAGAATACTGTTTGGCCTAAACATCAAACCGTTTGTTATCAACCGTACAGTAGGCTTTAGGCCTACACATCCCAGCTATAATAAGAAAAACTGATCAGGTTGACATAACCGCATGTTTGTAATAAAATTTGACTAACTACTCTACACTTTGCTCCCATAACTAGAAATCGCAGCAACCCACTTGCGCATTTGTGCAACAATTTCATCTCTCTACTCGCGGTTGATTTCTTGATGACTAAGCAGAAACTGCTGCTGAGTCATACGATTGGGCAATTTTGATTGGCTGATTTGGACTTCGTCATTTTTTCTTCAAAAGAAGTGATGCAATCTCTGGTAAATGGACTGAGACAGTTTTTTGTCGAAAAATAAATAGCACAGGTTGTGAAGAATTTAAAGCAAAATGCATTGTGGATGAAAACTCAATTTTGATACAATGTGACTTAATCATTTTTAGTTCTAAACCCTTCAATTGCAGTTTGACCTAGGATCCCCAAAGTTAGCGTACATTTCGTTATTATTTATTATCATGTTATGTTCGAAATTCAACTTTCAAAGTTAAACCGTTTTTTAGTTATAAGCAAATCAAAGAAATTTCGATGCTCATCTATCAAAATGGCCCAATGAAAACATAGGTCCTAAACGCGCTTACCAAGTCCCAATAATGTGAATACCAACGCAAAAAGTACAGGTCAGGCTGTATTGGTAAAAAGTTTCTAAACATGAAAAAAAATTTTTCTAAATGTGTCATGGATATGGTATACATAATAGTAGTGTCCCACTGGAGATATTTTGCTTGCAACAAGGTAAGGTTTTGTAATCGTACATTGTTGCACATAGTCCAAACATGGTCGTAGGTAGTCGTAGGTTGTTACAACCTTCTCAAACGTTATTGTGGTTTCTTGCCATGTTAAAGAAGACTAAAAACTATAGAACTAAACGTACAAAACAAAATTGGGGAACTGATTTTACCTGTAAAGGCAAATGTAATAAAAAGATTGACATCCTTATCCTCAGACAAAAAATTATTGTACAACCTTTGTATGAGCAAGATAAACCGCATTTTGAAAAATAATCTACAAGCTTTTAGTTGGTCGAACTGCGTCGTTTTAAATCATATATTTCATTATACTTGCTGTACTACGCCGAAGCGTGTAACGAGCCCGTCTCCGCTTCAGCATTGCGCCTTGGCAACATCAGCTCCTTTAGAAGAAATTTCGCAGCCGTGGTGAGCCGTTGGCAACTCTGTGTATGATTTGAACGGCACAAACCAAAAGACTCAACGTAAGTTCAAATTTCGGGCCAGTCAAGTCGAACATAGTGCTGCAATCGATTTCCCTCAATTTTGCAACACTTTTTCAAACGGAGCTACTGTATTGCTTGCAGCCCAATGACGTATAGATGGGCCCGCAACGTGTTACCCGCTTCGGTGTAATACATTATTTGACGCTGATAAGAAACCATTTGATCAGATGTTTTTTTAGTTTTTTTCACCAAATATCTGATATCACATTAACTCTTTATCCTGATTACTGTAAGTATATTTGAACAATAAAATATTTCAGGTTGTATATCTTATGGAAATCCCAATGAGGGTTCTCGATTTGTTCAAACCATCGTTGAAGTTCTTCAAGCTTACAAAGACAGTGAGTTAGTATTATCTTGCGAATTACGATACACGAGATAAAATAAGACTAGGAAGATTGCAGGCGCGTCGCCAGCGGGTTGCCCCCCGATTTTTATTTTTGCCCCTCCCCCGATTTATTTCTTGTCCTCCCACAGTATTTTTTCTTAAAAGTGAGCTTCGCTCTCACAGTTAAAATAGTGGTAATTGTTAGTGTTCCATCCCCTATCCTGACATCGATTCTATTTGACTGATTGTATTTGAATAAGCCACTTGCCGAAATCGGTTTTAGTGAAAGTTTTTGTTAATATACGTTAGTTAAATATGTTTTTTGGTTGATTCTTGTTTCCTTTATGCAACTAAGTATCCTGACATCTATATTACAATCTAGGGTACGCAGTAGCGTATGCAGGATTTTCGAAAGGGGGCGGCCAGGAGATTCAGAAAATTTGAGAATAAAAAAGTCTGAAATGAAAATTTTTACAACCAGAATCAGTTCGTTTTTCCTGTCCAAAGTCAGGTGAAGGCCAAAACACAAAAAAGGTCTTCACTCAAATTTAGTCCGATTTATAGCCGGAACTTAGGTGAAGACCAAAAAAAAAAGAGGTCTTCCATCATATTTAGTCCGGTTTTTGGCCCAAAATTAGGTGAAGGCCAAAAAAAACGTCTTCGCCTACCATTTGTGAGCTCAAACCTTCTGCCCAAGTTACAAAGGGGGGGCCTTGCCGCAATTTTGCATACTATTCTATGCTAATTATACTATCCTGGCGATCCAAACATCAACAAATCAATTCAGTACGGTGTGATAATAATACAGCTACCAGTAGTTTGTGTGTACTGTGAAGTAGGCATGGCATCGTACATTATGATGTCATATACAGCAGCACTTAAAGGCGAGGCCTTAATACAAGTCAGGCGTTGTGACTATGAAGGTAATGTGCAGTACGTTGGTGTAGGCTGTAAGTTGGTGATCAGTGGTACACGCATAGTACAAACCATCAGCAATGTATCGTGCAATCAATAGTTACAGAAAGGAAAATAGATTATCGCCAAATGCCTCGGAAAAAAAGATAAGACTTCGATCGGTTAGTTGCCTTTCTAGGCTATGTAGCAAACGTAGGCTACGGGTAAGCAAACTTAGCAAAAGTGAGTTGAGTTGACAAGTCCATGTTTGGAAGTGGAAGGCTTAGCTTAGCAACTCAAACCATACTGTATTTTGATTGGGATCTTGTTCAGCAATATGAGTAATCGATCTGCAGAAACTCAGAACTAACATAGAAACAGACTGCATTCCTCCCCCAAATCGGAATCCATTGACCAATTCTTTGATAGCTAGACTAGGGGAATTTTCTGACTTTCAGATTTACAAGAAGTGTCCAGATTTACAAGAATTTTTTTTCAAAAATTTTTTTCCAAAACAAGTTTTTTTTTCAAGAAAAAAAATTTTTTTTCACAAAAACAAGTTTTTTTCCAAAAAAAAGATTTTCTTCCAAAAAACATTTTTTTCCACAAAAAACGTTTTTCTTCCCAAAAAAGTTTTTTTTCTTTCAAATGACAGTCTTTTTTTGAATAAAAACTTGCTTGAAAAAAAACAACTTTTTCTTACAAAAAAGTTTTACTTTGATTAAAATGTTAATATTTTCGAAGCTTTTCATTTGATGTTTGTCAAGAAGAATCGTCAGAATAGAGAGCGCAGGAAAAGGAATTGCTATAGGAAAAAGCCGAGCAGTGATTGGCTGGAAAAGGATTGCTGAGAGAGCGTCAATTGTGTACTACCTTTAAGCTGTACAAGTATTCTTTTCGTCAGCAGAGGGCGGGGTTAGAAGTTTTAATAAAGTGACTTCAAAAGCAGATAGATGGAAGCAGAGGGGAAAAAGTTTTACAAAAAATTGATTTCTTATTGCATTTTTTTCAATAACAAAAAACGTTTTCCACTACTTACTTGCAAAGTTTTTTTTACGTAATCCAGACGCATGCGATCTCCAGCCAGCGGTCTCAAAATTTGCGGCGCACGGACTGGAGTTGCTTGTGCAATATTGGAACAGAAGCAAGCCGCATGACGTTTCATGGTTGTTTTGAATCGACCTCAACCAAACATTACAGGACAAACTTTTTCAGGAGCTAAGGATTCATCTCTCGGCAAATTCCTATTTATGGTCTTTACACCTTGTTGTAAATACACTTATAGTAAAAACAATGTTAAATTCTTGAAGTCAACTTCTTAAGAAATCAGCCTGAAAGCGAAGTTTGCTTTTGACCAAAACTCATTTTATTTGTGCTTCAAAATTGATTGCTTTTGCTACTTTTTCGAGCAGGACAGATCAGCTCAAATTTTGTCCCGGGATACAGCTCGATGACGAGTGTAATTTGTTCACACTCATGCAACGACTTTTCCATGTTTTAACTTATATGTATATTTTTCTCCCAAATCTCAGCAATCCTTTTCCAGCCAATCACTGCTCGGCTTTTTCCTGTAGCCATCCCTTTTCCTGCGCTCTCTATTCTGACGATTCTTCTTGACAAACATCAGATGAAAAGCTTCGAAAATATTAACACTTCAATCAAAGAAAAACTTTTTGGTTGGAAAAAGTTTTTTTTCAAACAAGTTTTTATTTGAAAAAAGACTGTCATTTGAAAGAAAAAAAATTTTTTTGGGAAGAAAAACGTTTTTTTGTAAAAAAAATTTTTTTGGAAAAAACTTGTTTTTGTAAAAAAATTGTTTTCTTGAAAAAAAAACTTGTTTTGGAAAAAAATTTTTTAAAAAAATTGACCATTGGGGGATGATTTAAGGAATTTTTCTATTTTTTGATAATTTTGAACATTGGGAGGAGGGATGATGCTCAAACTTTGGAGATTTTCGGAGCAAAGTTCAACGCTCACTTTCACCAATAATAGCAAGAAAGTCCGCAGAAACGTTTACTAAGATTTGAAGGGAGTACTGGTGGCAATTATAGAATTTTCAAACACAAAAGTTATGGTGAGACGCAAGGATGGCAGTACGGTACGGTATGTTCAGAATTTGTGTACTACTTACCTCGCACCTTGAGCCGTACCGTACCTGCTTACCGTACTTCAGTTCTATTTTTGAACCGTACCGTACCAACGTACCATACCCGTACCATTACAAATAATGCGTACCGTACCAGCGTACCGTACTTTTTAGCAAAAATTGAGGCGTACCGTACTTACGTACCGCACCCTACAGCCATCCTTGCTTTTAACTACTCGTCACTTGAGCTGTTTTTGAAATTACTAGCCTATAAATCAGCGATCTCAATTCAAACACGTAGCGTCGGTTTCACCCGTTTTTTGCCTCTGTATACAAAAGCCGGCGCTATGTGCGAAAGTCTGGGATTTTTAATTCAAAGAGCGTACCAACGTACCGTACCCGTACCATTACAAAAAAGGCGTACCGCACCAGCGTACCGTACTTCTTAGCATAAATTGAGGCGTACCGTACCTACGTACCGTACTGCCATCCTTGGTGAGACGGCCTTAAAGCCAACTAGGGGGTCTGGAGGAGCGCTGTGAGCTCCCCAGCGGGGTCCGGAATCTTTAGCTTTTTCGACGTTTTTTCGAGGGTAAAATGCATTGTTTAGTAACGTTACAAGTTGTAACACCGAAGTTACCCACCGTAGCGATGCGAACTATTGGGAGGGATGCAGCAGAAATTCTTTTGGGGGATGCACCTCCTGGATCGGCACTTACCTGTCTTAATGAAGTTATAGGCAATACATAAACAGAATAGGCATTCAAGTATAGATGCTAAACTGTTCGTTTTTCTACTTTGGCTTGTAATACACAATTTTGTATTATTAGCTACAGTATTCATCATAGAGGTACCGATATTAAATTTTGCTCATATTTTTTTAAAGAGTTTCCTGTCGTCAGTCGTTTCCAGCCGTTATGCTAGCTGTAATCAAGTTTAGTTAAATGAGAAGATTTACATTATTTTTTCAGCAATTGTTGACTTAGCGGCTTTGTCAATATTTCAATATGTCAGAGACAGTCTGCTTTCTGCATTTATTCAAAAATCATTCAAGGTAGTTTTTCATGCGCAGTTCTTAACTTTTATTATTTAGATTAATTCTATATGTTTACCAACGAGTTAGCCATAGAATAAGCCTAAAATTTTTGTTGCAAGTTTGTGTCTTGCTTTAAACAATGTGGTATAATAACCGATATGATTCCATGCTGTTCTTTATATAAAAGACAAAGACAATCATGCACGTCAGATAGGCATTAAATAAATATACGGTTTAGTAATCGTTTCATTGCAACCTAAGTAATTAGTTTGTGATGTAAGGCTGAAAATGGTTCTATGAACTTAATCAACGACAAATAGCTGTATTACTCAGAGGCGAAACGAAATTTGCAACCACGCCACACAAACAATCTACTTAACTCTTAAAATACTGCAATAATTTGCCGTCAAAACTTTGCCCCCCTGGTTTTCAGCTTTGCCCACCTGATCTCGCTAAGCTGGCGACACCCCTGGAAGATTGCAATTCATCACCTGCAATATAGTTGTAATCACATTTACAGTCATTACCAAAAGTTTAGAGCCACCCTGCTTTTTAAAAAAAATTCCACAAATTCTTACAATATTTGGTTTTATATTGGCAAAATAAACACGTACATTTACAAAACCATTAAAACACTTAAAGACAAACATAATAAAACACAATAAACCAGTAGCTTTTCGATGTTTGGTGTGCCCTCCCCTGTTTTTAATAATTGCCTCTATTTGGGAAGGCATGCTATTGACCAAAGCTTGGCAGTAGGCTTGAGTATCTCCCATACCCAAACCAACTTAATCATTTCACAGAAGTGTTTTGTTGATGTAGGTTGCTTTCCCGCAATTTTATCTTTTAAAATCTTTCATAAATTTTCTATAAAGTTTGAGATCAGGGCTGTTTTTAGGCCATGGGAGGATTTCCACTTTTTTATTTTTAAGGTATGACGTCACCACTTCTGCTTTGTGGCAAGGGGCGCCATCGTGCATAAAAGTCTTGCTTTCGTGAATATTCATATCAGGCGCGTCGCCAGCGGGGGGCAGGGGAGGCAATGCCCCCCCGATTTCGTTTTTGCCCCCCCGATTTATTTCTTTTCCCCCACGGTGATTTTTTGGGAAGAAGAAGTTGCTTTTTATGGCCGGAGAAAACGTAAAAATTGTTGATTTCGGCCCAGAAAAAACTTTCGGATTTCGGCGATAACCTTTTTTTTTTTTGGAAATCACTTGCTTTTGGCCGGAAAATTTAAGATTTCGGCCTGAAAAAGCTTTCGGATTTCGGCGAAGACCTTTTTTTTTTTTTGAGATCACCCGCTTTTGACCGGAAAATTTAAGATTTCGGCCTGAAAAAGCCTTCGGATTTCGGCGAAGACCTTTTTTTTTGGAGATCACCTGGTTTTGGCCGGAAAAAACGTTGAAATTGGTGATTTCTGCCAGAAAAAGCCTTCGGAAACCGGCGAAAACCTTTGCCCCCCTGATTTTAATTTTGCCCCCCGATCTCGCGAAGCTGGCGACGCCCCTGATTCATATGCTGTTTCAATTTGTCTTTTAACAAATCAAGATATTTTTTTCCATTCATTGTGGTTCCAGGGGTCAAACAACACTATCCCGCAATGCCTTTGCTTGACATGGCCCCCCAAATCATTTAGCTGGAGGGGTGCTTCATGGTTGCGACTGAGTATTTGGGATCAAAACGTTTACGAATGGGTCTACAAACATTGTATTTACGAACTACAAACTGCTAAATGCTTGATTCGTCACTGAAAAGCACTTTGGACCAGTCCTCAGTTGTCCAATGTCGATGATCCTTAGCAAATTTCAACCCCTTATCTTTCATTGACTTGGTTAGCAAAGGTTTTCTTGCAGGCTTGCGGAATAGTAGGCGAAAATCATACTGCAGGCGTGGTGATACTGTCATAGCAATGACCTGGCTTCACTTTGCAGCTAATAAGCCTTGCACTTTCTTTATGGAGCTGCATGGAGACCTGCTAACTATTCTTTTCATCCGTTTGTTATCTCTAGAGCTAGTTTTGTTTGGGACGTTCAGATCTTTTCCTGTCAGTAAAACTGCCATTCAGTTTAAAATTTTTGATTCCTCTCTGCACTGCTTTGCGGCTAACACAGCACTTTTCACTGCTATTCCTCTGCGAATATTCTTCACCATGTGAGTAACAATTTTTGACCGCTGAGCAATGCTCAAGGAAGTTTTTTCCGATAACATCTCTCTGAATCATTGCTTTCATTCTATCTTACCTCTTCTTTAAGTAATCTTAAAACAAGAGCTAGGTTAGTTAGCCTACTCTTTGGCGCCAAACTAAGAGCCATGCAACAGTGAGCAAAAAAGAAAATATGCGGACAAAAGCAAGAAGTATGGATTAAGAACGCATCTGAGAAAAATAAGCAAAAATGAGTTTTTTGCTAGGGTGGCTCTAAACTTTTGGTAATGACTGTAAACAGCATTAATTCAAGTCACTAAGTTTTCCTTTCCGGGAGACAGAAAAGGGTCCTTTATTCAATCTTCTAGTTAAGCTTCCATTTGCCTGGCAGTCAATCACACACGGTAGAGGCCTCATACTGCCACAAAGCGGTCTCATTAAAAAACGGCGTAAGTACGGTAAAAAATATTTTACATAATTATATGCCTTAAGATAGTTCTTCAACTCAACCAACCCACTTTCGGCCGCGATTAGGTCTTTTTTTTCTTGTTTCTTTTTTCTTCTTAAATCTTATACGCTCTTCTTCTCCTAAACCATTTGTGTAAAGTTGTTTAGCAGTAAACTCAATATTGGTTATCGAAACTTTTTGGAGCCATTGCCCCGAAACCTCCCGAAATGGGGTCCCGAAAAATCGATTTTCTGAACGGCTCAAGCTAGAGCGTCAGTTTTTTGTTTTATTTTACAAGATATTTAATGCACAATTATTATGACATAGTTTGGGGATATCCCCGGGGATCCCAAATGGGTACCAAAATCAATTTTTTGAACGGCTTAACCTACGGTGTCATTTTTTTTTTTTTATATCAGTAGATGTAGATATTTACCCGACAATGATTTTGACATGGTTTGGGGACACTTCCCTCCCCCCGGGACCCCCCAAATGGATTCCCCAATAATCGATTTCTTTAACAGCTTAACCTAGAGTTTTAGTTTTTGTTTGATATGAGTAGATATTTAACATACAAAAATTTTGACATAGTTTGGGGTTACCACCCCCACCCGAAAACCACCAAAAATTAATTCTTTAAACTGCCCAACTTAGGGTGCTAATTTTTTTTATATCATCAAAGATTCAAGAGACAAATATTTTGACAGAGCTGGGAGGTACCACCATAGGCGTAGCCAGGATTTTTGATTGGGGAGGCCCAAACCACAAATCACATGCAACGACGTCATCAGAAATTTTCAAAAGAGGAACTTTTTACGGGGCAAAGATATCGTAGAAAGGAAGATCAGAAGCCGTGGCTTGTTTTGGAACTTAAGCAGGATTTGGTTAAGGAAAATGGCTTAAACCAATGGTTAAAAAGTGCAAATGTCTAACTTGGGAGACGTGTTGAGTAAACTAAAGTAACACAAACGCATCACACACGGGGGTCTGGGGGCGAAGCCCCAGCCGCTTTGCGATTTTTTCTTTATTATTTTGGAAAAAAAAAGCTACTTTAACGCCATTGGATCACATTATGCACGTGTTCAGAGCGATTTAAATAAACCACATTTTTAACATTTCAATGCCAATTAGAAAAATTAAATTGTTCAATCTTCCTTTTACTTGCAATTTAAGTCAAAACCACGTTTAAAATCTTGCATTTTGGTGTAAAAATTTGTAAGTGATTTAGCGCAGGCAGGGGAAGTAAGGTGCATTGCCTCCTGCAATATTTTAGCCGTAGATAATAATCCACTTGAAGATTTGCCTTAAAGATTTTTGTTTTTTCATGGAAATAACCTGTTATAGGAGTACATGTGCGGCCAGGGGGCCCAGTTCCCCGTAGTTCAAATTCAATAATTTAACGAGAATTTCCCCACAGCTATTTTTTTTTCTAGTATATTTTTTCGCGTAAAAACTGACAAGGTGGAGGTGAGCTGTTACAGAAAAATGGTACAATAGAAGGTTGCGCTAACTAGTCTTCTTATTTCCGAGCCGGATTTATATGGTGTGGGGCCCCTGATACTTTGGGGATTATCCCAACATCTTCCTTCCAATATAAATGAAGACCAAAAAAAGTCTTAAATTTGAGCGCAGGGCCCTGGCACTGTGTCATATGATAAATCCGGACCTGGTTGTTGCATTACGCTTATTACAAAGAAGATATGGGCCTGAGGTAGCAACTTTTAAAACAAAAACCCTTAATTTCATCGAGTTATACATTTAGATTGGTTGACAAACATTGAATTAAATGAGTTCAGGGTTTCTAGTTATCAATATTATTGTTAATTACTGTTGTATACGCGTGTACTGTGGTACGCGACGATGCTAAAAGAAACCAAAACAGAAGAAACAAGTCTTTTTTGCCACATTTTAATCATTAGTGGCAAGTCGATTGGGAAGGGGGGCGGCACTCCTGGGCCCCTCTGGCTACGCCTATGGGTACCACTTTACTCAAACCCGCCCAAATAGATTCCATAAAAATCACTTTTTCAAATGGTTTAAGCTAGGGCGCTGGCTTCTTTTTAATATCAGTTAACATTTAAGAGAAAAATATTTTGACATAATCTTCGGTGGTTACCCCCTCCCCCCTCCGAGAAATCTCTTTCCAAGTGGACTTCCCAAAATTACTTTTTTGAACGATTTAAGCATGGGGGCTTAATTTTTTTTGATATCAGTAGATGTATTAGAAACAAATATTTTGACATAGTCTGGGAATACCATCTTGCCGGAAACCTCCAAAATGGACCCCCAAAGTCAATTTGTTTAAGCGGCCAAATAAAGGCGGTAGTTGTTTTTTTTTAAATCAGTAGATATATGTGTCGGTTGTTCAAAGGGGTTGCTCCTCAGCAAGCTCCCATCTAGGTATCTTTGACTGTATAGTTTATATTTTTAACCTTCTAATTAGGGTAGACAAAGCTAAAGCCAAAACAAACACTTCAAAATTGGTATCCGCAGACTTTTTGTTTAACACTTATCATTAGAAAAAAGATGCAAGTCAAAGACGATGATAATTAAAACAAAACAGACTTTTTTACTGCCCACAGCCGTTGAAATGGGGAGGGGGAAGAGGGGACGGAGTACACAAGACTGAAATGTTTTTGATGGCCAGCGCTAATTTAAAAAATCGGCGATGGAAAGAGCTTGGTATGAAGCAAAAGTCGTGAAGTTTTGAGAAATACATACCAAAAATTCAAGGGAAAAACAGGTCTGAATTCGTGTGAAAACCTTTTTTCGTCTTTACCTTAAGTCCGAGGAGTAAATTGGCTGTTCGGTTGAGAAGTATTCTTATTGGTTTTGTTTTGATTCCAAAAGCGTAGCCAGGATTTTTGACTGGTGGAGCTCAAACCACAAATCACATGCAATGACGTTATCAGAAATTTTCAAAACAGGAACTTTTTGTGGGGCAAAGATACCGTAGAATGGAAGATCTGAAGCCGTAGCCTGTTGGCACTTAACCAAGATTTTGGTAAAGAGAGAGGGCGAAAACCATAGGTGGGCAAGTTAATGCAAAACGTTAGCTTCGTTAACCGTTAATCCGTTAACAAACCTCACACCTCCGTTAACGTTAATCCGTTATTTTCAGCTTTAATTAACGGAAGTTAATAAAGTCCGTTAATCCGTTAACATTTTGCGTGTAATTTACATTTCGTTTTATTCACTCGCTTCTAGAACACGTATTGACGCTGTTGAGCTGATTGTAAGGACATATTCATCGCTATGGCGGTCTTTTTGTGTTTTGAAAGTTACATTGTACAGTCTAATCTAATTTCAAGATAAAAACAAGTTCAAATGCACTAACGAAGCTGCGATCGGAAAATCTTTGGAAAATGTGAACAACTATAATTAATAAACCTATGAAGCTGCAGGATACTATTTGCCACAAAAAAGAGCTCCTTTCTTCGCTTTGTTATATAAAATTCGTGCTAATACGCAACAAGTGTTACCAGTGCAAACTGGTTTGTACCTGTATGATGAATGAATGGTGCGAGATATTTACGATAAAAACCTTAACGGAAGTTAACAGAACTTAACGGAAGTTAATTTAGTCCGTTAACATGAAAAAACTTTTTAACGGATTAACGAGTTACTGAAAAAGTTAGCTTCGTTATTAACGGATTAACGATTAACGGACTTGTGCCCACCTATGGCGAAAACCAATAGTTAAAAAGTGCAAATGTCCAACTTATGAGACGTGTTGAGTAAGCTAGTGTACTCAAACGCATGAGGGCTTGAGGTAGCAACTTTTAGGACAAAAACCCTTGATTTCACCCTGGTTATACGTTTAAATGGATTGGAAAAATTTGAATTCAGGGGGTGCGCCGGACCCCCTGGTCGTCAATATTATTTGTTGTTAATTACTGTTGTACACGTGTACTGTTGTACGCAAAGATGATAAAAGAAACTAAAAATGAAGAAACAAGGCTTTTTTGTCAAACTTTTGTCATTGGTGGCATTTCGATTGGGGGGATGCCGGGTCCCCTGGGCCACCCCCTGGCTACGCCTATGATTTTGAGATGATGGCGCCCTTAAGCTCTTTCACAAAAAAAAAAATTAAAGCAAAATTAGAATAACCTTTTTTTTCCAAAACGTGGAGGACTCGAGTCAAGTCACTTGACAGTTTTTTGAAACGTTCAAGAATTGCATAACATTATTATGACGTCAACACGTGGTCGTCATTATTATTACTTACTTTTGTACGCGTAAATCCTAGACTAGAGAAAGCTGCAATTTCGGACAAGAACAGCATACTGGCTATGCTCTCATTTATTTATTATTGGTAGTATTTCAATTTGGGTGTTTGCATTACCGCCTGTGTTATAGCATTAAGTTCGTAATAGCGTAAACGAGGGCCTGGGGTTGAAAAAGGCCCAGAACCCTTTGTCGCCAGTCAGGGGCCTTGGGGCTCCCTGGTTGTCAGGTAGAAGTCGCGGAGCCCCCTGATTGTCGATTAGGGGCCTGGGGCCCCCTGGTTGCTGATTAGGGGCCCTGGGGCCCCTTGGTCATCAGTTAGGGGCCCCACAGCCCCCTGGTTGCCAGTTAGGGATCTCTGGCCACTGATTGTTAGTTAGGGGCCCTGGAGACCCCTGGTTGTTAATTAGGAACGCCAGAGCCCCTGGTCGTCAGTTAGGGGCTCCGGGGCCCCCTGGTTTTCCGCAGATTTGGAAAAATTACTTGTTTTTGCTTTAATTATAATTACAATTACAACCTAAAATTTTCAATTACAATAAAAATTACAATTATACAAGTTCAAGTAATTGTGATTCAATTACAATATCAATCACAATTATAATGAAAAAATTCTCAAACAATTGCGACCAATTTACTTAAATACAAAGCCTCGAGTTTTGCTTAAGTTAACACTGTGAATTTGTTTTGTTTTTCTATACCAAATTTATTAGAACCCCATTTCTCTCTATCCTTGTTCATCCATCAAACTTTGTTTAACTTTAATTTTTTCAATAATTTTGTGTGCAAGCAATTGTCAAGCATGTTATTGAATTCATTTCGCTTCCAGCAACATTATGGTTTAATTAATCGTTTGCGTGCTATTCAGGCGCATAGCCAGAAATTCGCAATGGGGGGGCTGTTTGGGTGTTCTGGGGGCGGAGCCCCCAGCCGCCGGAGGCCAATGGGGGTCTGGGGGCGAAGCCTCCAGCTTCCGGAGGCTGGGGGTTTGGGGGCAAAGCCCCCAGCCGCCAGAAGCACGTAGTCTGGGGGTGGAGCCCCCAGCGCTCAAAAATTTTGCATTTTTTTGCAAAAATAACTTCATTTTAGGGCTATTTTGATTAAAAAATAATGCTTTTAAAACGTGGCTTAGAAATTGACAGTGCAAACAAGGTTAAACTGGTGGCATAAATGGGCCATTTGGGAGGTGGCTAATGTAAAATGTTAGTTCTCTTGTTTAGATGCTGGTGAATTATAAAATCGAATACTTCAATAAAACTCACTCGGAGTAATCTATTTTGTATACAGTTCATAGAGAAAAATAATTGGGGAAGGGCTAATGAAAAGAGATTTGAAAGAAATGATTGGTAATTAACTAATACTGAAAAGCCCCCCCCCCCCCTATTCCTCAGAATATAGTATATTTGTTGATGACACCTATGTTTAGCATTTTTACACTTGCGATCAAATTTGATTGCTTATTTTTGACCATTTTTCAAAGTTTTCATTTATTTGTTGGTTTTATTTTTGACAAATTAGCCCCCTCCCCCTGAACACATGTTTCAAAAAAGATGTTTTAAATCACTATTTAGTCCACTCCAGTGCATAAAACAGTCTCCAAAGTGCTAAAAACGTAGTGTTTTTCTCATTCTGCATTTTGGTCGACATGCCAATGGGGGGGGGGGGGGGGGGGCTACGCTACACCCCTGGCTACGCTACTGATGCTATCTGGCCTAAAGGCTACCAGCGCGGAAGCCTAAGGAAGAGTCACCTGAACGGCGACTACTTAAAAGCAAGCAATGCGAAAAAGTTGTCTTCCCGCAGGAATCGAACCTGCAGCCTTTGGATTACCGGTCCACTGCTCCCCTATCAGGGGCAACGCGCAATAGAGAAGTGGACCGGTAATCCGGAGGCTGCAGGTTCGATTCCTGCGGGAAGACAACTTTTTTGCATTGCTTGCTTTTAAGCAGTCGCCGTTCTGGTGACTCTTCCTTAGGCTTCCGCGCTGGTAGTCTTTAGGCCAGATAGCACGCAAATGATTAGATATAAAAGCTCTGGCCAGCAAACGTCAAAACATCACAACTAAATTATGGTTTTAGCTAAACTATGATATCATACCACAATTATTTGTGCAAAAAAAAAGTTTTAACACAATTAAAACTTGTAAAAAAGTCGAAATTATGTACGTTGCGACTTCAAGTAAAACTACTATTTAACACTATTTTAACTTTTACCGGCAAAATCACATATTTAGCATGATCATACATAATAGGACCATGAGAGTTGCTTCACAAGGGCAAACAAGCAAAAAACACACAAAATCTTAATATCACAAATAGCATTGAAGTTACAATCAAAGTGGTAGCCAGGGGGGGAGCTAGGGGGCCCCCGAGTCGAAATGCCACAAATGATAAAAATGTGACAAAAAAGTCTTGTTTCTTCATTTTCAGTTTCTTTTAGCATCGTTGCGTACAGCAGTACACGAATACAACAGTAATTGCCAATAATATTAACGACCAGGGGGCCCGGGCTCCATCAATTCGATTTCGTCAACCAATTTAAATCTATAACCCGGGTGAAATTAAGGATTTTTGTCCTGAAAGTTGCTTCCTCGGGCCCTGATCTAACGTTTTATGAACGTAGTGCAATGACCAGGGCTGGATTTACCATATGACACAGTTTCAGGGCCGTGCGCTCAGATGGTAAGACTTTTTTTGATCTCCACCTATACTTGGCAGGAGGATGTTGCGAAAATCCCCAAAGTACCAGGGGCAACGCGCAATGTAAATCCGGCCCGGGAATAACGTGGTTTTACTATTTACTATCCACTTCCACCTAGCCAGTTTTTACGTGACAAAATACTTTAAAAGTAAATTAGCTACGGGAAATGCTCACTGAACAAAATATTGAAGTTGAATTAAGGAGTCCAAGGCCCCCTGGCCGTACATGTACTCCTATGACTGGTTAATTTCACTAAAAAACAAAAATCTCTATGGAAAATCTTGGAGTGGATTATTATTTACTAAAATAATGCAGGAGGCAATGTTCCTTACTTCTCATCTGGACCAAATAAATCGCTTACTATTAAAATTCAAAAACAAATTGTTAAATTTTTAAAGTGTTTTTAACTTAACTTGCAGGTAAAAGGAGGATTAAACAAGTCAATTTTTTCGGATGGCGTTCAAATGTTAAAAATCTAGTTCTTCAAATGCTCGAAACACGTGCGAAATGTGATCCTATGGCATTAACACAGATTTTTATTTCAAAAAATGACAAAAAATCTCCCTGCGATGGGGGGCCTCGTCCCCAGTGTTTGAGTTACATTAGCTTACTCAACACGTCTCCCAAGTTACACATTTGCACTTTTTAACCATTTATTTGGCGCTACCTTTAGCAAATTCTGGTTAATTGCCAACAACAGGCCACGACTTTAGATCATCCATTCCACGATATCTTTGCCCCACAAAAAGTTCCTCTTTTGAAAATTTCTGATGACATCGTTGCATATGATTTGTAGTTTGGGCCTCCCCAATCAAAATCCTGGTTACGCCTATGATTACAATGGTTACTTGCCACCGGTTACAGTCACCTCTGTTGTCATAGGCCAATTCTATGTTCGGCTATTTTTTGGCTTAGAGTTAGTACTAGCTATGATTGGAGTAGGTGCTAAGTTTAGGTTATGAATATGATTAACTCTATCTCTAAAACTAACTCTAACTCTCCCTAACCTACTTTGATGTTCGGTTTGTGACGTAAGATGTGATTTCAACTGGTAGAAATAATCGATATCGATTTGCAACCGTAGGAAAATTGATATTGTTCAAACACATTTTGTTATCATCTATCCTAGCGAATAAAAAGTAATTGTAATTGAAAATAGGCAGAAATTTTTAATTAATTACAATTTTTTCAGTTACAATTATAATTTTTCCAAGCCCGGTTGTCAGTTTGGAGCACTGCGGCCCTCTGGTTGTCTGTTAGGGTCCCTGGGGCCCCCTGGTTGTCGGTTGAAGGCCCAGGGTCTCCTGGTTGTTGGTTGAGGGCCCTGGGGCCCCCTGGTTGTCGGTTAGGGGCCCCTTTATTGTTAGTTAGGGGCTCTCTGGTTGTTAACTAAGAGCCCCAGGACTCCCTCGTCGTCATTAATATTATTGTTAAGTACTGCTATGTGCGTAATTACTGAAAAAAACTGCAAATAAACATCGCTAGGCTATGCTGTCATAATTTTTTATCATTGGTGGTATTTTAATTGGGGGGCCCGGGCCCCCCTGGGCCTCCCTGGCTACGCCTAAGTTTGATTCCGTTCCCGAACTTCTCTTTAGCACCCCTGTTATTGTCTTCTGATTGTTTCATATCTGAAATTGTTCATAATTAAAAGCAGTTTCCAACAAAAATCGGACAATTTCTGCAAAAGAGTTTTGTTCATGAGATATAAACACGTCTGAGCGCAATCGGCCTTAAATATTCGTCTGACGTCTCAACTGAGGTGGAGTCGAGGACACAAGGCTCGAGGCTAAGGCCAAGAACACAAAAAACTTTCGAGCCCAAGGACAGATCCTCTCGAGGCCAAGGCCAAAGACCAAGAACACAGACCAAGACGCAAGTGTTCTAAAAAAAAAGGTCCTCAAAACTTTTTTCAGGCGATCTCAAAAAAAGGTCTTCAAAATTTTTTTTCAGGCGAAAAAGGTCTTCAAAATTTTTTTTCAGGCGATCTCTACTTGAGGAAACCAAAAAAAAGGTCTTTGCAGATTTTCCGAAAGGTTTCTGGCGTTTTCCAACAAAATTTCATCGGTTCAAAAATAGTGCTGTCCTCGAGCCGAGGACAGGACAATTTTCGAGGACTTGAGGCTTCGAGGCCAAGGCTAAGGACTTCAAAATGTGTCCTCGAGGCCAAGGACGTCCTCAAGGACTCCACCTCTGCGTCTCAATTCCTAAAACAGGTTGCAGCTTATTTTAATCCTTGCAGACAAAAATCAACCCGAAATGGATCTTGCTGCTCTGATGACAAAAGTTGCGGAGTCGGTGTCGAAGCAGAGAGGCGTTGATCAAGATGGCAAGAAGACAACTAAGTTGCAGATTCCTTGCATAGTTTCTACGCTCAAGAAGCAAATCTATTTGCGAAGAGAATGAGAATTTTTTCTGTTCAATGAAAATTTATACGAGTTAAAATTACGCTCATTACTCATCTACTTTTTTGTTTTGGAATGTTTTTAGTGCTTTTTAATGACTACAGCAAGTCAACGCATAGCCTATTAGCTTTTTTGAACGTTCAATGACGTTTATTTTGTCTATATATCATCCACGATTATAGGTTTTTAGTGCTAAAAGAGTGAGTTGTCTGTTGTTGTTAGTTATCTGTGTAAAATGGCTGCATATTGTTTAGCTGAATTTTTTAATTGCTTGATCAAGCAACAATTATTGTATATTTCATCCTCCGCCTCCTACGTTTTTGATGTCTGAAAATTTGAAGTAGTTGTTTTCGTCCTCAAAAAGAGCTGACCCAACTCAAATGTGAATTTAATGTTTTAAGCTGAACTTATTTAGAGGGTCTATCTTGAGGGTTTATCAGCAGATGGTCGCAAAAGGTAATTCGATGAGCACTTAGTTTGCAGTGGTTTCCGAGTAATCATACAAATTTTACGTATCATTATGTAGTGCCAAATAAGTTTAACCAAGATCCAAGACCATAACCAAGATCGTTTTAGTAATGATTTAATCGCAATGTTTTTGACGTTTGCGGATCAGGCCTTAAATGCCTAATTGTTTGCGTGCTTTCTGGCCTAACGGCTAACAGCAGTGCAGAAACCTAAAGAAGAGCCACGGCCACCGGAAAGGCGACAACTTTTCTAAGCTTCCGCGCTGGTGGCCTTTAGGCCAGAATTAGGCACGCAACCGATTGAAAATTATTTTGTCGTTGTATTTTTCTGGCAGAGTTATTTAAAACTGTTATATTTTATGCTCTTGTTAATTGACAGAAATAAAACAATACTAATCCTATGATGGTGTGCCCACTTCTAGAATGATGTAAACATGGGCAGTTGGGCACTTGTTGTTGTACTGCGTATTGTTTATCCTCCTGTCACCGGACAGCGCCAAACGCTTAATATTATCCCGCACACTTTTCCTTGCGACAACTATTTTGTGCTTGGAGGAATTCGTACCAGCTTAGGAATATCCAGTGATCCAACGTTCCTGCTGCTTTCTTGGAATTCTTATCCACTGAATTTGCAGCTTGTTCATAGCCGCCAACCAGAGATACTCATTGTAAATCTTGTCTGATTATCCAGGACGCAACAACGTGATCAGGGTGCGGCAGCGGGTTGAACCCTGATCATGCAATCAGGGTTGCCGTAAAAACGACGTCTTTATCATCTCGGCCACGCTACCGACTACTCTCCCAGGTTCTCCAAGCCGGAAGTGTGGCCGAAAGCGGAAAGGCATCAGTCTCTACGAGACCCTTATCGCATGTAAAAAAAGGATCGCAGAAATCTGTTCTCAAATATACAAGCAATTAAGGAGTTTACAGATACTAGCTTTGTGTGTTTAAAACAAACGCGTGTTTTTTGAAAGTTTAATCTAAATGTTTTCACCAGTTTAAGCAGCATCGTCTGTACCTTTGAAACGGAAGGTGTTACATTACATTCAAACCTCTTAGGCTCACCACCACCACAGCAACACTTCTTCGAAAGCTTCTGTTTTGCTAGCAGCGTAATGTCGTGTAGATAGGCCCTCCAACTCGTTACACGCTTTGGCGTAATAATACAATGAGTGTAGTAAAGTATTTGAATGGGTATGTTTTTAGTTCTTACCCTTACCACCTAATAAATAAGCAATAGATATCGAATTAACTTGTTATATCTGATCACTGTTGTAGATGTATTTGTTCAATAAATACCCTTGCTTCAGGTTGTTGACCTTTCAAAGGCCCGGTCCAGGGCCTCGAATATTTCAAAACGCCGTTAAAGTTCTACACGGTCAATCAAAAACTATAGTGAAATTAACACGTCTAGACGTAGTCCCTATTTTTTCCACGCCTGCAGTTAAATTAGTAAAATTAACACGTCTAGACGTGGTCTCTATTACTTCTACGTCTGCAGTTATTACCTACGCAAAAACGTGGATTCTTAAATTCCATACTCATTCATGGAATTGTTTATTCCACGCTTTAGCTCGGTATTGTGTAGTTCCACGCTTTAGCATAGGTTTTATTCCAACACATCAGTATGAAGCTGTTTAATTCCACTATTTCCACGTAAGCTTGAACACACTAATTCAACGCTAACGCTTGCTACTAATTTCAAATTTGAGCTTGGATTTTCAAAATCTGCCTTTAATTGAGAATTTTAATCTTTCGTCAAAAGTTTAGTGTCGTGTGATTTCAGATATATTTATTTTCTTTGTATTTTTTCATTAAAAAAGCACTTAGGAAAAATTTTCAGATATTCACTCAGCTCGATGTAAGCTACAAAACACAAATTGTAAAAGCATGCAGCTAATGGTTTTATGTACTACAAATGTATTATACAGTAATAACCCTAGTGCAAGTTTTAAAGCAATAAAAAGCAAGCCTACGTAATTAAAAGCAAATTGGACAAAAAAGCAAAAGTTGTATGATACCGATAAATCCCAAAGATTAATCCAATCAATTGCAAAACTAGACAAATGCAGACTTTTGATTATAAGTGATGGATTAAGTTTTAAACTTTATTGGTTGTTTCGCAAGAAATCCCTAGCAAATGTGATAAAAGGAAAGTGTTCGGACTGAGCATTTGGGAAAAGCAATGTTGAACACCCAGTAGCAGAAAAGCATTAAATCATAGCCATTTCTCCGTGACTGATTATGCATAATGACTTTTTTTTAACGTATATCCCAAAATCTGCTGTAAGTGTTGACTTTAGAATTGGATATGGAGTTTCCATTTCTTCATTTAACCAGTCATCCTAAAAAAAAGTAAACGTAAATTCAAATTCAGTAAATAATAAAAATACCACGTAACATTGCAAGTGAGATAAAACACTTAATTGCTAAGTGTATAGAAATCACCATAGGTGGGCAAGTCAATGCAAAACGTTAGCTTCGCTAACCACTAGTCCATCAACAAACTTCATACTTCTGTTAAAGTTAATTCGTTATTTTCAGCTTTAATTAACGGAAGTTAATGAAGTCCAAAAATTCGCTAATATTTTGAGTGTAATTTAATTTTTTTTTTATTCACTCATTCTGGAACACGTAATGACACTGTTGAGCTGATTGTAAGAAAAAATTTAATGCTATGGTGTTTTTTTTGTGTGTTTTGGAAGTTACATTTTACAGTCTAATATAATTTCAAGATAAAAATAGGTTCAAGCGCACTAACGAAGCTGCTATCAGAAAAATCTTTGAAAATTGCGAACATTGATAATTAAAAGATCTTTGGTTAATATTTGCCACAAAAAAGGTATTCTTTCTTCGCTTTTTCTTCTATAAACCTTGTGCTAATACGCAAGAAGTGTTACTATTGCAATCTGGTTTGTACCGGTGCGATGAATGAATGGTGCAAGATATTAACGATAAAAACTTTAACGGAAGTTAACAAAACTTAACGAAAGTTAGCTTAGTTCGTTAACATAGCAAAACTTTTAAACTAATTAACGAGTTAATGAAAAAGTTAGCTTCGTTATTAACGGATTTGTGCCCACCTATGACAATCACTATTTATGTAGTACATGATAAGGGGATACTAAAAAAAAATTATGCCAGTCACTAAGAGTTCATTTAGAGAGCATAAACAGCTCCAAATAACAATGACATAAGGGTAAGTCGAATTACGCAGCATTTAAGCATCACAAAGCACTGTTTCACTTTCAAATAAGACAAGTATCCACGTACACATTAGCTCATACGATATATATAGTTTTCAATTCATCATACACCACCATTTGCATGCCTCTTAAATATTTTTGTATGCGCCAAAAAATAAGACAGTTTGGTACATAAATCTACTGCATAGATGACAAAAAATCATTTGTGGGCAATCATATACTTACATCATGATTATTATTCTTAACCGAAAATGAATTACTGCTTCAGCAGCTGTGGCAGTAAGTTGACAACCACTGCAACCACCCGTTGCTTTAACAACTATTAGATCATTTATTAACTTTAAGCAGGTAAGTAAGCATCTTGAACGGGAAAGCAATAAGTTGTGCATTATGGTTAAAATAATAACGAAAAATATAATTAGCACAGCTAACGATATACAAAATAATATAATAACACTAACCGCACCGACAGATGCATTTTTGTACTGTACAAGATAAGTTTGCCTCATTAAAAATTTTTAGCACAAAAAAGTCCTTTACCATGTCATTAGCAATGTACTGGATCATCTTTTCCCGGCAGCACAGCGGAAGGCACAATAACACTCTTGTAGTGAACATATACCACTTTAAATTTAAATTTTGAAATCTATCTAAAACCCGACACACTGTTTCACCTTTGAAAGGATCATCAGGGGTCTAAAAACAAAATCATACACTGAAATAAAAACCTTGAAAAAAAATTGATATTGATAAAATAAACGCTGCACTGCTGAACCGTGGTAAAACACTGTGATGCTAAGTAAAGTGAGCAAAAAAAGTCAATCGCAAAAACTGACGAGATTAAGGCCATGGTTTTTAAGTAGTTATATTGGTTATCATTTTTTTATTGTGCCTAAAGTAAAAACAGCTTCTGCCATTTTTTAAAACCTGTAAAAAAAGGGACTATTTCATAAAAAAGTTTTCATTTGCTAAGAATAAACAATAGCAAAACAAAAATAAAAAACATTAATTGGCAGATTTTTTATTTGCTTTAACTTTATTTTACAGTAGAAAAATGGGTGCAAAATACTATCCTTCTCAGGTTTTTTTGCCATAAGTCGTTTTGGAAAAAAGATTTTTACTTCTGGCATTGAGTCAAATTTTTTATGACTCTTGAAATTTGGAGTTGCTAAGGTAAGGTGTGTGTGTCTTTTGCGAGATATACTGACGCGTTAACTCACACCCTTTCTTTAATGAAAACATGCGATTACAAGTTAGTAAAGTATAACTGTACACTAACTAATCAGACTTATTGCCGCAAATAAAAAATTTTACACTTACCACACCTAAGTACTGTAAGTGTAAAATAAACGAAACCATAAATTAAACATGATCGACAACTTGGTCGTTTATGTAACGTGTTCGTTCATGGAGCTGCTGGTCTGAGATTCATATCTCTGGCCGATATAATCGGATATTCGCTTAGTGTTGCCAATGGCTTGATAAATTAAACATTTCACAAAAGTGGTCCTCAAAGTAGATTTTTACGCGGTTTACTGTGACAGCAATATTTAGGATTGAAAATAAGCAAATTATCGCGATCGAAGATTGAGTGACTTCAAGAGTCTACATCAAGCAGTATTTTGTTGCATGAGTTAGAATAATTGTTGTCTGACTGACTGACATGTGATAACGTTAAATTTTATACAGCTGCGAAAGTTTGTCTCCAACAACTAATGCATTCACAAACTAGAATATGATATCGCAAGCGATATCCGGGGACTTCGCGAAAAAATTCAACTTACTAAAGAACTTCACAATTGCGTTAAGCGTGTTTATGGTTGTTGATAATCACATCTAAAGTACATCGCTTTCGAATTTTATAATGTTCCATTAACTTAGTCAAGTTTGTGTTTAACGGCTTCCAAAATTTAAATGTCTAGAAAAGGCATCTATAAATATTTATCAGATCTCGTTTCAAATTTTAAGGAGTTAATTGAATTTTCGCTTAGCAGCGCAATTGTTAAAATTGCAGTTACAAATAAAACCCTCGTTAAAACAAATATTTCGACAATAACCTTTCGCTACAAGTGAAACACAGATATAAAAATTTTTGATCTGAAAATGTCAAAATGATTTTTGGATTTTGCAACTTACATTATCTTGACCAGAAATTTGACACACTATCCGAAATATCAAATCTACACCCCAACGAGCCCACTGCAGTATTTTTTTAAGAAGAATTTTATACCAGCACATGTATGAACAGTTCGACAAGTTTTTCTCAAAATCTAATAACTAAATTAAACAATGCCTGCCTTAGCAATTAGCATGAAAAGAGATACGTACACAAACAAAATTTAGAAACAAAAAATCAAATTCTTTTAAATTTGTAAGTGATATTACAGAGTCTAATTTTACGATGACTTCACATTGAAAACTGATAGTAATTTACTCAACTCTATGCTTTCAAAACACTAGGGGTAATGTTTAAAGTCAAACAACTATTTACCAAAAATCATCTACTTCTTTCTCACATTGCGCTCTTTTTAGTTTATTTTAACAGCTTGGAGGTCATTCGCTCTCAATGTTTAAAGGTCTCAAAAAGTTATCAAAATAATTAAGTAACGTCAATCAAAAAGCTATGAGGAGTTCAAACAGTTTTTCTCTTTATTATGAAATAACATAGAGCAATCTTTAAAATTCCAGCAACTTTATTACATCAGCCAAACTTAACACTATCCACGGCCAAAAATAAGCAGGCATTTTACAACTATTCGTATTCTGAGAACGCTATTTAGCATTGCGACCCAACGGCCAACATATTAGATATATATACAATATTGTATTACATCCATTATTTAGCACAAAAGCTTTCTAAATAAAATTGTTCAAATACTTCGAAGAGCAAGGAGAAGATTTTTTCAACGTCATCAGCGACAGTTTAGTAAAAATATTCGGCCATACAGCTTAAATCTAACAAAGCCATTAAGCTCAAGTACTGAGGTGGAGTCGAGGATACAAGGCTCGAAGCCAAGGCCAAGGACACAAAAAAATACGAGGCCAAGGACAGCCCTTCCGAGGACAGATCCTCCTGAGGCCAAGGACAGGAATGCTCAAGGCCAAGGAACAAGGACACGAGGGCAAGTGCTCTCCAAAAAAAAAGGTCTTCACAAAAATTTTTCAGGCGATCTCCAGAAAAAACATCTTCCAAAATTTTTTTCAGGCGCTCCACAAAATTCTAACAATTCAAAAAATAGTGCTGTCCTCGAGCCGAGGACAGGCCAATTTTCGAGGACTTGAGGCCTCGAGGCCAGGGCTAAGGACTTGACCTTCGAGGCCAAGGCCAAGGATGCCAAAATGTGTCTTCGAGGACGTTTGCTCAAGAACTTCTACGTGTTAAATGTTGCAGTATTCCAATAGGTTTTACTCTTCTACTTTTCTGTGATACCAATTCATTGTGAGAATGTAACGTACAGTTTGAAGGTCCATTTAAGGGCTAGTTGTCCAACATGGTATTGCCAAGCTTGGTATGTTTTATCTTTTTCTAATTTTAGCCTACCGGTTCTCTTTGATTATGTCTAGCTGGAGTACTTCGTAATAAATATTTTGAAATTTTAAGTAGCCCATTTGGCATGGTCTCCTCAATGTTGCCAATTAAATTTGTTATTCTTAATCTTTGATTCATATTAACTTATCCAAAAGATTCAGTTTGTTTAGCTTTTGTGGTAAATGGGGGGAGGTGCCAACACAACTGGAGCACCCCTATAGTATGAGATCCTCGTTTTTTTTT
Organism: Trididemnum nubilum; assembly: GCA_963965965.1. Classification (NCBI taxonomy): domain Eukaryota; kingdom Metazoa; phylum Chordata; class Ascidiacea; order Aplousobranchia; family Didemnidae; genus Trididemnum; species Trididemnum nubilum. The sequence goes on along the minus strand of OZ014482.1, from coordinate 8,943,973 downwards.
GTCTAGCTTAAGTGGTTAAAGCTTTTGAAGGACTCGTTGGAGGAGGACTCTCTAATTGTTGCACTTCAAATTAGTCGTATTTTATTTACAGTATCTATTCTGATTTTATCTTTGTTTTATATTTGCCTAGTCTGAAAGTTTTATATGTCTAGCTTGAATGGTTGAAAAGTTTGAATTCTGAAGGACCCCCGTTTTGGTGCCACAAACTTTTTGACAAATTTTATCTTTCTTTCATATTTGCTTGTGTATCCTGAAATTGTGATGTGTCTAGCTTGCACAAGTAAAAAGTGTGAATTGTGGCATCCTCATTTGAGGGGGACCACCATTGCGGTACTCCCAAATTTTTTCAAATTTTATCTTTTCATATTTTCCTGTTTTGAAAAATTTTATCAGTCCAGGGTAAGCAGTTCAGTTTTGAATTTTGCGTCCTTGTTTGAGGGGAATCCCTTTATTTTGGTACTCTCAAATTTTGTCAAATTTTTTCTTATCTTCATTTCGTCTATTCTGAAAATTTCATCAGTCCAGCGTAAGTGGTTAAATTTTGAGTTTTGGCGTCCTAGTTTGAAGAGGATTCCTTTATTTTGGTACCCTCAAATTTCGTCAATTTTTATCTTTTCTTGATATTTGCATATTCTGAAAATTTCATGTGTCTAGCATGAGTGATTAAAAAGTAGGAATTTTGGCGGCCCCGTTTGAGGGGTATCCCCCATTTTGATATGCCCAAATTTTTTCAAACTTTATCTTTTCTTCATATTTGCCAAACCTAAAAATTTCATGCGTCTAGCATGTGTGGTTAAAAAGTTTGATTTTTGGCGACCCCATTTAAGGGGGACCCCCATTTTGATATCTCAAATTGTTTTAAATTTTATGTTTCTTTTAAATTTATTTACCTTAAAAGTTTTATGCGTGTAGCTTTAAAGGTTAAGAAGTTTGAATTTTGGAGGTCTTTGTTTGGGGTACCCCCCAATTTTGGAACCCATAATTTTTGTTTGGTTTAGTTTGTTTTTGATATCTACCCACTACAAAAATTTGATTTATCTAGCTTTAATGGTTTAAAGTTTAAAATTTTGGCGGCCTCGTTTGAGAGGAAACCCCCATTTTGATACCCCTAAACTTTGTCAAATTTGATCTTTTTGTAATATTTGCCTATTCTGAAAATTTCATGTGTCTGGGTTAAATGGTTAAAAAATTTGAATTTTTTCGGCTCCGTTAGAGAAGGACCCCCCATTTTGGCACCCCCAAATTTTGTCAAATTTTATCTTTCCTTTATATTTATTTACCCTAAAAATCTCATGTATCGAGCTTAAAAGAGTAAAAAGTTTAAATTTTGTAGGGTCTGTTAGGGGGGAACCCCCAATTGTGGCTCGCATAATTTTTGTTTGGTTTAGTTTATTTCTAATATGTACCCATTCCGAAAACTTGATTCATTTGCTTCAACAGTTTAAAAGTTCAAAATTTTGGAGGACCCGTTTGAGGGGGATTCCCCCAACCTGGCACCCCCAATTTCAGTCGGGCACTAGTCCTCCCTGATGTCTTCAATCGCTCAAACTTTGAATACAGTGCGTTAAGCGGTTTAAAAGTAGATAGCCGGAGCAGAAGAATAAAAAAGAAAAAAAAAGTAAGAAAAAAGAAAAAAAAAGAAGAAAAATACTATGCAAGTTGGGGTAAATGAACGTAACCAAAAGAAAGGCAGCTGATAGTGTGCTCAAAAATCACAAACCATTTTTCATCAATATTGGTAATTATCGAGATATGTTGGTTCAAAATCGTCCACTTTCTGCCCACTTTTGGCCTGTAAAATTTTGGTCACGTGATCGGGCGCCCCAAATTCGGTTTACAAAAAGCATTTATAAGCACCCACATTGTGTTTAAATTTCAGCTTTGCACGTCAAGCGGTTTTGGAATTATATGCGATTTAATAACTTTTGAAGCCAAAACTTACCATTTTTTTATGTTTTTTTTGTGTATCAATTCACGATCACGTGATCTAGGATCTCCAAAATTGGCACATAAAACGCTTTCATTAATTGTTTTCTTAAGTCTAAATTTCGATTTTCTAGGTTTTACCGTTTGTTAGCTATAAGCAAATCAATCCTCATCTGCCAAAATTCGCGAACAAAACTAATGGTACTACGCGCTCGAGCGAAGCCCCAATTATCATCACTTAAACATTCAATATGGGAATATCAGACTCCTAAGCGCCTATTTTGAGCTTGAGAACCAATGTTAATTTTATTTGCTAATAAATAAAAACACTTACTCATGAGTAGGGTTGGATTGAATTTGAATCCGCTCACGAATTATTGATTCGAATTTAAATTCGACTTTTGCAAAATCAATGAATTTTGAATTTGGTTTTTTTAAAGTCAATGAATTTGAATTTGAATTTAGTTTTTTCAAAGTCAATGAATTTAAATTTAGTTTTTTTAAAGTCAATGAATTTGAATTTGAATTTAAAAATTAAAAAAAAAGGAATGTATCCAAAACCCTACTCATGAGTCATGATTAGTTACTTGCATAGGTGGGCACAAGTCCATTATCGTTAATCCGTTAATAACGAAGCTAACTTTTTCACTAACTCGTTAATCCGTTAAAAAGTTTTTTCATGTTAACGGACTAAATTAACTTCCGTTAAATTCTGTTAACGGACTAAAGTAACTTCCGTTAAGTTCTGTTAACTTCCGTTAAGGTTTTTATCGTTAATATCATGCAGATTCGTTGTGCATTTGAACTTGTTTTTATCTTGAAATTAGATTAGACTGTAAAATGTAACTTTTAAAACACAAAAAGACCGCCATAGCAATAAATATTTCCTTACAATCAGCTCAACAGCGTCAATACGTGCTCTAGAAGCGAGTGAATAAAACGAAATGTAAATTACACGCAAAATGTTAACGAATTAACCGACTTTATTAACTTCGTTAATTAAAGCTGAAAATAACGGATTAACGTTAACGGAGGTGTGAAGTTTGTTAACGGACTAGTGGTTAACGAAGCTAACGTTTTGCATTAACTTGCCCACCTATGGTTACTTGTCCTTAGATTGCTGTTGTTTCTTAAAGTTGACAAGAACAATTTTTCTGGCCGAGTCATTAGTAATTTTTTGTTTCTTAATAAAAAAATACTTACATATAAGGATTCAGCGGGAAACTTTATTGCCCAGCCAATTTCAACTTTAATGCTTTCATGTATAGCTGAAAAAAAAACACTTTTATCAAACTTAGCTTAAACATTACTGTGTAGTCTTTTGCCATGATTTTGCTCCACGATGTTGATAGCAAGGAGAAAAATACTAGTAACATCATTTTGACTTTTTAATTTTGCCCTTCTCGATAAACTAGCCAATTGGTCCGACTGGTAGACCCTTGAACAAGGAAGGTTTTTGGAACTAGTCAGTGTTTGCAAACTTGAAGGTCGCGGATAAGCTTTTGAAATATGAACAGTTAGATAGGATTTAGTTTCCAATATAAATTAATTTTTTCTGGTTAATAAATTTTGGATCAAAATGTTTATAACAAATAACTCCCCACAAACCCGCCGACCGAAATGCACATTAAGAAAAACACCACGTTTTTTGCACTAGTAGATGTAGTGCTCCAAATGGTGTACGTTTGGGGCGTGGACCGTGGGGCGTATGGCGTTTGCAAACTTATCCAATTGGGGCGTTATCATAATGCGGCGTTGTAGTAGTCTTAATTCTAGCTCTAACCCTAAGTTTTGTCTAGTCCTAGCTAGTTGTAAGAATCGAACCTGAAATTTGGTCTTGACCTGAAGAGTGTCTTGCCTGAGTACCAAACCACCGCAGAAGGTTTGCCTGGGAACTGGTTTTGGTTCAAGTCTATAGCTTTGCTTAACTGGTTATGTTAAAATATCAGCAAATAACTTACCTGAGAATCGATCCCGGTAGTTTCTGAATTCAAATCTAAAATAAAAAAGGTTATCTAGTTTATGCTTTGGAACATTTGATAAATCTCTTTTGTAGGTTTGGGAATATAAAGTTTTCGTGTTACTTGAAGCCGTTTCCTGTCGTGACCGTGCTGTAGCTGAATTTTCGGTGCCGTGGCAAAATCGTGCAGTAAAAAACAGCCAATGACACGACTTGACCTGTCCAAGGTTCACCTGCGAATCGCTACCTTTTGTTAATCTTTGTTACTTTTTTAGCGCTGCACTTCGAATATGGGACAAGTATGGCGCAACAGAGTTTGTTCCTGATCAATCCCAATGGTGCAAGAGCCAGTACCGATACCTTCGCAGCTATAAATATCTGTATAACATAACGCTCAGCGTACAACTACATGCTTTTTGTACAGCTAAAAGGATTTTCATGAAGACTGAGATTTCTTGTGCAGAAAAAAAAATGTCACCTTCGTTAAAGAATCTTGCCAACTTCTTGTTCTGTCCATTCGAAGGCACAATCATTAACAATGCGTGAAAAACAGTTTTCAATTTAAACTAAATTATGCAAAGTAACCTCGTGAAAAGTGCTAGGGTCAGCAAGAGCAAATTTGCAAAAACACAAAAACAATTCTGTGGTTTTGGTTCTAAATTCTGCAAAGCGCTACCAGTATGAAGAGCAAGGTACTAAAATAAACACAAATTGTCGAAATACAATTTACTAGTCTTCTTCTTTTTCTACAGTGAATTTAATCCTGGATTGTTTACAATAAAATTAGGCAAGGTTATTCCGCAACCAGTTGGGTGTTCCTTTAACTTATTTATAAAAAAAAAAGTAATATTGGAAACAACTTCAACAACCCAAGAGCTGTTTGGTCGAGGAAGACGTGCTTTTTCAAGCATACCCTGCTCAAACACTTTGTTCAAAAACGTTTCAAAATCCGAAAAATTACTGATATGAAGGGGTTGATCTAAAATACGGTCTACACCATTAGACGTGCACCATTATCAAAAACTATTATTACCGCAGTCGCGTAAAATAAACCCAAAGCTAAAATTTATTTTAAATCGACTTGTTTCCTTGTGAAACGTGTCCAAAAAGCATAGTTGGGCACAAGTCCGTTAATCGCTAATCCGTTAATAACGAAGCTAACTTTTTCATTAACTCGTTAATCCGTTAAAAAGTTTTTTCATGTTAGCGGACTAAATTAACTTCCGTTAAATTCTGTTAACGGACTAAATCAACTTCCGTTAAGTTCTTTTAACTTCCGTTAAGGTTTTTATGGTTAATGTCTTGCACCATTCATTCATCGTACCGGTACAACCCAGTTTGCACTGGTAACACTTGTTGCGTATTAGCACGAGTTTTATAGAAGAAAGCGAAGAAAGGAGCTCTTTTTTGTGGCAAGTAATAACTTGCAGCCTCATACTGTAGGTCTTTTAATTATCGCTGATCACAATTTCCAAAGATTTTCCGATCGCAGCTTCGTCAGTGCATTTGAACTTATTTTTATCTTAAAATGAGATTAGACTGTAAAATGTAATTTCCAAAACACAAAAAGACCACCATAGCAATAAATATTTCCTTACAATCAGCTCAACAGCGTCAATACGTGTTCTAGAAGCGAGTGAATAAAACGAAATGCAAATTACACGCAAAATGTTAACGAATTAACCGACTTTATTAACTTCGTTGATTAAAGATGAAAATAACGGATTAACGTTAACAGAGGTGCAAAGTTTGTTAACGGACTAGTGGTTAACGAAGCTAACGTTTTGCGTTAACTTGCCCACCTATGCCAAAAAGTCATTTTTTGGAGAAAGAAGGTCATCGTTAAATAAAAATTTAAGATGTCTTGCACACACCCTTGCTTCGAAAAAGCTTTTATGCTCATCCAGCGATGATCAGCCATTCTTCCAAAACTCTGAAGAGTCTGCTTCATCATCCCTAGCAAACGTTGCCATATTTGTAGCATGTTCTTTGGAGGTCTGTTTAAACTCATTCAAACTCTATCGTTAGCTGGGGTATCGTTTTCTAAATCTTCAAGTTGTTTTAAAGTGTGTTTTTTTGTCGTCTCTAACCCACAATTTATTTCTCGTTCCACAACAACTTTGAATTGAATAGATTCAGTGTATTTGTGTTCTTTGCTTTAGAAGCGGTTCCGTTTCTTCTTTTAGCTGTTTTTGTCTAATTTGATCCTTTTTTGTAATACATTTGTGACTTGTAAGCTAGAACTTTCTTGTGAAATATTTGCCTCAAGTTTCACAGACAAATCTATTTCCTGAATGAGATTAGAATTAAGAATTTAATTAAAATCGCTAACTGTGTCTGATCGTATGCGAGCTTAGGAAAATTCCCTCTTAGGGGAAATTCCTGTTAATTTAAAAGCGAATTTTTTCAAAAGCTTTTCAAAGAGTGCTCTAGAATAGGTCTGTCAACCTCAGGTTATGGACTGAATCTTTAGTGGAGGAATGCGGCAAAAATTCTAAACTTTAAAACACTTGCCTGAGAACCGTTGGGAACAAAACCACCAAAGGTGGTGAGCCTTAAGCTTAAAATACTTATCTGGGAACCAAACCACCAAAGGTAGTGAGTCTAAAGTGTAAAATTGGTAAGACTTTTTGGAAACCGAGCCACCGCAGGTGGTGAGTCTAAAGTTTACACTTTGTAACACTTCCTGGGAACCGAGCCACCAAAGGTAGTGGGTCCAAAGTTTAAAATTTGTAAGGCTTGCCTGGAAATGAAACTACCGCAGGCGGTTAGTTAAAGTATCAAATTTGTAAGACTTTCCTGGAAATCAAACAACCGCAGGCGGTTAGTTAAAGTCTGAAATTTGTAAGGCTTTCCTGGGAATCGAACTACCGAAAGCGATTAGTCAAAGTCAAAAGTTTAAACTTTGGACTAAACTTTAAATGTCATGGACCGTTCTTTGGACTGGCGGCTAGCTGTCGCAAAATCGCTTTGAAGTTTGCAGATTCCATCAATTCGTTACTTTCAATCTAAAAAAATTAAAAATTATAAAAACAAAATAAATTTTAAACTTTGTAGTCGATAATGCAAAAATATGTTTGAAATATGGTTGCATATTAATTCTGGAGCTCGAATAACAGCGGTATTATGTTTCAGCAAGATGATGGCGAACTTGAATACAAGTTGGTCAATATTATTCTTTGACTTTTGCATTAAAATATTGCAACAGCAACTGCTAGAATATATGAGAGTCGATATGGAACGGTGGTATTATCCTTCGACTTTTGCATAGAAATAACAAAAAGCTGTTGCAGCCACATCTGTAAACCTCAGATGGCCTGTCGCAAATTCGCCTTTAGAAAATCTTTTCAACCGTTTTCACTCGCCAGATTAAAATTTGCAAACGCTGTTTTGCTTGCATGACGTAATATAATCCAATTTGTTTAATTTCCGATCGTCTTAGCGCCACAAGGACTCGCAAGTTTGTTAGCTGCAATACTTAATCAAGAGTTTTAACGCTATTGTCATTCTATCAAAATGAACGTGTGTACCTATTGTCAGAAAACCTTTACTCGAAATGGTGCTCTACTACGTCACAAAAGAGAAGTACATAAACAGTTTTGAAATTAGAGTGCGATAATGTAACAGAAAATTTAAAAGAAAACCAGCCCTTGATCGACATAACGCACCTGCTGCTGTTACCACCAGTGTCATGTTCAATTTTACTCTATTGAGGAGAAAAATAATTATTTATGCAAACCCCCACCTAAAAAATTGCGAATAATAAACTTAAACGAACACGCAGTACCGATGTAATGCCCAGAACAAGCGGTTCAATCCCTAGCACAACAACAGCCTCAAACACTCAACCGACCAAGATTAAAAGTCTGGAACGCCTTTTTTAATATTGCTTTCAAAGGAAACCCTAAGTTTAAAAAAAAAAGTTTGTGAATTTATTCGACCAAAATTAAAAGCATGGAACGCCTTTTTTAATATTGCTCCCACAGGAAACCATTAGTTAAAAAAAAAGTTTGTAAATTTATTCGACCAAAATTAAAAGCATGGAACGCCTTTTGTAATATTGCTCACAAAGGGAACCCTTAGTTTTAAAAAAGTTTGTTTATTTGACCAAAATTAAAAGCATGGAACACCTTTTTTAAAATTGCTCCCAAAGGAAACCCTAAGTTTAAAAACAAAAAAGTTTGTAAATTTATTTGACGAAAATATAGTCTGCAACGACGCAAACAGTTTTTAAAAAGTTTATAAATTTATTTGACCAACAATAAAAGTCTGCAACGCCGCAACTTTAAAGCGAAAGAATTTAACATTTTTTTTACAAAAAAGACTTGCATTGAAGCATGTAAAGCAATAAAAAATTACGATTTTAAACAATTTTAGCAATATTTAAGCTAAAAAAATTTCATATTTAAACTAAAAAAACTTTTAAGTTAAAAAAGAAAATCTATTGGCCGAGATTGAAAGCTGAAATCGCCGCAAATATCCAACATTTCAACGCGAAGGAGTTAAATCTATTTAAAAACTGAATAAGAGTGGTTTCTAGAACCATCTGGTCTACCGGGCATGAAAATCGATACTATAGGTAGGCTAGCCTACTAACTGTTCTTCCACGATTAGCATAACGCTAATTTATTACCTTGACGTTTCGCTCAGCTGAAACACCGAGCATCTTCAGAAGTTGAGTTGGAGGAGTGTCGAGCACTCCTCCAATATTAGCACAAACACTACATGTCGCAGATAAGTTACAAACAAAATAAAAAGCAAAAGAACAGATTGAATTTTTACATTTTGTTGAATTAGTCTTAACTCGCAAGTTGATAATTATGACGTTATAATCATTTATAACTCACTTAATTTATTCGGTTCTTTTGATTTTTATTTTGTTTGTAACTTATCTGCGATATGTACTGTTTGTGCTAGTATTGGAGGAGTGCTCGACACTTCTCCAACTCAACTTCTGAAGATGCTCGGCGTTTCAGCTGAGCGAAACGTCAAGGTAATAAATTAGCGTTATGCTAATCGTGTGCCTTTTACCGGAAGAACAGTTAGTAGGCTAGCCTACCTATAGTATCGATTAAATCTATTTAATCGAGGGTTAAAACTTGCATCGCCGCGAAATTTCTTGAATTTTAACAGATTGCGCCTCAGATGTCTTCGATTTCACCTCGAAGGAGTAAAGCTATATTTAACCGAGGTTAGAAACTTACATCATTACAGGCGTCTATCGTTTCACCCCGAAAGGGTTAATTTATCAAAATTAAATAAAAACTTCCATATCCGCAGACGTCTTCAGTTTTACAGGACTTACCGCACTGCAAACGCCTTCAACTTTTACCCGAAGGATAAAACTTTTTACCCGAGATCTGAAGCTTGCATCGCCGCAAGTATCTTTCAACTGTTCCAGAAGAAAAAAACCTAAGACAAAAAATAACTTTAATTTCTCAATTAAAACTAAAAGTCCTTATCAATTTCGTGGAGCTGTTCAACTCGAAGACTCCTCAAAGGTTACTTTACAGCTACTCTGTTACCGAACAAAAAAAAAACGAAGAAAAAAAATTCGCGATTCAATCTAAAATTCTTAGCAATTTTGTGGAGATGCTCAACTCGAAGACCAATCAAAAGTTACTTCACAACTCCTTTGTTCCCAAAGAAAAAATAATAGAGGTTGTTTTTACAGAATTTTCAGCGATATGACTTATACCACTCAAATGTCCATAGGAATGGAATTCCCACGGTAACCCCAAGAGAAATGTCCCATGGTATGGAATGGGACAGCGCGCATTACTGACACTTCCCAGGAATGATAATGAATGCCAGAATGATAATGAATTGTGGACTCTTGTGAACTTTAAAGTTAACAATGCCAATAAATTTAGTCGTTTTGTATCTTTCTTTGTACGTGTAGTCCTATCTAGAACACATACGCCTACTTAAATTTTTACAAATTTATTGACTTTTATTGAAATGTATTTTGATGGGAATTCAATCGGATGGGATGGGGCAGCATGAACTGCTATGGAATGGGATGGGACAGAAAAATGTGTTCCATGGACAAGCCTGCGAATCTAACCCAAGCTCAAATCCTTACTTTGAAACTAACATCAAACCTAATTAACTCTGACCCAAACCCAACCTCAAACCCTACAATCATAATCCTTGAAAAAGTGAATGAAAAATGTGCGGATGAATATTTATCGTTTTTTTCTCATTGTTGTTTTATTCTCTTTAACTTAAAAACTTTTGTTGAAATAATCACTCCCTTTTTCAAACATCGTGGCAAAACCTTTGTATAATCGCATAGGTGTCGCTTATTTCTCTTGTTTAGAGGATAATTATTTGAGGCACAGTGTTAGTTTTTATCTTTTTTTGGCTTCCTCTCGTGCGTTCTTATTCTCTTTTTGTTTGGCCTCTTTCTATTCTTGCGCGTTCTTTTTTAACTTTTTCTCTTTCATTCTTTGCTTCATGAGTTTGCCCTTTTCTTGTTGATTCAGTTTCCTGGAAGCTTTCTGTGGCCGAAGAGAAACGTCGGACTCATCCAGGGCTGAAGACGTTTCGCTATCCCCATTGTTGCCATCTTCAGGTATCATTTGTACGGCACAAAATTAAATTTAAATATCTACAAGTAAATGAAGTACGTGGGGCATAAGCACACTTTTCTGGCACTTTTTTTTTTCAGAAAAAAAAAAGAGATTGTTAAGAGCAAAACAACACATGTGAGATATTCGGGTAGTTCTTTTTGACGATGTTAGGTTTTGCCGAATAACAGAGCAGCGCTCAATAAGCAGTACGGTAAAACAACCACGCTACGATTACAGTGCCACTAAACGTAACTAATGTGAAAAAAATAAAGTTACAAGTAGATCATTAATAACCGGCCTGTTGGTAGAGCCGTAAAGCGTTCGTTCCGCAACAGGAGGTCTGAGGTTTAAATCTCGGGCCGGTCAAATCGGAGGCAGTGTTGCCAACGGCACGCCACCGCTGTGACATTTGTTCGCAAAAGAGTGAGTTGCCCGAACGCAATGACGCGGAGACGGTCTCGCAAACTCTTTACACGCTTTAGCGTATTACAGCGAGTATAATGAAAAATTTGATTTGTTTATAGATCATTGATAAATTTTAAAGCGCATTTACAACGGCTTAATAAGAAAGTTTGTGATAAAAAAAACAAAGAAGAAATTTGTTTTCCGTGACGGATATTAAAGCCACTTCACCATCGGTTTGAAAAGTGACGGATCGTTAGCAACCACGAGAAGTGGCTACCGCGTGATGATGGAGCGCCTGCTTTTTAAAAAGAGTGAAATTGGCGTCTCAATGCATCGCTGTGAATTTACCACGATCCAAGTCACAGGAAAGAATCGGGCTGTCCCAACAAAGCCCCTCTTGGGGTCGTAAATAAAGCAGAATATATACGGAAAGAAAGAGACCAAAGAAGACTGCAAACATAATTACATGGCTAACACCAAGTTCTCAAAAAATTATTATCAAATCTCCCCGACTCCGATCCGCTCCCTTGTAGCCTCTTTAAGGGGAGGGAGAGGTTTGAACTGCAGGCAGGATGAAAGACCAAAGCTTCGTCGCTTTTAAATCAAGTTCAAATTCATTAAATGCTGCGGAATGCCAAGCAACATGTTAAAACTTCTCAAACGTTTAAAAAAATTTGGCTCTGACTTTTTTTTAAATAATATTTTCCGAAATTAAACAAAAATGCAACAAGCTTAACGCACCTTTTAAATGGGCCGTGAAATAAATGAATGTTGGAAATGAATTCATTCCTCTGATTAACTAAAGATGCCAAGTTTTTGGCGATTATCAATTTATCACTCTACAATGTACATTAGGATGACTCAAGTCCATAGAAACACTTGGTTATTACGAGTTGTATCGAGTCTTGGTTAAATCTTTGAAAATCATGTGAAAACAGATACACGTTTTCAGAACCAATTCTACGGTATTTATTAATTTGATCGAAAACAGCAGCAAGATTTTAGACGTTTTGGGCTTAACTACGTCCATCATTAACAAAAACTACAATCGTATTCAAATAGATGCAAGTATTGACTCAATGCACAAAAAAATGAATCGCAGTTCACTCAACATTTTGCTCTTTATACAGTAATGTTAAATACAGTCAATTCCTCCCAAACTTACTTGTTTCTCCACCGTACTGATTCCTCCTTCCTCCACCAGCCTTTTCTGAATCTGCTCTGCCACTCTCTCCATTTTTTCGTTCTTGTCTAATCCCGAAGTACCTTCGTCGGCTACTAACTTGGAAAATATATGGACGTTTCTACTAAACAATAGCTCATGTTTATTATATTTTTCATTCTTGATTGGCTTGTTTGGGCGGGCTTGGTCAAATGATTACACTAAGGTTTGGTTTTATGATTAGTTTTAGCTGATATTTATGCTGAAAACCAAAATCAATTTTGTTTCTATTTTTTAGTCTTTTTCTTAAAAACAATTTCTCACCGGCCACTTGGGAGAGCGGTAACGCATTCCTCTCTGGAGCGTGGGGTCTAAGGTTCAAATCTCGGGCCAGTCAAATTAAACACATTGTTGCCATCGGCTCGCCACCGTTGCGACATATCCTCAAAAGGAGCTGTGTTGCTTGCAGGCACAATGACGCGGAGACGGGCCCGGCAAACTCGTTACACGCTTCGGCGTGATGCAGCGAGTATAATAAAAGATCAAATTACTGGAGAAACTACTTAATTTTTCTGTTTTTCTTTCATTGTCATGGTCCGTTTGTATTTGTGCTGACCACTTTTTTCCACAAGTATTGTCTTCTTTCTTTGCAGAGACAGGTTTTTCCTCTCTTTCAGGATGGTTGTTCCGCGAGAGAATTGGTTAAGGATTTCTACAGCCTCGTCCTCCTTGCGCTTTCGAGTTTGTTGAAACTAGAAGAAATTGAATTAGGGGCTGTTCATAAAAGACGTCCGCACTTAGGGGGGGAGAGGGGGTAATAGATTTGCGGACAAGGGGGGAGGGGGGTTTCTGGAATGCGGACGTCCATATTTCAACTTTTTCCGTGACGGAAAATCGCAGATTGTTTTATTCCGTTTTCGGTTTTCCGGGCCAGTGTGAACCACGCATAAAACGTACAGTCATGTGATTTAAGGGCGTGAAGCGCACACAAAACAAATCACATGACTGTACGTTTACGTCACCTTGCGCTGTGCTTGCTCTGTGTAAACTTTGTATTAAAACTTAGTATATAATTAAACTTTGTAATTAAACTTATTATATAATTAAACTTTGTATTAAAACTTAGTATATAAATAAACCGTGCAAACTTTGTATTAAAACTTTGTGTGTGTCAGTGTCTAATTAATGCATTTTTGTGTCCGCATGGACAAGGGGGAGGGGGGGTTTAGTCATTGCGGACATTTTGCGGACATGGGGGAGGGGGGTCAATTTTTTGCAATTTTGTGCGGACGTCTTTTATGAACAGCCCCTTACCCTGATTTACAATTACCCTGATTTCACAGCTTTCCTTCGTGTTACAAAACAGCAGCAAATCTCCGCAAAACACATAGATATAGAATATGCACTTTAAAAAACATGAAAAGGCGTTAAAATTTTTCTCAGAATCTACAGTATAACAACGTAACAATCAATTTACACAAATGGCCTTGATTTGTACCCAAGGTAATCAAACAGCCTTGTTTATCTGATTTAAGTAATCTAATCAACTATTTGCCATTTATAGGCAAAGCCAGTTCTGGGCAAAGGTTGTTGACGTAATGCACTGGCAGCAGAACATCGAACATCGGTACCAGCTATTATACGACTCTAAATCAAAAATTTAAACACAAAATAACTAATATCTATAAGGAGCCCTGTCCAACATCCAAACTCTTTAGTCTAAATTTCGCAAAAAGTGTCAGCATAATTTTTTTATCCTGTCCAAGTTACATTAGCAACTAACCAATTTCTGCGTACTTGTTTACGTGTAATCTGGCTTAAAATATCACAAATAAATTATTATTAACCAGTTTCTGTGTTCTTCTTTGTCCTTTTCAATCTTCTCTAGATATTTGACTGTTTTTTTGTGGAGCTCCACAAGGACCTATTCTTGGTCCTTATTTGACACAGTTACATTGATGACAGTCTTCTTCCAAGGCATCGCTCCAAACGGCGAAAGAACCGGCTTCTCCACCAAAGAAGGTCGTTTTTCCAAAGACGTACAAGACAAATTTAAGGTGAAAAGTAGATTTGGACCCAAATTTATCCCAAAATGCAGTATAACGAGTGAAGTTTGAATTCAAAAGATTACAACAAGTGCACAATAGGGTTGGCCAATTTTTGCTGTTCTTGTTCTTTGGGTCTCGTATTCAGATTCTACTTGAATAAAACATCCCAGATGATTTCGATTATCCGGGGAAAACTGGCTATATCGCAAAGTCCAAGATACTGTAATCTATTACGAATGCAAAACATTTCAGCCGACAGCTCAGGTGGTGAATAGTTTTACTGCCGTTACGATGGCCGATTGATAAAGGGATAAAACGATGTAGAGATTGATTCAAGTGGTAAGAATCAGACTGCGATGTAGTTATAATGGAGATGATAGCGAAGATTCACAAAATCTTGTGCAGGTAAATCAGGACTTGATTGGAAAAGATGGAATAGCTTGGCAAGCATTGGCCAGTTTACGTGTGCAAAGAGGACGCTTGCAAAAGCAAAACATACTAAACTTCAGGCCACGTCCAACTGCATTTGCAGCCAGCAGCAACATTGAAAGCAGTACACTGTCATCTTTCCGTGTTTTGCTTGACTTGTAAATGCTTAAAGATATAAGAAGTTGGACTGTAGCTGAAGCCCATCGTGTTTTGGACGCAACATATTGGGATGTGACCCCCCAGGCCTCAACAGTTGGAAAAGTTAATTGGACTTATCATTGCAACAGAATTAATAACTGCACGAAGAAGCGTCACCAAAACTGATGAACTTCCAGAAAAGGCGGAAAACATGCACAAGTTCAAAGTGTCGTAATAGAACCATAATAGCACAACTAAATGTGTCACTCCTGCCGGGCCAGAGTATGAGGAAAATGTGTCAGAAAAGTGCAACCAACAAGTTTATTTGAATATCTTTCATGAACTTGCGCAGTCACTGTTTGCGAGCCATAAACTTTGTACATTTGTAGCTTTCGACCTTCCTTTCTTCAAACAAAGTATCGCATTTTGTATATTTGTAGCTTTCGACCTTTCTTTCTCCAAACAAAGTATCGCATGGTGCTTTTTCCAAAGAAAGTATGTTACTGTTTCGTTATTTAAGGGTAAACCAATAAACCAATGATTCAACAAATATTGCATAGAATCATTTCTACTTCAGGAATGCTTTTCGGGTTAAATAAATGAACGAATAGCAGCATATATATCTCATGCGTCAATTGACGCGCTTGGTCGTTCTAGGTAGTTCAAAAGTCCGGTCGTTTTAGTGTTAAGGCGCCCCACAAAACAGTATCAGCAAGTGTTTGTAAGCAGTATCACTTCATTCGGTCTAAGCAGTACAGAAACAATACAAGTAGAAAATAAAAATATCTTTTTTTTACTCACTCTCTCTCTTTTGTTATTGCCCACTTTTTGCGAAGATGTCGAGGCAGCAGCTCCAGATTAAGGCGCCACCCAAAGCAGTATTAGAAAGTGTTTGTAAATTGCATCGCTTTCATCATTTAGTTCGGGTTAACTCTAGACTCCTTGAATTTAAATGAGAGGCATACAGATTTATGCGTGAATAAAATAAGAGGTGCTGCATGGTAACAAAAAGCATCCGAAACATTTACCAGCACCTAACCAAAGCATTTAGACTGATAGTCAGTCAAGCGCCGCACCGTGTTTAGCACTGCACCGCTTCGCATCGTAGCTTTACTACGTTGGGCGATTGAACAACAGAGTTCAATTTATTACACAAATTTGCCAATTGCAGTTATGGACAGCAGCGTAGCCAAAAGGAGGGCGGGGGGCTCGAGCCCCCCATTAGCCTGTGAAGTATGCAAAATCGCACGTTTTTGGTGCTTTTGATGCCGATTTTTGGAGAAAAAATGAAAACAGCCCCCCCAAAGGAAATTGAGTGTCGAAGTTGTGAAGTAGATGTCGTGATGCGGCCTGAAAAAGCGTTTGAATATCCGCTTCTGGCCGAAAAATCCGTCTCAATTTCGGTGAAGACCTTTTTTTTTTTTTTTTTTTTGGAGATCACCGGTTTCTGGGCTGAAAAAGCGTTTGAATTTCCGAGTTTTCCGACAAATTCCGTCTCAATTTTCGGATAAACCGTGTGATTTTGATTCAAGAACAATGAAAATTCGGGTCAAGGTTGTTTGCAGTTTTCTCACTTTTTCAAAAAAGCCCCCCACCCTTTTTCAAATCCTGGCTACGCGCCTGGTTATGGAGGATTGAAAACGATGTTTAAATCAATATTAGACGCAATTTTCTAAGGCAAAACTGGAACATAAACTAAAAATTAAACCATAACTTGAGTGGCGTCATTTTACAGTTCAAACGTATCAGCCTGCGGTAAATTTGTAAATAATGCTAACTTGAAATATTTTGTAAAATTCTCCGGGCTGGTGGTGCTGCCTAATCCCTTTCGAGGAATGAGAGAAAAAACTCCGCGAAAACCTAGCAATGCTGTGGTTTTGGCTCATATATTGTTGGTGGCTACTTGTATCTGTACAACGGTTAAACGCAAATTGAAGTTAAGAAACAAATCTCTTACCTACATTAAGCCGCATTTACACGGGCGACTTTTAGCTGCGAGAATCGACATTTTGCCTTTTTTCTTTCTCAAATCGCGTAGGTCACTTACACGGCGCAAGATTCACGCGAGATTTTGTCTGCGCGATATCGCCAGACACGCCCCCCGAAAAATCAAATCGCAGCAGTCACTCACACGGGAGAGATTTTACCGCGACGCTCGCATACGGTTGCAACTCGCAGAAGTCACTTACACGTTGAGACTGCGTGCCAGTGATTCTCGCCAAATCGAGTCGGCGGAAGAGTCGCTATCGTACTGGTTTACTTACACGGTGCGAGATAGTTTCAAAGCGCTGCATGCTGGTTTTGAATTTACAAAAGCCAACTGCTGCAAAAGCACTTCAAATGCGCCGCTTGTCAGCTTTTGCATTTGAAGCAATCACACTTTGGAATTTTGAAAAGAAAATGAATGAAGCCAACGCAAGCGTAAAACGAAATACGAAAAATACTATTAAGCAGCTAATGTCAAAACTTGCAATGAAAATGCAAGGTGAAAGATGAAGCAGCAACGGCGGCGTGCTGCTCGAGCCGAATGTGTGATACGTAAATGCTATTTTGAGTTGGCTTGGGGATGGAGCAAAGTCAAGCGGGCATTAATGCTCATAATTTATTATAAAATTCTGTCATTTACCCTGTAGGTATTGGTTTTTCTCTACCGCAACCCATCTCTGACTGTGTGTCTTGTTTGGTTATGCATAATGTTTGGTAAAACAATAAAATTTATCAATATTTTTGTGCAGTTAATTCTAAAAACACTTTTGAAATTACTTTTTCTCCAAGCATGTGTAACTGACAAATTCATATTGTTTGTTTACTTAATAGTGCACAAGTATTTTAGTATTTTATAGGAGATCTGTGCTGTCATATACTGTACGAAATGCCAATGGTTAAATTTTATTTTTGTTTTTAGAAGTTTACTTTTTGAGTTCTTCTGCAGTGATACCAGGCGCCTTTTGTCACTACAGAAGTACTGGCTCTTTTTCAATTAAACCAACATTCAAAAAATCCACGATAGCATTCATATAATATGTGTTTTCATGTAATTTTGTTATGGAGCTACTAAACCACAGCTGTTACAAAGCACCAA
Organism: Trididemnum nubilum; assembly: GCA_963965965.1. Taxonomy (NCBI): domain Eukaryota; kingdom Metazoa; phylum Chordata; class Ascidiacea; order Aplousobranchia; family Didemnidae; genus Trididemnum; species Trididemnum nubilum. The sequence goes on along the minus strand of OZ014482.1, from coordinate 8,926,248 downwards.
TATCCACAATAATAAAACAAGCAGCGCATGCATTTGCTAAACGCTAGACAATTACAGTAAGTATAGTGCGGAGGATGAATTATTATGAACTGAGCAAAAATATGCCAGTGACTTCATGTCAAAACTCATTCCTGGCGTTATTCAAATGAAAAAGCCCCATAAAACCACTTGAAATTGAGATCATGATTTCATTATAAACATCATTTTCATGAAATTAATGTTTTATCACAATATGCGGGGCAGTAGGTGTTGTGCTTCTTCACTTAACTGTGGTTATTTTAACCGTAAGAATTGCCGGTAGGCTCTAGCAATCTCGGGTCAGAAAAGAAAGCAAACGCTAACACGTTTTTAGCCGACACAAACCAGTGGATGGTACTTGTATACAAAGTGCTGGATCCAACGAGTGAGCATAGATGTGAGCCTATCAGCCTACTCTGCCAGCACTGTCACAGCACCGATTGACCTTTTTTGTGTTGCCCCGCTCTAGTTTTGATCCGGCCGCTTTTTCCTTTTAGTTTGCTCAGTTTGTGCGCCTCACTTTAGTTCCTGCAGCCAACGCTTTAAAAATTACGCGCTTTTTGGTAATTCCTGCACGCCTTTGTGTTTGGCCGAGTTACCTCTGTTCTGGCATTCCTTTTCATTCAAGCAACTGGCAAACAGACGTATTTTATTTTCAAGACCGCTCGTATTGCACTCTTTAAGTTCATTATTTTCAGGCTAAATTTCAGATATATTTTTCCATGTCTTACTGTTCCAAATTATGCATTTTGTCTGAACAATGCAGTTCAAGTTGAAGAATTTCAATTGTGGTTTGCCCAGACGGACACGGTCAAGGCTCCATATTGTAACGGAGGGCTTCTGTAACAAGCACCTCCATTTCCAAAATATATTGTCCAAATGCTATTACTGTGAATTCATTGTCTTAGCTATTCTAGGGTTAAGAACAACCGAAAAAGAAGAAATGCCAAATCAAAAAAGAAACTAAATTCTGTACTGATTCAAAACAAAAGAGCTTGAATAACTTCGAGAGCATAGAGTGTTATTGCGCATTGGGCAGGTAACAAAAAAACTTTTTGGCTCTCGTTCAAACGAAAATTAGAGCTTGCTGTTTTGCTTTCCGCAATTTTACGATACTGCAAAAGCAGCTAAAAAGGCGTTTACAAGCAGACAGACCATTAGGTATTAACAAACATTGTCGCTATAATTGACATCAATGATCTCAAAATTTAAGAACCAATTAAGAGCAACTGATGCTCAACATTGGCAAAAAATTAAGAACAGTCAGCCTCAACTCAAAATTTACTGGTTCTGATGCAAACAGTGTACTTACGGTATTGTAAAAACAAAATACAATGAAGGTACTGTTTCCTGTGGTTAATTTATCATACATTTTAAGGGTTAAAGCCCTGCTTGATTGGCTTCACAGTTATCAGCAATCAGCTCATGACTGCCGTATCTGCAGTAGACCAGTGACAGCATCAACAAGAAAATTATTTCTTCTTCGTTTCAAACTAATATGAAGTAAATTTAATATCACAATTACAATTAATTACGGTAAAAGCACTACAGACTATTTTGTACTATGAACACAATATTTTATGAGGTAAACTTAGATAATCGCAGCCAGCGACTCGCAAAGCATTTGTGCATTGCGCTATGCCTGGGCGACTCGTAAATTGCATACGATTTGCTGTTTAGACGAGCGCGACTTTGTCTTGTGACTCTCGAGACGCTGAAATCGATCTCGTGTAAGTGATCATGGGCGAGAACGATTGTTGCACCGAGTCGCGCAAAATATAATCGGCATCGCAAATCGCAGGTGTTACTTACACGGCAGCGATTCTTGCCAAACGCGATCGCGGCAAACGAGTCTCGCCTCGTGTGAGTAACCGCTTTGCGAGAGAGATTTTCACGCATAAAAAATCGTGGAATCGCGTTGCAAAAAAGTCGCCCGTGTAAATGCGCCTTTTCGCCGACTCGATTTTGCGAGAATCACTGGCACGCAGTCTCCACGTGTAAGTGACTTCTGCGAGTTGCAATCGTATGCGAGCATCGCGTTAAAATCTCTCCCGTGTGAGTGGCTGCTGCGATTTGATTTTTTTGGGGGCGTGTCTGGCGATATCGCGCAGACAAAATCTCGCGTGAATCTTGCGCCGTGTAAGTGACCTACGCGATTTGAGAAAGAAAAAAGGCAAAATGTCGATTCTCGCAGCTAAAAGTCGCCCGTGTAAATGCGGCTGCAGAGTGGTTACTCGCACGAGGCGAGACTCGCTTGCCGCAATCGCGTTTGGCAAGAATCGCTGCCGTGTAAGTAACACATGCGATTTGCGATGCCGATTATATTTTGCGCGACTCGATGCAACAATCGTTCTCGCCCGTGATCACTTACACGAGGTCGAATTTCAACGTCTCGTGAGTCGCAAGTCGCTCTTGTGTAAACAGCAAATGGTATGCAATTTACGAGTCGCCCAGGCATAGCGCAATGCACAAATGCTTTGCGAGTCCCTGGCTGCGATTATCTTAAATTTACTTCAAAAAATATTGTGTTCATAGTACAAAATAGTCTGTACTGCTTTTGCTGTTAATAATTGTGATTTCGATACTAAATTTACTTCATATTAGTTTGAAACGCAGAAGTAATAATTTCCTTGTTGATGCTGGCAGTGGTCTACTGCAGATGCGGCAGTCATGAACTGATAACTGTGAAGCCAATCAAGCAGAACTTCTAATCCATTGCAAAAACCCTTTATAAATTAACCACAGGTAACAGTACCTTAACTGTATTCTGCTTTTATGATATCGTAAGTACACTTTTGCTTATAAAAACCAGTAAATTTTGAGTTGAGGCTGGTTGTTCTGAATTTTTTGCCAATGTTGAGCCTCAGTTCTAATTATCTGTCTGCTTGTAAACGCCTTTTTAGCTGCTTTTCCAGCATCGTAAAATTGCGCAAAAGCGAAAAAGCGAGCGCTAATTTTCGATTGAACGGAAGCCAAAAAGTTTTTGGGTTATCTGCGCAGTGCGCAGTAGCACTCTATAGTCTCAAAATTGTTGCAGTTTTGCTCGTAAATACAAAAAACCGCTCAAGTTTTATTGTTTTGAATCAGTACAGAATTTAGCTTCTTTTTTGATTTGAATTTTATTTTTTCTCGGTTGTTCTTAACATTATTTTTTGTTGCTGAGACTGGTGTTGTTCCTAATTTGTTCTTAAATTTTGAGCAAAAATGAGCCTCGTGTTTTTACAAAATTTTTTTGTATAAAAAAGTGTAATCAATTTTTGTCATTGCTAATATTCTGACATAGCAAAAACAAAAGTTAAAAATCTGAAAACTCTAGAGTAACTACGACAATGAATTCACAATAATGGCATTTGGACAATATATTTTGGAAATGGAGGTACTTGTTCCAGAAGCCCTCCGTAGCACTGTAGACTGTAGGTGCTGCAGCGAAACTCAGGAGCCTTCACCGTGAGCCTTCACCCTGTCCGTCTGGGCTAACCTCAATTGAAATTCTCCAACTTAAACTGTATCGTTCAGACAAAATAAATAATATGGAACGCTACGGCATGGCAAAAAATAACTGAAATTTAACCTGAAAATAATGAACTAAAATAGTCGTACGAGCGATCTTCAAAATAAAATACGTTCGTTTGCCAATAGCTCGAATGAAACGGAATACCAGAACAGAGGTAACTCGGCCTAAAAGCGCGTAATTTTTCAAACGTTTGCAGCCAATGGCTGCAGGAACTAAAGTGACGTTCGCAAACTGAGCAAAATAAAAGTAAGAAGCGGCCGAATGCGAAACTAGACCGGGGCAACATAAAAAAAGGTCAATCGGTGCAGTAACAGTGCTAGCAATGTAGGCTCACACCTTATGCTCACTCGTTGGGTCCAGCACTTTGTATACAAGTACCATACACTGGTTTTTGTCGGCTAAAAACGTGTTAGCGTTTGCTTTCTTTTTTGACCTGAGATTGCTAGTAGCCTACCCAGAGTTGTAAACGGGCCGACTAGTTCAGGCCCGAACCCGACCCGAACCCGAAAATATAAGCCCGAACGCGGCCCGAACCCGAAACCTAATTTGAAGCTCAAATCATGCCCGAAAAACCCGAAAATTATGTTGAGTCTGAAAAATTTAGCTATGTTGCCAAGTTATTTTGATTATATTTTTGTGCACCTAAGATAAAAAGCAGGTCTCCGGCCCGAATTAATCCCGAAATTTTGTCTACTTCAGGCCCGAACCCGACCCGAAAAGCAGGCCCAGTGCCAGGATAGCGTGACTGGGGGGGGCAGAAATAAATTTTGGGGGGGCACGAGAAGTTTATTTATGTGAATTCGAGAGGAGCACGGGGGCACAATTTTTTCTTGTGTGATTCAAACGAACAAGGTGAAGACCACAAATTCTAGTTATGGTCTTAGCGGTTTTTTACGATTTCTTTAGTGAAGACCAAAAAAAAAAGGTCTTCGTCCCAAAACTTTTATGAAATCCGGTGTGAGTCCACAAAAACTACAAAAATTCGAGCGGTAAATACCAACTTGGGAGTCTTAGGCCTCGATTTGCACTCCAATATCCCCGAGTCTGTGAATTTCTTCGGGGCACAGTCCTCGCTTGGGGGGGGCACAATTTTCGTTTGAAGGGGCACAAGCAGTCATTTGGGGGGGCACGGCCCCGGAATGCCCCCCCGTGGCGCCGGGCCTGCCGAAAAGTCCGACCTGACTTACAACTCTGCGCCTACCGGCATCTCTTGCAGTTAAAATAACCACATTTAAGTGGAGAAACATAACACCTACTGCACCGCGTATTGTAATTAAATAGTAATTTCCTGAAAATGCTATTTCTAAGCAAATCTTGTTCTCAATTTCTAGAGGTTTTAAGGCGCTTTTTTATTTGAATTACGCTAGGAATGAGTTTTGACCTGAAGTCACAGACGTATTTTTGCACTGTTCATAATAATTTATCCTCCGCAGTCCGCACTATACTTAGTGTGATTGCCTAGCGTTTAGCAAATGCGTGCGTTGCTTATTTTATTATTGTGGATATTGGTGCTTTGTAACGGCTGTGGTTTAGTAGCTCCACAACTAAATAACATGAAAACACATGTTATATAAATGCTACATGGATTTTTTGAATGTTGGTTTAATTAGAAAAGAGCCAGTGCTTTGGTAGCGACGGAAGGCGCCTAGCTGGTATTATTGCAGAAGAGCTCAAAAAGTAAACTTGAAAATAAAATTTAACAATTAGCATTTCGTATAATATGACAGCACAGATCTACTACAAAATACGAAATACTTGTGCACTATTAAGGAAATAAACAATATGAAATTGACGGTCACACATGCTTGGAGAAAAGGTAATTTCAAAAGTGCTTTTACTGTAGATTAACTGCGCAAAAATGTTGATAAATTCTATTATTTTATTTTACCAAATATTATGTATAACCAAACAAGAAACACAATTAGAGATGGGTTGCAGTGGAGAAAAACCAAGACTAAAAGGGTAAATAACAGAATTTTATAATAAATTATGAGCATTAATGCCCGCTTGACCTTGCTCCATCCAAGCCAAATCAGAATGATACAGAGTAAATAAGCTTTTTTGAGTAATTTCAAGCGTTTACTGCCTTATCTTTCAGCTTGCATTTTCATTGCAAGTTTTAACGACATTATAGCTGCTTAACTGTATTCCCTGTGTTTCGTTTTACGCTTGCGTTGGCTTCGTACAATTTCTTTTCAAAATTCCAAAGCGTGATTATTTCAGATGCAAAAACTGACAAGCTGCGCATTTACAGTGCTTTTGCGGCAGTTAGGTTTTCCAAATTCAAAACCAGCAAGCAGCGTTTTGAAACTATCTCGCACCGTGTAAGTGAACCAGTGCGATAGCGATTTTTCCGCCGACTCCATTCAGCGAAAATCACTGGCACGCAGTCTCAACGTGTAAGTGACTTCTGCGAGTTGCAATTGTATGCGGGCATCGCGTTAAATCTCTCCCGTTTTTTGAGGGGCGTGTCTGGCGATATCGCGCAGACAAAATCTTGCGTGAATCTTGCGCCGTGTAAGTGACCTACACGATTTGAGAAAGAAAAAAGGCAAAATGTCGATTCTCGCAGCTAAAAATCGCCCGTGTAAATGCAGCTTTGTAAACACACTTTTACGGATGTGTTGCGTAATAGGGATGCAAGCCTGTAGAATCGATACCGGACCTTCGTTACTATCGTTAGTGATTGTGACCTGAAACAATACGTGAAAACATTTCTTCAAAAGGCCCGCTGTTTTTGTTTTTTAGAGAACACTCGAAATTTTTTAGGTCAAGTCAGTTGCCCAACCAGATGGAAGGGGCTAAGGGGGCTTTAGCCCCTTTCGCCAAATCATTTAAAAAATTTAACCCCAAACTACAAGTGTTTAAACGCGTTTTAGATTTGATCTTAAGTATAAGGGGGGGCTGAAGGGCTAGGCAATTTAATTCGTTCAATAACTTCTGAATTTTAACAATTTACTGTAGTTATTCTTATGGCTTCAAACACAAGCAAAAAGTGATTGAAATGGCATTAAAATTGCTATTTTTTGCCGCAAAATTACAAAAAATTATTGAGCGGCTGTAGACTCTTCCCCCCTGGCCCCCTCAGTGATGCGCTTGAGTTGCATCGGTTTGTTCAGCAGGGGGCCTAAATTAGACAATTTTTTGTGCAAAAAAATTTTACTTTTGGTTCAAGCTCCCTTTTTCTTAATAAAATCCTGGTTGCGCTTGTGGTCGCATTCACTGCTGCTGACAGATTTTTCAAGCGATTTTTCGTGCGGTGTACAAAACAAGCTAAGAAATGCTACTGGCCTTATGCGTCTCTTTTTTAAGACATGAATACAAAATTTTTAAAATAGCGCATAATTCGGAGATGTAAAATATCAGTTATTATGTGGAAAAGTTCAGTCTATTTTAGTGCTCCCCACTTTCGGCTTATTGCCCCCTTACGTCGTTTGTTCTGGCGACGGCACTGGTGTTGACATAAGCAAAACTCGGGCCTTAAATGTAAGTGAATTGGTTGCAATGTTTTTTCTTTGGTTGCAATTGGTTGCAATGAATCTTTTCATATGCAATTGTAATTGAAATTGTAATTAAAATACAATTACTTGAACTTGAATAATTCTAATTGAAAATTTTAGATTGTAATTGTTATTTGTAATTGTAATAAAAGCAAAAACAAGTAATTTTTCCAACCCTGTTTTTGAGACCAGCTAAAAGAACTTCTTTTTCAGCTTCTACATTTTGATCCAAAGTAAGATGAATATTCTACGAAGTACAAATTGAATAAATAATCTGAAAATCAACAATCTATTTGCCGTCAAGATGCAACTTAATTTCATATTTAAGGCCAGGCCAACACTACTGTACGTAAAATTACGAGCGTATTTTAGTTTATTTTATCCAATTACATCTTGTATGCTGTGAAGCTAATTTCTGTTTAATTGAAATAAACTAAAAATACGCTCGTACGCTTACGATTTTACGCACAATGTAGATCGGTTTAAAAGTAAACTTATTTTTTAAATTTGGCCTTTGAGGATGCTACCACTGTTTGATACCAGTATTTTGCAGCATATTACCGTAGACTTAATGTTTCTGTTGCGTACTGATTTATTCTGCTGAAATATTTTGTTTGTATGTTGCTGTGACTCCTTGTTCGTTCTACGACTTTTATGCGTGGACGTTTAGGCGCGGGACGTTCATGCACCGCCGATGAGGCTGCGGGTCTATTGATCACCTGGACTTTCAAGCGCCGAGACTTTTGTGCGCCAGAGGTGAAAGAAAACTTTTCCAAAATTTTTCTTTCAAAAAAAATTAAAAAAAAATTTCAAAAAAACGTTTTTCCCAAAAAACTTTTTCTCCAAAAAATTTTTTTTCAAAAAAAAAATATTTTCCAAAAAAAGTTGTTTCAAAAAAAAATTTGCTTTTTCAAAAAAACAGTTTTTTTTACAATTTTTTATGTCAAACGTTTCATACAAGTGCTATAGTTTAAATTTATTATGCTCACTGCATTACCTTCAATAACAATAAAAAGATAGACGAAAGACGTATTAAGAAGAGCTCTCAATACTGCACACAATGCTGTCGTTAAGGGTGGCCCTCCCACCTGTCATTTTACCTCATTCTTAAGAAAGTTGAGATCACGTAAGAACTCTGAGGAGACTCAACAATTAAACCTCATCCAAGATCTGAGCCAGAGCTTAGAAGTTAAAGATAGATAGAGAAGGAAAATGCATTCAGCAGTCACCCTTATCAAAACTTCTAACCCCGCCTCCCTCTGCCGACAACAAGAATTCGTTTACAGCTTAAAGATTGTACACAAATGACGCTCTCTTGTTGATCCTTTTCCCGCCAATCACTGCTCTGCTTTTTTTTATAGCGGCTCCTTTTCCTGCGCTCTCTATTCTGACGATTTTTCTTAACAAGTGACAGATGAAAAGCTTCGAAGATATTAACATGTTAATCAAAGTAAAACCTTTTTGTTTGAAAAACCTGTTTTTTGGAAAAAGTTTTTATTTGAAAAAGATGTTTTTGAAAAAAATAATCAAAAAAACTGTTATTTAAAACAATAAAATTCTTTTTTGAAAACTTTTGTTGGGAAAAAAAACTTTTTTTTTGAAAAAAATTTTTTGGTGGAAAAAATTTTGGTAGAAATTTTTTGGTTTTTGGTAGTAATATTTTGGTAGAAAAACTTTTTTTTGGAAAAAAATTTTTGAAATTTTTTTTTTGAAAAAAAAAATTTTGGAAAAAAAATTTTCCCCTGGCGCCTAAAAGTCCCGGCACATCATCGGCCGTACCTAAACGCCCCCCCGCAAAAAAGTTACCGTCCGCCTTTGTCAGATGCATCGACACTCGTTAGTGCTATCTCAAGGGGGATATAAATTGCTTATATCATTATCATCACTAAACTGTAGTTAATTTTTAATGAATTATACAGTACACAAAGTGATAAAAAAATCAAAAAATTATCGGTTTTACGTCAACATTGCTTGGCCAAGTTTCAGTTCCTCTTTACTGATTTCAAACCGTCGCCGTTGTACAAAAAAATTATAAACTTAAAGAGCAGATAGCCAGTACTCTGCTAAAATATCGAGTTTCAAGCAACAACTGCAAAACAATTTAATTCCCAAAAATCGAGCAAAATTGTCACTCACTGGCGGCAATTGGTTTATGACAAAACAAAAAAGTTTAATGAGCTCACAGTTCGTTTACGTTTCTCAGCTTTTTCCTCTGCATTGACTTGCTTTTCAATTTCCTCCATATCAATCGAAAACCCCTGTTTTGCTTTTTCTCGGCGGAGTTGTCGCATCCGATCCTTTCGCTTTTTTAACTCCTCCTCCTCCTGAGAAAGATGTTACTCTCCAAATATTCGCTCAATATCTGAAATGGTAAGACGTTTCACTAACAAATTTAAGGCTGTTTCACGGTAGTGAATTGGACCCCTGGTCAACTTGGATGGATATTTGATGAGCTGGTATAAATACTTATCAAGAACAAATTTTTCATATACGTGAAGTTAGCCGTAATGGTATAACTGAAGTAGAGGCAACTTTAGTTAGACTTAGAAAGTTGTTTTTTTTTTAAGGTAAATTTTTACTCAAGTTGAAGTTTTTGTACGAATAATAAACTTCCAAACTTCTGCAACTAAACTTGTTGGGATACCTATACGTCAACCACTACTGAAAACGGTAACTCAGCAATTAGCGGAGAAGCAATAAACATGCAAAATTATGACTGTAAATTGAGAGTTCGTTGAACACTGAGGGCGCAGTGAGTTTAATCTGCAATAATTTAAGTAAAGCACTATCGAAACACCAACACCAATAACAGTTAACTAAAAAACTAGCAATAAGCTCAAACAAAGTTGGCATCGGTATGAATAATAAGTAAATCATAATCGAAAAATCAAAATTTTTATAAATAACAGGTATCAAGATTTACCTTGCTCAGTGACGGCGAGGTTTTAAAAAAATTTAGCCAGGTCGTCAAACTTTCCCTGTCTTCGCAATTTCTTTTCTTTAAGTTTGATCTGCATTATCCTGCGTTGTCTTTCCTTCTCAGTCATTGCAGCCCACTCTTTTTCGCCGAGCTTCTTCATCAGCGCCTAAAAAATGAAGAGCATTGTCAAAAATGTAGTAATAAGTCGTTTCCTCTTTAAAACAAGATGTACCTAGCCGGAGCCAGATTTATTAATGACTCTGTCAAAAGGCCTCGCGCCTAGGGTAACACGTTTTTGAAGTTTATTTCTTGAAACTTTTCTTTTTTGAGTTAAAAGGTCAATTTTGTGAGAGAACGTTTTTTTGAAGCTTACTTAACAATAGTGAAAGCTTTATTTATTTATTTATTTGAGATCGATTTTATGTTTTTGTTGGTCAATTTCACGGAAGACTTTTCAAAGAAATTGTGGAACATTTTGATTGGTGTGTGATCAAAATGTTTCAAGACTCTGCTAACAACATACAGTAATGCTATACAACTCGGGCTAAGCGGTAGATACGATGTAAGAATGCAGTAGAAAACATCTTCATTTCCTTCTTCCTCTCTTTTGCTATTGCCCACTTTTCCGCGAGGGTGGACGGAACAACAGCTCCAGATTAAGATGCCACGCAAAACAGTATTAGCAAGTCGTAGTAAACAATATCACTTCCGTCATTTCGCTCGGGCTAATTCTAGACTCGCTAAATTTAAAAGAGAGGATACAGATTTATGCCTAAATAAAGTAATAGGTACTGCATGGCACAAACACAATGCAAGAAGGAAACAAAAAACATCTCTGTTTCTCTTTCTTTTGTTATTGCCCACTTTTCCGCGAGGGTGTACTGGGCAGCAGATCCAGATTAAATTGCCACGCAAAACAGTGGAAGCAAGAGTTAATAAACAGTATCACTTCCGTCATTTCACTCGGGTAAATTCTAGACTCTCTAAATTTATATGAGAGGATTACAGATTTAAGTGTAAATAAAGTAATAGGCTCTGCATTATAACAAAAAGCATCCGAAACATTTACAAGCACCTAACCAAAGCATTTATTTGAAAGTGTAGTCAGTCATGCGCAGCACCGAGCTAAGCGATGCACCGCTTTAGATAGTAGCTTTTCAATGTTAGGCGATTGAACCACAGAGGTCAATTTATTGACGCAGATTTGCCAAAGGCAATTATGGTGCATTGATAACGGCTTTCAATCAATGTCAGAAGCAATTATCTATGTCAAAACTGGAACATGAACTAAAAATCAAACCATAGCTTGAGTAGTGTCATTTTACAGTTCAAACGTATAAGCCGTTGGTAAATTTGCAAATAATGCAAACTTAGAAAATTTTGTAAAATTCTCCTGGACTGGTGGTGCTACCCAACCAGAGTTGTAAACGGGCCGACCAGTTTAGACCCGAACCCTACCCAAACCCGAAAATATAAGCCCGAACGCAGCCCGAACACGAAAACTATTTTGAAGCCCAAATCATGTCCGAAAAAACCCGAAAGTTAAGTTACTGTAGGTCTGAAAAATTTAGCAATGTTGCCAAGTTATTTTGATTATATTTTTGTGCACCTAAGATAAAAAGCAGGTCTCAGGCCCAAATAAGCCCAAAATTTTGTCAACTTTAGGCCCGAACCCGGCCCGAAAAACCCGTTCCGACTTACAACTCTGTACCCAACTCTTTTGAAGAATGAAAGAAAGGAAAACCTCCAAGGAAACTTAGCAATACTGTGATATATATTATTGGTGGCTACTTGTCATTGTTCTATGGATAAATGGAAATTGAAGTTAAAAAACAAATCTCGTCTATTAGATTAACTACCGGTATAGACAGAATCCAAAGTCTCACAGTCATATTCAAAATTACGATTAACAACTTAAGACAGCCATACTGTTTATACTGATGCAAAATTTAGTTTTTAAAGAACAAAATAGTCAAACTGTGCCGCAAGTTTGATTCAGAAAGATATCGATTTCGGTCGGTGGGTTTAAATTGCTTGGTTGTGAAGAGACAAGGAGCCAAAATTGTCATAAACACGACTTTAGTAACGGACGATCGATTCTCTAAAAGGCCTTCAACTCAAAAACTTCGGTTATTTTCAAAAAAATTCCTCGTAAGAGTTACCTTTGCAAGTACTTTATCTTTGAGAGCGTCGTATTTTTTTCCAAAGCTTTTACAACTTCTTTCTCTCCGTCTTGCTTTTCGCTCTTGCTCGATCCGAGAAGCGAACCCGCGACATTGTCGTACCAACAACCCAATCTCGCCTGACGTTGCACTTCCGCCAACCGACGGACACTCTCAGGATTCTAAACACAAAGTGCTTAGTTCAGAGAAAGGAAGACGATGCAAATAAAAAATTTGACAAAAAGTAAGCCAAAAATATAATTATGCGCAGAGGTGGAGCCCTCGATGACGTCTTTGGCCCCAAGGATACATTTTGAAGTCCTTAGCCTTCGCCTCGAAGCTCAAGTCCTTAGTCTTGAAGCCTACAAGTCCTCGAAAGTGTCCTGTCCTTGGCTCCAGCACAGCATTTTTTTTGGATGGGTTAAAAGGAAAATAACCGAACAAAAGACAACGTAACTGCTAGTCTGGCCATTCGTTGCTTCTCTTCCGCATTTGAAAAATAATATAGTGCGATATCTAACCAAGCAGAGGCGTATTTAAGGGGGGGGGGGGGCGTTATGGCATGCCCCCTCCCCTTTGGGATGCCAATAATTCATAAATATGTAAAAATAGTGCGCAAAATTGAGTCATGCCCCCCCCCTTTGGAATTCGGGCAGAATATGTGAGCAGACAAACAGGCTGAATCTGGGTGAATACCGTTTTTTTTTTGTCTTCACCTAAATTTGGGCTGATAAACGGGCTAATTCTGAGTGGAAAACTTTTGCTTTTGGTCCTCATTATTCTCAAATTTCCTAGCCCCCCCCTTCAAAAATCCTGCGTACGCTAGTGCAACCAAGTCAAGTCATACTAAACCTATTTTAAATGGCTTTTTGTGAAAGCTCTAAGCGGAGAATGAGGGGGCAAAAAGAATTGTAAAAAAGAATTGTAAAAATTCTTATTTCTGCTAATACTTTCGGTGCCGGTGGTACGAACTGCAAAGTGCTGAACCATCCAGAAACACACCAAGATATCTATGAGTCTAAATCAGGCTTGGAAAAATTATAACTGTAATTGACAAAATTGTAATTAATTACACGATTTTGCTGTAATTGTTATTGAAGATTTTTAAAAGTCGATAATTGTAATTGAAAATTTTTCAGCCTATTTTTATATACAATTACTCTATTTTCATGAAGATAGATTATAACAAAATGTGTTTGAACAATATCAATTTTCCTCCGCTGCAAATCGATATCGATATTTTCTACCGGTCGCAATCATATCTGACGTCACAAACCGAACATCAAAGTAGGTTAGGGATAGTTGGGGTTAGTTTTAGAGATAGGGTTGATCATATTCATAACCTAACCTTAGCACCTACTCTAATCATAACAATTTTGTCAATTACAGTGATAATTTTTCCAAGCCTGGTATCAACATCTCCACGAAAGGTTTTTAAAGAGATCAATTCATTGAATCTCAACAGATCGCCTGGACTAGATGGCATTTGCGCTTATTTCATAAGACTAGCCTGCGACATTATTGCAATTCCATTGTCTATTTTGTGTAATTTGTTATTTTCTGAAGATGTTTTCCAAATTGCATGAAAAATGCTAAAGTTATTTCTCTGTTTAAAGCTGGCAGTAAAAGCGAACTATCAAATTAGAGGCCAATATTACTGCTATCGTGTATGTCCAAAGTAATGGAAAAACTAATTTACTCTAGACTAATAAATTATCTTAATAAAAATTCGATATTACATCATAATCAATACGGCTTCCGTAATGGCCTTTCCGCAAGTCATGCCTTATTAGGTGTGGTAATGATAACATCAACAAAATGGTATACACTCTGTTGATTTTCATTGATTACAAAAAAGCGTTAGATACTGTTTGTCATAAAATTCTCCTTTCAAAACTAGAACATTATGGAATATGTGGCTCAGCTCTCAATCTAATTTCATCTTACCTAAATCACAGAACTTAATGTGTAAGCATTAATGGTTGCCTTTCTGCTCTTAGTCATATAAGCTACGGCGTGCCACAAGGGTTAATACGGGGACCCCTTTTATTTTTACTATATACATCAATGACATCAACAATATTGATCCTTATTCTAATGGTAGCATAAAACAGTATGCTGATGACACTTGTTTCATAATTAACAAAGTCAATCTTGACAAACAGAAAGCTAAACCGAATAAGTTTTGTACTGAACAATGGTCGTCAGCTAGTAAACTCACGATTAGTTTTTCAAAATGCAAAGCCATGATTGTTGCTCCTAAGCTTAGATCAACTTCCAAGTATTCTTCCAACTGCAATTAATGACATCCCTATACCAATAATCGACTCTTTCTGATATCTTGGCGTAATGATGGACAATAAACTAACTTTTTTTGATCGCATATCAAGTGTTGCAAAAAAAAGTATCTCGGTCAGTTGGCATCATTTCTAAATTAAGACATTATGCTCCTACCTCAATTTTATGTAAACTATACTATGCTATACTTCATCCTCGCCCGTTGTATGGCATTATAGTATGGGGATCAACCTATAAATCATACTTGCAAAAACTAGTATCGCAACAAAATAAAGCTTTAAGATTAATTACTAATAATTTTACATTCCATTCACGCTTCGTAAGTGTGTCTTGATTATACAAGCAATATAAATTACTTAAATTATCAGATATCTATATTTATGAAGTCGCAATATTGATGCAAAAATTTTGCTATAAGAAACTTCCAATTACTTTTTCGGAGTACTTTTGTAAAACGGATACTGTACAGTACACAAATTAAGAACAAGGCAAAATTTAGCTTGTAAGTTTGCTATTCCGCGATACAGCACATCTCGACTGCAACGTTCTACAAAATATGGTGGAGTTAAGATCTGGAGCTCTATTTTTTCTGTAATTAGAAATAGTTTCTTTAAAGTTTTCAAGAAAAACTACAAACAATGTTTACTTGCGCTTTATTGAAGATTACTTTCGAACAATAAGAATTCCAAATTCACATCTATTAGTGTACTTTTTTTCGGGTAAAACTATTCTCACATTTAAGTCTATATAGCCTGTTTAGAATTTGCAACATGCTTTTTGCCGACAATAGTACGCTGATAATATATTTTTGCAAAATAGTACTCTTTTTTTTTTTCTTTGTGAGTTCACTGCTTTGCCTAGTGGTGCTCTGATATTCGTATTTTATTGTTTTGTGAAAACCGGTCACTTCACAGCATCCTTGTTGTCTTAATGAATATTTTGCTTGGTGTGTTTTACTGATTATTGATGAGAGCAACAAAACTAAGAAAATCGTTCGTTCGTTCTAGTTCCATGCAATCGATTCAAAAGCTAAATCGATTTTATCCTGTGTTTCTTTATTATAGATAAAAAGAGCGAAAAAAAGTAACGTAAAATAAAGAAACAAAAAGATAGATCGATTTAACTTTTGAATCGATTGTATGTAAAATGACGTCAGATGTGACTTTAACCAATAAAAAGCATGCAAAAGGATACTTGCCAAAAAGCTCTGAGCTGGTCAAAGCATCTATGGCATGGCAATCTTTGCAACAGGCCTGAACAACGGCGTACTCCGCTCAAAAACTGGAGGTGGGATTTTGGCCATTTGGTTCAGATTTTTTGATGTTGTTTCGGCAGGTACCTGGAGTTAGCAGAGCATTAAGTTCAACCTGTACGAAGTTACATGCGATTGTTCCGTTGAGAAGCATATTGTGCATTAGGTTATTTTGCAAAAAAAATAGGCTTAGGCCGAGTTTCAACTAACTTCATCCTAATAAAACTAGGTTTGAATATCGTGAAAAATTATTTTATAAACTTGACAAAAACGTAGTTTTCAGCAGCTGGACAAATTTAGCCTGCATAAAACTTCTATAGAAACCTGCTGTTCACAAAAGCAAATAAATAATGAATGCAGCTTAGGCTACTCTAAACCGCGCTGTTGAGTTAAGCTCTAAGCAGGGGCGTATTTAGGGGAGGGGGCATTGTGCCATGGTCCCCCTTTGGGTCGCCAGGGTGGTATAATTGCATAGAATAGTATGCAAAATTGCGGCATGGCCCCCCCTTTGCAAGTTGGGCATAAGGTTTGAACAAGGTTTGATCACACAAAGGGCAATGTTTTGTGCGTTTCGTTTAGGCTTGCATCCACGTTTGGGCAAAAAATCGGACCAAATTTGAGTGAAGACCTTTTTTTTTGCTCTTCAAAATCGGACCAAATTTGAGCGAAATGATTTCGGGCGGAACAATTTCTGATTCAGATCTTTGCTTTTCTCAAATTTTCTGAAGTTTCTGCCCCCCTTTTCAAAATCCTGCGTACGCTACTGGCTCTAAGCCTTGTGTGCATGCGAAAGCGACCCTAATGGTTCTAGTTTGTATAATCATGCTAAATATGTGATATTATTGATAAAAGTTAAAATAGAGTTAAATAGTAGTTGTTACTTGAAGTTGTAACGTACACGATTTCAACTTTTTTACGTTTTTTGTGTTAAAACTTATTTTGCACAAATAATTGCGGTATGACACCATCGTTTAGCTAAAACCATAATGTTGCTGGAAGCGATATGGGTTTAATAACATACTTGACAATTGCTTACAAACGAAATTATGTATTGCAAAAATTAAAGTTAAACAAAGATTGATGGAAGAACAAGAATGGTGAGAAATAAGGCTTGATAGGTCTGGTACAGAAATGCAAAACAAATCCACAGTGTTGACATATGCAAAACTCAAATCTTCGTATGTAAGTGAATTGGTTGCAATGTTTTGAGAATCTTTCCATCGTAATTGTAATTGAAAATTTTGGGTTGCAATTGCATTATAATTGTAATTAAAGCGAAAACAAGTAATTTTTCCAACCTTAGTCTAAACACAAACAATTTTTGGTTGCTATTGCAAAAACATGACCGAACCTATTCTGCGTGTGAATTAAGAAGAAAGTATGTGTGTGCTGGTGTTTGTTAATGAAATGTAATACAGTTTTAGCGGCGAAAGCATATTCATATTATGCTACAGTAGATGTGTTAGTATATCTCGATATAACTAAGAAAACGTATTTTGAGAACGTGGACTTATTCTGAAAATACACGAGCGCAAAGAATTTGTTTTGAAATAAGAAGAAACAACTCCAATCACTGACAAGCGGTCTAGGGAAAAAGCCACTTCCACTGGACAATTTGTGCCTTGGAAATCGCCGCTAAGAATCCCAAATACCAAGCTATTGGATCACAAACAATGCTGCACGAAGAATTATTAAGAAATTAATTGTGAAGTTAAATATAACTATATTTGTTCGAATGCCTAGAATGCTTAATAAATTTTTTTCACCACGTCAATAAGACAAAAACGTGAAGCTTCGCAAAACATTTGAGCAGTTTTGGAAAAAATTAATGGTTTATTATTTTTCCGTTTCTACAATTGTGGACCCTTTGAAGAAGTGCCTGGGACAAATCTCTTCAATGCTTTTGTTTTTAATATGCCATGCTGGGATCCTGAGTTTTTTTTTTGTAATTAAATACCTTATGCTAAATTTAACCAAGCGTTTTTTGGCGGCAGAAACCTTCGCGCTCTTTCATTGATAGGTATTAGATGTGAAAAAACATCACATACACTCAATAGCGTAGCCAGGGAAGCGGGGGGGAGAACTTTAGTTCCCTTCCCCCCCCCCCCCAATAAGCCTGAAGACCAAAATGCAGAATGAGAAAAATATCACGTTTTTAGCACTTCTGAGACTGTCTTTTGCGCCAGAATTGACTCAAAACAAGATTTAAAGCATATTTTGAAACGTTTATTAAGGGGAAGGGGGGCTAATTTGTCAAAAATAAAACTAATAAATCAGAAAAAAACTGAAAAATGGCCAAAAACTGGAAATCAAATTTGATCACCCATTGAAAAATGCTTAAAAAAAGGTTTCATCAAAACTATAAGCTTAGGAAAAAGGGGGGGGGGAGGCTATTCAGTATTAGTTGATTACCAATCACTTCTGCCAGTTGATCGAGCGGTAACGCGTTTGTTTCTGGAGCGGGAGGTCTGAGGTTCAAATCGCGGGTCGGTCGAATCAGACAAAGTGTTGTTAACGGTTCACCACCGCTGCGACATTTATTCGAAAGGAGCTGTATTGCCCGGGCGCAATAACGCGGAGATGGGCCCCGCTAACTTGGTATAGGCTTCGGCTTAATACCGCGAGTATAATGAGAGGTTTCATTTGATTTCTCTCAAACTTCTTTCCATTAGCCCCCCTAGTTATATTTTTCTCTACAGAATATAGATGAAATAGATTGCTCGTAAGAGTATTGTTGAACTACCGGTATAGGATTTTATGATATACCAGCTTGTAAATAAGAGAACTGAAATTCTAGCAGCAATAGTCACTTTCCACATAGCCCATTCATGCAACTAGTATAATCATGCTTTTGCACTGCTAATTTTTATGCCAGTTTTAATAACATTAATTTTTTTCAAAACAGGCCTAAAATTAAGTTGTTGTTTTTTTGCCAAAACAAAACCAAAATTTTCGAGCGCTGGAAGCTACTCCCCCAGAACAGCCTCCCACCCCCGTTGCAGATTTCTGGCTACGCGCCTGCATACACTGACATGTAAAGAAAAGATTGGCCTAAAATTAGAGTTGAGAAATTGTGGAAAAACTAAACTTTTTCTAATTTAGCATTTACGATATTTTTTCAAATTGCTTTAAAAATCTAAATGTAATCTTCTTTTAAGTCATAAAAATTGCTATTTTTTTAAAAAGAAATCACTAGAATTATTAAACGGGGGCACGGGAACTTTGCTCTCACCCCATAACCCCGTGTTTTTCCAATGCCAAAAACCATAGATGGGCAAGTTAATGCAAAACGTTAGCTTCGTTAACCACTAGTCCGTTAACAAACTTCACACCTCCGTTAACGTTAATCCGTTATTTTCAGCTTTAATTAACGAAGTTAATAAAGTCCGTTAATCCGTTAACATTTTGCGTGTAATTTACATTTCGTTTTATTCACTCGCTTCTAGAACATGTATTGACGTTGTTGAGCTGATTGTAAGGAAATATTTATTGCTATGGTGGTCTTTTTGTGTTTTGAAAGTTACATTTTACAGTCTAACCTAATTTCAAGATAAAAACAAGTTCAAATGCACAACGAAGCTGCAAGATATTAACGATAAAAACCTTAACGGAAGTTAAGAGAACTTAACAGAAGTTACTTCAGTCCGTTAACAGCACTTAACTGAAGTTAATTTAGTCCGCTAACATGAAAAAACTTTTTAACGGATTAACGAGTTAATGAAAAAGTTAGCTTCGTTATTAACGGATTAACGGACTTGTGCCCATCTATGCCAAAAACTTATGAACTTACAAATATACTTGGTACGGTACCTCATGCAATTCATTAAAAAAATAAATTCACAGTATTTTGCAATATTTTTAGACAGTAATGTTTAAAAAATTCCGCGAAAAGAAATTGTTTAGCCAAACAACATGATTAGCGTTTAGAAAACTTTTGAAAAAGTGGGGATCCAACCAGTGAACGTTTGCATAGGGGCTCTTACTAATGAAATCAAGGCCTCAAAATTGAACATTTCTACTTTATAATTTAGATGTATTCCCTTTCTCGGATTATGGCCTTGTTTCGTTACCACCATACAGCTGCTGTACGAAATCAACATCCACTGCTAACGCGTAAAACTTCAAAATAGCATTCATCATTATTATTAAAAAACTGCAATTTTCGAATTGTCGTCAAAAACTTAACAAAATTGCTATATCTTAAGCACTTTCGCGTTTGAAAATTATAAAAAATTTGCCGATTATAATTTAGGAAAATCATGTACTCGGTCCTAGGCCTCAACCATTCCTGTCCTTGGCCTCCATCCTCGAAAAGTCAGCCCTTGGTCTCGGATTTTTTTTGGAGTCCTTTGCCTTGGCCTCGAACGCTGTGTTCTTGACTCTACCTCTGATTATGCGCCGTACATTATTTCAAGACGCTGAATTTAACGTCATTTTTAACTTTATTTTAAACAGATTTTTTCAAACAGAACAAATAATAATAGTGATACTATTTTTCTCGTAGGCTTTGTTATGCAAGCAGAAAAAATAAAAACGTTACCGGTAACCCTGACAAAAAATAAAGAAATTAGTTCTTGGAGAAAGTCGAAAAACACATGAACTACCTCACGAATTACACCATGTGTCGGTTATGATGATAGTCTACCCCAAAAAGCAGCTTAATACAACAGCTGCTCGAGGAACACCGATACGCTTTCCTCCTGCAAACTAACTAGCCTAGCCCTAGCTAGATGGCTTATCAAGTCTCAAATATCTGACCGACAAGTTTGATTCCCTAGAAAGTCTCTGCCGCTGTGCAAGCCCTTAAGGTTTGTCCAGTTCGGCCAAGAGTCTTGTCCAGCTGGGGAATAACTTTGTCAGAGAAGCTGAGGGCTGCCGATGAAAGCTAAAAGCTCGAAACAGCGCTGTCCAGCTCTGTGCATCTCAAATATCTGTTGCACTAAAGCACTTAAAGCAATCACCGATGTTAAACCAACTAACAACCCAAAATAAGAGATGGCTATCACGAAACTGCTACAATGTAGCACAGTTTATTCAATTCTTGTTTTGCAATATTTGAATAAGTATATTGCTTTATGTTGAAACTTAGTCTTAAAAAATTGTAGCTAACTAATTTATTAGAATTGAAGCTGTGCTTCGGTTTGATCGGAATAAACTTGATGGACTGATTACGGGCATATCAATAGCTACCGACTACCCTAGGCTATAGATATTCCTCGAAGCGTATTGGCATTTCTCGAAGCAGTTACTGTACTAGGCTGCTTTTTGTGGGTAGGCTATCATCATAACAGGCATGTGGTGTAATTCAGGACGTAGTTCATTTGTTTTCGGATTTTTTGTTTCAAGAAATGAGTTTTTATTTATTGTCGGTGTTACTGGTATTCTATCTTGAAAAATTGTTTTGAAGTTTTTGATTTATAACGATCAGCTTCTATTTGACGACGGTCACGTGACTTCAAAGCATGTTTCCAAAATCAAATCTTTCGTTATACTCGCTCCATTACGCCGAAGCGTGTGAGTTTGCGGGGCCTATCTCCGCGTCATTGAGCCCGGACAACACAGCTTTTTTCGAAGAAATGTAGCAGCGGTGGCAAGCCGTTGGCAACACTGTGTACGATTTGACCGGTCCGAGATTTGAACCTCAGACTTCCCGCTTCAGAGACAAAAGCGTTTTTCATGTTTTAGAATCTATTGCAATAACATTCAAGCTAAAACAATGAATATGCAAACTTTTTAACAAAAAATTAACTCTTGATTAATTACTTAGTCTAAAATTTTGAATTTTTAAATTCAAAAAACGATAAAAATATGCTTGTAATTTGTGAATTATTTCATGTGAATTACTGATTGTAAAAAAAATTACTCAAGCGTATGATTATAAAATATTTATCCGCGCATGATTTGAAGCGGTATATCTAAAAACCATAAGCGTAGCCAGGATTTTTGATTGGGGGGCCCAAACCACAAATCACATGCAATGGCGTCGTCATAAATTTTCGAAAGAGGAACATTTTGTGGGACAAAGATATTGTAGATTGGAAGATCAGAAGCCGTGGCCTAGTTTGGCACATAACCAGGATTTTGCTGTTGGGAGAGGGCTTAAACCTAAAGTGAAGTGTGTAAATTTGGAGACGTATTGCGCAAAGTAATAAAAATTCAACGCATCATATAGATGAGGGTCTAGGGGCGGAGTCCCCAGCCTTTTTGTAAATTTTTGGAAAAAATAGCTGTTTTAATACCTTTGGATCACAATTCGCAAGTGTATAGAGAATGTGGCAAGTTAATGCAAAACGTTAGCTTCGTTAACCACTAGTCCGTTAACAAACTTCATACCTTCGTTAAAGTTAATCCGTTATTTACAGCTTTAATTAACAGAAGTTAATGAAGTCCATTAATTCGTTAACATTTAGCGTGTAATTTACATTTCTTTTTATTCACTCGCTTCTAGAACACGTAATGACACTGCTGAAATGATTGTAATAAAAAATTTATTGCCTCTGATGGTCTTTTTGAGCTTTGGAAGTAACATTTTACACTCTAATCCAGTACTTAAATTGTAGGAGTGACGCCTCCCCTCATCGAGGGTTAGCGTCCCCCCGTCGAGATTTAGCTTCCCCCCATTGAAATTTAGCGTCCCCCCATCGAGATTTGCACGCTGGTTGATTAGATGAAAAAGGGCCTGTCAGCACGAATAAATCCCACAAATTTCGGCCTAATTTAGTCCCAAATTGCGGTGTAAACCTTTCTTTTTTTTTTTGGTCTTCACTTGATTTCGGGGACAAAAACTGTTTAATTTTCAGTAAAGACATTTTTTTTTGGTCTTCACTTGATTTCGGGTACGGAAAGACATAAGTTCCGCTAAAGTACTTTCGCATCGTTTGGTCAAGGCTGCAAAAGCGTCCCCCCATGCAACATTTTACGGTTTAAGTACTGGTCTAATCTAATTTCAAGATAAAAATAAGTTCAAATGCACTAACGAAGCCACAATCGGAAAATCTTTGGAAATTGCGAACAGCGATAATTAACCGACTTATGAGACTGCAGCTTATTATTTGCCACAAAAAAGAGCTTCTTTCTTCGCTTTTTCTTCCGTAAACTCGCGCTAACCCAAGCAACAAAAAAACGTTTTAAAAACGTTTTTTTTTGGTATCTGAAAAGTGTCAAAAACGTTTGAACAAAATGTTTTTAAAACGTTTTTTTGTGGACTCCTAATAACGTTTATTTAACGTTTTAAAAAACGTTTCTTCAAACCGCAAAAAAACGTTTTATTAACGTTTAACAAAAACGTTTTTTTTTGGCATCTGAAAAGTGTCAAAAACGTTTAAACAAAAATGTTTTCAAAACGTTTTTTTGTGGACTCCTAATAACGTTTATTTAACGTTTTAAAAAACGTATCTCCAAACCGCAAAAAAACGTTTTATTAACGTTTAAAAACAACGTTTTTTAAAAACGTTTCTTGTTTGTTTTTTTAGAAGTATTGAAAACGTTTCGAGAACAACGTATAAGTAGCATTTTTGAGGACGTTTATTGAACGTTTTCAACAACATTTATTAAATGGTGTTAAAAACGTGTTATTAACGTAAAACAAAAACGTTTTGGAAACGCTTTTTCGTTAATTTTTTGAAAGGTTTCCAAAATGTTTTTGTTTAACGTATAAATAATGTTTTTGAAGACACTTAGTAACGTTTATCTAACGTTTTCTGCAATGTTATTTACGTGGAATTCAAAACGTATTATTAACATAAAACAAAAACGGTTTTGGTAACTTTTGTTGCTTTTAAAAGGATTGCAATACGTTATTGATGCAGATTGCAGACGATTCAGGTATAATATTTTTTCGAATTGTGAAAAATTTTAATACAGCAATGTATTAAAGGTAAGTACACAAATAACGTACATTTCGTTAAGGTGATGATGCCGCCTGTCAGTTTCATTAAAATAAGCAGAAAAATCGTTTTTTTGAACTCACGCTGACTTTATTTAAAAAATTTTGTAACACAAGCTTTCGTTAGCACATGGTAACTTTTCAGGAGTATAAGTAAATGTAAATAAAAGCATAATATGAAAAATTGCTTTGAAGAAAATTTAAGATGCAATAATGTTAATAATGACTACCAAAGTTGTAGTATAGAAATGTCAAAATTAATGTCGAAAAATCCAAATCAATTGCACATATACACTAACATGCATTAGTAAGTAACTCTTCCAATATCCCAAATAGAAATAATAAATCCTGCACTAAGGTTACGGCGAAGTGAAGAAAAGATAAAAGATACAAACAAAGCAAATTCGAAAATTTGTTAATGCAAGTACAATTGAATTAATTGAAATGTAAAACAATAAGACCGGAAAGACCAACCACAGTATTGCTAACGAGTGAAGAGCCGACAAAAACACATTACAAACTACCGGATGAAAGTAAAAAGTAAACAAATTTCCTACGTAAACAAACACTACAACAATATAGCAAAACGTACAAAAAGTGCGTGAGACATTTTGGTGTAGGTCAAAACAACAATCAGTAAAATCCGTGATTACTCATCGCGAGCTGAAATAATATAAATGTGCTATGTTCATATATGTAATAGTGGAATAAAAAAAAATGGAAAAAATACAACATTTGGATTTTCGAAAATAGTGGGTAGGAATATAAAGTTTTGGTCAAGACTGGCAGTGCTGTTTAAGAATAAAATCATCTTTTGTTCCTCAATTTGTTTTTGGCGTCTCTTGCAATTGAGCCTCTGTAATAACCGTAACTTGAAGATGTTGAAGTTGGTGATGGGATAAATAGAAATGATTGGAAACTTGTTAATTTCTTTTTTATGTGATGGCTGTTTTGTAACTATTAATTCTCTGTCTTATAGTGTTGCCAGTCTCGCCAACATAGATCGCTTTGGGACAGAGTTTGCAAATTATGGCGCATATTACATCTGCTGTACCACATGTAAAGTTGGCCCTGACAAAATATTAGGAATCGTTGGGATCTTTAATGTAACTGCTGGTGTTGATATGGCAACGGAGTTGGCACCTTTGGAGTTGCAAGGAGAAGTGTGATAATTAGTGGAAGTAGAAGGTAAAGTGCTTGAAGTAAGCATACGTAGAAAATTTCGTTGCACGTGATTTTGGCAAAATAGTTTAAGTTTGGTTAAGATTAATTGTATCGTTTCTTGATTGCACTAGCTAAAATTCAAATAAAGCAGAAAACAGTACAAAATTCTAGTCAATTAATGCAAACATTACTACATAAATTTCACTTTTAGCATCTTTATTGCCAAACTATTGATTTGTAGTGATTTTTAATACTAATTAAAATTTTGCTTCAGGCATAAAGTAATAAAAGGATTTCAGAATATTTTACTCAAGGTTATAGTTTGCAGACAGAATTTAAAAACCATTTTATTATTATGTGCTGGTTTTGATTTAATTTTTTCAAGGATTTTTAGGAATTTTTACATTTTATAGCACATTCATTTTTTATGGTATACAGTACTTTGCAACTTTATTTTAATACGATTAAGAATTAAAATAATATCCTCTCATGTCCTTACTCAATTTAAATTAGCTCAACAGAGATGTCCATGGCTGAAGCGATAAAGCAAATTTACCAAAAAAAAAATTATTGCAATTACAGTCCGAATATAGCACAAAAGCAAGTAAACGCATTAATACTAATTTTATTAAAAAAACGATGATAATACTAACAAACTGCGCCGCCAAACAGTATTTACAACAAATTAAAAAAGTGAAGTGGTGTGCCTTAAAGCTTAAAAAGGCCATTCATTTTTACTGTTAACCAAAATGTTGGGATAAGCCTGAAATGCATTCTCACCGAATTTGAAGTTTCTACAGCACGTCTTGCTGTCTTCAAGATATTGCAGTGCATAATTTACAATTTTCCTCTTACTTCAATGTTGCCATTTTGTCAGTATTATGACAGAAAATTAGGATTGCTAGATTACATTTATTGAAAAGCAGCTAATTTTACAGTACCAAATCTTTTTCTTGTTTTGACAACTTTGCCGCAAAATATTTATTGATATTCAGAAACATGCAGTAACTATCTGATTTTTTTTGCTAATTTGCAATTCTGTCAAAATTTCTAAAGAAAAAAATCCTTTTTAGGGAGATACATAAGCTGTTTTGTTTTTTTGGTAACAGAAAATTGTAGAAAGTTCGAAATTGGTGAAGCTAGTCTTCAGATCTTTCAAATGTTTTTGAGAGAAAACCGAGTAAAAAATTCCGAGCTAAATGCTTTTCTGCAAGCTTTTGTGGGTGTGTAACCAGCGATGGCGGAACCATTTTTTTGGAGTGGTGGTGGCCCAACAACAGTGACTAGTTTTTTCGCGTGTAGAGTGCAGGCGCTCCAGCAGGATTTTGTTAAGGGTTTAGAGTAAAAAATATTTCAATTTTCAGTTTTTGTGTTCAAGAAATATTTCAATTTTTACTATTTAGAAAATTGGTACAACGTAAGCGCATGTCAGACGCAAGATGGCAGACGCGAGTATGTAAAAATAAGCCTCCAGCCGTCGGAAACGGGGGTCTGAAGACAAAACATCTAGCTGCTAGGTGAATTTTGAAATCTAAAAAATAGCTAGTTGAATGCTCATTGGATTTCATTTCATACGTTTTTAAAGCCATTTGTAACAACTAACCAACAAAGTTTGGAAGCCAGTTTGAAAAATTGAAAGGCCCTGCCCCCTCGCTTCACGTTACTTTCAAGCAAAGTCTAAAACACTTCTAAACTGTTTCATTTCAGGTGAAATTTTGTGCGTAACTTGGCTAAAAGAAAGGATGAGGCCCCTTAGCCCCCCACCTCTAGTCGCACCACTGCGTTTACCTAAAAGCTTAAATTCATTGTTTTAAGCACCAGCTATTGCAAAACAGAATATGTCGCTGAAGATTACGGGAACAATGCATTTCAGTTACAGTGTGCTCATAAATATCATTCTAAACCGTAATTCAGCATCAAAAAAACTGCAGCAATAGGATTATTCATATTTTCATCACAGCAACAAATTCAATGACAGCAAATATAATACGTTGTCAGAATACACACTGTAAAACTACAATGCTCGGCCACAGCATTTGACCTGATGCATAATTGTGCTATTTGCACAACTAACCAGTAAAGATAATCAAATGCATTACACGGTGAATTATGTTAAAGCTATGGTTCTCAACCTATGGGTCGCGGACCCAAAGTTGGGTCGCCTAAAAATACCTCTTGATTTCTTTGGCAAACATCTACAAAAAGTGAAACTGGTGGTCCGGTAACCATGATGTCCCGCATAACAATGACGAAATTGTCTTGGATGGTTTACACGTGAGACTGACCAGACCCGTGGAAATTTGCGGACTCTCCTAGTGAAGACCTTTTTTTTTTTTAATGATCATCTAAAAAACCGCCAAAATTTGCTGTTTCCAGAGGTGAGGACCTTTTTTCACCTCAAATTCCCGGTCATGACTAAAAGGCGGAAATCGTGTTAAAAGTAGGAAAAGGTGGTTAGGGGTAATCCAACCTAACCTGAACTCACTTTTTTGTACGATTTCCGCCTTAGGAAAAGGCGGAAATTGTGATAAAAGGCAGGTTTGGGTTAAATTTGGGTCAGGATTAGGGTTACGTTAGGGTTTCCCCAAACCCAAATCGCCTTTTCCGCCTTTCAGTAATGTCCCAAATTCCCTACATTTTTTACATGGGTCGCAAAATTTTGTACATTTGAATTTTTAAAAAAATTGGGTCGCTCTGAAAAAAGGTTGAGAACCACTGAGTTAAAAGATATTGTTAGCCTTTCGGTACAAGAAAGAATTTCATTTTTTTAAAAAAGTGCCCTTTTATATTCAACGTTCGTTTACAGTAAGGTACACCACAATCGACTTTCGAAAGTAGTTAATTATTGAGAATTGTTTTTAGCAGGATGTTAATTTCATCCAAGCTTTTCGTCTGACACTTATAAAAAAGAATCGTCAGAATGTTGAAGGCAGGAAAAAGAACGGTTGTTTGTAGAAAAAAACTGAGCCATAATTGGTTGGAGAGCCAATATTTCAAAGCGGTATTAGTGAACGATCTCCAAATTATACACAGATTCTTTTTGTCGGCAGAGGGCGGGGTTGGAAGTGGTTTCAAGGGCATAAAGATGGAAGAGAGAGCGGCCCAGAGCAAGAATAAAGAATTGAGTGCAATCGTTAAAAAAAAAGAAAGTCTAATAGCTGAAAGTCTCTTGCTTCTGATTCAGCCATTGGATTTCATTTCTAACAAAATCCTGCGTGTGCATGACATTGCGATGACAGCAGATTTTCTATCCTTGCTCGAGGCCGCTCTACCTTCCATCTATCGGCTCTTGAAGCTACTTTTTCTGCTTGCGAATTTTCATAAAACTTCTAACCCCGCCCTCTGCCGACAAAAAAAATTTGTGTGTTGTTTAAAACTTTCACACTAAAGCGGCTTTTACCGATAGTCCAGGTTTTTTCCACATGCGCATTTTTTCTGCAAAATGACTGCAGAAAAAATTCACAAGCGTACATTTAATATAATGAAAAAATACGCATGCCGAAAAAAATCAGGGCTATTGATTAAAGCCGCTTACGGCTGCTTTGAAATGTTGGTTCTTTTTCAGCCAATCACGGCTCGACGTTTTCCTATGAATTCCCGTTCTTTTTCCTATACTCTCCATTCTGACGATTCTTCTTGACAAGCGTCAGACAAAAAGGTTCGAAAAAAATAAACATTCTAATTAAACCAATTCACAAGTTCGGTAATACCACCAACTTACTTTTCAAGTAGTTAAATTCTGTGATCATTAGTGTGATTCTAAATGATACCGTATGATAATTATTACAAATTCCTCGCGCGATGGTAAAATTCGTTATTAAGATTGTAAAATCAATAAATACGCCCTGTAAAGGGTTGTTCGATTATATTTCAACAAATGCAAAATACTTATAAATGATCTACATAGGATGGCACAAGCCATATAATTTTTTTTTGAAATCAGACTGTCCGTTAATAAGGTATTAAAAATAACCACTAGAAGGCAGACGCGAGTATTTGAAAATACAAAAATCAACTGGCAGAAATTTTTTGTGTCTGAACATATGTTTTTGGGGATGGGGAATCCAAATGTGGGGTTAATAAATTACGGCTAATTTCGCTACAAAATTGTGTTTTAATAGATTTTTAGGTTTTTGGGGGATAAATTGGGGTTAAAAATTGGGGGTAAAGTATAGAATAAAATTTTAAATCAAAAATGTTTTTGAGTAGTATAAAAGTTGTTCTTTTTTTTGATGAAGAATTTAGGATGACAATTGATTTGCAATGTGTGTACACAGCACAACTTGTTTTGCTGTTGTATCACAAGCTGACTATTCAGTTACCACGATTATGCAATAAAAACAGCACAAGAAAATTTCTTTATTAAAGTGAAATGAAATTATGGATATATAGGGACAACTTCTGAGTATTTTAGTTTAACCGTACCATGAAGCTGAGCAAATAATAATACAGTTGCATGGAATAATTAGTAGACGTTTTGGCCACAAATTATACATAGCATTATGTTGGTCTTGATGATTAAAATAGTAAAGAGCATTTTTGTTATAAAATACAATTTTAATCCTTGCCAAAGCGTCATATATACTTTCTGACTAATTTAGATCAATAATATCATGAGCAAATATGTTGATGCATATGATAAAATATTTATACACATGGGTTCATCTTCAAATCATTGCTACTGTATGTCATTTGAAAAAAATAAAAACTTAGCATTGCAAATTTATTTATAGTACAACTGCAATTTCACTAGGTATAAAGTTAAATGGCCGGCCAGTTGGTCGAGCGGTAACGTATTCATCTCTGGACAGGCCCGGCGCCAGGATAGCGTGACTGGGGGGGGGGGGCAGAAATAAATTTTGGAGGGCCACGAGAAGTTTATTTATGTGAATTTGAGGGGGGTACGGGAAGTTTACTCGAGTGTGGAACAAACAAAAAAGGTGAAGACCAAAAAAAAAAAAAAAGGTCTTCAGTACAAAAATTTCAACAAATTCTAGTTGTTGTCTCAAAATTCTTACAATTTCCCACGAATTCTTAAGTGAAGACCAAAAAAAAACAGGTCTTTGTCTCAAACGTTTTATGAAATCCGGTGTGAGTCCACAAAAATTACGAAAAAATAGTTCTTGCTCGCGAATTCTACAGCGGTAAACTTTTTTTTTTTCAGTTATTTGACGATTATTGTCTAAATGTTTAGAGAATGGCCGTAAAATTGAACACTTTCCTTTAAAAATGACTAAAAAATGAAAACATTTTCCATGCAAGCCGTAAACTAATGGATCCAAAAATGGCGAGAATGATCATAACACTTTGATTAATTTTAGTTAGCACTTCATATAACCTAATTTACACAAACTACCACTACTTAATATCATTTAGTGAAATGTATTGAAATAAAAATCATTCGTGGCAACTAAACTTTTAATGAAGCACTGGAGAGCATGACCTCTGATCATTGCTCAATAAGGTAAATTTCTTGATTCTGATAGCCATTTTTTTAGTATAATTATGAAGAACTGTAATTGTTTTGAAACAATTAATATCCCATATAATCATACAGTACTACAGAGCAAGCAATAAAATCCGAAAAACAAAGTAGGAATTATTGAAAGCTTGTTTCAAAACATACAACATAGGTGATGAAGATTACAAATGTCATGGAAAAACAAAAACGAAAAAATGTTTACTGTCAAGACTTTAAGGCATATTTTTCTTTTTTATTTTGTGCAATCCTTCATTCCCATTTTAGGGCCTCAACTTAGCCCCAAAACTTTTAAAAAACTTCAAATGACATTCTTTCCTGAAAAATTATTATGAAAATAACTTGAAATTCTGATTTCTCGCCCCAAAAAACATGTATATTTAGACACAAAACCAAGTTGATACCTTTGGTAAAACTCGCAAAATCGAAATTTAAAAATTTTTATACTCCCGTCTGCCATCTAGTGGTGACTTTCAATATCTCAGCAACCACTGGGCTGAGGAAAAAATTTTTTGCGGGTTGATCAGTATGCGAGGCTCCATTTATAACATGGTTAACTGACTCTTTTCCAAAGGTTAGGTATAAAAACGCTTAAATTTTTTTTGAAATATAATGGAATATTCCTATAATAAGTTAATTCTGGCATTTTGATGTGACAGATGTTACATCATATTATAGGCAAA
Source organism: Trididemnum nubilum (assembly GCA_963965965.1). Lineage (NCBI taxonomy): Eukaryota > Metazoa > Chordata > Ascidiacea > Aplousobranchia > Didemnidae > Trididemnum > Trididemnum nubilum. The sequence goes on along the minus strand of OZ014482.1, from coordinate 8,895,373 downwards.
ACTTAAACGATCCTTGCCAGTATAATCGAAAACTTGCCCAAATGCTCCTGCTTGTTTTTATCGGAGAAAAACGATAGTTTGTACAATAAAACTTGAGCAAATTTTGTAACTTTTCTTTGTTCTTGTACGACATTTAACATTGGCTTCGCAATCCACCAGATTTGCTTCGATTATTGTAAAATTCTTCGGAAGCTCCGGCAGCAACAAGAGCTAAAACAACATGAAATGGCTAACAAACTGCGATATTAACTCGTAAACGTTTTGTTCCTGAACACCACAGTGGATCATTAAAGTGGATGTTCTCTAAACTCAAAATTTGCAATGAAGAACTTACAGTTTTTCTAGAACTCGTCGGTATAGCTCCCAACCGCCGAAAACAAACTTGACTTATTGCGTGGGAGACGTCACTCATTAAGAATGATAGCACAATTAACTAAGCACAACACTTGGGACATATAAGTAAAACAGGTGTTTAGGTAGCTTCGGTCAGCAAAATGATGTGACGGTCTAGTCGCGTTACGACACATTTTAGTACAGTAACCTACCGCGTAAGCTCGCAACTTGAATCTATGCAGCTTCTGCGAACTTAACCGGTAGGTATGAACTTAACAATTTATGCTCAAATCGAGAGTTGCTAACTGAATTGTTTTGTAAGCACCATGTGTGTCGGTGAATTACCACATACTTTGATGATGTGTTCTGCTCTGCGGCAAAAAAAAAAAGAACTGGACGTGCAGTTGACCACTTCTTTTGCAGTTGGACAATGCTTCAGGCCATTTTCCCGCTTTTGAAAGAGGTAGCATTATAGTGGTGTTCTCTCACCGAGCTTTACTAGCTGGAAACAGCCTTGTAATACGGAAATTATTGTAGCACTGAAGAAATATTTGTATCTTAATGTTTTGAATTTTCCGAACTTGGTAACAAGTTGAAGGCTCACAAAAAAGTGCAAGCAAATAGGCTTCCTCGGGGTGCAGCTGGTGTCGCTTACGGCAACCCTATCCATTTGCTAGATGCAGCTCAGTACATAAGGCTTGCCTGGGATTCCATTTCGGATGCAACAATTAAGAATGCGTACAACTTTACTACTCAGTTAGTACCGTTGCGAAATGCAGTGGGTGAGAAATTCGATCTTTATTGCGTAGCTTTAAAGCATTGATTGATTGATGCATCTTTATTCTCCTATCACGAGAAAGCGACGGTGCGCTATGCTTAGGACGAATCCACACCCGCTTAGAAGTTGACCATTTTCCAAGCTTTCCTGTTGACATTTGACTTCTTCCCACGTAATTTTGCGGACAGAAAGGCGGAAAAGTAGGAAAAGGCGATTTGGGTTAGGGATGACCTTAACCTAACCCTAATCCTAATCCGCCTTTTAACACGATTTCCGCCATTTCCTACTTTTCCGCCTTAGGAAAAGGCGGAAGTCGCGCTAAAAGGCGGTTAGGGTTAGGTTCGGGTTAGCCTTAACCTCCTTTTCCTACTTTTCCGCCTTTTAGTCATTCCCTAATTTTGCTGCCGGTTCGAAGCCACCAAGCAGAGATAATCATCGTAAAGCGTCTTATCCAAGAACCGCAACATCTTTAAAGCTTTTAATGGACGAATGCACCATAGTAGAGTTTATGCACATTGATGACAAAAACAAGGAAAAGTTATTTTGGATGATGTAAATGAGGTACTGGAAACAATGCAAATAGCACCAAAAAATGCAAAAGATGAGAGTTATCATATAATTGCCGCAGTTTGCATACCATTTCCGCAACCAACAAAGACAATGTCAATTTCTTGTGGGTTTGAAAACATGCACGAAAAAGTCATTGAAGTACGAAAAAGTGTTAAGTTCAGAGGTGTAAGTTCAAGTAAGAAATGAATATCGCGAGCTTAAAGTTTCTTTTGAAAACTTTCAGTGAAAATTGCGACAGGTGATAGGGGAAACAAAATGCAAAAAAGGTTCTATTACGGATCAACTAACGCTTCATGACATGTTTGAAAAGTGAACATTAAATTACTTTCTATAAATTTTTGAAAAACTTGAATCTAAAATTTGCGGAAATTTTGTGCGAACTTAACAGGGATGCGAACCAAAACGGGTGCGAACTTAAGCGGTGGTTACTGTAGTAGAGACTTGGCAACGCACATGCGTCAATACGAGCCTTTTTTCTTTTTACTCGACGATTCGCAACACACTTGTACTTGAAGTTCATCAATCTGTTCAAAAATCAAACACGGTTAAACGCAAAAACCTGAAAATCATTTTATGGCTATCAGTCACGTAACCGTAATGCTACAGTTTGGAAACCGTCAAAATGACCAAATTAATAATTAGCGTTGAAATTTTATCACTTTGATTTAATTTGCAAACGGATGAATCAAAAAAGTTGAAATTTTATAGGTAACACGGAACGAAATTAAAGCTATACGTGATTTGGGAATGCTTGGTCTAGCTGCAGCAATTTTAGAGGTCAAAACACGGAGAAAGGTCGCTTAAGGTATACATTTTTTCTAAATAAGAACCAGTAAACTTTTGAATTGAGGCTGGCTGCTCTTAATTTTTTGTTCTTAAATATTGAAAGCCCCGTTGTTATTTTCAGCGTTTATGTACGTAAAATTGTTTAATTCCCAATGGTTTGTCTGCTTTAGTGAACGCTTTTTTACTGCTTTTGCCGCATCGTAAAGTTGCTCGTTTTTCATCTTGAAAACCCGCCAAAAATTGCTCAGGCAATGTGCTATAGCGCTCTGTAATCTCGGAATAGTTTCAATCTTGCTCGTAAATACTAGCAAAACACTTCGAATTTTATTGCTTTGAATCAGTACCGGATTTAGTTTATTGCTTTAAAATTTTTTTCTTTTTTTTGTTTTTAAATGTTGAGCAAAAAATGAGCCTGGTATTCTGATAAAATTGTTTTTTATGAAAAATAAGTGTCTCGGTAAGTACGGTACCAAAATTAGTGAAAAAAGAATTCGCTTCGTAAACACACCATTGGCCATCTCTCTTTCGGCAATGCCCGTTTACCTCAAATGAGACGGTTTTTTTTCTATTTTTTTCATTTTTCTTTCTATAGGATTTTGTTTTAGTCCTATACCGGTTAAACTTTGATCCATAGAAGATATTGGCTACATCTAATGACCTCAAGTTTTTTTTAACTGTTAATTAAGGTAGAAAACTTCTAGAAATTCCAGAAAAGATAAAAGATGACAAATTCTGGGAGTGCCAAGTTGGGGATTTTCCGAAATGCACCTTTCAAAAATTAAATTTTTTTACAGCTTGAGATAGAGAACTGAAATTTTTAGGAAGGATAGACGAAAAAAAGAAAACATGACAAAATCAGGGAAACCCACAAGGAGACCCTCTTCAAATTTAACAATTTTAATCTCTCGAGCAAACATTTTTGCTCGGCGATAAACTTTAGTTTTACGACTGTTTGTTGCTAGGTTTCATAATTTTTTGAGCAATTATCACTGCCTTTTCAACAAAATCAAAGGCACAAATACAGTAAAATCCCAATATTTACCAAAATATTCGACGAATTTTCAACACTCAACAGCCAGGAAGGGTCATACTTGAAAAATCCAAGAGATAGACTGCTAGCAGCCGGCCGTTCTTGAGTTCATTTTTGAGATATTCACTTTGCTCTGAGTACCTTAAACAACATCAAAAAAGTTACTCTCATCACATCTCATCCATGACTTGTCGCACTAAAACTTCAATCAGTTACTATCTAACTTACGATGAAGGTACACCCCTATATTTTAATTCTACATTTACAACAACATGAAAAAAATCTATTACTTTGAAGTTTTACGTTATTGTAACGCTGTATAAGTTAAGCCGCATTTACACGGGCGACTTTTTTGCGTGCGATTTTTCGATACAAATGGATGTGGCAAAGTTGCATATATTCAAAAGTGGTTCTCATTGTGATAAAAGTAACCTTACTGCTGAAAATGACTGTTTTTAGTTGTTTCCATTCCGATAGTGATATTCTAAACCTTTTTAAAGTAAAATCGGAGCTGATCTCACTGCGATTTTTTATCGCAGCACCGATTCTCTTCTAAAGTTTTCAGTTATAACAACATTGGTATGAAACCGCTTTAAGACAATTATTTTCATCAGTAAGGTCCCAATTATCATGATCAAAGCCGCCGTTGAGTAAATGCAACTTTACCAGATCCATTTTTATCAAAAAATCGTACGCAAAAAAGTGGCCCGTGTAAATGCGGCTTTAAAGTGATTAAAATTTTGGATCAAAAAGATTTTTAATAAAAAGCAAATGTTTTGGCAAAAATTTGTGCTAGCGAGTTTATGCAAGTTTGATTTTCAGAGACTTTCATATTGCACTTGACTTATAACTTACAATAACTTAATTTATTTCAAGTAAAAAATAAGAAATGCAACTACTAAATAATGTCTAATTGTCTTATTATTCAACGATAAAAGCATAACTGCTGGCATTTATAGAAGACAAAAAAAACTTTGGACACTCGCAACTTAACGTTGATAAAAAATTAGGCATTAGCAACAAAAATAGATTTCAGAGAAAATTGCCGCTGTGGTTAGGAAATCAGAAATTGATCATTTTTCTATTTGTTACTGTCGCAAGATTTTCTTGCCTTTGGCATCATTGCAAAGTTGTAAACGGGCCGACTAGTTCAGGCCCAAACCTGGCCCGAACCCGAAAACTAATTCGAAACCCAAATCATGCCCGAAAAAAATAAAAGTTAAGTTACGTCTGAAAAATGTAAGCGTAATTGCTAAGTAATTTTAAATATATTTTTGTGCATCTAAGACAAAAAGCACAGCTCAGGCTCCAATTAAGCCCAAAATTTTGTCAACTTTAGGCCAGAACCCGACCCGAAAAGCCCGGCCCGACTCACAACTCTGCACCATTGGCCTCCTTTGGCACCATTAAAATTTTCATTTTGTACGAAATTTCCTGGGTTCGACTTGTATCTGTACCTAACCTTTGACCCACGTCCCATACTTCAATTTCTGCCCACACCCCCAGACATTGACATACAGCAAAAACAGGTCTAAGGAATTTAAAATAAAGTATACGAACAACATTTAACATCATCGACGCAAAACAAATATAAACAAAAATATTTAAATGAAGATTCCCTTCTACCAATGTACCGTGTAGGACTAAGCAGGAGTAAGATGTAAGACCACTCACTGATCAGTTCTGAAGACAGAGCAACAACAAGAATTGTCACCAAAATGGCCTTGGATTGCATAAAAGGATTCGCCACTTTGAGATCGATATAAACCACGTTTTGGGGTAGAAAAAACAATTCAGCGTAACAAACAATTACGTCACTCACCAGCGCAGCCAGAAATAAAAAAAAGGGGGGACTAATTTTTTTTTGTCATGATTAAAAAAAATGCAAATCGAAAAGTTTTCATTTAAGCAAATTGTAACAAATTAGATAGATTTAGCGATAACAGGCAGGAGCCCTGCTGTCGTTCATGCAGCAGACGCATAAAAAATAAATAAATGAAAGAGAAAAGAAGTGTTTTCTTTTCAATGATTGTCAACCTAAAACTATGGATTTTCGTGCTTCGACCAGTAACTTAGGCCATCTTCACGGCTAGCATTTAGAAGCATAAGTGATTCATCTATACAATTTATTATTGTAATATACAGTGCGAATGAGCTATCGCGACGCGTTTCGACCTTGCTCAAGGGTCTCATCAGGGGAAAAGAATAACACGTTATTAAACATGCAATGATATAAAACTGGAACCAAAAATTTCGATGTTATTCTTTTCGCCTGATGAGACCCTTGAGCAAGGTCAAAACGCGTCGCGATAGCTCATTCGCACTGTATATTACAATAATAAATTGCATAGAAAAATAAAAGTGGTTTTACCTGGTTTTGAAACTTTATTTTATTTGATAATACAACAGCGGACGCAAACAAGGGTTTTCTTAACGTAGGCCATACGGGAAAGTCGCAGATTAGCGTTATTATTCGGGCAAGCTGGCATACAGATGATAGTATTTCAACTTTTAAACGAGCTTATAGCACAGTATAAATATCATACAGTACTATCACTCCAAGCAAAAACCATTGTGACGTGTGTCCGCATTTTTTGAGAGGTAAAAGCAGAGCTGGTTTTTTTTTGACGTCATAATAGTGACATGGTGAGCGGACGAGAATAACGCCAAAAAATAGGAATTGTTTTGAAGTTTTACGTGTGTTTTCTTGGCTTGACGACGTTACCGTCTTCATCCTTTTTTGCACCCGTAAACCTTAGAGGGCAGCATTTTTCCCCTCTGCATTACTCCAGATATTTCGCCTTCTAGCTCCTTTTGTAGAGTTCGCATGGGATCAGAATTAGACTCGATGGAACCGTCAAAGCTCGGGCTTCGACTGGCTATAATTTTGACGTCACTTTCTTATGACGTCACAAAGTAGTACGTTAAAGAAGAGAAAAAATCGGAAATTTTCTTACATAAACAACCTTTAGTTACTTGGGGTTTTGCTCGCAGCAGGAGCATAACATTAAAAGTTTGTCCACACTTGGTTCTTATCGTTAACTAACTATCCTGCAAATTTCGTTTCAATAGCTTAACGTTTAACGAAAATATCCTTGATTGTTTGCTTTGTCGTTGTAAAATTCGTCTGGAATTGCAGTTATATGCAGTGATTGTGTTATAGGTTCGGCCTATCACCAAATAGACTGTGACATCATTATGAAAGTTTTTAGTTAGCTGTATGACTAACCCGCTTGAAAAAAATTTTGTTACAACAAGCGATCTAAAAAAAAGTTCCATGGACGTAAAGAGTTAATTACTGCGTAGTAGCGGAGTTGTGATTCTAGCTGGGCTTTTCAGGTCGGGTTCGGGCTAAAAGTTGACAAAATTTCGGAGGTGCACAAAAATATAATCAAAACAATTTGACAACATTGTTAAATTTTTTAGCCAACCTTAACTTTCGTTTTTTTTCGGGCGTGATTTGGGCTTCAAATTAGTTTTCGGTTCGGGCTGATATTTTCGGGTTTGGGCCGGGTTAAGATTTGAACTTGTCGGCCAGTTTACAATTCTGCTAGGTAGTTAATAATATCTCCCTTAACGTGGGTTTTTATTTTCCCCATTGACTTTAAATGATTATAATGAGCTAGGCTCTCTGATCATGCAGGAATCATTATTAGCTCTGATATCGGTTCAACACTCCATTGTAAATTTTTGACTATGTCTGCACCTGTTGCAAACTATTGCGTAGAACAAGGCAGGGGCGTATTTAGGAAGGGAGAGATTGTGCCTTGCCCCCTCCCTTTTGGGTCGCCAGAAATGTTTGAATACCTCGGAACAGTACGCAAAATTGAGACACGGCCCCCTTCTTTGAAATTTGGGTAGAAAATCTGTGCACAAAAACGGACTGGATCTGAGTGAAGACCTTTTCCTTTTTTTTGGTCTTCACCTACATCTGGGCAGAAAAACAGACTGAATCTGAGTGAAAACCTTTTTTGTGATCTTCATCTTTTTGGTCATCATTTTTCTCATCCGGTTTTTACTGTATCTACCTTTTCAAATTTCTGGCTACGCGCCTGGTCCCCCCTTTCGAAAATCCTGCGTACGCCCCTAGAACAGAGGTCAGCAACCTATATCCGTTGGGCCGCATCCTGCCCGCGATCTCAAACATCCATTCGAGATCCCTTATATGACTACCAGAAATCGTTGGCTAAGCTACGCAACGATCCCTGTTTTGTTCCTCAGGGCCCTCAACTACAAAACAGCCATAAACTACCTTAAAACTTGGTGAATACCTTTTTTTATTTTTATTTTTTATTTTAAATGATTCCTAAACATGCAAAATTTTATTCAAATGGCGTTAAAATAGCTAGTTTTTGCGAAAAATTACAAAGATCGCACAAAATGACTCCATGGCCTCGGGCGGCAGGTGCCCAGTACCATCGCTACGGGAGGGACCATGCCCCCTAACGACTGCTTGTGCCCCCCCATTTTGGCTTACCCAAATTACTGTTTTTGGAACATCCCGTAACTGCAAGACAACAACAATGATGGTAAAAAGAGTAATTACGTTCAAATATAATTTACCCTTGAAGTTTTCTTAATTCTTTGCGATATTGCTGGCAACCAACCGCTGTGTTAATCTGACCTAATAATCCAACTTAATAACAAGCCTTTACGAATGTGTCTCGGAAGAGAGAAGAAAGTTACGTACCGGTACTCCGTTAGTGATCAGGACATGAAACAATACGTAAAAACATTTTTTTCAAAGACCGGCTGTTTTGATTTTTAAAGTACACTCAAACTTTTGAGGTCGCGGTCTGTGGCGAAACCAGGGTGAAGGGGCTTAAGTTTCCTAAGCCTTAGAAATTTAAGCACTTAAAAATTTAACCTCAAAATACGAGCGTTTAAACGTTATTTTAGACTTGATCTGAAGTCGGAGAGCTAAAGGGGCGAAGAAATTTAATTCTGCTTCGCAATAACTTTTGATTTTTAGCAATTTAGTAATTCGTATGGCTTTAAAATGTGCAAAGTGTGATTAAATGACGTAAAAATTGCTTCTTTTTTTCTGCAAAATCACAAAAATCGCCCAGCGGCTGGGGGCTCCGCCCCCAGGTCCACGTCCACAGTCACTATATATTTAATGACTATGTCCCCGTTTGTGACACGCTTGAGTTACATAAGTTTGTTTAGCACGGAGCCTAAATCAAAAGTTTTTGTGCAAAAAGTTTACTTTTCGTTCACCCCTCTTAGCAAAATCGTGGTTGCGCGTCTGTAAGCATTCACTGCTGTAGATAGATTTTTCAGGCGGTTGTAGGCTGCAGACGAAACGAGCTAAGAAACGCTGCCGGCCTTATTGGTCTCTCTTTTTTAGACATGACCACAAAATTGTTAAAATTGCGAATATTGGTAGCCGTACAAGATCTGAAGGTCAGTTTTTGTTTGCAAAAGTTCAGTTTATTTCAGTGCCCCCCCCCCCACTTTCAGCTAGAGCCCCCTCACTACGTTTGATCTGGAGGAGGCACTGCGGCTGCCTACCCGCAGAGCTTTGTATGTGACATGCTTAGTTGCACCAGTTTACTCAGAGCGTCGCTCAAATGACATGTTTTTGATCAATTTTTTTAAAACTTGGGTTCAAGCTTCCGTTTTCCTCAATTTCAAGTTTGTTTATTGACGCCACTAAATAAACAAAAAAAAAAACAACAACAAAACAGATAAAACAGAGATCTCAGCAAAATTTTCGCTGCGCCGCTCTATTTTTGCTCAAATTAACGGTTGCCATATTTTTGAAGTAGAAACGCAAAACAGAATTATTAGAGAACCGCATTTCCTCCTGAATTTGAGTATAAAAAAAAAATCAGAAAAAACGATGTTTAGTGTTCACTTTAGAAAATTTGATATTTTTGTTGGGTATGAGGTGAAGTTAAATAAAAAAATTTAAAAAAGGTCTACATCTCCATCATAGTTAAAATGTAAACCACAATTTTTCGCGGATTTGAGATAAAGACCAACTACAGTAACTATACAAGCGGGACAAGACTTTAAAAAAGTGGCTAATACCAAGCCCATTTAAACATGCAATAAATGAATTTGTTCAATACCTCTACACTTAAAAGAAAATAACTAGCATAGGGCAAAAATACTGCAGCTAAATTAAAAGTTTTATCATGAATTAGCTAGAAACGTCTGTATCGATAAACGACAACTCATACAGTCTATAAAAGCTTTTTTTCGATCAGATATTGTAGTGGTTCACGATTACTACTTCATAATGATGTCACAGTCTATTTGGTGATAGGCCGAACCTATAACACAATCACTGCATATAACTGCAATTCCAGACGAATTTTACAACGACAAAGCAAACAATCAAGGATATTTTCGTTAAACGTTAAGCTATTGAAACGAAATTTGCAGGATAGTTAGTTAACGATAAGAACCAAGTGTGGACAAACTTTTAATGTTATGCTCCTGCTGCGAGCAAAACCCCAAGTAACTAAAGGTTGTTTATGTAAGAAAATTTCCGATTTTTTCTCTTCTTTAACGTACTACTTTGTGACGTCATAAGAAAGTGACGTCAAAATTATAGCCAGTCGAAGCCCGAGCTTTGACGGTTCCATCGAGTCTAATTCTGATCCCATGCGAACTCTACAAAAGGAGCTAGAAGGCGAAATATCTGGAGTAATGCAGAGGGGAAAAATGCTGCCCTCTAAGGTTTAGGGGTGCAAAAAAGGATGAAGACGGTAACGTCGTCAAGCCAAGAAAACACTCGTAAAACTTCAAAACAATTCCTATTTTTTGGCGTTATTCTCGTCCGCTCACCATGTCACTATTATGACGTCAAAAAAAACCAGCTCTGCTTTTACCTCTCAAAAAATGCGGACACACGTCACAATGGTTTTTGCTTGGAGTGATAGTACTGTATGATATTTATACTGTGGTATAACTACGTACAATGGGTTTATTTGCGCAGCATGTCCGCAAACGAAATTTGATTCGCACTGAAACCTGCGTAAAATGCTTCCAGCAAAAATTTTTAGGCCCTGCCTACACTGTGCGTAAAATTGCGAACATACAGGCGTGTCGTTAATTTGTTTGAAACAATTCACTGCTTGTACGCTGGTAAAGAGATACGCTAAGAATATCAAATTTTGGTTTAAAATAAACCAAAGAGAAGCTTTTGCGCTCACGATTTTACGCACAGTGTAGATCGGTAACAGGCGGACGGCGTTAGCGCGACTTTCTGCTCGCAACCAGCGCACTCAGTTTAGACTTCAACACGATTTGAACAACGTCGCCGGACTCGCTGCTCTCATAGACAACGAGAACACTGTTACAAATCAACACAGTTATACGGTGTAATATGCAGACATAGAAATTGATCGAAAAAGATTTCCTAAAAATAAATTAGCGTACTAGTTGCTGTAGTAAACATTTGACATAGAGCAGTTTGAAGTTGTAAAATTAATTTAAATCAGTCGATTCCCGACCCCAGTCGAAAATAAAATTAAAGCATCAAACTGACATCGTAGCTAAGCTTTTGGTTAACTGCAAAAACTTTTTGAGCAATATTATATTGATTGTGCCGTTTTCCTGGCAAACGGGTTCTCTAGTATGTCTGTTTAAATGTAGGCCTACATGAGGCGATTTAGTCCAATTACGTCTGATATCTTTTTCACTGTAAACGCAAAAAAATGGAAAACAGGCAAAATGCATGCAATCAAATGACCAGCGTATATCTATACGCATAAATACGCGTGATCGGTGAAACGAACCCAAAACAGTATACTAAAAAATCAACTTTAACGTTAAAGATATATGAAGAGTCATTCTCTTAGAAGAGATTTGCTTTCCTTCAGCTATTAGAGTTTTTTCCGGAAGTTTTGAATTTAAATATTCTCGAAATTTATTAGGGTCGAAATACGATTTGATTATGTTGGCGACATTTAATTCGTGGACTGATACACATCAGTTCTCGGCCGCCTCAAATTCTCACCGGTATCTGAGTCTAGTTTTTGGAAAATGATGATTTTTGAAATAAAATGGATTGCGTTTTTTGGTGCAAAATCGCTCTGCTTTCTGCCTCGTTTACGTTCTCCCGCAAAAGCAAAGCAGTAACTTCAAATTCAAGTTCAGATTCGATATAGATTTCGTCAAGCACTACGATAACAAATAACATAACCCAAACAATTTTCACTTGTAAGTACTTGACGAGGAGGTAGCGAAAAGACCACAATGTTCATTAAAGTCAGCTACCACCTCCAGCGCATCATAGTTAGTTTTTGTTTTACATAAACGAACAAAAAGCAAGCATTATGTACAATCAGTCACAAGGCTAAACAGTATGCTGACGATACATTATTATCATTCCAAGACAGCGCGATACGCGCTACGCAATGATCGAACATTTTCAATAAATATCAACTTTGACCATGCAAGTTTTTCCACTCTCCGGGTTTTGTTTCTACGCTAAATATTCTTGTTTCATTAAAATCAAGTTTTTATGCGCAATTGCTATATAAAAAAATGTGGCGTAATAGATAGCTTTTTCAATCATGTTTACTTTGATTGTACCTCATTTTCATTGTTACGTTAAAAATGATTCACTTTGCCTTTTTTGCAGCAAACGTTTTTTCAATCCGAATATCTTGGAAACAATACAAGCTAGACGCCTGAAATATTTTAAACATACTGTAGAGAAGCTACAGTAACGACCTTGAAAAAAGTTTTCTTTTATTACAAAAGTTTTGACGTTGCTTATTTGCAACTCAGGGTGGAATTACACTCGAGTTGAGCGTTTTTAATTAGATTTTTGAAATTTTTTCTTTAAATAATTTTTGTGAAATTGCGTACTTTCAAAAGGGGGGGACTGGTCCCCCGAATCCTCTCCCCCCTGGCTGCGCCGGTGTCGTCACTTACGCCAGCAGATCAAAACTGTAGCATTTTATTTTGTACTCTGTGCATGCAAGCTTATCAAAATACACGACTACAGTAAAGTATATCATCTTAAATTTATCACCACGAGTCTATTGCTTTTTTAATCAACTTCATAACGACGAATATACCAAAGTGTAATGTATACGTCTATAGACAAATCCGTGTATGCAATCAGTGATGCAATCAGTAAACAAACACTTACCTTTCTATTTACTTTTGTGAAGTTTCGTGGTATTTTCTTTATAGCAATTGGCAAGATTGTTCATTCTTCCCAAAGTTTTATTAACCGCTACTGTAGTTTACTGTCCAATAATTTTGATTTATCGTTGCAGTTGTTTTATTTTGAAAATGAAATACTGTAAGGTTGTTTATTAAAGTACTCTCTGTCATTCTCTCTAGCAGCTACATTGTAGCTTGGTGCTGGTAGCTTACTAGCTTGTCCTCGTCTTATCTTCCTACGTCGTTTGGGTTGACCAGTTAAAATTTTAGCGGTAAAAGAATGAGTGAAAGACTTTCAATAATGAGGTCGAAAAGCGCGGGCCTTTACGTAATCATTTTGTGTAGAATAGTCACGGTTGGGTGCACCTTAAAGAGCAAACATTTCACAAACGATAATATTCTCTGTTCAGTGTAGGCCAATATGCGGCTGTGTTTCCAACTTGCCGTAACTGAAGTTAATGTAATCAGCGGCGCAACTCTATGCTGAATGAAAATCGAACTTTTTCAGTGCACGATTAATAGGTCTAGGTAAAAATTCCAAATAATTACGAAGTAAATAAATATTTGGACAGCCAAAGCTTTGAATTGATATTATAACAAGTGTGATGCTGCCGTTTTTGTAGCTGTATTTTTCATTCTGTAAATTGCAAGAAAATAAACTGTTTTGATCAAATGATACTAATATGCTCAAAACCTTTCGCTTATCTTCACCTATCGCAGATTTACTGAAAAACAACAACGATTTAAACCGATCAATGGTCGAGAGGATACATCGTCTGCTGCTAAAACAAAAAATTTGGATATGATTCCCGGTCGGATCAAATCTAACGCTTTAAAGACTGGTATTCACAGGAATCACAGCTTCTCTACAGCTTTACAGCTTGACGATCATCAATAAAAGCAAGCTTTCTCCTTTAAAACAATTTCACTTTAAGTCAACATTGTTTGCAAATAACCCCCTGCCATTCTAAGCTGCTGGATTGAACGGAAGTTTCCTAACTTTGAAGCTTGTTCAAAGCCATTTTACCAAAATTGGACATTTTGGGGATCATATAGTATTTAATTTAAATGACGTCACAAAGCAAAATATCATAATCCAAACTGGCAATTATTGAAACACCAAATTTGATATGTGAATTGGTAGACGGCAGCAGAAGTTGTTGTGGCTGCCAAAATTATGCTTTCGTTTGGTGGAAACAGCAAAACCCAGTTCGGTAAATGCAAAACCACCTCTTTCTTTTGATTTCAGCTATTGAATAAACAAGTTCGTTCTCTGTTTCTTTTAGGGCCGCTGTACAAAATAGCACAATACAAACTACTGTATATTACTTGCTAATGCGAGCGATGTCAAACGCAGTCAAAAAAGAAAAGTGGGAATCGGAGGAAACGCCTAAAGCGCATCATTACTTTCAATCAAAATAAATTGAGTGCTTTAGAAAGCTAACTAGGTCGCTAAGAGTTTTGTTTCACGCTTTTCGAATTCGTTACTGCAGAAAGGATTAGTTATCCAGCAAATTTCAAAATTCCATTATTGTAAGATTACAATCACATACCATAACACCTGATCGTAAGTTTTTGAAGAACTCTTTAATTTTTGGCTTTTGCACCAAACTTCTCGTTTCATCATACATTCATTAACAGTGTTTATTTTACATCTGATAATTGCTGTAATGTTTTGTTCACGATAATTATTACGAGTTTTTTCACAATTTTTGGCGGGTTGTTTGGTTCTTTTTTTATTATTTTTCTTTGAAAGCCAAAACCAAGCTCAAAGCTTTTTTCCATAATTCTAAATAACCGCCGAAAATCTACAAAAACTTAGCGCTTTTGTTTCACTACTACTACAGTTTAAAACTAATACCGTACAAAACTATTATGCTAGTTTTCTTAATCGACTGAAAAAATTTTCTTAAAAACTCATATTCAGTTGAATCCTATAAATTATAAATGGCCGTACCAACTTACATGAAACAAAGATATTTGAAATTTAAAACTACAAAAATGTTCAATAACAAAAATACCAAAAACCTTTTTTATTCTTTATTACTATAACGTTGTTTTTGGATGACGCTGATGTAGAATTCGTAAGTTGGTGTGGGTCAATCTATACTCGCTTTCAAAACTATTGCAAAAACGAGAATAAAACTTTACATAAATGTGGGTTTTGTTGCTGAATTGAACAGATAAAACAAAGTTTTGGATTTCAAATAATCAATCACGTTCATTTGCATGGTTTATGGTGGTTTTGAGTTGAAAAGTTTGTTGTTCATGAAAAATACGCAAAGAAATATAATTATTTGACTCAAAATTGGAACTTTCGACAAATACGAGGTCATTTCCAAACATTTTTGTTCATTGTGTTGTACTTGGCTAAATGAAACCGACCAAACTTTGCAGAATGGTCAAAATAATGTTACAGATTGCTGTAACGTTGTTTTTAGATAACGCTGATGTAGAATTCGTAAGTTGGTGTGGGTCAATCTATACTCGCTTTCAAAACCAACGCAGAAACGACAGAGAATTTTTACATAAATGTGGGTTTTGTTGCTGAATTGAACAGATAAAACAAAACTTTGGATTTGAAATAATCAATCACGTTCATTTGCATGGTTTATGGTCGTCTTGAGATGAAAAGTTTGTTGTTCATGAAAAATACGCAAAGAAATATAATTATTTGACTCAAATTTCGAAGTTTTGACAAAAACGTGGTCATTTCCTAACGTTTTTGTTCATTGTGTTGTACTTGGCTGATTGAAACCGACCAAACTTTGCAGAATGGTCAAAATAATGTAACAGATTGCTATAACGTTGTTTTTGGATGACGCTGATGTAGAATTCGTAAGTTGGTGTGGGTCAATCTATGCTCGCTTTCAAAACCATTGCAAAAACGAGAGTAAAACTTTACATAACATTCCGCTGATGTAGAGTTCGTTAGTTGGTGTGGGTCAATCTATGCTCGCTTTCAAAACTATTGCACAAATGTTGCAGAAAATTTGCATAAATGTGGGTTTTGTTGTTGAATTGAACAGATAAAACAAAACTTTGGATTTGAAATAATCAATCACGTTCATTTGTATGGTTTATGGTGGTTTTGAGTTGAAAAGTTTGTTGTTCATGAAAATTAGGCAATGAAATGTAATTTTTCTACTCAAAATCCGAACTTTCGACTAGTACAAGGTCATTTCCTAACGTTTTTGTTCATTGTGTTGTACTTGGCTGATTGAAACCGACCAAACTTTGCAGAATGGTCAAAATAATGTTACAGATTGCTATAACGTTGTTTTTGGATGACGCTGATGTAGAATTCGTAAGTTGGTGTGGGTCAATCTATGCTCGCTTTCAAAACTAACGCAGAAACGACAGAGAATTTTACATAAATGTGGGTTTTGTTGCTGAATTGAACAGATAAAACAAAGTTTTGGATTGAAAATGATGAATCACGTTCATTTGCATGGTTTATGGTGGTTTTGAGTTGAAAAGTTTGTTGTTCATGAAAATTAGGCAATGAAATGTACTTTTTTGACTCAATTTTCGAAGTTTTGACAAAAACGTGGTCATTTCCTAATGTTTTTGTTCATTGTGTTGTACTTGGCTGATTGAAACCGACCAAACTTTGCAGAATGGTCAAAATAATGTTACAGATTGCTATAACGTTGTTTTTGGATGACGCTGATGTAGAATTCGTAAGTTGGTGTGGGTCAATCTATGCTCGCTTTCAAAACTATTGCACAAATGTTGGAGAAATTTTGCATAAATGTGGGTTTTGTTGCTGAATTGAACAGATAAAACAAAACTTTGGATTTCAAATAATCAATCACGTTCATTTGTATGGTTTATGGTGGTTTTGAGTTGAAAAGTTTGTTGTTCATGAAAAATACGCAATGAAATGTACTTTTTTGACTCAAAATCCGAACTTTCGACAAATACGAGGTCATTTCCTAACGTTTTTGTTCATTGTGTTGTACTTGGCTGATTGAAACCGACCAAACTTTGCAGAATGGTCAAAATAACGTTACAGATTGCTATAACGTTGTTTTTGGATGACGCTGTTGTAGAGTTCGTAAGTTGGTGTGGGTCAATCCATACTCGCTTTCAAAACTAACGCACAAACGACAAAGACTTTTTACATAAATGTGGGTTTTGTTGCTGCATTGAACAGATAAAACAAAGTTTTGGATTGAAAATAATCAATCACGTTCATTTGCATGGTTTATGGTGGTTTTGAGTTGAAAAGTTTGTTGTTCATGAAAAATACGCAAAGAAATATAATTATTTGACTCAAATCTCGAAGTTTTGACAAAAACGTGGTCATTTCCTAACGTTTTTGTTCATTGTGTTGTACTTGGCTGATTGAAACCGACCAAACTTTGCAGAATGGTCAAAATAATGCTACAGATTGCTGTAACGTTGTTTTTGGATGACGCTGATGTAGAATTCGTAAGTTGGTGTGGGTCAATCTATACTCGTTTTGAAAACTATTGCAAAAACGAGAATAAAACTTTACATAAATGTGGGTTTTGTTGCTGAATTGAACAGATAAAACAAAGTTTTGGATTTCAAATAATCAATCACGTTCATTTGCATGGTTTATGGTGGTTTTGAGTTGAAAAGTTTGTTGTTCATGAAAATTAGGCAATGAAATGTACTTTTTCTACTCAAAATTGGAACTTTCGACAAATACAAGGTCATTTCCTAACGTTTTTGTTCATTGTGTTGTACTTGGCTGATTGAAACCGACCAAACTTTGCAAAATGATCAAAATAATGTAACAGATTGCTATAACGTTGTTTTTAGATGACGCTGATGTTAAGTTCGTAAGTTGGTGTGGGTCAATCCATACTCGCTTTCAAAACTATTCCACAAATGTTGGAGAAAATTTACATAAATGTGGGTTTTGTTGCTGAATTGAACAGATAAAACAAAACTTTGGATTTGAAATAATCAATCACGTTCATTTGCATGGTTTATGGTGGTTTTGAGTTGAAAAGTTTGTTGTTCATGAAAATTAGGCAATGAAATGTACTTTTTTGGCTCAAAATCCGAACTTTCGACAAATACAAGGTCATTTCCTAACGTTTTTGTTCATTGTGTTGTACTTGGCTGATTGAAACCGACCAAACTTTGCAGAATGGTCAAAATAATGTAACAGATTGCTATAACGTTGTTTTTGGATGACGCTGATGTAGAGTTCGTAGGTTGGTGTGGGTCAATCTATACTCGCTTTCAAAACTATTGCAAAAACGAGAATAAAACTTTACATAAATGTGGGTTTTGTTGCTGAATTGAACAGATAATACAAAACTTTGGATTTCAAATAATCAATCACGTTCATTTGCATGGTTTATGGTGGTCTTGAGTTGAAAAGTTTGTTGTTCATGAAAAATACGCAAAGAAATATAATTATTTGACTCGAAATCCGAACTTTCGACAAATACAAGGTCCTTTCCTAACATTTTTGTTCATTGTGTTGTACTTGGCTGATTGAAACCGACCAAACTTTGAAGAATGGTCAAAATAATTTCACAGATTGCTGTAACGTTGTTTTTAGATAACGCTGACGTAGAATTCGTAGGTTGGTGTGGGTCAATCTATACTCGCTTTCAAAACCAACGCAGAAACGACAGAGAATTTTTACATAAATGTGGGTTTTGTTGCTGAATTGAACAGATAAAACAAAGTTTTGGATTTCAAATAATCAATCACGTTCATTTGCATGGTTTATGGTGGTCTTGAGATGAAAAGTTTGTTGTTCATGAAAAATACGCAAAGAAATATAATTATTTGACTCAAATTTCGAAGTTTTGACAAAAACGTCGTCATTTCCTAACGTTTTTGTTGGTTGTGTTGTACTTGGCTGATTGAAACCGACCAAACTTTGCAGAATGGTCAAAATAATGTAACAGATTGCTATAACGTTGTTTTTGGATGACGCTGATGTAGAATTCGTAAGTTGGTGTGGGTCAATCTATGCTCGCTTTCAAAACTATTGCAAAAACGAGAGTAAAACTTTACATAACATTCCGCTGATGTAGAGTTCGTTAGTTGGTGTGAGTCAATCTATGCTCGCTTTCAAAACTATTGCACAAATGTTGGAGAAAATTTGCATAAATGTGGGTTTTGTTGTTGAATTGAACAGATAAAACAAAACTTTGGATTTGAAATAATCAATCACTTTCATTTGCATGGTTTATGGTGGTTTTGAGTTGAAAAGTTTGTTGTTCATGAAAATTAGGCAATGAAATGTAATTTTTCTACTCAAAATCCGAACTTTCGACTAGTACAAGGTCATTTCCTAACGTTTTTGTTCATTGTGTTGTACTTGGCTGATTGAAACCGACCAAACTTTGCAGAATGGTCAAAATAATGTAACAGATTGCAATAACGTTGTTTTTGGATGACGCTGATGTAGAATTCGTAAATTGGTGTGGGTCAATCCATACTCGCTTTCAAAACTATTGCACAAACGATAGAGAATTTCTACACAAATTTGGTTTTTGTTGCTGAATTGAACAGATAAAACAAAACTTTGGATTTCAAATAATCAATCACGTTCATTTGCATGGGGTATGGTGGTCTTGAATGAAAAAGTTTGTTGTTCATGAAAAATACGCAATGAAATATAATTATTTGACTCAAAATCCGAACTTTCGACAAATACGAGGTCATTTCCTAACGTTTTTGTTCAATGTGTTGTACTTGGCTGATTGAAACCGACCAAACTTTGCAGAATGGTCAAAATAACGTTACAGATTGTTATAACGTTGTTTTTGGATGACGCTGATGTAGAGTTCGTAAGTTGGTGTGGGTCAATCTATACTCGCTTTCAAAATTAACGCACAAACGACAAAGACTTTTTACATAAATGTGGGTTTTGTTGCTGCATTGAACAGATAAAACAAAGTTTTGGATTTCAAATAATCAATCACGTTCATTTGCATGGTTTATGGTGGTCTTGAGTTGAAAAGTTTGTTGTTCATGAAAAATACGCAAAGAAATATAATTATTTGACTCAAAATTGGAACTTTCGACAAATACGAGGTCCTTTCCTAACATTTTTGTTCATTGTGTTGTACTTGGCTGATTGAAACCGACCAAACTTTGCAGAATGGTCAAAATAATGTTACAGATTGCTATAACGTTGTTTTTGGATGACGCTGATGTAGAATTCGTAGGTTGGTGTGGGTCAATCTATACTCGCTTTCAAAACTATTGCACAAACGATAGAGCGTTTCTACACAAATTTGGTTTTTGTTGCTGAATTGAACAGATAATACAAAGTTTTGGATTTCAAATACTCAATCACGTTCATTTGCATGGTTTATGGTGGTCTTGAGTTGAAAAGTTTGTTGTTCATGAAAAATACGCAAAGAAATATAATTATTTGACTCGAAATCCGAACTTTCGACAAATACAAGGTCATTTCCTAACGTTTTTGTTCATTGTGTTGTACTTGGCTGATTGAAACTGACCAAACTTTGCAGAATGGTCAAATGAAAATGTTACAGATTGCTATAACGTTGTTTTTGGATAACGCTGTTGTAGAGTTCGTATGTTGGTGTGGGTCAATCTATGCTCGCTTTCAAAACTAACGCAGAAACGACATAGAATTTTACATAAATGTGGGTTTTGTTGCTGAATTGAACAGATAATACAAAGTTTTGGACTGAAAATGATGATTCACGTTCATTTGCATGGTTTATGGTGGTTTTGAGTTGAAAAGTTTGTTGTTCATGAAAATTAGGCAATGAAATGTACTTTTTTGACTCAATTTTCGAACTTTCGACAAATACAAGGTCATTTCCTAACGTTTTTGTTCATTGTGTTGTACTTGGCTGATTGAAACCGACCAAACTTTGCAGAATGGTCAAATTAATGTAACAGATTGCTATAACGTTGTTTTTGGATGACGCTGATGTAGAATTCGTAAGTTGGTGTGGGTCAATCTATGCTCGCTTTGAAAACTATTGCACAAATGTTGGAGAAATTTTGCATAAATGTGGGTTTTGTTGCTGAATTGAACAGCTAAAACAAAGTTTTGGATTTCAAATAATCAATCACGTTCATTTGCATGGTTTATGGTGGTTTTGAGTTGAAAAGTTTGTTGTTCATGAAAACTACGCAATGAAATGTACTTTTTTGACTCAAAATCCAAACTTTCGACAAATACAAGGTCATTTCCTAACGTTTTTGTTCATTGTGTTGTACTTGGCTGATTGAAACCGACCAAACTTTGCAGAATGGTCAAAATAACGTTACAGATTGCTATAACGTTGTTTTTGGATGACGCTGATGTAGAATTCGTAAGTTGGTGTGGGTCAATCCATACTCGCTTTCAAAACTAACGCACAAACGACAAAGACTTTTTACATAAATGTGGGTTTTGTTGCTGCATTGAACAGAAAAAACAAAGTTTTGGATTTCAAATAATCAATCACGTTCATTTGCATGGTTTATGGTGGTTTTGAGTTGAAAAGTTTGTTGTTCATGAAAAATACGCAAAGAAATATAATTATTTGACTCAAATTTCGAAGTTTTGACAAAAACGTGGTCATTTCCTAACGTTTTTGTTCATTGTGTTGTACTTGGCTGATTGAAACCGACCAAACTTTGCAGAATGGTCAAATTAATGTAACAGATTGCTAAAACGTTGTTTTTGGATGACGCTGTTGTAGAGTTCGTATGTTGGTGTGGGTCAATCTATGCTCGCTTTCAAAACTAACGCAGAAACGACAGAGAATTTTACATAAATGTGGGTTTTGTTGCTGAATTGAAAAGATAATACAAAGTTTTGGACTGAAAATGATGATTCACGTTCATTTGCATGGTTTATGGTGGTTTTGAGTTGAAAAGTTTGTTGTTCATGAAAAATACGCAAAGAAATATAATTATTTGACTCAAAATTGCAACTTTCGACAAATACAAGGTCATTTCCTAACGTTTTTGTTCATTGTGTTGTACTTGGCTGATTGAAACCGACCATACTTTGCAGAATGATCAAAATAATGCTACAGATTGCTGTAACGTTGTTTTTAGATAACGCTGATGTAGAGTTCGTAGGTTGGTGTGGGTCAATCTATGCTCGCTTTCAAAACCAACGCAGAAACGACAGAGACTTTTCACATAAATGTGGGTTTTGTTGCTGAATTGAACAGATAAAACAAAACTTTGGATTTGAAATAATCAATCACGTTCATTTGCATGGTTTATAGTGGTTTTGAGTTGAAAAGTCTGTTGTTCATGAAAACTACGCAATGAAATGTACTTTTTCTACTCAAAATCCGAACTTTCGACAAATACAAGGTCATTTCCTAACGTTTTTGTTCATTGTGTTGTACTTGGCTGATTGAAACCGACCAAACTTTGCAGAATGGTCAAAATAATGTAACAGATTGCTATAACGTTGTTTTTGGATGACGCTGATGTAGAATTCGTAAGTTGGTGTGGGTCAATCTATGCTCGCTTTCAAAACTATTGCAAAAACGAGAATAAAACTTTACATAAATGTGGGTTTTGTTGCTGAATTGAACAGATAATACAAAACTTTGGATTTGAAATAATCAATCACGTTCATTTACATGGTTTATGGTGGTTTTGAGATGAAAAGTTTGTTGTTCATGAAAATTAGGCAATGAAATGTAATTTTTTTTTTCTTACTCAAAATCCGAACTTTCGACAAATACAAGGTCATTTCCTAACGTTTTTGTTCATTGTGTTGTACTTGGCTGATTGAAACCGACCATACTTTGCAGAATGATCAAAATAATGCTACAGATTGCTGTAACGTTGTTTTTAGATAACGCTGATGTAGAGTTCGTAGGTTGGTGTGGGTGAATCTATGCTCGCTTTCAAAACCAACGCAGAAACGACAGAGACTTTTCACATAAATGTGGGTTTTGTTGCTGAATTGAACAGATAAAACAAAACTTTGGATTTGAAATAATCAATCACGTTCATTTGCATGGTTTATGGTGGTTTTGAGTTGAAAAGTTTGTTGTTCATGAAAAATACGCA
This sequence comes from Trididemnum nubilum, assembly GCA_963965965.1. Taxonomy (NCBI): domain Eukaryota; kingdom Metazoa; phylum Chordata; class Ascidiacea; order Aplousobranchia; family Didemnidae; genus Trididemnum; species Trididemnum nubilum. The sequence continues at coordinate 8,872,733 of OZ014482.1, read as the reverse complement.
AAGAAATATAATTATTTGACTCAAAATTGGAACTTTCGACAAATACAAGGTCATTTCCTAACGTTTTTGTTCATTGTGTTGTACTTGGCTGATTGAAACCGACCATACTTTGCAGAATGGTCAAAATAATGCTACAGATTGCTGTAACGTTGTTTTTAGATAACGCTGATGTAGAGTTCGTAGGTTGGTGTGGGTCAATCTATGCTCGCTTTCAAAACTATTGCAAAAACGAGAGTAAAACTTTACATAAATGTGGGTTTTGTTGCTGAATTGAACAGATAAAACAAAGTTTTGGATTTCAAATAATCAATCACGTTCATTTGCATGGTTTATGGTGGTTTTGAGTTGAAAAGTTTGTTGTTCATGAAAAATACGCAAAGAAATATAATTATTTGACTCAAATTTCGAAGTTTTGACAAAAACGTGGTCATTTCCTAACGTTTTTGTTCATTGTGTTGTACTTGGCTGATTGAAACCGACCAAACTTTGCAGAATGGTCAAAATAATGTTACAGATTGCTATAACGTTGTTTTTGGATGACGCTGATGTAGAATTCGTAAGTTGGTGTGGGTCAATCTATGCTCGCTTTCAAAACTATTGCAAAAACGAGAGTAAAATTTTACATAAATGTGGGTTTTGTTGCTGAATTGAACAGATAAAACAAAGTTTTGGATTTCAAATAATCAATCACGTTCATTTGCATGGTTTATGGTGGTCTTGAGTTGAAAAGTTTGTTGTTCATGAAAAATACGCAAAGAAATATAATTATTTGACTCAAAATTGGAACTTTCGACAAATACGAGGTCCTTTCCTAACATTTTTGTTCATTGTGTTGTACTTGGCTGATTGAAACCGACCAAACTTTGCAGAATGGTCAAAATAATGTTACAGATTGCTGTAACGTTGTTTTTGGATGACGCTGATGTAGAGTTCGTAGGTTGGTGTGGGTCAATCTATACTCGCTTTCAAAACCAACGCAGAAACGACAGAGACTTTTCACATAAATGTGGGTTTTGTTGCTGAATTGAACAGATAAAACAAAACTTTGGATTTGAAATAATCAATCACGTTCATTTGCATGGTTTATGGTGGTTTTGAGTTGAAAAGTTTGTTGTTCATGAAAATTAGGCAATGAAATGTACTTTTTTGGCTCAAAATCCGAACTTTCGACAAATACAAGGTCATTTCCTAACGTTTTTGTTCATTGTGTTGTACTTGGCTGATTGAAACCGACCAAACTTTGCAGAATGGTCAAAATAACGTTACAGATTGCTATAACGTTGTTTTTGGATGACGCTGATGTAGAATTCGTAAGTTGGTGTGGGTCAATCAATGCTCGCTTTCAAAACTATTGCAAAAACGAGAATAAAACTTTACATAAATGTGGGTTTTGTTGCTGAATTGAACAGATAATACAAAGTTTTGGATTTCAAATAATCATCCACGTTCATTTGTATGGTTTATGGTGGTTTTGAGTTGAAAAGTTTGTTGTTCATGAAAAATACGCAAAGAAATATAATTATTTGACTCAAAATTGGAACTTTCGACAAATACAAGGTCATTTCCTAACGTTTTTGTTCATTGTGTTGTACTTGGCTAATTGAAACCGACCATACTTTGCAGAATGGTCAAAATAATGTCACAGATTGCTGTAACGTTGTTTTTAGATAACGCTGATGTAGAATTCGTAGGTTGGTGTGGGTCAATCTATGCTCGCTTTCAAAACTATTGCAAAAACGAGAGTAAAACTTTACATAACATTACGCTGATGTAGAGTTCGTTAGTTGGTGTGAGTCAATCTATGCTCGCTTTCAAAACTATTGCACAAATGTTGGAGAAAATTTGCATAATTGTGGGTTTTGTTGTTGAATTGAACAGATAAAACAAAACTTTGGATTTGAAATAATCAATCACGTTCATTTGCATGGTTTATGGTGGTTTTGAGTTGAAAAGTTTGTTGTTCATGAAAATTAGGCAATGAAATGTACTTTTTCTACTCAAAATCCGAACTTTCGACTAGTACAAGGTCATTTCCTAACGTTTTTGTTCATTGTGTTGTACTTGGCTGATTGAAACCGACCAAACTTTGCAGAATGGTCAAAATAATGTAACAGATTGCAATAACGTTGTTTTTGGATGACGCTGATGTAGAATTCGTAAATTGGTGTGGGTCAATCCATACTCCCTTTCAAAACTATTGCACAAACGATAGAGAATTTCTACACAAATTTGGTTTTTGTTGCTGAATTGAACAGATAAAACAAAGTTTTGGATTTCAAATAATCAATCACGTTCATTTGCATGGGGTATGGTGGTCTTGAATGAAAAAGTTTGTTGTTCATGAAAAATACGCAATGAAATATAATTATTTGACTCGAAATCCGAACTTTCGACAAATACGAGGTCATTTCCTAACGTTTTTGTTCAATGTGTTGTACTTGGCTGATTGAAACCGACCAAACTTTGCAGAATGGTCAAAATAACGTTACAGATTGTTATAACGTTGTTTTTGGATGACGCTGATGTAGAGTTCGTAAGTTGGTGTGGGTCAATCTATACTCGCTTTCAAAATTAACGCACAAACGACAAAGACTTTTTACATAAATGTGGGTTTTGTTGCTGCATTGAACAGATAAAACAAAGTTTTGGATTTCAAATAATCAATCACGTTCATTTGCATGGTTTATGGTGGTCTTGGGTTGAAAAGTTTGTTGTTCATGAAAAATACGCAAAGAAATATAATTATTTGACTCAAAATTGGAACTTTCGACAAATACGAGGTCCTTTCCTAACATTTTTGTTCATTGTGTTGTACTTGGCTGATTGAAACCGACCAAACTTTGCAGAATGGTCAAATTAATGTTACAGATTGCTATAACGTTGTTTTTGGATGACGCTGATGTAGAATTCGTAAGTTGGTGTGGGTCAATCTATGCTCGCTTTGAAAATTATTGCACAAATGTTGGAGAAATTTTGCATAAATGTGGGTTTTGTTGCTGAATTGAACAGATAAAACAAAGTTTTGGATTTCAAATAATCAATCACGTTCATTTGCATGGTTTATGGTGGTTTTGAGATGAAAAGTTTGTTGTTCATGAAAATTAGGCAATGAAATGTACTTTTTTGACTCAAAATCCGAACTTTCGACAAATACAAGGTCATTTCCTAACGTTTTTGTTCATTGTGTTGTACTTGGCTGATTGAAACCGACCAAACTTTGCAGAATGGTCAAAATAACGTTACAAATTGCTATAACGTTGTTTTTGGATGACGCTGATGTAGAATTCGTAAGTTGGTGTGGGTCAATCCATACTCGCTTTCAAAACTAACGCACAAACGACAAAGACTTTTTACATAAATGTGGGTTTTGTTGCTGCATTGAACAGAAAAAACAAAGTTTTGGATTTCAAATAATCAATCACGTTCATTTGCATGGTTTATGGTGGTTTTGAGTTGAAAAGTTTGTTGTTCATGAAAAATACGCAAAGAAATATAATTATTTGACTCAAATTTCGAAGTTTTGACAAAAACGTGGTCATTTCCTAACGTTTTTGTTCATTGTGTTGTACTTGGCTGATTGAAACCGACCAAACTTTGCAGAATGGTCAAATTAATGTTACAGATTGCTATAACGTTGTTTTTGGATGACGCTGATGTAGAATTCGTAAGTTGGTGTGGGTTAATCTATGCTCGCTTTCAAAACTATTGCAAAAACGAGAATAAAACTTTACATAAATGTGGGTTTTGTTGCTGAATTGAACAGATAATACAAAGTTTTGGATTTCAAATAATCATCCACGTTCATTTGCATGGTTTATGGTGGTTTTGAGTTGAAAAGTTTGTTGTTCATGAAAAATACGCAAAGAAATATAATTATTTGACTCAAAATTGCAACTTTCGACAAATACAAGGTCATTTCCTAACGTTTTTGTTCATTGTGTTGTACTTGGCTGATTGAAACCGACCATACTTTGCAGAATGATCAAAATAATGCTACAGATTGCTGTAACGTTGTTTTTAGATAACGCTGATGTAGAGTTCGTAGGTTGGTGTGGGTCAATCTATGCTCGCTTTCAAAACCAACGCAGAAACGACAGAGACTTTTCACATAAATGTGGGTTTTGTTGCTGAATTGAACAGATAAAACAAAACTTTGGATTTGAAATAATCAATCACGTTCATTTGCATGGTTTATGGTGGTTTTGAGTTGAAAAGTTTGTTGTTCATGAAAATTAGGCAATGAAATGTACTTTTTTGGCTCAAAATCCGAACTTTCGACAAATACAAGGTCATTTCCTAACGTTTTTGTTCATTGTGTTGTACTTGGCTGATTGAAACCGACCAAACTTTGCAGAATGGTCAAAATAATGTAACAGATTGCTATAACGTTGTTTTTGGATGACGCTGATGTAGAATTCGTAAGTTGGTGTGGGTCAATCTATGCTCGCTTTCAAAACTATTGCAAAAACGAGAGTAAAACTTTACATAAATGTGGGTTTTGTTGCTGAATTGAACAGATAAAACAAAGTTTTGGATTTCAAATAATCAATCACGTTCATTTGCATGGTTTATGGTGGTCTTGAGTTGAAAAGTTTGTTGTTCATGAAAAATACGCAAAGAAATATAATTATTTGACTCAAAATTGGAACTTTCGACAAATACGAGGTCATTTCCTAACATTTTTGTTCATTGTGTTGTACTTGGCTGATTGAAACCGACCAAACTTTGCAGAATGGTCAAAATAATGTTACAGATTGCTGTAACGTTGTTTTTGGATGACGCTGATGTAGAATTCGTAAGTTGGTGTGGGTCAATCTATACTCGCTTTCAAAACCAACGCAGAAACGACAGAGACTTTTCACATAAATGTGGGTTTTGTTGCTGAATTGAACAGATAAAACAAAACTTTGGATTTGAAATAATCAATCACGTTCATTTGCATGGTTTATGGTGGTTTTGAGTTGAAAAGTTTGTTGTTCATGAAAATTAGGCAATGAAATGTACTTTTTTGGCTCAAAATCCGAACTTTCGACAAATACAAGGTCATTTCCTAACGTTTTTGTTCATTGTGTTGTACTTGGCTGATTGAAACCGACCAAACTTTGCAGAATGGTCAAAATAACGTTACAGATTGCTATAACGTTGTTTTTGGATGACGCTGATGTAGAATTCGTAAGTTGGTGTGGGTCAATCAATGCTCGCTTTCAAAACTATTGCAAAAACGAGAATAAAACTTTACATAAATGTGGGTTTTGTTGCTGAATTGAACAGATAAAACAAAGTTTTGGATTTCAAATAATCAATCACGTTCATTTGCATGGTTTATGGTGGTTTTGAGTTGAAAAGTTTGTTGTTCATGAAAAATACGCAAAGAAATATAATTATTTGACTCAAAATTGCAACTTTCGACAAATACAAGGTCATTTCCTAACGTTTTTGTTCATTGTGTTGTACTTGGCTAATTGAAACCGACCAAACTTTGCAGAATGGTCAAAATAATGTCACAGATTGCTGTAACGTTGTTTTTAGATAACGCTGATGTAGAATTCGTAGGTTGGTGTGGGTCAATCTATACTCGCTTTCAAAACCAACGCAGAAACGACAGAGACTTTTCACATAAATGTGGGTTTTGTTGCTGAATTGAACAGATAAAACAAAACTTTGGATTTGAAATAATCAATCACGTTCATTTGCATGGTTTATGGTGGTCTTGAGATGAAAAGTTTGTTGTTCATGAAAAATACGCAAAGAAATATAATTATTTGACTCAAATTTCGAAGTTTTGACAAAAACGTGGTCATTTCCTAACGTTTTTGTTCATTGTGTTGTACTTGGCTGATTGAAACCGACCAAACTTTGCAGAATGGTCAAAATAATGTAACAGATTGCTATAACGTTGTTTTTGGATGACGCTGATGTAGAATTCGTAAGTTGGTGTGGGTCACTCTATGCTCGCTTTCAAAACTATTGCAAAAACGAGAGTAAAACTTTACATAAATGTGGGTTTTGTTGCTGAATTGAACAGATAAAACAAAGTTTTGGATTTCAAATAATCATCCACGTTCATTTGCATGGTTTATGGTGGTCTTGAGTTGAAAAGTTTGTTGTTCATGAAAAATACGCAAAGAAATATAATTATTTGACTCGAAATCCGAACTTTTGACAAATACAAGGTCATTTCCTAACGTTTTTGTTCATTGTGTTGTATTTGGCTGATTGAAACCGACCAAACTATGTGGAATGGTCAAAATAATGTTACAGATTGCTATAACGTTGTTTTTGGATGACGCTGATGTAGAGTTCGTAAGTTGGTGTGGGTCAATCTATACTCGCTTTCAAAACTATTGCAAAAACGAGAGTAAAACTTTACATAAATGTGGGTTTTGTTGCTGAATTGAACAGATAAAACAAAACTTTGGATTTGAAATAATCAATCACGTTCATTTACATGGTTTATGGTGGTTTTGAGATGAAAAGTTTGTTGTTCATGAAAATTAGGCAATGAAATGTACTTTTTCTACTCAAAATCCGAACTTTCGACAAATACAAGGTCATTTCCTAACGTTTTTGTTCATTGTGTTGTACTTGGCTGATTGAAACCGACCAAACTTTGCAGAATGGTCAAAATAATGTAACAGATTGCTATAACGTTGTTTTTGGATGACGCTGATGTAGAATTCGTAAGTTGGTGTGGGTCAATCTATACTCGCTTTCAAAACTAATGCACAAACGATAGAGAATTTCTACACAAATTTGGTTTTTGTTGCTGAATTGAACAGATAATACAAAGTTTTGGATTTCAAATAATCAATCACGTTCATTTGCATGGTTTGTGGTGGTTTTGAGTTGAAAAGTTTGTTGTTCATGAAAACTACGCAATGAAATATAATTATTTGACTCGAAATCCGAACTTTCGACAAATACAAGGTCATTTCCTAACGTTTTTGTTCATTGTGTTGTACTTGGCTGATTGAAACCGACCAAACTTTGCAGAATGGTCAAAATAATGTTACAGATTGCTATAACGTTGTTTTTGGATAACGCTGATGTAGAGTTCGTAAGTTGGTGTGGGTCAATCTATGCTCGCTTTCAAAACTAACGCAGAAACGACAGAGAATTTTCACATAAATGTGGGTTTTGTTGCTGAATTGAACAGATAAAACAAAGTTTTGGATTGAAAATGATGAATCACGTTCATTTGCATGGTTTATGGTGGTTTTGAGATGAAAAGTTTGTTGTTCATGAAAATTAGGCAATGAAATGTACTTTTTCGAGTCAAGTTTCGAAATTTCGACAAATACAAGGTCATTTCCTAACGTTTTTGTTCATTGTGTTGTGTTTGGCTGATTGAAACCGACCAAACTTTGCAGAATGGTCAAAATAATGTAACAGATTGCTATAACGTTGTTTTTGGATGACGCTGATGTAGAGTTCGTAAGTTGGTGATGGTCAATCTATGCTCGCTTTCAAAACTATTGCAAAAACGAGAGTAAAACTTTACATCAATGTCGATTTTGTTGCTGAATTGAACAGATAAAACAAAGTTTTGGTTTGAAACAGATGAATCACGTTCATTTGCATGGTTTATGGTGGTCTTGAGTTGAAAAGTTTGTTGTTCATGAAAATTAGGCAATGAAATGTAATTTTTCTATTCAAAATCCGAACTTTCGACAAATACAAGGTCATTTCCTAACGTTTTGTTCATTGTGTTGTACTTGGCTGATTGAAACCGACCAAACTATGTGGAATGGTCAAAATAACGTTGCAGATTGCTATAACGTTGTGTTTAAATTATGCTGATGTAGAATTCGCTGATGTAGAATTCGTAAGTTGGTGTGGGTCAATCTATACTCGCTTTCAAAACTATTGCACAAATGTTAGGGAAAATTTGCATAATTGTGGGTTTTGTTGCTGAATTGAACAGATAAAACAAAACTTTGGATTTGAAATAATCAATCACGTTCATTTGCATGGTTTATGGTGGTTTTGAGTTGAAAAGTTTGTTGTTCATGAAAATTAGGCAATGAAATGTACTTTTTTGACTCAAAATTGCAACTTTCGACAAATACAAGGTCATTTCCTAACGTTTTTGTTCATTGTGTTGTACTTGGCTGATTGATACCGACCAAACT